>OU015760.1:64020094-64078454 GCA_907169655.1 Acomys percivali | reverse complement strand
TATATATATATATATATATATATATATATATATATATATATATATCCCCCTAGCAATATTTTCCAGATTTCAGACCGAGTAGAATGTGTATACCTTACAACAACATATCATGTTATAGACCAAAAATTGTTATTCATTATTACTTGGTTGATTTGGTGGTAACTACATGGAGTCTCATAGAAATCTGGCACAATCATTTAATGTTGTAAAAAGTACACTTAACATTAGTATTTGAATACAGAATTACAACTAATAGGTGGTATGCTACACTATCAATGTCCAATCTAATGCGGAAACACTTTCATATTTTATCTCTGTTGAACACAAAAGCAAAACACAGAAAATCACCTTTCTTCCAGTAAAAGACTCAGTCCACAGATTAAGACTTGATCAAATCTGAAGTGCTATTAATATTAAGATTAGAGATCAAATTAATCTCAACAGATGCTCAATGTAATACTGACTTTTGTATACCACACTAATTTTAGGATACTTTTCTGTGCACGTAGAGTTTTTAAGCAAAAGTAATTTCTATAGTGTGCAGTAAGCATGCCTTAGAGGCCCGTGTGTTAAAGTCTTAGTCACAAAGGTGGTTTTATTGTTAATTCTGTGGACTTTCAGTTCAATGTTTACAGAAAGTCCTTGGAATATTGACAATGTGTCTTTGAAAGGAAATTTTTATTTTGATCCTCTATGCTCTTCTTGTTATTGCTATAAACCACAGATACCAGACATATGCATATATGAACATAAACACACTCACATTCAGCATTAGAAGAAGATTTAAAATTAGCTATTTCCTGCATTGTAATTTCCTTTTGGGGAAACAAAATATGACTAGAATGGATGGACAATAAATAATGATAACAATACTGATTAAAAATAAGTGTCAAGTACATTGTAAAGAAGTTTAAGCTGAGGTGTTAAATTTTTATTATTAACTATGATAGAGTTAAAATTTCATGTTCAAGCCTGTCTAATACTTGATTAGTCAAATATCTCAAGGCACTTTCTGTCTGTCAAGCATAAAATTCTACCTATTAACACTAAATCTTTATAGATGACCAGCTCTCCAGGGCAAGGTGCTCTTTTAATAGTATGAAAAGCCACTTTCTATAAAGTCTATAACTTATACAAAAAGACTAATAATTACTCTCCTGATTGAAGAAATTCTACAGACACTCTTAGAGTCAGATTTACTGTTACAGAAATTAAATTTACTTTGAGAGATGACTTTCGAAATATCATATGAAGGAGTATCTCATATACAAGATTATGAAGTTTTCTATATCTACTGAATGGTGAGAAATTGAGAGTAGATGGCATTATTATAGCAAGCCTAAAGAAATTGAGTGGGATTCAAATTAGTTGGTTAAGCTGAGAGAGGTAAAAGCATAGAATCAGGGAAACCATTTAGGAAATAATTTTATTAAACAAGGTGAAAGGTAACATGGATCTGTGTTTTATTTCCAAATAAACAATCAGAAAGAAAATGAACATACGTAATAGCAAACTAGTAGCACTGGGGCTGGAAATAAGTGAACTTTTGGAGCTTAGAAGAATGAACATAAAGAAGAGCAATTTTTGCCACCAATAGTCACATTTTAGCATTACTTAAGTGGTTTCAGAAACCCATTTAATTCATAGTTATGTTCCTACAAATGAAAAAATAATAATTCAATAACCAAACACACAAACATCTTACCAACAGCAAAACACATGTAGGAATTCCAAGTTAAATTTCTTCTTATACATGAGTGTAACTTGCCTGTATATTATAATTGTTTAATTAACTAATTTTTTTAGTATCTGAAACTAAAAGCCTTATGTCACTTTCTATGTTAATTCAAAGATTCTCTTTAATTCAATGATAATTTCAGAAATCTATATCAAGGCTTGTTTTATGTAAAATAGTTTCAGTTTTATCAATTATATTCATAAAATACAGAAGTTATAGGCAGCTAAAAATAAAGTAGCATTGGTAGTTGATATATATGAGAAAAATATCAATTAAAGTAATGAAACATAGACCTTCTTATTGTCTGATGAAATTCATATAAACTCCTTCTGAAGGAACCATAACTGTTATATTTTTGCATTGAAAGCAGATAGACAAGAAGAGACTTGATACCTTATGAGCATATAAAGGGGGAGGAAGTCCCCCTCAGTCACAGTCATAGAGAAGGGAAGTAAGGGGAAAATGGGAGGGAGGGAGGAATGGGAGGATACAAGGGAGGGGATAACCATTGAGATGTAATATGAATAAATTAATAAAAAATATTTCAAAAAAAGAAAGCAGATAGGACATTACCTTACATGTGTCAGATCCACAAGACAACATTGTCTTGGTTGTATATAAACAGCAGGAAGTAACACAAAAATTTAATAAGAAACAGCATATGTGATTAGACAAATAATTTGCACTATATCTTCTCTGGGTTAAATTTATCTATAAGTTTTCAGACAACCAGTGGTGACAAGGAAACTCCATAATTCCATAAACAGTTTGAGACCATTTTGAGAATGTCAGTTTTAATCACTGACAATTTCTAAATGACTTGATTGGGAGGTTTAAAAATCTTGTTGTATCTCTAAGTGAAATAACTTCAAAAACAGGTCACATTGTAAAAATAATTTCCCATATTAATTAATTAACCCTGGTGGAAGTTGTTTACAGATCTAGAAAAGATCAAATCATTAAGTCAGAATTATAAGACATCCTTTAAAATTATCACTAAAATATTTAATATTCAGTTGGACTCTTTCTTTGTTAATTGCCTTGATAGGCTAGTGAGGATTTCTAGGTATATAAAATCATTTTTAATGTTCTAACTTATTTTATTGTTATGCTGTAATTGAATATGTAATTCTAAGAGAAAAAGGAAGATAATTTAGAAAAATAGTCATATCAGTTGGAAAAAATAGTTATTAATGTTTAGAGTCTCATATGTTGAAATAGATGTTCCAGAATCACTGGTAAAATCTGTTCATATGATAAATTTTATGTCATTTTGATTAGTACTGTTAGAGAAACTGATGTTACCTCTAATCAAGTACCTCCTAAAAACATCACAAACAATGTTATTAAAACTTTAGTGATTCATACTGAAGATAAAAACATAACTTATAATCTCTTTGGGTGACTTATGTACATCAAAAATAGCTTGGATTCTTTCTATTTATTTTGATCCATCTTTTTGTCATGATAATATTTTATCCTCACAGTACTGTCATAAATCACTTTCTAATTGTATTTATAAGTATTCTTACACTAAGAAAATAGAGTGATAGTTTTCACACCTCAATCTCCCTTATAAATTTCCCCCTTTACATACTATAACTCCCAACGCTTCCTCATCATTATGCAGCGCCTGCTACAGTAGCATTTCCACGAGATTTTTGTCTTACACCTGATGTTGTTCAAGTTTAGTTGTTTCATTTGCTTTATGAAGATTTTATTTTAACTCATTAACTCTTTTTGCATCGAATTTGTACTAAAATGAATGTAGCACAAAGGCACCACTCCAGCTATATCTGACTAGAGGACTCTAAAGTTTTGAATTGGCACTCAGTTTCACAGCCTGAAACATCAAGTTGTACTTCTCAATACTGGTGAGAAAGTACATGGCATAAAATGAAATTCTATGCTCTTATTATGCAATATTACAATATGTGTGCACTTTTTCTTTCATGTTTGCACAATATAAAATGTAAACTTTTTTGGAACTCTCCAAAACTATAAAATTCATCCAATCAAACTCAGCCAAAATTTTACTTATCCAACACTGTAATACAAATCAAGCATATAAAAACAGACAAGTGAAAATCATGAGACCACATATTTGATTGTGATTAAGGAAGTGTGGCCTCTTTTTAACTCTTTTTTAAACTTTTAAAAATTATTTTATATAATTTATTCACATTATATCCCAATTGTAATCTCCTTGATCTTATCTTCCTGTTCCCACTCTACCTCCCTTTTCCACTCTATTCACCTCCTTAATTCTTTTAATCAATTATTCTGAATTAAGATCTTCTATGGAGCACAGTGAGGTCCTGAATTAAACATTCCCAAGTGATAAACAATTGCACCGCTTTATCTAGCGTTTCTCTTTATGGTTTTGTTTTTGTTTTTTTGTTTGAGGGTAAGGGCAAAACAATGAGTTAACAAACTGGTTTATGAATAACAGACTGAGCCTTTGGTATGGTTAAAAATGTTTGTAATTAGTAGAGTACAGTGGATTATGTCCCTATGTCTTGAAGAGTTTTCAATGGGCTGCATCTCTCAGTAACTTGCCAGTAAACATACAACAAAATGTTCTGTTTTGCCCTCTTTACCTGAAACAAAAGGAGAACAGAAACACTGGAGAAAATAATGGTACCTGTAATAGGACTCTAGAACCAACTTTGTTTGAGAAGTCAGATAAGTTAAAAACAGAATATTTAACAGGTTGTGGTGTCATTAGTACTAAATCCTTATTTAATAGGCAGAGTTCTAAAATGCTTACCTTTCCCACCATTGTTTATGTTGTGTTTATTGAAAACACTCTATGAATGCCACAACACTATAGTTATTGACAGTAGTAGAATAGTATAAAATTCAACAAATTGACAAGGAAATGAAATGTCAATTACTGAATTATTGAATGAACTCATATGGGGATTATTATTCTCCAACTCCATTCCATAATAATAGAAACAATTTTCAGTTTTCCTTAGCAGTAATAAATTCATTAGACTCCCCATATTTATAGGTCCAGAATCTCTGATTGTCTACAATAGTTTTTCTACACATATAATCAATTAAATATTTTAAAACAACCTCTGAAGATAAGGTTAATTTTTCCTACTTAATTTTTTTCATGTTGAATGAAAGTCCCTTTGTGTATACAATTTGAAAAATAAATATAAAATCTGAATAAACAGGGTTTAAAATTAAGTCACATCAAATTAGTAATTCTAAAAAAGAAGAGATGAAGCTGCTGACATAACTCTAGACAGTGTCATTTTCTCGAGTTCGAAAATTCTTGTTTTAAATGGCTTGTAAGGCAAAAGAAGTGTATCAAATTATGATGACAGAAACTTTAACAAATTAAATAGACCTCTATATATGGCATCATATATATGCACACTAGTGTATATCTGCTTATGTATGTTTCTTGAGATTTCCAGTGTTTAAATTTCAGAAGTAAGTACTGAGGATGTATGTTAGTGTCTCAGAAAAGATCCCCAAAAGGGGTAAATGTCAGGAGTAATTTGTTGGAGGCATCCCATTTAAGACTGACTCTTAATGTATGGCTGAGGATCTCTCTATTTGCTCCAATATGCTGCAGGACGAACCTTCCCTGATGATAGTTGAACAAGGCACTGATATACTTCCCTGGCCTAGGTAGCGTTTGTAGATGTGTGTGGGTGTGTGTTCATGAATGAGTCCACATTAGTGTCATCAATGTCGATGCCAGAATGTCTTACTTAGTTGACTCTCCTTATTATTTTTCTGTGAGAGTATCTGGTACTCACTGATTGACTTTACTAGCTAGCTTCAAGCCTCTATGATCGTCCTGTCTCCCCATTTCTAGCACTGAAATTATAGGCATATGCCACCTTGATATATGTATTTCTTTTCATCTTCTTTTTATCTTTTCTTTTTGTTCTTCCACATTTAATGTGGTGGTCAGCATTTAAAATAAGCTATTCAGACTTCTATTACAAACACTTCACTGACTGATTTTCTCCCCAGACTTCTTACTTCCACTCATATTAACCTCAATACAATACTAGGAAGAATATTCTATTTAAATGAAAATTCTGACACCCAGGATTCTGCTTTAGATATGCATTAGCATTTGAACAAATACCCTAGTTTTTAAGCATGGTTTTAAGCATAATTCCTGGTAACAAAATCTGGGCTTGAAAAGGAGGTTTGATACTTTTGTCAAAATTGAAGAACAGGCAGAAATACCTACGGATATTATAACTCATCAGAATAAATAACATTTATAAAAATAGAATATAAATACATTGGTGTGATAAAAATAGTAGGCTGAGGATATAAAATGAAATTCAATTGTCTGAGAACATTAAAACATTTTTAAAAACTATCATAATGTAAGCTATGATAGTAGAACTTCAAAAAGACTGACTAAAAGTGCCTTCTAAAGTCTACAAATACAAAATAAAAAATCTGATTGGATTTAATAGAAAATGTAAAGAATATGTTCAGTGAAAAGACCAAAGAGGAGGTAGGTAATAGGGATCTAGCATAAGTCAAATATTCCAAATGTAAATCAAATTTTCCTATAACCTGTGATTATATTTTGCAAAATTATCGAAGATGGGGCTTTAATATAAATTTGTCCTGCCTATAAGATGTGCAGGAATAAAGATGGAGCAAAGGCTGAGGGAATGGCCTGCCAAAGACTGGCCCTACATGAGACTCAGCTCTTGGGAAAGTACCAGTCTCTGGCACCCAGTTCTGCAGCAAGTAAATGTTCTAGAACAAGTTGGTACCCATGGGAGTCCTCCCACTTCTCTGAGAAGGAGAGGGGAGAATGGGAGGAGGGGACTGGAAAAAGAAAAGGGGTACAATCAAGATGTAAAATATTATTTATATGAAATATTATATTTTATTTATATATAAATTTATCTAAAAAACCCTACCATACAACAAGGACACTTGCTTAGTTATGTTCGTAGCAGCTTTATTAATAATAGCCAGATTCTGGAAACTACATAAATGTCCATCAATTTGAAGAATGGATAAAGAAACTGTGGTATATTTAAATGATTGAATACTACTCAACTATTAAAAACAAGGAAATCTTGAAATATACAGTGAATTAATGCAGATTCAGAAAGACACACATGGTATGTTCTCACTTATGTGGCCTTAGCCATATAGTACAGGATAAACATACTACAATGCACAGACACAGTGAAGATATGCAACAAGAATCCAAGAGAGACTACTCAAATGTCACTCAAAAGGGTAAATAGAAAAGACAGAGGTAGTGGTTGAAGAGAGGGAACAAAGTAGAAGAGGCAGCTCAAACAGATGTGAAGGTGGAGATTTGACTTAGGGAGAGCAGAGTGTGAGCACAAAGGCCTGCAAGGAAAAAAGAAACTGTGTGAGAGGACATCCCTGTGAAAAGCTGAAGACCCAAGTCAGGGTCCTGGGAGAATATGACAGGGACTTTGCCAGAGACTCCTAGTAGCAGGGGCCCTAGTGTCTAAAGAGGACACATTCTAACTAGACAAGTCTCATTGTAGAGGTAAGGGAACACCAGTCCACCCACAAAAACTTTGACCCCAAATTTACTCTCTCTACAAGATGTGTAGGAATAAAGGTAGGGCCGATATTGAGAGAATGTCCAACCAGTGCCTGGCCCTAGACAAGACCCACCCCATGGGAGAGAGCCAGCCTTTGATACTATTAACAATACTCAACTATTCTTGCAGAAAGAAGCATAAGAGAGTTATCCTCTGAGAGACTCAGTGCAGCAGCAGTTTGAAACAGATGCTGAGATTCACTGCCAAACATCGGACAATGTATAGGGAGTCTTATGGAAAAGTGGGGGGAAGAAGAAAAGGCCCTGGAGGTGATCCCTAATGAACCAAATTGAAGTATGGTAGGACATTCAAAAATTGAGGCATACTGAAAGCTGATTATGCAATTGGCAGGCTAAATCAGGAGGTTAATAATAACTCTCAGGACTAAAAAGTGAGACCCTACAGAAAAGTAAACAAAAAATTTAGTAAACCAGATGGCTATAATAGTACAAGTTCTCCTCATATAAAGTCAATAAGAATTTAGAAAATAGTTATTATCTTATAATTTATTCTATATATGAGAAAAATAATAAAATATATTCAATCATATATTTAATACTATATTGCAAACTACCCTTAAAGAAAAACATGTGGTCATATTCTAGTAACTAAATAGAGGACATGAAAACATTCAGCACTGAGAGTTAGTTATACCTTCTCAAGTCTCTGATGGGTTTGAAGACCGGGTCCTTTAGTCTTTCAATTAAGCTTTGTAGGTTAGGGGTAAAGATGTTTTTAGATGAAGACAGATGTTTTAAATTAATAGAGATGAGGTATGAGGTATGATAGATATTAATCTCCTTCCAGAAATTTACACCCAACAAGTTAGGAAAGAAGTTTACTTCATTTTTGCCAAATACAAATTGCTACTATGAATGTAACAATTATAAAATTTCTGATTGGCTCATGGTTCTTCCTGCTGTATGTAGTTTATTTTACTCAAGTGCAAAAATATAAATGTATATGTTAAAAAAGAAACATAATAAAATATTTTTAAAAATAAAATAAAATCAAGATGGATGCTAGCATTATTTGCCTAACAGGCAGTTATGTGGGTTACCTGAAGAACAATTTTAAATGACTGTTATGAGCAAATAGCATTTTATATTTCTCAATTAACTTCCAAACCTTTATGAATTTGGCAGTATATAGCTTTTTTATGGAAAACAATTATAAGGCTCAAGTAGTTTTAGGGAATACAATTATCAGAATTAAATAATTGGAAACTCATGGCCTTAACTCATGTCCTCTGATTCTGAAGCTCATCCACATCCTGATGCCCCAGAGTACCTGATAGACCACAGGGACATAGCATCACTTCCCTCTCTTCTTTTGGAGGAGAATCAATATGGTTGTCAAATCCAAAATGGTTATTACTTACTACTGATTGTTAGTTCAGTTTCTTAAACTTCTGGTTTTGATTAATTAATTTAAATCTCACATATTTGAGTTATTATAAAATAATATAAACTCAGTTCATAGGTTAAATAATATATTTCAGACACATAGTTTTTTTTAACCTATCCTGTATGATAAGAAGTTGGGAATTTTGAAACTTTCATGAAATGTTAATAAGATATTTCCAATGGAGTACTCATCAATTTCAGTGACTTTCAAGGAAAGAAATGAAATGCACAGCATTTAAAACTTATTTAGTGATGTTGATCTGGTAATATTTGATAGAAAATTGTCATTTTCTTGTTTGTAAATTATCATCTTGTTTAAAGTTCTAAATAGTCAGCCTTCTGTATTTAAATGTAGATGATTAGAGTCTCAGAAAACATGAGAGACATGTCAAAGTAACATCAACTATACTAACTAGGTAAGCTAATCCAAAACAAAAGGTCTGGAATCCAAAACAATTTTGCATATTGTTACTCTTCATCTTAGTTTTATTATTATTTAATACCATTTCCTTTTTATCTAGACACAAATATATTCTATGCTAATTAGGGTAATGCATGAAATTATTGAGTATTTATTATATCTGTGCCAAGAACACATTATACATTACCTAGTTTATACTTAAAATCTTTTAACTAGGATATCATGACATTCCTAGAAAGAGAAAGACCCTGTGCTTCAAATGAGATAAAGACCATACAATGAAAATCTGCAATGCCAGGGGTTCAACCTGACAGCTGGTCCTACCTCATCACACTTTACTTCCCACTGTGCCTTACAGTAACATATGGAACTACTAAACATTCATAATTTCTTCCTGATTAAATGCTTGCTTGCTTGCTTTTTAGAATTTAATGCAACATAGGTGCCTGGTATATGTTACCGAAGAGATATTTAGTTATTTATAATTCTTTCTACAAGATTGCTGAAATTTGAAGTTTTGGGAACAATTGTATTATAAAATATAGAATTATAGTATATGTTAGGCATTATTAACATTAATTTTTCAAATAGTACATATGATTTGAATGTTTCAATTATCATAACTCTGGAGTCAAATAGTGCTCTAATTTGTACTATGTAATCAATACTTAATATTTTAAAACTACTGAAGCAAAAAGGAAAAAATACAGGTTCAACTTGAATTAATAACTTAATACATTTTAAAGAAATTTGATGACTCGTGATTTACATAGCTTATTCATACCAATATGTCTTAACTATATTGAATTCATTAAACTATTTCTTTTATAAATTGCTTGGGAAATTGCTTTACATTACTTACTGTCAAAGCATTTGAAATATAATGATGTTTTATACATTGAAAAGGTACTATGAATGACGAGTCTCTTGATATAGTATTAATGTGAAGATAAATAAAACAGTTTTAGCTGATTATATTAAAATATTACATCCATGAATGGATATAGGTGAAAGTGACTATTTGTTATTAATTTTTTCATTTTATCAACTGATATATATTAATCATGTCTTATGTCATTTAATAGTTAATAACATAACTTTCAAAATAAGCTTATTGCTTGCTAAATTTATATACTTCTGTTACAAATAATCATTGCCAATACCATTTACCCACACCTTAGTGGAAGATATTGAGTGAAAGAAGGGCCAAAGAAAAGAAAAAATGTCTGCTTGAAACAATTGAAGACTTATAAAACAAACAAACAAACATGCTCTTGCTTTTTAAATGGGGAAGTAAATTTAAAATCTATTACCTCCATTTAATTTTATATATCATATATGTATATGTTTCCATATACAAATTTGCTTTTTTCATTGAAGAAATCACACACAATCATGCAATTTTTATTAAATTATTATCTTACCTCTTTAGACAGAGGCTAGATATAATCAACAAATGGGGATTTTTCTAATTTATGCTAGCTGAGTATAATTCACAAAGATTAAAGTATTTGAAATACATACTAAAACCTTTTCTAGAATTAATGAAGAAATAAAATGTGGGGAAAATTTTCCTAAAATAGTGTGTAAGAGGATAGGAGGAACTCATCTGCGTGAACAATTTAAATTTTATAAGAATTCTGTGTTTAATGAATAGAAAGAGTTAAGTGATTGCTGTACTATTTAAAGAATTTTGTCAACTAACCTATACCCATGGGGGCTTGTGGAGACTGAAACGCAAACCAAGGAGCATGCATGGACTGGCCCTAGGTGTCCTACAGATATGTAGCTGATGGGTAGTTTGATCTTTATGAGGGTTCTTTAGTAAGTTGAGAATGTGGTGTTTATGGCATGGACTCTCTTGCCTGCTTTTGATTACTTTCTCCTGCAGGGGCTGCCTTGCATGGCCTAAGTGGATGAGGATAGCTCAGTAATGATACTGCTTGATGTGGTAGGGTTGTTTGGTGTGGGTGCTGGCTTCCCGTTTCTGAGAAGAGGAGGGAGATAGGGGGAAGAAGGTGTTGTTTTTGCTGTTGTTTTACTTTTCAATGATTCTCATGTAGCAATTTTCATTAAATTGTCTTGGATGTTAAAATTATTTGTACATTTCTTAATCAACAAAACTGTACATTAACTATTATAGTTGGCCAGCAGAATTGTTTTAGCTTAATGAGTTATCAAATTAGTTCTGGAAATATGTATAGATTTATAAGATCATCACAGTTAATGGCATAGTTAGGTAAATGGAACAATGGAATAAAAAATATCTGCTACATTTCATTGTTGGAAATAGGATGCACATATAGACATAGTTAAGACTACAAAATTTCTTGAAAGACAGTATGACTTAGTATTTATTTTGCATATAAGAGAAAGATAAATTTGTCTATCATAGATATAATTTGATTGTATGTCTGATACAGAAAAAACATTCAGGGTACACTGTAGAAATTGATTGGACAAATGAAAAGGAGTAAGTATTACATGTTACTTTTAGAATGAGTAATTTAGCAACAAAATTAGAAAAAGGCAGTGACTATGGAACAAATGTCAATGGATTATAGAGCTAATACCTATTTTGGATGTGACTAATGAGATGTAAGTATTACCTCCTATAGGATACTTCATTTTAAAATTTTTATTTTTTAATTTATTCACACTACATCTGATTGTTATGCTTAAGTAGAAATTGTCAAGTTGATTTTCAGGCTTTAAAACTGAAAAAAAATTCACTACACAACACACACATGCATGTTACACACAGAAACATACACAAACATATATTGTAGTAAATACTGATTTTTGTATTTTGTAATCACTGTGTTTTTAATCCTAATCTATTCTTGCATTTTACGTTAATGGAAACTAAATAGTATTCTCTTGTCTTTCCTTGCTACCTTTTGTTTAATATACTTTAAAAAGTTAATCAACTTAGGCTAAAGCAGGGGTTATTTAACAATAACATCAGCCAAAACTGAACCTCCATTTTGCCATATCTATATCTTCTAAGATCTATCCTTTATGAGAACAATAAGAGTCACCACATTTCAATTCACTCAATAAATATTTGAGAAAAACTTCTTCATTAACCCCCTTTTTATTCATGATAAAATTGGTTGCATATTATCAAGTGAAGTGTTTGAAAATATAATACTATTTTACTAATATTTAAAGAATGTATATACAATAAAGACAATAAAAGTAATAATAAAAACAGTAAATACAAATTAGTAATACCAATATTAATGTTTTAGAATAAGTGGGAAGATGATTTTCCTTACATTATTGTAAAAGAATGTTGATGTACAAAGTTCCAGCTAACTAATCACAGATACTGACACAAAGCATAAAGAATTTAGAAGTTATTATGTTAAAAGATTTTTAGAATTAAATGTGAGACTAATAAAATGATTATCCCCCTGCTTGCAACAGGTGCTTCAAAAAAATCAGAAGATGATTTATTGCAATGCAAAAAAATTTTATTTATAAATATTTCACTCAATACACGTTACAGACAGTTTAGACACTGAAACAATGATGTGTTCATATGTTAAAGTATTACAGGTAAAGGAACTTCTATCATGCTCATTTTAATATATTCATATAAAAACTGTTATTATTTTCAAAGCACAATTACAAGGTCAAAACTAAAACTTGAAAATTATCATCTATTTTAAATTTTTACACTTGTAGCATACAGTTTTTACTCTAGTGCCATTTTTAATACTAATTCCATGCAAAAGAAACAAATGATGATTAATTATGTAGAGTGGCCAGTGAGAAAACTAGTTATATGCTCATGAATATTGATGTAATATATATGAATTCATATTTCATGCAGAAATGTTTACAAAAAATAGAATGCATATACACATACATATATGTATATACATACACACAGAGAGACACACACAGGAAGGAATGTATATGATAATGAAATGTCCACTCGACAATCTCTTGAAGAAAGTATAAACTAAACCAACTAGAGATATATGAAAGTAATAATTTAATATGGTACAGAGAGCTACCACACTCTTGTTTTCACTGAATTAAAACTGGGATTTTAATTAATATTTTTTGTTTTAATTATGTCAACTAAATAGAAGTTAGGTATCAGTTAAAGTAAATTTAGCTTTCTTTTTGCACAAGAGAAGTGGAACCTAAAAATTTAGGTATCCAAAAATAACTATATATTCATACTACAATAATATTTTAAGGTCTTTCTTGTTTAACAAATAAGGAATACTTCATAGAGTTAAGTACTACAGGTACTTTAAATTCAAGTAACTTGAATGAAAAAAATAAGCATTAGCACATATTCAAAAATACTGAATAATAACAGGAGTTTTTCTAAACATATGATAAATGAAATGCTATGAATTAAACGTGATGATCACATTTTGGGACTGAGGCACAACCACCTAGGAAGACACTGATATTATGAATGTATATGCATCATCTTTGAACAACTGTCTTCAATATTAACTTCTGTCATTTTTTCTTCTAGAGAGTTTAAAAAAATTAAGCACACATGCATATGCAGATGTGTACTTATACATATATTAAGACAGTTTAATCAAATATACTAGAAACACTTAAATATCAAAAACTGAAATATTCTTTAGAAAATCAAACAGATATATCAATTACTAAATATTGGTTTATAACTTTTAGTTTTCTAATGTAAGAAGATTTAACCACGTGATTTTCATCAAATATTTGATTTCTGTATATTTAAAACTATGTGTTTTGATCTTATTACAAACTAAACTTTATGTTTACTTGAGTTGTAGCACCGTATGAAATTTTGTTATTAAAGATTAGCCATTCCTCTAGATTCAAACAATAATAACATTACGTAGCAAACCAAACAGTTTCCTCTGTAAAATCAAGCTACTACTATATCACTCTGTGTTCCTGTGTGCAAATTTCATGTATTTATGAAGTTATAAAATTTAATGTGATTGACAAAAAGTAGCTCCATGTGTACTGAAAATTATATTTTGTGTTTAGTTTAATTAGCACATACATGCAGCCATGAAACTAAGTATTAAATACTTACTCTTGAATAAATAAATTTTTATGACAAATGCAATTATTCAATCTGAACATCTCAAATGATGTTACCTAAAGATAATTTTGAATATCTGAGTAATCAGATGAAAATATACTAATGAAATTTAATAGCTCACAATTGGTTACACTGCTTCCATGAAATTCTGTTTTTGTATATTTTTCTTCCCTTGAACAACAGCATATATTTTTGTTTCCATGGCATAAGAGCTGGTGGTTTTTTTCTAATTACCCCAAGGTCCTGAAACTGAAGATCTAATGAGGAGTATAATGAATACTGGAGAAATTTTTATATAAATGAAAAGTGTTTGTGATCAATTCTCTTCACTTTTAATGTACTATTGAATTAATCCTTGAATTGATTTTTTATTTGAGGATATACCTGGTATATAATCAAAGAAATAAATATGTTTAACTTTGTTTTATAAATAATAGCTTGTTTCAATAGTCAATTTTTTGTAGTTACTACTGTTTTGTAAACGAAGTACAATTTAAACTGATCTCCAGCTGAGTAATTATTGTAACAGTTGCATTCTATTTT
Source organism: Acomys percivali (assembly GCA_907169655.1). Taxonomy (NCBI): domain Eukaryota; kingdom Metazoa; phylum Chordata; class Mammalia; order Rodentia; family Muridae; genus Acomys; species Acomys percivali. The sequence continues at coordinate 64,063,684 of OU015760.1, read as the reverse complement.
TGTCAAGTTTTAGGGAGGAAAGCCTGTATTGTTTTGAAAAGTCAACCATGTTTCAAAAAGAATAAAGTATAATGTAATAAATCAGTAGGTATTACAAGTTTCCATAATAAAAAGGAATAGTGCAAATATTTCTGGAAATTTATTCAATCGGTGTGTTTTCATTGATAAGTCAATATGACTGTATGAAAGCTAATACAATGTAATTTTTTTTATGTGACACTCTATCAATCATACTTGAATGGAAACCAGGTGTGTCATAAAAAACAATGAAGCATTTATAAATGGAGAGATAAAATAATTCAAATTATGAATATCTAGAATATAAAAAAGATAAAATATTATTATGAAGATTCTTGGAAATAAGTAATTTGGAACTTTGTCAAGAAATCTAGGTAGATTTCTTTTTAATTGAGAAAGATTTTCTTCAAGACTTTTTTTCAATGATGGAACATTAATTTCATGGAAGAGGTATTTATCATGACAGCATATTGCACTACCAAGTATTCAGTTCAATCATACATCTACACAAATAAATAATATGCATAAAAATAAGACTACACTATGTGAAAAAACATTTTATAGTTTATAACATAATGATATATATATATATATATATATATATAATCATAACTAAAATGATCAGCTCTGTGTCATCCTTGCACAGAGGCAGTGCTAATCTTCTCTGTATCATTCCTATTTTAGTATATATTCCACAAATGTTGCACAGAAAATAATTTTATGCCTGTAAAATGACTTCTTTTCAAACATACCAAACTTTAAATAAGCTAATATGAACTTGCTAGTATAGTATAAAATAATGATTAAAAAATTCAACTTATTTTTATCTAATTTATACATTTTTAAAACATAAAAATAAAATAATGTGGCTACACTAGCACCTAGAAACTCAATACAGATTTTAAATAACATATTGCATCACAGATTTCATGTTCGGATGCCTATATAATTAATGAAAACATTCACAATAGTTCTTTTTAAAAACATGAATTTTATACAACTTTGTTATTATAGCACCTTTGAATATGTTTCAAATGATTTCTTTCATTTTTGTTTGTTGCTTTGATTTGGTTTGGCTTAATTATTTTTTCTTACCCCGGATACCTTTCAGAGGGTAGCTTAGATGAATAGCACACCTTCGCTTCCAAATTGCCAGGGACGATGTTTACACTCTTCAGTGATCCCACAACACTAGTAATTCCATGTTTCAAAAACGACATACCACACATCAATATGTGCACAAAGATGACATTGCATTACATCACAGTTATTAATATTCAGAACCAACAATAAAGGAAATAGGAAAGAAATTGCTATAGTAATGCATTTTTTTTCTTCCAGAAATTTTAATTTAGTTTTAATTTTTAACTGTCAATTTGCAGCTTTTGAAAACTCATGATTATGTTGAACTTCATTATTAAGACTGCTTTTGTTTTGCTTGACTTTGCAAATTAATAAAAATTGCATAGTTAATGATCTTGGCCATATTTCATAATTACAAATCACTTAAATATTTTGGAAAGGGAATAGAATTATGTTATTCCTAGAATGTTATATCTCACTGCAGATTTCAATTGTTGATGTTCTGGAATCAGTCTAGGGCAAGAAAAATAACATGTATCAAAATCAGATGGCTGTGTTGTAGGACTCTCAATGTCAAGCAAGCTATGTGGCTATAATTGATATGCTAAAATATTGATACACAAAATCTTTGTTACTTAAGACAACAAGAGTGATTAGCAATCTTATCTCCGGTTAACAGTCTAATACTTTATCTATAGCATGCTTCTGTTCATGAATGTTAACTATCCAAACATTCAGTATTGTGAATGTATGTGTCTCATAAACTGTTAGTGTGGGAATGTACATCTCTGTGTGTGTGTGCAAATCCATGTTTGTGGCTGTTCATGTGGAAGCTAGATGTTGGTATTTGATATCTTCCCTCTATTGTTTTCCACTTTTATTTTATGAAAGTGCACATGCCAACAAACCTGAAGCTTTTCAGTTTGGCTAGAAAAACTGGCCAAAAGGCTTCAAGAACCTACTTTCTCTACAATTTCTTCAAATTCTTGGGTAAGTGCCACTATAGATGTTTTTTTTTTCTTTTCTGTATGTGTTCTGGGCTCTGAAGTTGGGCCTTATATATGATACACAGACACCTAACCCAGTGAGCCATCTCAACTTCCCCTCATTTTATTTTTCTGGAAGAGTTTGAGTGTGCTTCAACTCTAATCACAGAATTTTATGTAAAGAAAATTTTTCAGGGGGATGCAGTGGAAATGAAGCATTGCAATAATATATGCTTAAGACATTTAAAAGTTAGATGGGTGTGGTAGCATAAGCCTTTAGTCTCAACATTTGAGAGCCAGAGGCTGGTAGTTCTCTGGGAGTTCAAGGCCAGCCTGTACTATACAGTGAGTTCCAGGATAGACAAGGCTATGCTAACTACACAGACACACTCTACTTCAAAAATAAAATAAAAGAAAATAAAATAAAAGAAAAGAAAAGGAAAAAAAGGAAAGGAAGTAATTCTTCAAGTCATATGAATAAAATAGCTGTGAATAGTGACTGAAAGAAGCATACAGTTTACTTTTGAGATGCTAAAGAAATCCCCAAAGTTATCTGATTCTAAGATATACCCTTCAGTTAGTAAAATAATAATAAGCAATAATTAATTTCATTGACACTTTTTGTATTTTGTATAACTTGCTAAGGCATTTGTCTCATGATTAGAATAATTATATCTTAGACATGTCATGTAAAACTCCATTATGTAAAAGAATTTTAATTTTATTATAATTTCTAAAAAATTACAAACTATCAAAACTAAAAGAAGGATATCTAGAAAAGACATTTTCTCTTTTAACTCTGTTATCATATGTTTACATGTATAACTAAAATTTCTGTACACAAAAAATTCTATCCTCTTAAAAATGAGCAAAATTTCCTTGACTAATTCCTTGAAACTTTCCATTGAAAGTTATGAATTACTAATGCAATTCACAAAAACTCAGTACACATTACTAAAAGCAAGTGAGAAATTTAGCTCAGAAAAAAATTGTTTGTACAACAATAAATACTTTTTCTGTTTTTTCACAATTTTTTACTATAATTTATTCACATTATGTCTCTATTATAATCTTACTCTTCCCATTCCCCCCTCCCTTTCCGACCATATTCCCCTTCCCTAGACCTCTGACTCTTAAAGTGCCACGGATAATAAATATTCTTATTAAGAAATATTTCTGCCAGGTAGTTGGTGGTGCACAGCTTGAATTCCAGCATTAGGAAGTATGAGGAAGATGGAGCTCTGAGTTTGAGGCCAGCATGGTCTAAAAAGCAAGTTCTCAGACTGCCAGTGTTACACAGAGAAACCCTGTCTCAAAAGACACCAAAAAATGTAAAAAGAGGAAGATTTCTAATAAACAGGATAATAGTGTTAAGACTCAGCATTGAGGAGTGTCTGCTTGAAAGGTTAAATGTAAGCAAGAGGATGATTTTTGGAGTTGTTATCTATTTACTACAATTGTCACTGACAGTGTAAAGAATTTTGAGCTCATTTAAAATGTAGAAATCACTCTAACTTCATTCAAAGGATAGTAGAAATCCTACACAGAAACTAGAGTTCAATTTATTTTTGATGCATCACTCAATGCTGACTCTATTACAATATAAACAAACCCACTGTGGAAATAAACCTTTTCTTCATTGTGTGATTAAAAGAAACACAATAATGTCATTATTTTTAATTGTGAATATCCTCAAATGATGTTTAGTCCTAAAACTCTTCATTACATTATAGTTAGTTATTTGCACCATTTTCTTGAATCTGGTAAACTTTTTTAGCATCCCTAATTTTCAATGAAAAAAATTATATATAGCTTTCATGTAGAACCATTATATTAAGTTCAAATAAGTTGATGAAACAGGTTTATTCCCAATAAGCAATGTTGCTAATTTGTTGAGTTACCTACTTGAAATAATAAAAATCATGAGATAGCATGACATTTAGAGAAAAAAATTTAGATAAAGTCCATCATTTCATCATTCCTTATTAAGGAGATAATTTACATAGATCATTTATCTTACTTATTAATTTCTAGGTAAATGTGTACTTATTTCTCCTTGGAAAACTAATCTTAAAATACTATATAAACTCTTGTTATCAGAAATGTACTGGGTTTTAGATTATTGTGCACACATTTCTTAGTTCTTAATATGCTCTAATTTTCCATTGTGCCCATTTATAAAAAAGCAAACATATTCTATTTTCTAAAAGTCGTCATCTTTTACAAATACTTCTTCAAAGACCTTGAAAATGTAAATATTTGACTGGTAACCTGGAATGAAGATGGTTCCCTATTTCTTTCTCTGGGTGGAAGATAAAAATGAACATACCTTCCCTTACTTAAACTGTTTTAACATTTTATTATAAGAATGCAAGTTTGATGAGCCAACATAGTTTTTACTTCCTAATATGAAAATGAAACTCTTCATTTTTGAGAGTAGGTGGCATGATGCTATACCAAAGGGGTAGTGGATATGTTACTGTCATTTAAATACCATGGCCACATGAAGCTAGGATTCCAAAACCATTTATATTGAGAGATGCTTATCACATTTGGAAAAGGTTTTTATGACACAAGTGCCGCAGAATTTTCTGATTCTCATGCATAAGGTGGTAAAGATGGTAGTCCTATAATCTTTATTATGCATTTTTTTCAGTATACACTCTAGCAGGAAGCATCACACTGCCACCTACAGACAAAATTGTCCTTATTATAAGCATCAGTCTGCATCAAATTTTCCTAACTTAGCAAACATTTTTTACTGTCTACCAAATTTAAATGAATTCATATTCTTATTTGAATATTATATATAATATGATTGTTTTTGTCCTTCTAAGAAGTCAATTTGCTCTTTATAATCGTATAACAAATGAAAAGAATAAAGATAAAAGTTAGAAGGATCATTAGAAACTTAAACCTACCGGTCGGGTATGCACAGACACGGGGGTCTTGAAAGTTGTCACCGGATAGCTGCACTCAGAAACACTGTAAGGATCGGAACTGCTGGAGGAACATTTGGAGATGGAATCACAGCCTACGAAAGTATTATCAAGAGGCAGTTCCTGAATGATGTGGTGCTTTGAGTTTAGGGGCGTTTCAGGCTGGATCTGGAATGCAGGCTGAGGAGAGGCAGATTTGTAGTGTCGAGCCAAATCAGGGCTATCAGGCTTGAAGGTACTAGGTGTAGTGCCCCAGTTGTACTTGCCCATGGTTTGCTCTTCCAGCTCAATGGGAAGGTCTAGTGTGACACTATTTCTATCATTTTCAGCATCATCTGGCTTTGATTCTTCAATAGTTACAAAATTGAGCAGCAGGTTCTTGGGAGCATGCTTTTTCTTCTTCTTCTTCTTCTTCTTCATCATAATCATCTGTCTGTTTTCTGGGTTTGGAGTAACCCACTCAGAATTCTGTTTGTTTTTCTGAGAAGCCTTAAGGTGTGGTGACTGCCGACATCTTACTACAGCAGTAATGAAAATCACTAGGACAACAGTTATGGTGCCAGCAACAATGGCAACCATGATCTTGACATAGTCAGTGGTTGGTGAGGATGTATTAGTTGTTTCGGTATTTTGGGTCGCAGGTGAGTCAATGCTTTTGCGCACCAGTTCATAAATCAGTGTAGCATTGGGAACTGACTCATTCACAAACAGGTTGACATTTACAACACTGAAGAGAGAATCAGGTTGTCCTAAATCCTTAGCTTTGACTATCACTCGGTGTAACCCAAGATCAGAAACAACACATTTCTCCTTCAATGTGATGTTGCCTGATACTTGCTCAATCATAAATAGTCCTTTTGTGTTTCCTCCAACAATACTGTAGTGAAGCTCTGCATTCATGCCAGTGTCATTGTCAATTGCAACAACCTTGAAGATGACTGTACCAGGACTTGTGGATGGTAGAACCCATTCAAAGGAGTAATTGGAAGGAGGGTCAATAAAAATTGGCTTGTTATCATTGACGTCAACCACATTTATGGTTACTTTAGCAGTTGAAGAACGTGATACCCTACCACCATCCTCGGCCTTTACATAGAAAGTGTAGGACTCCTGTTTTTCTCTGTCAAATGAAATATTTGGTCTGATGACACCAGTCTGTGGATCAATAGTGAATTGATCATTCACATCTAAGATGGAGAGAGTAACTGCAGAATTCTCTCCATAATCAGGATCAGTCACAGTTATTAGCCCTACTGTGCCATGTCTTGGAAGATTTTCAGGGACATAGAAGTTGTACTCATTGTGTGTGAAAATTGGGCTGTTATCATTCTGGTCAAGAACAGTCACAAAGACAGTGGCATTGGACATTAAGGGTGGAATTCCATTGTCCTGTGCCAGCACTGTAAAGAAGTATTTTTCCTGTTTTTCTCTATCTAGTTTCTTCACTGCTGTCAGGATGCCTGTACGACGATCTAGGTTGAATTCAGGTGGTGCATCAAAACCTAGCAGGTAGCTTATTTCAGCATTGCGTCCACTATCTGCATCTGTTGCACTGATTTTTGTCAATTGTGCACCAGGAGAGTTATTTTCTGGAACAGAAAGGCTTATGAAAGACTGGGTGAAAACTGGAGCATTATCATTTTCATCTTTTACTTTGATCAGGAGCATGGATGACTGATTCAAAGGAGGTTTGCCAGCATCAGCAGCCAGTAATTTGATGGCATATTCTCTTGTGGACTCAAAATCAAGAAATGCAGCAGTCTCCAAGAGGAACTGATTACTGAATACTGGCCGTAATCTAAAAGGAACTTCATGATCTGTGAAGCATGTCACCCTACCATTATGCTCAGAATCCTTATCCATCACAGTTATGAGAGCAATTTTAGTGTTAAGCGGAGCATTCTCTGAAAGAAGCACAGTGCCATTGGTTGGATTGACAATGTATCTTATGTCAATTGATGGGACATTATCATTAATATCTGTAACATTTACCAGCACCATTGCTCTTGCTGGTGTCGATCCACCATCAGTTGCCAAAACCAGTAACTTGTGGCTTGGTGATTCTTCCCTATCAAGTGGTTCTTTGACAGTGATAAGTCCAGTGGTGGTGTTAAGGTGAAACAGTCTCTTAGCGATGTTGGAGACTAGATTGCTGAAATAAAAGTTAATTCTGGCGTTTTCACCTATGTCAGCATCTGTTGCATGGAGCTGTGTCACTGAAGATCCTATAGGAGCATTTTCTGGTATACTGACCTCAATTTCCTTCTCTATGAAGACTGGACGGTTATCATTTGTATCAGCAACACTTACTTGCAAAATAGCTGTACTAGATCTTTGAGGAAAGCCACCATCTTCAACTTTTACTTTCATTACATAGGTATCCTTCTCCTCTCTATCTAACTCCTTTTGAACAATCAGCTGTGGCATCTTGTCTCCTTCTGGTGTTTCAATGACATCAAGACCAAAAATATTTTGACCCTGTAAAACATGGAATAATACAAAATTTAAATTGTAATAACATATAATATGTATGGTAAACTATAAATAAAGTTATGCTAAATCATGTAAAGAGAATCATTTCCAATTTCTTGAATCCACAGCTAGGAAGATAGCCTCAGCAACAGATATGAGAAAACTTCAGTTCTGAATTTAAATTTTGACTACTGATAACATTGTGACAAGAAACAAGTTATTAAATTCGTTAATATACTTAAGGAAAGGATCTTATGGTATTAAATGTAGTTTGTTGCATAAATTACTTACATGTCCAAAAGAAATGTATAAAATTTTCAAAGGGATTTTTTCTCTCACGTGATAAAGACGCTATTACTGATTATCTTGTTTTTTCAATTTTTAATTTATTTATATACCTTACATCCAAATAGTAGCCCCCTCCCTGATTTCCTCCTGGTCCTACCATCCCTCCCACTTCCCATTATCTCCCCTTTCCTACCCCTTAGAGAAGGGTAATCCCCCCTTACTAATCCACTCCAGCACATTATGTAGCATCAGAACTGAGTGGATCCTCTTTCATGGTGGCCTGGTAAAGCAACCCCATCAGGGGAAGTGATCAGAAAAATGCATAAGAAAGTATGTCAGAGATAGCCACTGTTCACCTTACTAGGGGACCTACATGAAGACCAAGATACTCATCCTGTCTTTAGTTATTCATTCTTCAAAAGCCCATTTAGACTAGGTTAGTTGGCTCTTTCGGTCTTCTTGTGAAGTTTCTGTCCTCATTGGGTCCTTCTATCCACCTGTCCACTTTTCCACAAGGCTCCTTGTGCTGTGCTACTGTACCCAATGCTTGCCTGTGGGTCTCACCATCTGTTTTGGGTACGTTACTGGGTGGAGCCTTTCAGAGGATAGCTATTCTAGGCTCTTGTCTGCAAGTCTAAAAAAGTGACCTTGATATTGTCAGGGGTTGGCTTTCTCCCATAGGATGGATCACAGGTTAGGACAGGCATTGGTTGGACATTCCCTCCATCCCTGCTATATCTTTATGGCTGCATGTCTTGTAGACAGGGTAAACTTTGCATCAGATTTTGTGGGTGGGTTGGTATTCCCCTCCATCTACTAGGCTTAACTTGTTTTAACTCACGCATTTATATAAGATAACTTATGTAGCATTTAAAAATAAATAAAATAAAATAATCATCTTTTTTACACTTTATTGACTGATTTCTCTTTGTTATAGTAAAGGACATATTTTTCATGGTTTATCTATGTATAGTGTGATATTAGCAAGATGAAATCTATTATTTTTATATAGCATATTTTATGAAAAAATAATGTTTTATGAGAATGTTATATATTAATACTTATAATATTTATTATAGTTTAAAAAATAAAGTTAGGTAATAATGGTAAATAGTAATTAAGTTTTGTGATGATCTTCAGATAAAATTTAGGAAGGATTAAATTTTCAATGATTCAAAATAGTAATTTATAAATTTCCTGATTCTCAATTCTACTTTGTTAATTTTTGGCATATAATCCTCTCTTTCAAGTCCCTCATGAAATCCATGCAAAATTACTATTCTATTTTAGTTTCTTAACAGATCAGGGAGAAGTGAGTTTTAGGATAATGATATGTTTTCTGACTGTTCACAGCAGGAGCAGACATTGCTGGGTGATCTAGAATACTTAGCTTAGTTATCATGGCAACAAAATAAGTAGAACCTTGCAGTGATTGTTATGGTACAATATAATACATAAAATTTGCAAATACCATTGGATCCTTATCTGGGTTTGACCTATACTCCAGGTACAAATGATTTTTGGAGGTGCTGAAACCTACAACAGCTGAAAGACAGACTAAGCCAGGGTTCTTATTTTCCATGAAGTTTTCCCAGCTAAATCTATGGTATCTTTTAGTGATGCAGATGTTTTGAATCGTTTATTTTCATGTTTGTAAAAGCCTAATAAGTTTATTGCTTCACTGGGAAAGATAAACCAAATAGTCATATGTCTTTTTTCTTTTTTAAAAATATATTTTATTAATTTATTCATATTACATCTCAACTGTTATCCCATCCCTTGTATCCTCCCACACCTCCCTCCTTCCCATTTTCCCCTTACTCCCCTCCCCTATGACTGTGACTGAGGGGGACCTCCTCCCCCTGTATATGCTCATAGGGTATCAAGTCTCTTCTTGGTAGCCTGCTATCCTTCCTCTGAGTGCCACCAGGCCTCCCCATCCAGGGGATGTGGTCAAATATGGGGCACCAGAGTTCATGTGAAAGTCAGACCCCACTCTCCACTCAACTGTGCAGAACGTACTGTCCATTGGCTAGATCTGGGTAGGGGTTTGAAATTTACTGTATGTACTGTCCTTGGCTGGTGCCATGGTTTGAGCAGGACCCCTGGGACCAGATCTGCCCATCATAATGTTCTTCTTGTAAGTTTCTAGGACCTTCTGGATATTTCTATTTCTCCATTCTCCCATGCTTCTCTCACCTAGAGTCCCAATAGGATGTCCTCCCCTCTGTCCCAATTTCCTGGTAAGGGAAGACTTTCATGGGACATGCCCCTTGAGCTAGTGTCCAGATATAAATGAGTATATATTATTTGATTCTTTCTGCTCCTGGGTTAACTCACTCATTATGTCTTAGGATTTAGATATTTCTACATTTCTAATCCTAATAGAATGTAATTTCTAAGAGTGTGTACTAGTAAGCATTCTCCATCAATGTTTTCTTGATTCAGATACAAAGATAAATAAATTTACATGTAATATTCAACTTGGGTAATGTGTTGCACACTTTTTGAAAACCAATGTTAATTGATACCATCTGTGCACAAAAAAGGACTTGGATTTTGACTAATATTATTACATACATGATCTTCTATGGAATAGGTTGTTGAAATAATAGACTACTGTTTATCATTTAAACATTTCTAGACTACTGTTTTTTTAAAGAGATTTATCATTTGAACATTTAGGAATGGATTTTGAAACAAACCTGAGTCATCATCTGAATTGCAAATGATTTTATAAAACTCAAACTATTTTAATATCACAAGGAAATAGTAAGATAGGATTATATATACATATATATATATGTATATATATATGTATATATATATATATCCCTACAGGATATTTTTTGTAAACCTTGGAGACATGTTCTTTGTCATAACTGGAGAAGAGAATCTACAATGAACAGGATAGTCTTTGTCCAAATTCAAAAGAAAGTTACTGAGTCCAAAATGTAAATTAACTAAAGGACAATAAACACAATGAGAACTGAAAAACCAAGAGAAGATCAAATTGTATTAAAAACTGTTTTACTTTGAGTTCTGTACCACTGGAATTAAAAATGTAAGGTCCAGCACATAGAAAAGACCATGAGAATTATAAATGGAGAGTAATTAATTTTTATTTTCATAAGAATTGTTGGTATAAAGATCAATATTTTAAGGATAGTAAGCAGATAATACAAGTACATTTTCTTTGGAATTTTGTATCTCGTGATCAATAGAACTATTTCAAAACCTGGAGTAAAAAACAACTGAGTTAATTTTATGAAAGAGTAAATGGGCTTTTTCAAGGAGAAACCTTTAACTTAGATTTTTTTAATGCTAGGACATAATAAAAACAAACTAATTTTATATAAGAAAAAGAAAAAAATTCATTTTATTCCCTATTGGAGAATATCATTCTACATTTCCTTTACTGTGTATATGTAGGAATGTGTGTTTATAGGTAATGTAGAAGAACAGAGGGCAACTATAATCCAGCCAATTTGTGGGCTCTAGGGATCAGCCTCAGTTCCTTAAATTTGACAGCAATATGCTAACCCATGGGCCACTTCAGTGTCACCCAAATTAATTATATCAACAAACTAATTTATATATTTGATCAAAGAATCTACCACTTAAAGTTTCTAAGACAAGATACCATAACAGCAGGTGTAGTAGATCTTTGTGCACATGTAAAATATAACATTTAATTCAAGTGAGTTTGATTAGTTTATTAGACAACTTTACTTTAAAATTGGGAAAATGGTTTAATATACAGATCCTCGGATTTCAGATAATTAATTAAAAAAATCGAGGTGATTCATGTTCTAAGACTAGTTCCAATACAGAGAAGGCTGAATCATATGGAAAAAAACCCCTGAAAACATAACCAATGGTGTGTGTGTGTGTGTTGTGTGTGTAGAGAGAGAGAGGGAGAGAGAGAGAGGATATTTTCTTCCTTATCATACATAATCAAATGCCCAACACATTAATCAATTTCCAAACTAAACAAATGTATATGATTGTGAAATTTTTCTATGAAAAGAAGAATAGTTTAAATAGCTGTTTATAAGCAATTTGATGATATTTTAAATTCTCAGGTCATACATGAAGTGTTGAGCAAGCTATAAATACAGTGTGGTATGATTATAAAAATGTGGAAAATATTCCAGACCTGACAATATATCTTATTTAAGGTTTGAAAAATAATAATCACTCACTACAAAATATAAGAAACACAACAGCAACCCAACAGAATTATTACTGTTTTGAAATCTACAAAGCTGATCTAGTTCATCATTTACCTATTATAGCAATACTTATTTCTTATTCTACTAAAGAGATGTCAAAATGTCAAAGATGTGACAATTCTTGACAGTTAAGGATTATAAAATCAATGTTGTAAGAGTAGAAAGTTGGTAGGGAAATTATTTTTAATTTAACCATTTGTTGAGAATGGGCTTTTTTCTCTTTCAGGATCCACTGGTAATAAAGATTAATTTTAATGTCATAAACAGTAAACCCTATTTTTGTTTAATGAACAGCTACATGACTTAATTTAAAAGAGGACAAATCACAGAAATGTAATCTTTATTCATGATAGAAAGATATGTCCTATATATAAAGACATAGGTCTTGACTAAGAGGCTTTCAAATGGAGGTCTAAATAATAATGTTCACAATAGTTTTCAGATATTAAATTGATTACATGATAATAATTTAGAAGTGCAAATAAGACATTTAACATGTAAAGTTCTTATTTTGACACAGCAGCAGTTTAAAGTATTAATTATGATAGAACCAAACAATTATTTCAGCTTTACCTCTGGGAGTCAAAGCATAAGTTAAAACTGTAGTTAAGTGTGCTCTCTTGTTACTAATCTATCCTCAAAAAGTTATCAGCATTATATGAAAAAAATGGTTTAAATGTAAGATGATCAAGTAATTCAAAAAGTATTTAGCTGTACTTATGTGAGTTGTTAAAATTGTTATTTCTTTAAAATGCATATTACACTGAGATTTGGACTCCATACTACAGTCCAACAAAGAAGTCCTCTCAAAATTCTGTCAAAAGTAGCTACTGCTCCTGTATGATAGTCTCAAAAATTTTTTTAAATATAAACAAGGGGTTTCTATTGTGTTAACTAGCTTTACATTGACTTCTTTTGACCTACCATAATAAAAATAGGAATTCCACACTCTGTAAAAGATGTTCATTATATGATGGAAACCAAGAAAAATGGTTTTGAAATACTGATTTGAACTGAACAAGTAACTCTAATGGAGATTTATGCTTACTTAACTCTATGAATAATTCAGTTATAAAGAAATTCTTTCTAGCTTTGATTCCCCAATAAAACAAAAGAAAAAGTAAAAGCTTTTCATGAATCTCTCTTTTTTAAAATCAGCATTTATTATTACTATTATTTTTCTTTTTTACATATACTTCTATCTTATTACACATAAATACAATAAACTACATACAGCAAGAAGAACCACAAAACATTAAGGAGTAAGAAGTTGTATTTAGCTTATTACATGCCAATTTAATTCAATGACAATTTCTCAAGAAATGACAATTCTTTGATATGTTTTAAAATGTATCAAATTTTATGAGTGAAAATGGATTGATAAACATTTAGACAATTCTATTAAAAATTATAGACATCGTCTGTGATCAAAATGCAGTTTGTAATTTGGAAAACTGCTGATATAATCAGTAATATAAAGGTCTGATAAGAAGCAAAAATTAAACTACTGTATTATCCAAGTGAGTGAAATCTTTCCCACCTTTTGTAGTTAAATTGATTTTGTTATCATCAGATTATCTTGGTTTGTAGTAACCGCTGTTAACTATATGAGCAAGACAATTGCTTGAAATGAGTTTATTTATTTTTATTAGGACAGGCTAAAACAGACATTCTGCCTGTAGATGGATGTGACTTTGAAATATGTTGCCATATTCATTTCAGCACTTCAGCTTGTGGACAATGTCTAATGAAAGATATTCAACATGAGCGTTGGTAATTAAAATAAAATTCTGCATCATACCAATACAATAAGTCAGTACTTACACAACATTATGAGGATCAAATTAAATTTTGTCATTAAGGAATAGATTTGCTGTATGATAATAATATTCTAGATAATTATTTATTTTTTAAATAACTCCAATAAGGATTTATTTTCAATTTAATACTATCTTTGTGTTCAAGCTGAAAATTACATAAATGAAAACTTTAAAGAAACATGACATTAATGTCTAGATTGTCATCACTCCAAAATATTATTATTTCAGGTCAGTATTTAGACTTGTATCTACAGATTAGAATGAGTATATGAAATACTATTCTTCTAAAGGAGAATTAAAGGTGTTAGGAATGTGTGGGCTCTTATTCTGGCAGAAATATTTTTCTTCTACTTGATTTATTTAATACAGGTAGTACTGAAAAATCAACTATTGACTTCTGCTACTTTTCTTCTTCATATTCATACATCATTTTAAAAAAAATTGTCAATGAAGGCAAATGACCTGGTCTTTCTCCTTCATTTCTCTTGCATTTGTTGAGCACCTATTTCTCCTCATGGGGAAAATGGAGGCATGCTTGGCAATAATGCTCCTTTTGGGTCTGGACTGTGAGGCACAATGAGGGTGTCTGTTACGATTTGAATGTAAAATGTTCTTCACAGGCTCATAGGTGTGAATCTGTGATTCCCCAACTGGTGGCAGTGTTTTTAAAGTTCATGTCCTGGATGCTCAGGAGAAGACTGGAACTGGAAACAGCATGCCGGAACCCTCAAAGTCCTGCTTCCAGTGGCCTTCCACAAGCAAGTTCCCATGTGCCCAAAGTTAATATATATGATTTATAATGTGTAATATTTGATTTCCTGAGGCAAAAATTAGGCTAATGCACCAAACCAGAATTTCCCAACCTCTTGGATCAAATGAACTTTTCATAGGATATTTACATTATTAAGATATTTACATTATTATTCATAACAGTAGCAAAATTATAGTTATAAAGTTATAAAAATACTTTTATGACTGAGTGTCACCACAACATGAATTATATTAAAGGGTTATGGCATTAGAAAAGTTGAGACACACTGCACTAAAGAAATAAAAACACATGATGTAAAATGAATTGCATGGATGGAGACTTGTATTTGTGCCGTCATGTTTTGAAATGTTCATTAATTGAGAAAAAATACTGAAAACAATTTTGATATAATTTTGAATATGCATCAGCAATATCTATCATCTTTAAACCATCATAATGTAAAATATAAACCAGTCTGATACAAATTTTTAATACGATGAAACTAGTATCCATTTTTCCTATTTAATAATACTATTCAATGTTTTGATTCTACAAGCAATCGTTTGGGTATGAAGTTCAAGCACTTCTGTAAGTCATCCTCTATTTAGGCTATAGGAAAATAGCTTTATGATAAATAGCAATTTTGAAAAATGTAGAGAGTAAACTCAATCACATTTATCATCTGAAAACTTTCATTGTTTAGATCTTGGCCAGAAGTCTAGTGAGTCAGTGTGTGGAAGCAAAAGAAAGTTTCAGCTGGGCAGTGGTGGTGCATGCCTTTAATCCCAGCACTTGGGAGGTAGAGGCAGGCCGATCGTTTTGAGTTTGAGGTCAGGCTGGTCTACAAAGCGGGTCCAGGACAGCCAAGGCTATACAGAGAAACCCCAACTCAAAAACAAACAAACAAAAATCAAAAGAAAGATAGTTTCAATCATGATTAAGGGAGTGAAAATCTTGTACACAGTAACTGAATTCTTACTGCTATTATGTCAGCATTACATGTCACTTTCCTGCCGATTTAGCAGTGTAAACACTACATAAAATGAACAATGTCAGCTAAAAAAAGATTCATCCTATATGACTTCTATGACATTTTGTCTGCTGCTAGATAATTCTTCACAAGCTAATATTTTGCCTGCAGACACAAGCCAGCCTGAGAGTTATACTTCTAAAATAAAATGAAAGTATAGGTCAAGTTAGTTCAATAGTTGACTTCATTCATATTAGGTGGTAATTCCCTTATTTTTTGGTTGTGAGCCTAGCCTTTAAAAGCTGAGCCATCTTCATCCCCTGGTGTTAATTCTCTACCTAAAAACAATTAGGTACAGAATTAGAAAGAACAGGGCATGGAACAAAAATTTGAAAACCAGGAATAAATGCAGAAGTTTAGCATTTGAGAGTTTCTTTTTTCTTATATCTCTATGCATTCTGAAATATTACACAAAAGAATAATAAATGCTTATTTTGACAAATTGACTAGTTGCCTAGTAATGGAAAGTTAAATATGTTATTTTTACATTTATCATTATTCAATTAAGGCTAGTCACTATTTTATGTTTGTCATTATGATAAATATCACAATCAAAAGAAGCATGGAGGAGGAAAGGGTTTATGCGGCTCATAGGTACATCAGCAAGGGAAGCAAAGGCAACAACCTGAAGGCAGGCCTGAAACAAAGACTATGGAAGAATTCTGTTTATTGGCTTTCTTTCCATGGCTATTTTATGCTTAGCCACCCAGAACCTCCTGCATAGGAACAGCACTGCCCACGGTGGCTTGTGCTCTGCCACTTCAATCATCAAATAAGATTATACCTGAAAGTCATGCCCACAAGCAAATTTTATGAAGGCAATTCCTCAATTGAGGTTCCCTTTTCCCTAGTGTTTCTTAATTTCTGGAAAATTGACAAAAAACTAGCCAGCACATGTGACATGTGTGTAAGAATTCCTCAGGGAAACATTTACCTTGTTGTGGGCCCAAAGCTTTAAATTTGATATTTACAAAAGGCTAGCTATAGATAAGGGGATCATATAAAATATCCACCAAATAAGTGTAGAACAAATGAAATTATTTAGTTCCTCGCAGTGGAGTTATGTTGTTATATAGCAATATTTATCAAGAAGTCTTCTCTGTTAAACAAATAATTTGAAAAATAGCTTTCAAAGAATTAAAGTGATTGGAGCATGAGTTTTATTAATTTAGTTATCATTTGTGCAAACTTCAATTGTTTTCTACATGAGAGCTTTAGATGTATAACCATCCTTCTGTTTATTCTTGCTAGAAGTTCAATCTTAAAAAACACCATTAGGTTTATAAATGTTTAGAGCAAAACTGCCATCACTTGAATATTTATGGAAAGATTCTTGAAGAATTTAGATTGAGAAAAACTATCACATTCTTGAAATGTACAGATGGATACACTGCTTTAGCTCATGCAGGAACTAGTGAACAATGTTCTAAGTGAAGGATACATGTCCTGTCAGCAATGATGACATTTTCACTTTTCCATTCCCAAAAGGACTTCTACTAAAAGGTATCCATGATACTACTATGCTTCCTAAAGCATTAACAATCAGATTATGGTCAGTTCTACATTCATTTGAAAAGACCCTGAAAGAACTGCAATTCATATAAACAGTATATTTGGTGGAGGTGGAATGGCTATTTGTAGTTGTTACCATAGTAATAACATTCCTCATGCTAAGTTAAAAGATATAAATGTTCCTGGAATGTATTTTTAAAAAAATCTTAAGTACACAGGGGAAAAAGCAGAGTGAGATCATAAGAGAATGAAATAATCAACTTAAGAACATTACAATCTAAATTTTTATCCAACCACCTTCATTAGCCTTCATTTACATTTATTTTTGGAGGTATTTGAGTTTAATGAAATATTCATTAGATATTAACTAAGCAAGATTTTATTTTTTATATAGTTGATATCTATATACACTCTCATTTTCATTAATGTAATAATCAGTGACTTAAAGCATTTCTCTCAAGTGAAAGTAATCTATAAAGTTCTACATTTCTTAATTTATTTATAACCATTAAACTGTTTTTCTAAAATTTATGCTTCATTGGGTTATTTAGAACTCCACTTTGCTCTTGTTAACCATTTATTTTATTATTTTCATTACTGAGAGCATGGCCTTTATTATTCTTCTGTATGTAGGGTTCAGGAAATTTGTCCTGTGTTTACCTTGCCAGACTGTTTTAGGAGGATCCTTCTAAGTAAACAATCATCTTCAAAGGGGCATGGTGGTTCTCCCATGAACCAAGAACTAATGTTAGAGTAATGTAGAGCTCAAGATACCAAATTTTGAAAAATGATATTCTAAAATCCTTGCATTTAGAAGGGCCAAAGGTATAAGGCACAAGCATAACATTACATATCTCTCTTACAAGATCCAGTATGAAAAGATCATCATGAAGAGATGGGAAAACAAAATCCAAAAGTTCTCATGGTGATAGAAACATAGAGAAAATATGATTTTTAAAATGGCATAAGCATGAGATGTAGTACAGCAATTCCAGATGGCAGAAACAGTATATGGGAAAGCATTCATATTAACAGCATCATGGTCATATGGAGAGGCAGGAGGAGGAAGAGACAAATGAAGAGAAGGAGGCATCTGATTCAAGAATTAAGCTAAGGAAGGTAAATAAAAGACTTTTTTTTATATTGAACTAGTTCCAAAAGTAAATGTGGAGCCAGTGTCATTGATTGAGAAATAAAATTATGCTGTCATATTTTCTCTGTACATACACATAAAATATGTATGAAAAATTAAATTTAGTTTACATGATACTATGTTTAAAGAAAATAAAACAACATATTTCAGGGAAATTACCAAGGACTAATCTTAAAAAGTAGATTAAAACTATTGTTTATAGAACACATTTCTTCAAGATGTTCAGGAAATATGAAAAACCTTTTATTATTTTATTAATTACTTTATAATCATCACTCTTTCAGATAAAGATATGTTTCTTTGTCTTATAGAAGAATAATTGGAGATACAGATATCAAGTTTGAGAATTGAAATAATATACTAATATACGTATCAATATGGGCACAGGGATTGGCATTATCATCAAAACAAGGTTTATTTCTTAGCTCAAAATGATTCTTTAAAGAAATGTTGACAAAATGTCCTTGCCTCCAAAATTCCTGAAGATTTTTGGTGAAAAATTTATTAAACTAGATTTGAAATTCATATGTATTTTATGATTCTGAAGATTTCAAATTAGTCTATGGCAATGTGAGTAGCTCAAAGAAATTATTCATTCATGACAATAAATATTTTCTTCCTTCTTATATTAAATTAGGATAGCATTGCCATTAATAAATTCTAAGGAGGCAGTAGCTATATTCTAACCTTTTTTTCCCATAATATTTTGTATTGGCTGCTCACTAAAAGAATTAAATTTAGATTATTAGATTTGTACTAAGACACGTAGGGTTATTTACTGTTGTAGTATGACAGATTATGTGGTCTTTACATTTTTAAAAATTTCAGTCCCTTGAAATGGTTGAGTGTGCATATATAAACATAACTATACATATATAAGTAACAAAAGAATAAGGAATATTCTTGGTAGTACTCTTCATGTGATACATATGTAAATAATATCTCAATGACAAGATTAAATTAGATATGAAATCAGTGTATACCTTATTATATTCAATGTAATCAAAGTTACACTTCTTATTTCTAATGTGTCATTCTTATCATAAATAAATGTTACCTTTTCTTAGTTAAACTATAAATACAGAGATATATACATGCAGTAATTAAAGCACAGTGTTATTATACATTCTTCAAGCATGTTAAAAATAAAAAATAGTTTTCTCAAAATTGGTCATATGTAATTATCTTTAATGTTTCACAACAAATGAAAGCTATTTAAATATCTGCATATGTATTATTTAGTTGCTATACTGTGTATATAGTATACGTGTTAATTTTGCGAATATCTGTGTTCATATATTCTATATCAAAACACCTAGTTCTCTATTACTGAAAATTAACCTAGATAAACGTTATTACACTATTTTCATAAAATAATATTGGCAAATATGTATATTCCAGAAGCAAAAGACTAGTAAATGTTGAACATTTCAAAATATTTAAGAAAATTAGGGTCTGAGTAATTAGACTTAACAGAAGTCCATGTTAACTTCTATAGGTGCATCTAATTGTATCTGGATGCTAAATGACACTTCCAAGAATACTACATTGAAACTTAATTTATACTCAAAAAAAAGTATTTGAGATAATATGCTATTATATTATTTCTTTTATCAGATTTTCTGTACTTGTTTCATGAAGCTAAAGTAATGAATGAAAAGGAAGACAATTAATTATTAAATATTTATATTTTTATGTGTTTATATTGTAGCATACATGTGCATGTGTGTGCGTGCTTGTGAATGCATGCTATACCTACTGTGATCCATGTGTGAAAGTCAAAGGGCAAACTTAGGTGTCAATTGTAAGCGTCTACCTCATTTGAAACAGTGTCACTTGTTTGTCACTGTGCTTATCAATCTAGCTGGCCTCAAAAGTTCCATGGTTCTGTTTCCCCCAAACATCGCATCATAGCTGTGCTGGGATTATAGACGTGCTCTAATACATCCAGGAATGTGCTGTCTTAGAATTGTAACTCATGTACTTATCGCTTGCATGGCAAACTCGTTATGCAATGAGTCACAGACTCTGCTTCTAGTATTTTTTTTATTTTAATTTTAATTTTTATATTATTTGAATTTATTATTTATTTATTCTTGTTACATCTCAATGGTTATCCCATCCCTTGTATCCTCCCATTCTTCCCTCCCTCCCATTTTCCCCTTACACACCTCCCCTATGACTGTGCCAGAGGGGGATTTCCTCCCTCTGTATATGCTCATAGGGTATAAAGTCTCTTCTTGGTAACCTGCTGTCCTTCCTCTGAGTGCCACTAGGTCTCTCCCTCCAGGGGACATGGTCAAATGTGAGGCACCAGAGTTCGTGTGAAACTCATATCCCACTCTCCACTCAAGTGTGGAGACTGTCCTGTCCATTGGCTAGATCTGGGTAGGGGTTTAGAGTTTACCGCCTGTATTGTCCTTGGCTGGTGCCTTAGTTTGAGCGGCACCCCTGGTCCCAAATCTGCCTATCATAATGTTCTACTTGTAGGATTCTAGGACCCTCTGGATCCTTCTACTTTGCTATTCTCACATGGTTCTCTCATCTAGAGTCCCAATACTATGTCCTCCCTTCTGTCCCAATTTCCTGGTAAGTGAAGGCTTTCATGGGACATGCCCCTTGGGCTAGTATGCAGATATAAGTGAGTATATAACATTTGAGTCTCTGCTTCTGGGTTAACTCGCTCATTATGATCATTTCTCAAACTGTACTATAAAGTAATAGTAATTATTTTTATTTTAAGCATATGAGTGTTTTGCCTATATGTGTGTCTGTGCCATGTTCTTGGTTCAGACAGATATTGGAAAAGGGTATCATAATATTCCAGAACTGGAGGTATGGGTGGTTGTGACTTAACATGTAGGTGCTGGAACCAAACCTGGTTCCTCTGCAAGAGCAACCAATGATTTTACCCACTTAGCCATCTCTCCAGGTTCTTCTATTTCATTTTTAAGAAGAACATTTTTATGTTAAGTTTATATTTTCAGCTAAATAAAACATTTGTAAAAAGTGCCTATTTTCTGGATCTAGCCCATGGACAGGACAGTCTCCACACTTGAGTGGAGAGTGGGGTCTGACTTTCACACGTACTCTGGTGCCTCACATTTGACTATGTCCCCTGGATGGGGAGGCCTGGTGGCACTCAGAGGAAGGACAGCAGGTCACCGAGAAGAGATTTGATACCCTATGAGCATATACAGGGGGAGGTAATCCCTCTGAGGAACTGTCATAGGGGAGGGGAATAAGGGGAAAATGGGAGGGAGGGAAGAATGGGAGGATACAAGGGATGGGATAACCATAAAGATGTAACAAGAATAAATTAATTAAAAAGAAAGAAAGAAAGAAAGAAAGAAAGAAAGAAAGAAAGAAAAAAGTGCCTATTTTTAAATGTTTATATCAATATCACATATATTTATAAAAGCATTAAGTCATATCAACTATTTTATAGAATTAGTATAAATAAAATAGAACTTTTAGCAAAATTACCTTATTTGCTTAAAACATACATCTGTGATATAAAAAAATCAGCATGTTACCCATACATTAAGTTTCGAGCTAAGATTAAAATGTAACTCTTCACGTACGTGCCAGTTTTTCTACAGCTGAGTATAAGTGTACAGTTGATAGAAGTGTAAACGAAAAAGTTTATAGCAAACATATTACCTACATTAGTACATTTCCTGTAATATGTTGTTATCAATGACCAGAATTTGGGGTGTTAACCATTTTTTTTAATAAGAGCCTTGTTATAGTTAAAGAATTGTGTACCAAGTATTTTTTTGTTTAAATATATTTTTGTTTTTCATTGTGAGTCTTAGCCTTTGATAGAAATGCCACTTCCTCAACCCTTGTTTAAATATATTCTTGTCTTAGTTATTAAATGATAGGAATATGGGAAGAGTTGGAGAGAAGTGAGTGGGAGAACTTGATCAAAGCATTACATACATACATGAAATTCTTAAATAAGTGAAAATACAATAGATGAGACAACATACACAAAGCTGATTCAGTTCATTGGTATTCTTATGACTTTTTCAAGTAATCAAATAACATATAGTTAAAGGCTACCCTTTTACCTATCAAAAATTTAGAATATTCTCCTTGGCAGAAAGTTTTACTAAAAAATGTTTGTTTCAGAGAGTAATTCTATTATATAGTTTATAATATAAAATATTATGGTTCATATTTTAAGTATTCAAATATTTTTATTTATTTATTTATTTATTTATTTATTTATTTATTTATTTATTCTTGTTACATCTCAATGGTTATCCCATCCCTTGTATCCTCCCATTCTCCCCTCCCTCCCATTTTCCCCTTATTCCCCTCCCCTATGACTGTTCCTCAGAGGGATTACCTCCCCTTGTATATGCTCATAGGGTATCAAGTCTCTTCTCGGTGACCTGCTGTCCTTCTTCTGAGTGCCACTAGGTCTCCCCCTCCAGGGGACATAGTCGAATGTGAGGCACCAGAGTACGCGAGAAAGTCATATCCCTCTCTCCACTCAAGTGTGGAGACTGTTTTATTTCTTCATTTAACATCCCACTCACAGCCCCTCACTCCTCCCAGTCCCAACCTCCTATCCTCTCTTCTTTCCCCCTTCTCCTCCTCAGAAAATGGGAGGTACCCATACTATCTCCCCACATAAACTTCTAAAACATTTCATGCATGCTCCTGTACCCTATGTGTAGCGTTTATTCTTCCAACTTCTTGCCCTTTAAAAATTACTGTGCAATTCACAGACTATTTTTAAGAGAAAAAAGGGTTGGGCGTGGTGGGGTATGCCTTTAATCCCAGCACTAGAGAGACATAGGCAGGTGGATCACAGTGAGTTCAAGGCCAGCCTGGTCTACAAAGAGAGTCCAGGACAGCCAAGGCTACACAGAGAGACCCTGACTTGGAAAAAAAGAAGTAGGCTGAAAGTGAAAAAGAAATGTGCATAAAATTATGATCCTGTGTTGTTTCCAATACATGAGAGAAGTAAACATCATTGTAGAGAGCTAATCTAAAATGATTATTTGCAAATCTTCTAAACCATCTATTTTATATCACTACTTCATATAAATTCTTCTCTTTAAATTAGTACATATACTCAAATATCTGTATTAATTTGAGCTCACTCAAAAAGACTGTTTTTCAATTTCTTTATGAAGATATGATTCTAATGAAACAACAATGTCAGTTGAGAAATTTTCCCATATATCTCCCAGATAAAAATACAAAGATTGTAATGATCAAATGAAATATTTATATGTATATGTTTGTTCAGTAATTTTCAACAATAGGCATAATGTCAATTTATTTTGGTAATGTATACTCTGAAAACACTTAAAGCTTTGAGTATACAATCTACATCAATATATTTTCAAATGTGTTCAATATATGAAGACCACTAAATACATTTTATTATTTCACATACCCATACCTGAGCTCTCAACTATTATGAAAAGCTTCCCAATAATAAAAAAACAACCCATGAACTTGGTAAATGATACCTCTCTGCACATATTTGAAGAACATGCCATTTCATGTTTTCCTTTCTCATTCCTATCACAAGACTGAAATCAAGCCAAAGCAATCTCTTTATTTTAACTGAAAATTTTTGGCAAAAAGATGTGATTACCTTTTTTATAGTAGCAAAAACATCAGTTTTCAAATAATTCAAACAAAACAAATATTGTAGAACTGAAAGAATATAGTCCTACTTTTTGGATTGGGAAGATGATTATAGAATTAGCATTGTCTTGAAATCAACATAAAATTTTATTAATAAATCTAATATGTTCATAAATTCTAGTAATAAAAAGCTTCTAGATGGTGACATAGTGGGAGGATATGAAAGGAATTAGGGTCAGGTAATCTGGGTACATATTATCATAATTCATTATATACATGCATGAAATGCTCAAGAGCAAATGCCCTATTTACCTCTCATAATTTTGACATTTTTAAAAACTTTTTCTCTGAAACAGTCATTTAAAAATTAATTGGGTCATCTAGTCATTCTTAACATTTAAAGTTATGTATTTAGTTGAAATTTACGACAGAGCTATGACTAGACATATTCAAATTCAAATACCAGATGGTCTGTTGATTTGTAAATAGCAGAGCTGAACTCCTTGCCTATGGCCTATATATGTTAATGGAAGCACAAATATTTGAAAGAGCATAAATATACTGTGCAATTTTTAAACTCATGTGATTGCAAAATGTACAATAATGACTTTTTTCTAGTTGTATTTGCATAAACATTGAAAAGTCATGATAATTAACTCAAAAGTACCATAAGATCTTTTACTCTATAAGCGAGTTAATACCTCTGATAAACTGTTTTTAAAACGTACCTTAATTAGATGGTAGTTTTGGACTCCATTTACGCCGATGTCAGGATCAATGGCTGCCGGAAGAGAATATCGAGAGTTTATAGCTGAGTTCTCTGGAATTGATACGTTGATGACAGTTGCCGGAAATAACGGTGCATTATCATTTATGTCTTCTATCAGAAAGCGTATCTTAACCAATCTAAATATTTCGTCCGGCAAAACAGCAACTTCCACTTCGTAAAAGCAACGGGCATCCAACAAGATTCCAGCACATAATTTCTCACGATCAATGCGAGCGCCAGTGGTGAAGATCTCCCCAGTACCTTCTTCAATCCGAATCAATGGTACATCCCCGGTTTTGTAAACTAGTTTGAACTGCATTGGTGTGGTTAAGGACTTGTCGGGAATAAGAGACAAATTGAGGTCTTTCAACAAGTCGCCTATTAGGACGTTCTCTGGCATTTCTTCTCGGACCGTATAATTCTTCTCCTGGGCGCCAGACTGAAACACGACGCATGCTAACAGGACCGCAAATATATACGTCCCGGACAACAAGTCCATACCAGTCTCGACACCAAAGGTACTGTTTGTCAGCCCACCGTATACTGACAAAGAAAACAGAGGGAAGGGTAGAGGTAGGGAGAAGGAGAGAGAGAAAAGAGGGGGAGAGAGAAAAAATTATTAGAAAGCCAATCAAAAATGTTCGTATTAACTAAGTACTCG
The DNA here is from genome assembly GCA_907169655.1 of Acomys percivali. Lineage (NCBI taxonomy): Eukaryota > Metazoa > Chordata > Mammalia > Rodentia > Muridae > Acomys > Acomys percivali. The sequence goes on along the minus strand of OU015760.1, from coordinate 64,038,351 downwards.
TTTTTTTTTTTAATTTTTAATTTTTTGGTTTTTCCAGACAGGGTTTCTCTGTGTAGCCCTGGCTGTCCTGGACTCACTTTGTAGACCAGGCTGGCCTCGAACTCACAGCGATCGGCCTGCCTCTGCCTCCTGAGTGCTGGGATTACAGACATGGGCCGCCACACCTGGCCTCTAAATACTGTCTTAAATTAAAATCATTCAATTAAATATTATCATTAGTGAATAAACTATTATACATTTCTATACTAAGAAAAAAGATAAATGAAGAATCACCTATGGTAGTTAAAGGAGATATGTTTATTAAGAACAGTTCACTACTGAAGTTGTGTATATATTTTAATATATAAAGACATTTAAAGGAAATTCAAATTATTTAAATATTTAATTCCATAGCCAAGGAAAATAAAATGGTATTTGCTACAATCACAAAAATACATGATTAGTTTTTTACTCAGGATTTCAATCACAATTGTTTTACTAGCAATGATCATTTAATACATTTATCATATTTTCTGTTCTGTGAATAAGATGTACAATTGTTCAGAGGAAAGTACATAAACCATATTGACACATGAAAGACTTGGTAAAGTCTGAATTCAAAGAAAAGTGTTATAGAATAGAAAATGTGTTATGTGACAGGTGGGAACAGATAGCACCAATTTGATTTATTGACAAAAAGGGTACTTTAGGACTCCCAAACATTCCAGGCTATTAAAAAAGCTATAAGTTGCTACTTACATACTGATTTCAAGACCTTATTGCTAAGAACAACATTTACACAACCAATTGAACATAGAAAAGTGAAGCTGTCACCCATCTAGAACCTCCACCTTTATGGACTAGTATACATGGTACTGGAAGATACTTTGCCTGCTGCCAAAAAGAAAGATAAACACCAACCCAGCTCCATATGCTTAAATAAGAAAAAGCAACCTGCCTGTAAGACAAACTGGTGCAATAGTCGTAAAAAATTGTGGCAGTAACTAATATTTAATTTGAGGAAAAGCCCGAGATGTAAGCCATACCTAGTGCTGCTTGGCTGACAAAGAATCAGAGAGTAGATAAGCTAGCAACCTATAGGAAAACCGAATGCTACTGTTCAGCTAGAGGAACAATCAATAAAATTAATCTTAAAGGCATTCTACCATATTCCTTAGATCGTTGCCTTGCTCAGCCATCATCAGAGAATCTTCCTTCTACAGCAGATGTCACAGCCAGACAAAATGCAGAATGTGAGACACCTTGGAACACACAGGTCTAAATGGGATGTGTCCATCAAATCCTTTCTTTTAGAGGTCAGGGTGTGGAAGAGGAGACAGAAAGAGTGTAAAAGCGAAGGGGTTATAGGACACTAGGAGAACAAGACCCTTTAAATCAGTATTGTCATACTCATATGTTCTCATAGGGTCTGAAGCAGCATGCGTAGGTCCTGCAAAAGTCCGCACCAGGTCCTTGGCATATATATTGCTAGCAATTTACTATTTTTTTAATGGAACTCCTGAATTCATGAATGAGTGGGTCTCTGTTTCTTGTGCCCTATCTTGGTCTCTTTTCCTTTTGTTTGTTTTGTACAATTCTAATGCGTTAGTTTTTGTTTTATCTTATTATTTTAAATATTTTTTATTATGAAGCTGGAGGGATAGTTGGGAGTAGCACAATGCCTGGATTTTGATCTTAGCACCTACATGGCAGCTCACAACTATTTGTAACTCCACTTCTGAGGGATTTGAAGCCCTCATCTGAGTTTGAGGGCAGGGAAAACATCCATAAACATAAAATAAAAAGAAATATATATATTTCAAAGTAATAAATACAAAAGGGCAGGGGAATAGGATGAAAGAAGGAGGGTGGGATGGGGAATAGGAAGATACAAGTGAGGGGATAACAAATAAGTTGTAAGCTGAATAAACTACTTAAATATATAAATAAAAATAAATCCAAAACAATTTCTTCCTGCTTTTATCTCATGAAAATCTTATAGTTGATATTAATTATCCATTTTATTTGTTTTTATTACTTTTAAGTGTGTGTGTGGATGTGTATGCGTGCATATGAGTATCAAACATTAGATACCCCTAGTATTGGAATTACAGAAGGTTGTGAGTTACTCAAAATGGATATTTAGAATCAAAGAGTCTTCTAGAAGAGCAGCATGACAAGCATTCTAAGCTTTTGAGTCATCTAATTCTATGATAAAGCCAACAATTAACTTAAATTTCTATAAATTGCTTTTTTAATTTTTGTCATTTTTCGATTCCTGTTGTCAATATGGCTTGCTTGCTATAGTCATTTGACATAGTAAGTAACATTTAATATCAATATTTTGGAACTATTGGTGTATTACCGGGTGTAGTGGTGCACACCTGTAATTCCAGAACTCAAGGAAGCAGAAGCAAGCAGATCTCTGAGTTTGAGTCCAGGCTGGTCTATTAAACAAGTCCAGGACAGCCAAAACTACACAGAAAAACTCTGTCTCAAAAAAACAAAAATAGAGTAAAAAAAAAAGGAAATGTTGTATAATGTTATATAATAAAATATGAAATCCGTACACCAGTATAATAAGCACTATCACATATTACATTTTTATAATTAAATATGAGTAATTGCAGTTATTAAAGAATACAGCATTTTTAAAAGATAAATGTACTGATATACTTAAAATTCCATTATAGAAGAGTATTAATGCAGCAGGCATCTAATGATGTTCTCAATATTTATTAGGAATTAGCAACATTAACAATGTTTCAGTAATGATTCTAAACACAGGAAGACATGATATAAATAGCTTTTTGTGTGAATATAACTGGCAGAAAATGTGCTGTTAACGAATCCTACTATATAGCTAGACATCTGCATTTAAAAATATAATCATATGCAAATGGTGAATGATATGAACTGATAATAATAAAAATCTACAATATTAGCAAGTAATATAACAAGCAAATACTATTTAACAACTGAAATAGTTTACATCATGAACTAGATAAGTGTTAAACAAAAATATTTTATAAATTGTGGTCATAGAACCTATGAAACATGCTTTATATATCTCACAAATTTTGTTTGTTAAGATGCTGGTTTCATTTTTAATTTTCTGATATATAACAATGAGGGAAAAGAATACTGAAGACATGCTCTATTTTAGTAAACAACAGCAAAAGATTATTGTGTGCAGCCCTTGTATTTTTAGCATTATTCAGTTTATAATGAGTACTGGGATTGCACAATATAGAAGCTTGTTCAAGGTCTGCTCTCCTGTGAATTACTGATTTCTTTTTTACTCTTATGAATGTTCAATTAAAAAATTCTGTCAATACTATGAGTTAATGTGTACATACATATGTACACATATGTATTCTCTATACACTGAATCTAGGACATTTAAAAAGTGTATGTCTTAGTAATTTTTATAACTACAATGCAAACATAAGCGGAATAAAAATAGGACAATGGCTAATGTCTTAAAAGTACCACTCTATTCTTATCCTACCCTTAGGTATTACACACAATTACAATTAGCAGAAAAAAATGATGTAGAACTTTTTAAAAAACATTGCATACATGTTGCACTAACTCTGAATGAGAAAAAGAATTAAGGCAATGACCTAATTCCCAGAACTCCCTTTCTCTCAGTCCATTCTAAATCTGTTCCATACTACCTTTAACACTGTTGTCAAACTAAACATGTTTTGGGGTTTTAGGTTTTCAAGAGAGTGTTTCACTGAAAACTAAACATTTTTAAATAGGCTTCCTCATTTGAAATATTTTCAGTGGTTTTAATACCTATAATAAAAGTATAGAGAAAAGACAATAATAATTCTGAAGCTTAAGTGAATGTGTGTAATGGAAATGTCATAATGGAAATCATTGTTGTGCAATTATCTATAATTAACATATACTAATAAAAACATAAGCCAATGCAGTCAATATAAGTTTCTATCTCTTAATAAAACATATTTGTGACTCTAATGAATTCTGATTGAAATGAGCCACTGTACTTTTAATAAGAAAAAACTGAAAAATGGTATATATACTCTAGTTAAGAATTAATAACACATAAATTGAATTTGTGGGATCTTTTACTGCATCTCAAGATTTCTATGCTAAGCACAGTTATAGTTACTAAGAAGCTACATGTGAACAAAATGGATCAGATTCCTGCCCGTCTGCAGTTAACATTTGATAATATTAACAGTGTTGAATTTCTGTATATGTACTCAAATCTGAATCTACCAGGATGTGAATATTCATGTTTAAATAGTTCCAGTCTCCAAATTTTCATGCTAGCACTTAAATTTACTAATTGAAAATTTTACTCTTAACTTAAAGATTAAATCATTCTTGAAATGATCACTACTGTAATATTTTTCCTAAAATTACATGTCATTGCCCACTTTTCAGAAAGATTGATACATTTAACTCAATTACTCAGGGAAAATTTGCTTACATATATGCCTATAGTTTTTTCTCTTAGTGGAAACATATCCATGGATTTCATTTTCCCTACATTCGCAAACCTTTCTGCCACAGACTAAAGTCAACTTTTGAAATTAATATGGAAATTAAAATGAAAGCAGAAACAGTGAATTACAAATTTCTACCTGTCACAATAGTACCTGTGTTGTTTATATATTGTTATTTTCACACACTATATTGTGGTTGTTTAGGCAGTGCTGCACATAGAACAAGAATGGTGACAATCATAGCAAAACAAAAGCATAAATTAAATAAGCACTTCTAAATATATAAAAAGAAATGTAAAACTGAATATTCACATATGAGCCCCACAATGAAAAACTACATCCTTATGCTGTTCAGTCTCCAAATTCACTCAGATTATTTTATATTATCTGAAGGCAAAACAAATCTTTTAACATCTACAAGGTATGATATAGGTGCTTACTTTTCATGTTATTATGAATAAGAAAATTTTTTAGAAGAGTCAGTAAACAATAAAATAGTTCTCAGTGTTGAGAAGAAAAGTAAGAATACTTAGATAAAGAGGAATGGTAACAAGAGATAAACACTATTGTATCAAAGAATGACCTTTGAAGAATAGGAGCAAGTATTTTATTTGCCCTATTTTACTCAAGTACTTCTTGTGTAACTCTGAAACATGACACGTTCAAACAAAGATTTAATAAAGTATACAATTATATAAAATGGTATTTCCATTAATTTTTTCATAAAGACCTCTTTTACTATAATCCATTTTATACATGTATAATTTTCACATTTGGGACTAAATTTCTCTGAGAAGGGGATTACAATAATATTTTTATCTAAAATATTTATCAGATATTGATATATGTAAACACTTGAGAATTGGTATGGTATTGTGTAGCATGATTTCAAAATCTGTAAAAATTCAAACAGCACTTAAAGGTTAATTTAAAATGATTTCTGTAGTTTTTTAAATCAGACTTTGAGAATACAATTTTGCAGATGAATTGAACATGTATTGAAGATGGCAACTATCACATTGTTTTGCATTCTTCAGGTGAATTTTACTTTACTGGAGTTGGTAGATAAGTATAAGATGTTTTGAAAAAATTCTGAGTTAAAAATTCAAGTGATTGTTTACATTTCCCTTTACACTTTAACTAAACATTTAAGTAAACTGAAACCTGATTTCAACCAGTTTCTTATTTAAACTTTATAACAATTATATAACAGTGAATCATATTTTAGAACAATTATACATCTATTTCACACTTATAAAGCTTTTCCAAATGATCACCTTATAATAGGGTACAGATTACTAAGAACTTTTCTATGTATAAGGGAAAATTATTTGCAAGCAAAAGAAAAGAGAAGTAGAAACAAAGCCTTTATTTCTTAAATAATGAATATAGTACTATGATTTCATAATATCAAAGCAGAAGTCAAGTGGTAAGAAACATTGACATTTAACAAAAAGGGATTCAGACACTAAAATTTTAGATATTTGTTGGAAGGTTTTATGTATATATTATATGTATGTGATATATTTGTCACTTCACCAGGTATATGTTGAATCTAGATATTTAAAGGTAAGTGATATCTTTTTTTACATCAGTTCTCTTGAAGTATTACAATAGTATAATTCTAAACAGAAACAGTCCATATTGTATTTATCATGTCAATATTTAAATTCTCTGTATAGAAAGATAAATTAATATTTAATATTAATTTCCCAGTTCCCTAAACAAATAAAATAATTGTAATATCTGCTCAAAGCATTTTAATAGATTATCCCTCTACCAACTTGCATAGTACAGCATGACTTAGTATGTTTTCGCTCAGCTGCTAATTTTTCAAAATCATGATTTAAGTAAAATCAGTAGTTAAAAAAGTAAATAAATTATATCACCAAAACTGTGAAAATGTTACTTTAAGACAAGATTGCATGTGATAGCCTGTAAAAGGATTTCAGGTAAAATACTGATAGTGATGAAGGGAGTAATATCTATCATATGATTGTTTCTAGCAATAGATGGAAAAATTTCATCCTTAATACTTAAATTCATTTCCCTGGGGACACAATGAAGCTCTCCCTGGCAAAATGACTTTGGAGTGACATTATCCAAATCAGAAAATGAACATCACATACCATTAGTTAAAAAAAAGAAAAAAGCAGGCAATTTTTAAAATGACTCTTCCTACCTGGTTTATAAACTGCATATAGTACTTTATCTTACAGATTAAGTAAGTCACTCTCCTATTAGTTCTGCTTTGTTTAAACATTTTAACATTATTTCTATGGGGTTTTTGTTTATGTTTTTTATTTGTGTCAGCACAAAATCAAAGCTAACTGACGATTACATTTTTTATTTTAATTAATAAAAAATAGAAAACAATTGAACAATGATGGTACATGCAGGCATAATGCCACATTTTATTATAATTTATTGAAACAGTACATTTAAATTAAGAACAAAATTAATTATGCAAAATTCTTCATTTTAAATGAGTATTGTAATTATAAGTAAAATACTAATTCTTATCTCTTCATTATTTGTGCAATAAGTTCAAAGGCTGTGTTCCTCTAGACCTATAGGATATAATTATAATGACTTTTATGGAGAACATACAAAGATAATTTATATATTTTAGTATTCTATTAGTAATCTTTTCTTTTTCCTAGGTTAATATTTAAGAGAAATATCTTGCCGATTTACTAAAGTTCCTCAAATTAATAATTACTTATTTCACATCATATGACTGTACTGAAATTCCATATATAAACATAATATTAATTTTATCAAAGCAGTTTTAGTTTTGAGAATTAAAACATATGCTATAACCATATTTATTTGAAATAAAGTCTGAAATATTCTTATAATCTTATAATCTTAAGCAATAAAACAAATGCTGAAATATTTCATTTTGTTTATCCCTTTTAAAGTTATTTGATTCTTTAACGCAAATGACATAATAAGTTATCAGATCTGAAACTGTCTCACACTTGCTGTAACTGTCATTCACGATACAAAATTGTGAACATGTGCTGTATTAACTCTTCTTGTAACTTCTCAAAGAAAAACTGAAGCCTGAGATATTCATGGTAAAAATTGATTTCATCAGCAATTGATCTCATAGGTAACAGAAAAACAAAGTCTTTGATATCAAGTTCCATTGTGTCTACACTAGGTTTACTTACATTACAGTTATATTTTAATTATATTTATATAAATATAGGTAGTTCAGTAGAGTAGCTCGTGCCTAATATAGTTTGTAAAACCTAAATTTACATTGTAAAATTCAATGGGATAGCTGCATTAAGATGAATCTCAATCTTAAACACCCAAATCTGCCCAAGGTCTATAATATTAGGTGATGGGCATAAATGCTTGCGCATTAGCTAATATACTTTCATGTTCATTGGTATTTTGCCTGCCTGTATATCTTTGTAAGGATGTCAGATGACCTGGAACTGGAGTTACAGACAGGTGTGATCTGCCATGTGGGTGCTGTGAATTGAACTTAGGTCCTCTGGAAAAGTAACCAGTGCTCGTAAACACTGAATCATCTCTCCAGGTCCAAGATTAAATGACATTTCTACCATCATAGAAATGTCTATTACACAATTCTTATCTAGATCAAGATGCCACTGATCTTAATCTATGCATTCATTCAGGACAATAAGATTATAAAGAGGTTACTTTATTCTTAGATGAGTAACAAAAAAGAAGTCTACAATGGAATTGTACAATAAATCTCTTATTCACTTAGTAATATATCCTGAAACTATTAGGCAGTAACTATTTTAGTGACATTGGCAATTTGTTAATACAATAAAGGAGAATACAATCCTCCATTTTAGTTACTGTTTTCATTTTTAACTAATGCATAAACTGTTAACTTGGAATGTAATGCAAGTAAATTCCCATATGAGAAAAATCTTGTATTTGGAAACTATAAATCCTTTAGCAGTTTTATAAAATTTGAAAAGATAGGATGCATCTATCAAAATGACATAAAACCTACAATCTTTTATAATTAATATACACTATTAAAAGTATAAACGTATGAGTTATAATTCATTCATCACAATAAACTTATTGGGCAGATTGCTTTCTCTGTCCATTTCTATTATTACCTATAGGCATAATTTCTTACAACTTTTGATTGTCTCTTTGGCTTTACTCTCACTTGCATCAGAGCTGAAATGTTTGCATAGCGTAAACAACTTTCTAGCATATGGTATTTTTCTACAATAAAGTAGTTCTTTTGTAATTTGAGACCTTGCAAAAGTTCACTTTTGAAGAAATGTTAATACAAGGGATTGATATGCAGCCCTGGCTGATCTAGAACATACTATGTGGTGCAGTTTGGCTTTGAATTTGCACCGATCCCCCTGTCTTGGCCTTCCAGGTTCATGGAACATACATGTTTAACCACAGTTGTCTGGAAAACTGACAAGCATTTCATTGTAATTATAAATTTTACTTTTTTTTCAAAACTTTTCTTAATTTTAAATTTAAAATCACGTGGTGTGTGGATCTGGATCAGAGAGGAGGTGAGAAGAACCTGGGAGTAGTAAGTGGAGAATAGAATAGAATGTATTTCAATAAAATAAGTAAAATAGTTGTATTCATTTCTTAGAGTCCACAGTCAAATTCTGCCAAGACAGGGTAAAGAAGTCCTCAATAGTTCCTGCCTCACAAATATGTCTGTCAGATATATTGGGACAGAAGGTTGCAGATGATGGTCCAAAATCATAGAGAATTTTGTGTGACTGTTCAGGCAGCAAACTGTCTCTGACATCTTTTCATTTGGGAAACTGTTAAGCTGCACTCCCTGTATACTCATTTAATTAATTTTACTCCTCCTCAAGTCTCTGATGGGGTTGAAGACAAGATAGATTAGTTGTACAATTAAGTTTAGTTGTTTAGGGGCTAAGATTTTTTGGGTCTAGTTAGATATTTTAAGTTAATAATGATGAGATATAATAGATACTGATATTAAGAATTTTAGATACACCATGATAGGAAAGATATTTTCTTAAAGGCTGCCAAATATAAATAACAAAACCCTATGAATGTATTATATATATATATATATATATATATATATATATATATATATATAATTCCTTATTGTTTTATGGTTCTTCTTGCTGTAGGTAGTTTATTGTATTCATGTGTAATAATATAAATATACATGTAAAAATATTTAATAAAAATTATTTTAAAAAAGTAAAATAATAAAAAATAAGTAAAATAAAAGTACATTGTGCCTTACTCTGGAGAAAAATGCAGTTGAATAGGTATAACTAAATCATGGTTTAAAGTAGAATTTATTTCATTTATTTTTGATCCCAATAAAATCTATGGGAGATGCCTTATTATCTGAAACAAAGTAAAGAATTCCAAAGTAATACACCAGTATAACTATTTTATAGTTTTTACTATATTTTGTATAATCTATGAAAGTACAAAATACTCACCATTTTCTTCTCATTAAACACCATCGTAATCCTTATATTGTAGCACCGAGGACATGATACATGACAGACATCATTAATTCCTTTATGGTGAATGGCATTAAATGCAGAGACACATGGCTGCTCAACATGCTTAGAGAAAGTGACATGTGAGTGCTCAGTACTAAACAAGTCACACACTCTCTAGTGATCAGGGAAACATTCTGAGGGAGGAACAGAAGGGATGTAGGTGCCTTGGGCTTCAAAATGCTATCTTTTTGGTCTGACATGTGACTAGCCTATAAATAGACAATTATGGATCAAAAGGAGGGGCTCATTGAGCCTTACCCCTTGCTGCTGAAATAATGTCTACTGATGAATTCTAGGAAAGAGTTAGCCATCATCTTCAGTCTTATATGCAAATTTGAGCCTACCAATCTCCAAATGATTGTTCCAATGATCACACAGAAGGTCCTGGTTAAAACCAGTAGTTCACAAAGCAGAATAAAAACAAAGAAAGATGGGAAAGGAACTTGTAGGAAAAGTGAGGATGACAATGTATGAAGAGATAAAAAACAGAGGAGTGAGATTATCAGAGTGCATTAGACATATGTGTGAAACACTCAAAGAACTAATTTAGTCAATATAAAACAAACAAGCACAAATAAATCACTCTGTTCTCAATATTTCACACAGGAAGCTGAAAGATAACACCACAGCTATTCTAATAAGTAGGTATATAAATTTATCATTATCTTGCATTGTAAAGACTCAGACATGCATGAAACTATAAATAAGCATTTATGAAATAAAATGATGCAATCTAAGCTACTACTTTCTATGATAACCAATTATAATTTTATGTTTAACCCTATACTATGTCCCAGAACTCACATTTCTAATTTTTCTGAACATACAGATAACTGAAATACATTAGCTGCTTCAGTTCATTAGTCTCCTCATATTTCAACCTTTGCACAGATATAATTTCTCAAGTATTCACAGTACTGTACTTACAGTCTTTATGCATGATGATAATTTATCCCTTTTGTCTTATTGTCCATGTACTTAATTCTTCAAAATTATTTTATAGAAAAAAGCTAAAAATATTTAGATAATTTATAAAAATAAATTGAACTACTAGTAACAGAAATTAAACCTTGATTTTGAAATGAAATCTTTCTGTTTCTTTGCACATTATGTGTACCTTTACTTATAAAGTCTTGAGAATGCATTTAAAAAATATTCATTGTTTATTTTTCATATTTGAAAAATATTAATAAATAGATATCTACTTGGGGAATATGTGATATAATAATTTGTAATATTGAAATTTTTATTTGATCAATTTATTAATTTATTTTATCAATACATATAAATTACTAAGTTTATGTGCACATTTGTACACAAGAAATTATTTTTTTACCTTTTAATATCTGTTATATAGTGTTGTTCTTATTTTAATTTTATAGTTAACTATTTTTTGTCATATGTCAATATGTTAGCATGTTAATCGTCAAAATACATTTTCCTATAGGGCATAATTTTAGCTATATGACTTTCAAACCAACATTTGAATCCATGTGCTAGAAAAAACTAAGTTCTATTTTTGTGTTAAATGCCACATTAATAAGAAAGTGTGAGATCAATTTTCTTCATACAAGTATTGTTAAGTATATATAAGCAACATGTAGCTATTTCCACCATAAAAATAAAAGGGAAGTCATTTCAGAAAGGCATTCATGAATATTTTTATTTCTTAATTGAGTTTTAACAATAAATGTTATGTATAGGAAGTTCTGAAAGACTCCATAGGGATCTGCTTTTGCAGCTATCTTAGTAAGCATCTCTGAGATCCTCAGACAAAACATTCCTTCAGGAATTTACATGAGTTGTAATAAAACCACTCATTTAAAGCTGCTACTAAATGTATCTGAGATTAAAATCAAAACATTCATTGCTTTCATCCTAAAAATTGAAGACAATAAACACTATTATACATAAGTATAGCCACCTCCAGCTCAGGGAAGATGAAATTTATAATTTTTATTGAGCTTTTTGAAGCATGGTCTATTGCTGAGTTAGCTGGTTTTAAATTTGAGATCTACTGCTTACTAGCTGAATGATTTCATAATTCAGTAAAATTTTCTGTGTCTGTTTAAAATAGAATTATAACTATACCTACTTCATATTTCATAGTGTTGCTGTAAAGACTCACCTAATTATTTCAGGTAAAGAAACTAGAAAACTTTCAGGAATATAAATGTAATTGTTGCAATTAAACAACAACAAAAATAAATGTAAAGGACTTATGTATTGTTCATTCACAAAAACAATGCTAATTCTATGGGGAAAATATTTGCCTCCAAATTCATATACTGAAATTCAACTATAGTATTTAAATTTTTTATTTACTTTTATGTGTATGGGGTTTATCCCTTCATGTTTGTCTAGGCACCATATGAGTGCCTGGTGCCCTTAAGACCAGAATATTCTCCCAGATTCTCTAACTGGAGTTAAAGATGTTTATGAGCTAAGAGGTGGGTGCTGAAAATCAAAATCTAGTGTTCTGGAAGAGCATCCTGTGCTTCTAACCATCTCTCCAGTGTAATATATGCTCTAAATTTATTTTGTGTTTAGTTTTGTTTTGCTTTGGTTTGTTTAAGCAGGGTCTATGGTGTAGACTTGCCTGGCATGGAGATAGCTTATATGTATATAATGCTGGCCTTCAACTCACAGACATCCACTTGTCTCTGCTCCCTACTGAGGAACTAAAGTCACTGCGTTTGGCATCTATTAATTATACATGTAAATATGTCTTAGGCTAAGTCATTTATCCTTCTGATGGAAGATGAGAAAGATGTGGGTTCATCTCTCAAATTCTTTATTATATCAGCCTAAAATTGAAATATTCTTTTAACCAATAATCATTTTCATAACAGATCTTAATTGTGAGCATTGCTCCGGTTTAAAATGTTTTGCATCATGATTTCACATACAATGCCAGAATACTTTGTACTTGACTGCATAGTCAATATAATTTTAATTTACTTAAAAGTATGTTAATAATTAAAGTATTAAGGTTTTGGCAGGTTTGGCTGTTGACTCTGCTTGCATCCATAATAATATAAATGTATATGTAAAAAGTAAAAACATTAATAAAATTACATTGTAAATTTAAAATTTTTAAAGAATTAGGGTTTTATAGATAGTTTATTTGACTTATAAGATCAATTTTATTTTAACCTTTTTTCACATAATTTAAAAAGAAAATCCTATTTTCAAGTTTTTTAACTTATCGTGTTACAGAGAAGCTAGAAGATAAGAAGTAACATGCTCAAGCTGACTCCTCAAAAGAGTCAGATTTGAATCTAGACATCCTTACTGCAGAGTCTCTCTCTGGAAATTTTGAAAAAATATGGATAATGTATCCGAAATGAATGGAGTTTCTTCTATCATCAAATTAGTTCCAAAACAATGGCTTAGAGAAACTGCTATGGCTAGGATATGGTCTGAATATATTCCTCCTGAGGTTTATGAGGAGGAATCTATCTTCAGGTACATGATGCTGAAAGGTAGTGTGATACTCATGAGCTTACTGTAAGCTGTAAGATCGTTGAAAATGGCCTCAGAAAAGACTGATCGATTTCTTTTGCTATCAAAAATTGGTTGTTACAAAAGAGTAAAACTGGCCCCACCTTAGCCTCTGATCATACCCTTTTATGTATGGTTGAGCAATTGATAACATCACCATGAAGGGACACAAATGAAAAGAATTGCCAGAATGGTGTGGTGCTGTTAAGATTCCAAAATTGTGCTAAACTTCTTTTCTTTATAAGGTAAAAAATGCCTTTAATAACTATTTTTCATTTATAGTATATATTTTTGTGATATCTGGTAAGGAAAGATTATTTTAAATGATGGACTACTTGGCTACCTGGTCTCCAACTCCATCAGAGACTTGAGAAGGAATAAATTGATTACCCGAGTATGCTGGGAGTGCAGGTTAGAACTTTCCAAATGAGATGACAGAGATAGTTTGCTACCTGAATAGTCACCCAAAACTCTCTATAATGCTGGAGCATCTTCTTCAGCCTTTTAGCCCAATATATATCAGACATATTTGTGAGGCAGGAACTATTGAGGACTTGCTTACCCTGTCTTGGCAGAGTATGGCCATCGACTCTGCCTGCATCCAAGCTTGCCCTTTTTTTAATGCAGAATTCTGTCTGTGGTAGAAACCAGGACATTTTGCCCAGTGGCTTGTTTGCCACATTTGAAGCCATCTCCATAAGGAGATTCTTTGATGCTCATCATCCTCTTTGAGGTAGGCTAGGTGTTGCCAGGAGTTAACCTGTCTCATTGTCAATGAATCTTTAAAATAATAAAAATATATTTAAACACCAAAAAAAAAAGAAAATATTTTCCATAAGGACATACCCAGTGGCATTTATATTTAAATATTATTTTTATTTGCTTCTAAATACTAGTAATTAGTGATTTAGTATTTTAATGAAACAATAAACATACATAGGTTCACTGGATAATTTTAATTATAACTCAGTTTTTCAAGAAATTTGGAAGAGTAAAGCATCATTTTAATTGGGTAGTTTTAGCAAGCCTTAAAAAAAATCTAGCTTTGTGTTAAAATATGAAAAATTAAGGGATTTTTTAAAACAGTTTTTAAACATAATTTGTGAACTATGTCATTATGATATTACAGTGGATATAATAAGTACTCAACTTTTCTAAATTTGATCACTTTAATTAAAAAATGTTGATTAAAACCTGTTACTGTTAACAGCTACAACTTTACACCTTTAAATTTTCCACTAATTACAGCTGCTAATTTTTAAAAGGAACTGTTAAAGTGAGTCAGATTTGACATAAGGGCGCTTTCTCAACCTCTCTTTTTTTTTAAATAAAAAAAAAAATGTTTTTCTTCTTGCAAAACAATTCCAAACATATTATCTATCAAGCCAATATTTTCCATGGGTGGTTTTGCCTTTGATTTTGAAAAATTAATGTCCTATGTTTTCAAAATATTACAAATAATATCTATAATAAAATGAAATGACAGAAATTTATGATAGATGACTACATTTACTGCCTGTTGAAAATTACAAAATCACACAGCTTAATGTAGTATTCAGGGTTGTTAACAAGTTTCTTCTTCCTCAATCCCCCCACAAAAAACCCTCTTTTCTTAAATTTATAATCTATGGTTTGTCCTATTCACTCTAGCCACCACTTTCCAGCCATGAGTGTTTAAACATCTTTTCTGATGATCCACAGTCATTACTTCTTTAAATATTACTAAAAATTCACTTCCATTAATATACTTCTTCAAGTTAGCAGTGAGAAATAGCAGGATAACCATAGCAATAAGAAAATGTTAATTATAATCGCACAAGAGGCATACATTTAAAATAGAACAACTACAGTGAAAATATTCAGCAGTCTTGTAGCAATGAAGGAACTTTTAGTAACTTTAATTGGAAAAAGAACTTCATTAATAGTTACTATGAATTACTCAAATAGCACATTTTCTTATTTATCATTTATCCGTATTTTTTCAAACTATATTTGTTTGAGGTTAATTAACTGATCTAAATTCATTAATTAAAAACTTACTTTTTTTCAATGTGGATCTACTATACTAATATTTAACCACTACTAAGAAAATACATACCATGACACCTAGAGCTCTGCAATCCACCTCTGCCACTTTCACTTCTCTTTTGTGATACATATCTGTTATGTAATCTAATAGAATCCCACTTAGGCATAATGGCTTAAGCCTGTGATTCCAGTACTCATGAGGCTGAGATGAAAGGATTGTGAATTTCAAGTTTAGGCTAAACATTGTGATCCTATCTCAAATTAAGGTACTAATACTAATTCAAAATAAAACTAGAACACCAACCATGTTCTGTTCAAATATAATTAAATTGGGGCATAAATTACTATTTACTACCTGGTTATTCATCTTATCCATCATCAGCACAGTAACATCCTAACATTTATTTGGCTATTCTGCTTTGTATATACTCATTAAGTGCATTCTATATGCTAGGAATTGGAACATTAAAAAAGACAAGAGAGTGCAGTCCTTCTAACGAATATGATCTTAATCTACAAAGCATTTAACAGTCATTTCTTGAAATTATCAATACAGTTAATAGAACTAATGGCATTTTTACACGACATAGAAGGGTTTTCTCATCTTGATTGTTTACCTTCAAGGAGAGCATAGCACTATATATTGTCTCAAAAATGCTTCTTTAGAAATGATCGCATATTTCCTTATCTAGGCCCAGAAAGAAATTAACTCTAACTTGTATGATGTGTTGCTGCTGTATTACATCTCTCATACAAGACAAGTCAGTACATAAGTATCCTCTTACCCAGTCTCACTATCTACATTTCAAATTTGAATAAAATATATCAAGGGAAACAAAAAGATCAAACCTGGAAAATGGGACTTGAGATAAAATTAATAGTCCTGAGAATGCCTAGAAGAAAGGAAGACTTATATATGGAGTGCATAGAAAACTCATCTTGCAATATCTTAATTAAAAGCCAGTTTGGTACAGTCTATATACTGTTCTTCAAAAAATGTGTAATGGAGGCAAAAATAGGGAAGAGAAGGAAGCAAATATTTCTTGTCTCCAATAAAATGGAACTGAATAAATTTTTTTCTTAGGTTTTTCAAGACAGGACTTCTCTGTGTTGATCTGGTTGGTCTTAGACTCTGAAATCCTCCTGCTACTGCATCCTGGGTTCTAGGATTAAAAGTATGAACCACCGCTTCCTGGCTCAATGTAACTTAATTTTAAACAGGGACATACACTGAAAAGGCAGGACTTTAATAAATAAAAATATCAGAAATATTAGCTAGAGATGTAGTTCTATTTTTGAGACCTCTGATGTTTCCTTAGTTTCAGAGATGCATTACCTTATGGAAAAAGCTCTGTTGGCAGTAATTCAAATCAAATCAATCACAGTTCTGAAATATTGGCACAAATTTTGTATAAATTTTAACCAAAGAAATGATTCTGTTATTTCTTTTGTTCTTCTAAATATTCTTTTTTTAATTTTTTTTATTAATTTATTCTTGTTACATCTCAGTGGTTATCCCATCCCTTGTATCCTCCCATTCTTCCCTCCCTCCCATTTTCCCCTTATTCCTCTCCCCTATGACTGTTCCTGAGAGGGATTACCACCCTCTGTATATGCCCATAGGGTATCAAGTCTCTTCTTGGTAACCTGCTGTCCTTCCTCTGAGTGCCACCAGGTCTCCCCCTCCAGGGGACATAGTCAAATGTGAGGCACCAGAGTACATGAGAAAGTTATATCCCACTCTCCACTCAACTGTGGAGAATGTTCTGACCATTGGCTGATTCCCGAAATTTGTGGATAAATGGATTGAGGTGGAAATGATCATAATGAGTGAGTTAACCCAGAAGCAGAAAGACTCAAATGGTATATACTCACTTATATCTGCATACTAGCCCAAGGGGCATGTCCCACGAAAGCCTTCACTTACCAGGAAACTGGGACAGAGGGGAGGACATCCATCTAAATATTCTTAATTTAAATTTTCAATTTTGCTACATTGACTTTGCCTCTTGGATTACTATAAAAGTACTATCTATGTAAAACACAGATTTTGATATTTGCAGTAGATATCCAAAACAGTACATATCATACATTAAAGGCACTATGGTAGGACAAACACTATGAGTTGGACTCCATGAATGGCCAAACCTATATTCTATAAGTAAATAACCCATATGGAGATATACTGATTTACTGTAAGATACTCTAATTTGCTTTACTAATTTACTACAACTTAAAAAAACATGTTCACGATTTTTGCCTAATTTTACATCTTAGCAACAGATGCAGGAATTATAAATATTGTTTTTAATACTATCACTGGCAGCCCTTGAATTTTAAAAATCCTCAGTATCTTTGGTACAATGATACTAATATAAATCTTCCTCTTTGGGAGGATAATTACTTGTAGTGTAAATTCTTACACAGTATAATTATTTTGAAAATTAGACCTTTGGTTATTGTTTTATGCTTTTGTTTTGTAGGACAAGAAGTATGACTAAGAGGCTAGTGCCACGTGCCATCAAGCATGGTATCATGAGTTCCATTCAGAAGACTCACAGGTAGAAGGAAGGAATCAACTGCTACAACTTGTCTGCTGACACACACAGTATACTTTGCCAATCTGCTTCCTTAGATAGGAAGATACTTAGGTGGGTAGGCAGGCAAGTAGGTAGGTAAATAGATAGATAGATAGATAGATAGATAGATAGATAGATAGATAGATAGA
>OU015760.1:63975725-64011170 GCA_907169655.1 Acomys percivali | reverse complement strand
AGAGAGAGAGAGAGAGAGAGAGAGAGAGAGAGAGAGAGAGAGAGAGAAACAGTTCTTTTGGGTGTATTTTTCCAAAGCAACCAAGAAAAAAAAAAGAAACAAGTTTAAAATACAGGGCAATTTGAGTTGCTTTAAAAATCCCAAGCAATTATACATTTTGGCTACTCTCAGGACATTTTAATCCTTCTAATTTATAGTGTTTGAGTTTACTACTAAATCAAAGAACTACAAGTGAGGACAAAAATTAAAGATATATGTAATTGATTTTGTGAATGAGAACTAAAACTAGTTTGTTATTCCTTGATTATTGCATATGCTAGTTGTAATTGCTACTTACAAATATGTGTATAATTAACATTTTCATAAGTAAAAAGGTATGGACATATTTATCCACATATGTCTTTCCCACAGATACTAATGTCTAACATATGAATATTATATTTCAAGAAAAGCACTTACAAAAATATTTAGAAACACAGGATAGTGGTGGTGCATGCTTTTAATCCCAGCACTCAGAAGGCATAGGCAGATCTCTGTGAGTTCAAGGCCAGCTTGGTCTACAGAGTGCCAGGACAGCCATGGGTGCACATAAAAATCCTGTATCGAAAACAAAAACAAAAAAAATTAGAAACATATAAAATATTGTGACATGATATCACAATGAATTTATACATAACACCTAATTAAAAAATAATTGATAAGCATATATCAGTGCTCAACATGTCAACTAAAAAATGTAAACATAAAATATTGAAAACTTGTATGCTTGAATTCTCAATAATTTTTGTCTTTACATCTGCAGTTTTTGGAGAATAAATTATTGACTTATGTAATTTTCATTTTCATCTGGGAAACAATATGTAGTTGTTGAAAAATTAATATGAAAGGCCTAAAAGATCATTTCCCCAAATTATCTTTAGAAAACTTTGTCAAGTTCATATTCACCACACATACCAAAAAATTTGAGGTGTTTAGTTCTCAAAGTAGTCATCTGATTTAGCAAGTCTTTGTCACATTCTTAAAAACCCAGAATGTGTTAAGAGAAATATCATCTTTTATTTAACAATGCAACATATATTTATGACATATTGTAGTGGATATAAGCATGTCTTTGTTTTGGTCCCAAAAATGGGATATGAAACATACTTTTGTGAGGGTGTGCAGTGTTTTTTCTCTGGAAAGACTTGTGAGAGACCACATGGTGTTTGTCCGCTAGAAGAGGAAATGCATTTTGTAGTGGCATGGTCTTTTCCAACTGATAAACATCCTAATAAAGAGGATATAAACTCTAAACAAAAGGCTTGACTTTTTTGTTTTGGTATCTCTTCCTATCATTTGGCTGTTAGTTCCTCCACTTCAAAACCTTCCTAGAAAGAAATATTCCAGAGACCCTTTCAAAGTTCTGGGTTCTGGCTGCTCCTATAGAGTCTGGCTTCTGTGGTTGCAGTCACCTTTGCTGAATTCCTTGTTTGCTTAAGATGAAGAGTGTAATTGTTCCAAGGATCTGAGTCTAAAAAAGTCTTCTTCCCCTCTTCATATTAGCCCCTTTTTTTCCTGTCTAGGGATAGTGAGTTAGAAGGGAGATATAAGCATTAAAGAACCCCAAATAAAGTAGGTTTGAAAAAGGTCAAAGCCTACAACATATTATAAAACTATTAACTTAATAATAGAAATGTCAACTTCATGAATATCAGAAAACATAATGATTTATAGTTAGCAAATGATGACTTTAGTTCAAATATTCACAAAATGGTTTGAAATATTGTCCTAAATATTTAATTTTAAATGTCCATATATTTGAGTATATTTTCAGATAATTAAAAACATAGCATAAGAAACAAAAATAACTAGTCAAAATATTTAGAAATATTTTTTCTAGATTTTATGTGTGTGTGTGTGTGTGTGTGTATGTGTGTGTGTATGTGTGTGTGTGACCCTCAGACCAAAGAAAAGGACATTGAAGCATCTGAGCTCAAGTCAAAGGCAGTTGTGGGTCACCGAAAATGGATGCTGATTATCAAGTAGTTGTCCTCTGAAAGAGCAGCAAGTGCTCTTAACCAATTAGCTATTTCCAAGCACAAGAGAAAATTTTGTTAATGTATTCATTTGAGATCTCTGAATTAAAAAAACATAATAAATTGGGCCTAAATGATTTTCCAGATATGCTTTTAATACAGAGACTTTATACTTTACTATGTAAGTTCATATATATATATATATATATATATATATATATATATATATATATGGCCTAATTTTAAGGCCATTATGTATAACAAAATTTTAAAAGAGACCTAAAGATTTTGGTTTTTAAGTATCAGTACTAGAAATAAAATAAAATGCTTACCTCCAGAATAAGATTCTACTTGGGCAAAGTTTCATAGTGCAGAGTTGCCTTGTTTGGGACATCTGTGTTGATTTCTGTTTTATATTATATTAAATAATTATTGCACCATAATGTTAATTATTTTAGATGAAACAAACCTACCTCTTAGAAGCCTGCTCTTTTACTAATGAGAGACAGAAAGTGAGGGGATCTGAAGGGGAGGAAGTGGAGGAGGAATTGGAAAAAAATAGAGGGAGCAGAAACTATAATCAGGATAGATTGTATGATAAAAGAATCTAGTTTCAGTGAATGGAAAAAATTTAAAAAATAAATGAAATGAACCAAACCAAAAATATTTTAACTATGTAAGTAATCTTTGATCAATATATAGGTGTCATACTTTTTCTACTTGGCTAATAAGCCTTCAGTATATGATTAAACAATAAAGATTTGCAGCATTTTACTAGAGTACAAATATAAGCTGATACTTGGATCATCAGGCTCTATATAAAGATAAAACTAGCAGTAGACTTTGAAGAATATCAGTTAAAATAATTGATTAAACTAGATGTGGAACCATGCACACAGATTGTAAATAAGCTTAATTCTCCATCTATAAATCAAGAGAATATTACTTAGTTATTTAGTGTTAGTGTTGTACTATATCAGGATTTCTGAAAAGAAATTGGAGTTGAAACTAGTATTTTAACCTAAAAATTTGCAAATAAAATCATTAGAAGGAAACACTGTTATGTACCTCTAAATCAAGCAGGCCAAGCTACTAATACAAATGAAATAAAAATACTACAATCTTTGATGAAAAAAGATCACAGGATAGTGAAGTGGAAGTTTTGCATGTGTTTTTTTAAACACAACTGTGTCATGTGATCTTTTTCTGGAAACTGTCCTGAGAGGATACATGGTGTTTTGCTGGAAGCTGTCTTGTGAGAGGGAATGTTATATTTTGCTGAATACAGACACATGAGAGGGTGTGTAGTGTTTAGAAAAATATAAATAGAACCCCACAGATGGTGAGATGACATTTTTTGCGTTGCTATGCTATGCAATTCTTCTGTGCTCTTTGCTGGTCTTCACTGGTCTTCACTTCATAGAAAGAAATGCACCTGACAGTTTCTAATGGAATTTCTGATGATAATGGCCACTCTTCTGATTCTTGCCGATTGGGCAGATCCTTGTTGTTTCTGTTGGATCATACTGGTATCCTGACAACACAGAGTGGAATTGGCCCAAGGAACTACATCTAAACAAGTCTGCAACCATCTTCTCTCATTAACCTTCTTTCTCCCCTAACTCTGGTCAGTGAGTTAGAAGGGAGGTAGAAATGTTTAATAACCCCCAAATAAAGTAGGTTTTGAAAAATCTAAGCATACAAGGTAGTTATGATTTTAATTACCTTAAATTGATTATACAAACTAAATTAAAAATAGAAGAAAGGAGAAATCTAGGTTTTAAATCAAGTCATTAAAATATATGCATTTAAATTTTCCCAAATGTAACTTAAAATTTAAATGACAGGAGATTTTGTGGATAGAATATTTCTTCTGCAATTAAAGTATCCAGAAGAAAACTAGAATATTCAATATAAACATTGTGATATTTTCCTTCAAAGCATGGTATTCTACTGCCTGAATATAGTCATACGGCTGGCAAATGAATAGAAATTAAAACATGTATCTATAGAGAAAAACAAGTAGGATAGAAAGACCCTGTGCATAATAAAAAATACAATTAAATTATATCTTATATGTAAAGAAAAATAACTATGTTTTTCATTCTGGCTCAAACTGAGGTAGAGAAGTAAAAGGAATTTATGGCATGGCCATTTTCTGCCTTTATACTTTAAATTAAGTCTCAGATTACCTATTTATAACATGAAGATAATTAGAAAACCTCCTGTTCATTGGAGGTCCATATATAAGGACTTAAGCTATAAATAAATTTTAAAAAGTTTTTTAGTAATTTGAAACAATTAAAATATAGAGACATGTAATACTAAAAGCCAGAAGAGTAACTGTTTTAGTAAATTTGGAAATGTTGATAAATTTGAAAATGTAATCAAATAAAATATAATTTTCAGTTTCTGTGAATTTGTTTTGAGAACTGGCATATTAAGTGACTAAGAAAATGATGCTGATCATTTTTACTTACCTAACATTTTTAACTATACCCATTTATCTTTAGTAGCCTCTGCAAATATTTTGTCCATTGATCATTTTCACTACATAGTAAAAACAATTTATCTTTAATAAATTTGAAAACAATGTCATTTTTATGTAAAGATAAAATATACCAAGAATAAAGCTGCTATGAAAATAGTTGAGCAAATGTCCTTGTTGTATGATAGACATCTTTCGGGTATATGCCCAGGAATTGTATGAATGGGTCTTGAGGTAGCACTACTCTCAATTTTCTGGGAAAGCAACAGATTGATTTCCAAAGTGGTTTTAAAAGACTGCACTACCTTCAGCAATGGAGGAGTGTTCCCCTTTCTCCACATCCTATTCAGCATGTACTTTCACTTAAAAATAGATTTTTTTCTGTGTTGGATAGATGCTCTATCACTTCAACACAAAAATAAAAGATTTTTTCTGTGAATAGCAAATTAATGATATTAAATTATTTCTTAATTTTGTCTAAAAATCTATCCTATACAAAAGAAATATGATTCTGGCAAAATGAAGGAAATTGTAGAAAGGGGTAAGGAGGACAGCAAATGGGAGGATCCATAGACCAATAAATATTCTAATTAATGTTTTTATGAGGAAAATGAAAACCCTTTACATTTTAGAGAAAGTTATAGACTTTTTTTTCATTATCTCTTACTCCCACCCCTTATCCCAAGTCTCAAGACTCAAGCCAGAACCGAGTTCATACGCCAACAGTCTAACACGGAGCTACATGTCTGCAGCTGTAAAATAAAGTGACAATCAAACAAAAACAGGTAGTATAAAATATAACAGAAAGTCCTGGATTTTCCATTTAACTTAAAGTTGTGAATTTGTAATTTTTAAAATGCATGACCTTTGAAGGTGTGCTTGCTGAGCAAAGCTTTGCAACTTTGTTCATCTATTAAAAGCCTAATGTGTTAGACATTTTTAGCAAGAAAACAAACACCTTTAGATTAGGAAAATAATTAATTTTCTGTAAATAAGTGAAATATAAGTTCTATACATTGAAAGAATAGAAATTTTTACTATATATTAAATTTTTACATCAATGTATTTGGATGTCTTAAGTAACAGAGAAAGGTGATTAAAGTTGACATGAGTGGTTGTAATGATAGAGTACAAGTCCTGAATTCCAATAAAGAAGCTGAGAGGTGGACTACAAGTTTAAGACTAGCCTTTTCTATGCAGGAAGCTTCAGGCTGGACTAAAATAGACAGGGAGACTCAATATCAGCAAACAAAAAGGAAAGAAATAAAGCCAAACAAACAAACAAAAACAAAGATATAAAGAATAACTTGGGATGAGTATAAAACTCTCTTTTGCCTTGGGAAATTTCAGTAAATTTAAAATTGCAACATACACCAACATTTGCGAGATGTATCTTATTATTCAAGATCAGAAATACTAAAAATACATTATACTGTATTATACAGTTTAGATTTTTATTCCGAGTGATGGTAAACATTTTTCTAAGTATTTGTTCAAAATCACCCATCACGTGGTACCTAACAAACTATACTATTCAAATCTACCTTAAATTAACTATAATACTTGGGAACATTTCAGTATGTACACCAAATACATATCTGTTTAATTTACACAGTGCATATACTACAGCAAATGAAGTAACATTATAATACCCTGAAATGTAAAATAATCAAAAAGACCTATATTTTATTACAGACTGTCATTAAGACAGTTTTTCAATTCTTGTGTCACTTCAGAAATAATGAAACTTTCTTGAAAATCCTAGACTTTAATTCATTGTAATGGTTCCTTATATTTATATAATATTTGTGGTTTTTATTAAGTTATTTTAAAAGAGCACATGACAAAAATTCCGTAGTTGATTTTAAAAAAACAATAAGCAAGTAAATAAGTTAAAGATTCAAAGCTATTATATAATGCATAGGAACATTCACTTTATTTAAATAGTTTCTATTTTCTCTATTCAGAGCCATCTACTAATGAGAAGAAAAAAAATAAAGGCCCACATGTATGGAAATATTTTTAGTTATGAATTACCTCAGATCACTGCTAATTCATTCAAATCCAGATATTTCATCAGAATTGAGAAAAGTTTATTTTGCTAGAAAATATTAGGCCTAACCCAGATTTATATATATATATCACATCTTTTATTTTATTTTTTATTTTCCTTTTTTTACAATAATTAAATCACCAAACATTATAAGAATGAATTCTTTCTAATCTATGATACAATCTGTATGTCAGGGCAAACAGCTCCCTAAATTTGAGTATTCTTTTAAAGTAACGTATTGACCTAAGGAAGACATTTGACAACCTAGGAAACATGTTTCTTCACTTGGCAATAAGAAAACAGGGGGTAAAGTGGAGCTGGAGATTAATATTAATTATTAATATGTTGGCCCTTGAAGTGTAAAAACAAGTTCACAAATAAATATTAATAACAATGCTACATAAATGAACTGTACTTTTAAAGAAACACTACAATGGGAATAGGGCTTGCCTCTTTTTATTTAATAGCACTTAGAATATGTGTCATCATTTATATTTTTAAATGTACTAATTATCTCATGAGATTTGTTAAAGAAACTAAACAAGGCTTGCTTCTCTATCAACAAAAGTTATTTTTGTAATACCTTCTAATAATCTAGTTCCCCCAAGGGAAAACAGGGTGTGATTTCCCATTGGGTGAAATTATTCACCCCACATAGTTAACTATTGCCACCGAAAAATCTATAAAATGCAAATTCTTGAATACTTTTCAAATAAAATGAAAAATGTGAAACCTCCCAATATTCAAATTTGTCAGATTTGCTGAAACACAGGTATAGATAGATATTTGACCCTGTCTCTGTCTCTCACCCTCTCTATCTCTATCTCCATGTCTGTCTCTGTCTCTGTCTCTCTGTGTCTCTGTCTCTGTGTCTCTGTAGCTCTGTCTCTGTGTCTCTGCCTCTGTATTTCTCTCTCTCTGTCTCTCTCTCTCCACACACACACACACACACACACACACACACACACACACACACACACACACACACACACAGACACACACATTGTGCATAATAATCTATACTTGTAACATATTCTTTTTCTCCTCCCAAATACTTTCTTCGAGGCCTACTTTCTAAGAAGGGTGTATCTTTACAAAGAAAAAAAAAAAACGAAGGAGCTTAACTCTGATTTCTGATCCTATTTTAAACTGCAACAATTGTTTCTCATTAGTTCTGACTGCATCCTTGTTTTATAGTTTATTATGTCTCATTTTTAATTATATACTTATGATCACATGCTGTAAATTTGTAAGTGTACAAGTCTTCTTACCTTAACTATATTTTTAAAAAGTAAAGGTTCTGGACATAGTAGCTCATACTTGAATTCCAGGCACAAGGGAACCCAAGGCAAGAAGATTACTGGTAGTTCAATGCCTGGGTGAATCCCAACCATCCTGGGCTAAAGACTGAGAAGCTGTTTCAAAAAATAATTGAAAAAGAAAACAACTCAATGTGCTGTCTTCACTGTTTCTAATATAAGTTCAAAACACTTAAAGCATTAGGTAAATTGTTATTTTTTCTTTAATATGTAGTGCTGTTTAATATAAAAATAATATGTGTATTAGTTGAGAGATTTAAAAGGTATATAATCTTAGAAATAATAGGTCTGTGTTACTTTTTTCAAAATATATAATATTTGTAATACCCATGTCACAAAATCATTGTGAGATGCAAATAACATAAAAACTGGAGTACTATATAATCAGAAAAAAATAGTTTTAGAATGATAATATAATCATTCATACAATTAAAGCCAGCTGCCAGCATGGTTATTTCTTATTACTAACAGATGCTATTTCAAGTATAGTAGTACTCCTTTCTCCATGGCCTTGGTTTCCCTGTATTCTGTTACTCATGGTCAAAGTCTTAAATATTAATGTATTTCAGACATAATTCATAATTTTAAT
This sequence comes from Acomys percivali, assembly GCA_907169655.1. Lineage (NCBI taxonomy): Eukaryota > Metazoa > Chordata > Mammalia > Rodentia > Muridae > Acomys > Acomys percivali. The sequence goes on along the minus strand of OU015760.1, from coordinate 64,002,706 downwards.
TGTGGTATTTTTATAATAGTTTTTTAGTATTACATATATAATTATTAATATCTTATATTTACAAATTTTTAAATTCATGTTTATTTTTAAAAGATATATGCTATTTATGCTGTTCTAATCTCCCTGGCAGACACATAGCAACAGTTTACGCTTACCATTATTAAGTAATGTTAAGAGTAATGAAAAACAAGGCGATTTTGGCAGATACCCAACTTTATTTAGCACTTACAAAAAAAAAAAGGAAAAATATTTTAATCCAATCGGCCTTATAGTTCACAGGGATCCTCAAGTCTCTGCCAAACAAGCTCTGTTGTTACTATTACAGTATCAGAGCTCCAAAAAGACAAATGGAAATTAAACACCACTAAAACAAGTGATCCAGTTAAAATATGGGGTACATAGCTAAACAGAGAATTCTCAACAGAGGAACACCAAATGGCTGAGAAACACCTTTAAAAACAGTGCTCAGCATCCTCAATTTTCATGAAAATGCAAATCAAAACGACTCTGAGATTCCATCTTACACAAACCAGAATGGCTAAGATAAAAAATTCAAGTGGCAACACATGCTGAGTAGAACGTGGAGAAAGGTAAACACTCCTGCATTGCTGATGGGAGAACAAACTTATACAACCACTTTGGAAATCAATCTGGTGCTTCCTCAGATAACTGGGAATATACCCCAAAGATGCTGCACCATACGAGTACATGTGCTCAAATGTGTTCATAGCAGCTTTATTGGTAATAGCCAGAATCTGGAAACAACCTAGATGTCCCTCAACCAAAGAATGGATAAAGAAATTATAGTATATTTATACAATGGAATACTACTCAGCAGTTAAAAACAAGGAAATCTTGAAATATGCAAGCAAATGGGTGGAACTAGAAAAGATCATTCTGCATGATGTAACCAAGACATAGAAAGACATGCATGATATGTACTGACTTATTAAGTGGATATTAGGCCAACATAGATGTCCTCTGAGAGACTTCACTTATCTGGGAATTAGGACAAATGCTGTGACTGGTGGCTGGACTCTGGGCTGAGTGCTGAGAGAGGTATGGAAGAGTAATTGGGGAAGGGGTAGAGGATGGAAGGTTCCAGGGGGTTCAAGAGCCCCACACGGAGACAAATCAAAGCCTGCAGATCTGGACGCAGGAAGGCTGCACAAACTGTTATACCAACCAAGGACAATGCATACAGTAAACTTTGGCCTCCTGTTTAGTTCTAGTCAATGGACAGATCATTCTCCACTGTTGTGGGGAGAGCAGGGACTGCCTCTGTTTTGTTTTTTTGTTTTTTCCTTGTTTGTTTGTTATGTATTGTTTCGTTTTCTGGTTTTTTGAGACAGAGTTTCTCTGTGTATTCTTGGCTGTCCTGGATTCACTTTGTAGACCAGGCTGGCCTCGAACTCACAGTGATCTGCCTGCCTCTGCTTCCAAAGTGCTGAGATTAAAGGCGTGCGCCACCACAGCCTGCCCTGGGAACTGCCTCTGACATAAACTAGGGTACCCCCTATTTGATCACTTCCCCTTGCTGGGGAGGTCCTGTGTGCACACAGAGGAAGGGAAAGTCAACTATTTGGATGAGACCTGATACAAGTGCGAGTATAAATTATAATAAATTAAAATTTAAAAAGCACAAATGGTTTCATTGTCAGGATGGTGACTTGGGGTGCCAAAATTAAGACAGCAAAGCCATATTTGAAGTGATATTTTTCAATTATTTTCATAAGCCCCACCAGACTGGATTTTACTTCCCCCAAAACATATTTATATCTGACTGAATGCTCTGGATTCACTTAAATTCCACTTCTGTACTATGTAATGGACTGAAGACTTCTGTAGACTGATCAGGTATGAAAGTTTCACTCAGATTAAAGAGCTAATGTCCAACATTCTCAGACAAAAGCCTAGTTGTGGCAAAACCATTGTTTGTCTAGTTTATCATTTGTTGCCAGATTTTAGGGATATTTTGATGGGTAGCAAAAAAAAATGAATAAATAAAACATATAATCATTTTCACTGTTTTTTTTTTTGTGTGTTCCTGTCTGGTAAAGGGCAAGAAACATATTTTTTTAAGTAAGAATGAAAACATTTAAGTTAGAATGTGAAAATTCAATTGGCTACTCTGAAATATGAATGATTTTAGTGACACATTCATTTAAAATATTGTATAGTGCTAGAAAAATGGTTCAGTGGGTAAAGGTACTTACTGTGAGGCCTGATAACTAGAGTTTGCTCCCCAGACCAAAATGGTAAGAGAGAATGGGTTCCTTAAAGCTGTCTTCAGATTTTTACACACATGCTACAATACACATGTACAAACACACATGCACTAAATATTAAAAACCAGTAAGATATTTTATGAATTCATAGTTTCAAGCAGCTATACACTGCTAAAAATAATTACAGCTTTTATAATTCTTTGCAAATGTTTAATATTTTTTACTTTATAACTTTTGATATTGTGTATTCACCATTGTGTGTTCAAATTATTGATAATGTGTGTTCAGTGTTTTTTGGTTTCTAAGCTTTATAAATGTATGTGCGTCGAGCTGGTGAAAAAGTTAATCATAAGATGAACAGGATTAAGATCAAGTTTAATATCAAAATGCAAATAATAATACATTTCTTTGATTTTTAAATATGTCATACTTTGCAAAATACCCAAAATTTATTGATTTTTGAAAATATTTTATGTTACTTTTGGTTAACTTCACCTTTGTCATGTTCACATGATAATGTATTCTATCCTTTTTACTCTCTGTGGGCTGAAGTGTAGCAGCATTATCATGCCAACAGTGTTCTTCAGAAATGCAAAATTCCAGGTCTCAACCCAGAAAGTACTGAGTAAAGATTTGCATCTTAAGAAGATTTCTAGATAATAGGTCTGTACATTAAAGTTTGAGTGGTACAGAAATAAAATACACCTTCCTAGAAACTAGAGTTTAAAATAAGAAGTCATTAGTAGTGATCATGATTGATTACAAATTGTCTCCTGGCTTTATTTTAAAGTACTTTGACGCTGTTACAGTGACCCAGCTATACATTTTGTGGAGCATTAGGCTCACATTTCAATTTTTTAACCCTTGCACATAAGTGTATTAATGTTCAATGGATTTATAATTGATCCCATGAATAATTCTACTTCATGTTCATTCACTTTATGAAATGAACAGTGTTGAGTATAATTGATGTATCTAGTGATTGTTAGGATTAAGTTCATCGGCTATGAAATTTTTCAAACAAAGAGAGCTCTATGAATTGGGCCTAACTGAAAGCAAAGGTGGAGGAAGCCAGAGTTAAACAGTGCATATTATTTTCAGCTCTAAAGAGAAAAATAATGGGGATGCAGCCTAATTTAAGATTTCCCAGCTGCTGCCTAATAAATAAACTGTGCCCTTTTAGATAGTTCCACTACAAAAAAAAAAAAAAAAGATTTATCTTTGTTGTTTATATAGTGCATTTGAATGTGTGCATGTGTACATGAGTGGAAGAAGGCCTGCTCACACTTTTGTATGCATGTGCCAGTGCACATGTGCTTGTGTTTCTGTGTGGTGTGTTTGTGTGTGTGTATGTGTATGAGAGAGAGAGAGAGAGAGAGAGAGAGAGAGAGAGAGAGAGAGAGAGAGAGAGACACCTTTTCCTGAGCTTCTCTTTAAACGTAATGCAGTGTTATGTTTTGGAAAATTTTTTTTTATCCAAGTAAACCGCAATCATATAAAACTTAAGGTATTTTAAACATGTAATATTTGAAGTGAGAAAGAGAATCCAACACAACCAGTTTGGAAAAGAATGCATATTTCAGACTAGACTGAAATCCAAACCCCATCACCTAACACTATGGTTGTTCTTTCTTCTCCATTTGATTTCTTATTTCCTCTCCACTTTATCCTCCTCCTCTAAAGAAAATATAGCTGTACGAGATTATTCATGGAAGAAACGGAAAAGTTTGTTTGAAACATTTTGCCTGCTTACCTTTTTGCACCACAGATCTCTCTAACACTCAACAATCACTTTGACATACTGAGTGGTTAAATTGTAGAAGAGATCACTCAATATCTTTACAAAGTTATATACAAATCTTCATATAAATGTACATAGACTTGCATGGCCAATATGCATTTATAAAAATAAAACTATTCTTATAATAACTAGTATATTTTAGCCATCTATAATAAATTAAAATTTCATTTTAAAAAAGTCATTTTAAAAACTACACACATACACACATAAATATATATGTATATATTAATGTGTGTGGATATTTTGTCCAATTGGCCTCAATGTCAACATATAATATATTCAATGCAAGAGCAATTAACAGTGTCAATTTAAAAGAAAGTGTCGACAACAGATCTGAGTCAGAATAGAAAGTTGGCTACCTTTATTAACCTAGATATTAGCCAGGCAGTGGTGGCACATGCCTTGAATCAGAGGACTCTGGAGGCAGAGGCAGGCAAATCTCCAAGTTGCAGGCCAACCTGATCTACAGAGTGTGTTTTAATACAGCCAATGTTACATAGAGAAACCCTGTCTTGAAAAACCCAAAGATTAATAAATGAATAAACCTAGATATTTAACTTCTGAGAAGAAAGGAAACTTATACTCAGATTTGAGGAAAGGTATTTAAACAGTTGCACACAACAGTATTTTAGAATTCTAAACACAGTGAGAAGTAGGAACCACATATGCAGAAGTGAATTCATCAGTCTATCATGCAATACCATATATGAACTCCTAGAGAATTCATTCCACAGCTGTGAGCTGAATATTTTGTTTTCAAAATTTCTGGTCTTTGCCATTTCCAGAGTCTGTGAAACTTGCCTTAGACTTAATGTACTATAAAGAATGACATTCAATAAATATGTGTTGAATTCAATTTAAATTGAGTATTCATTACTTTTGTTGCTGATGTTAATTGCTCCTGACCTGTCAATATGTAGCCTCCTTAAAGCCATTAATTTCTTAAATCTAAGGGCCATCCTTCACAATCCCATCCAACTCCCACATCCCGAATACAATGCTGAATAAGCCACAGAATTTTTGTTATCAGTGGTTAAAGATTCAAGCAGTAAAATTAGCAATGCCTACAGAACCAAAAGACAAGGGCGAATATTGTATATACTGCCTTTTGTGAACCATCAGAACACTTTTTCTTTTCTATTGAAAAGAGCTTTGAAGTAATTTTCAGCTCCTTCATTTTACATTTGAGAAAACTAGTTCAGGGAAGTGAAATTATTTGCTCAAGTCCATTCTGTATATACTAATAAATTATAAAATACTTTATGTTCACATAATTTAAATAAATTTCCTGCTCTCACTTACCATGTTGAAATCCAAAAAAAAAAAAAAAAAAAAAAAATGTAATCCTGAAGACAAAGCAAAGATTTGCATATTGGAAGCTTATTGACTTTTGGTTGATATGATACAACCTTTACATAATTTACTAACACTTATGTGGCTTCAAGATGACATGTCTAAAGAAAAACACTACTTAAAAGGCATTAACAACTTCTCCCTAAAATAAATCACATAGAAACATACAGATGTTTTACAAGCATTGTGAATTAAGATGTAGCACTAAGCATTTGCTACGTTAAGTAAACTCAAAATTAATGGAGTGGTATTACGATGGATCATAATTTGAATTCTTCTATAAATAAAATGAAGGGACTGTTTTAAGTGTCTGGAATGTATACTATTAATATGTCAATAGTCCTACTAGTTTATAATATAGTTTTCACAAGATCAATGCACAAAGACACTAAATGGAATGAAAATACAGTACAAGCAGCCAAGTGACAAATTTATTTTAATACACATGAAAGTACTCATGTTTGAGATTTTTATTTTTTATCTAAGGGTTTTTTTGGGGGGGCTTTTTACATCAGAACGTTAATAAAATAATCAGGGAAACAGGAGATGCAAAGGCAGAATTAGGGAGAAAACACTGGCTTGAAAACTGAAGACCGGCAATCCTTTTACCTTTTACTGACTAGATAGCTTTTATTCATTTTAGCTGTCTGACCTTCAGACAGGAAAAGGGGAAATAGACATGCTTTCCATGTTTTATTCTGTTTATGTAGGACTAGGAGGAATAACTATATTAAAATAATATAAATATACAGAATGATGTACACACTGAAGATGAATCAAAACGGTGGCAGAAAGCAATACCTGACTTACATTTTACATAATGTTAGCAAATAAACTGCAAACCACCTTTAATTTCAGTTTGCATTCTAATCACAATGTATTATCAAGCTAAAAGAAATGTTAATTTATAAAAACAATTTAAATTGAATACGGAAAAATCTTATTCCAGAATATATTTTCTTCTTTTTACTTTCCTTTTTTATTATGTTATGTCAACATGTTAGATGAATAGATTTCACAGACAGACCATTCTTTCATATTTGTGCTGGAAATAACAACTATAATATTGTCATTTTTAGTTTTAAAAATTATGTTGATCAATATTTACAGCATTAGAAATGTCACTTTAAAATTTTGAATAGTTGAAGGTCTTCAGGGTATAAAATAACAGAAGCATTTATGATTTTGACAAATCATTTCTTAAATTCTATACCACAATTGAAATGGGCTAGCTTTTCTATTTTTAATTGGCTATTAATAAAAAGTCAATCTTTATAAGTATGCAAATAAACCTCTAAAGACAATTTCAATCTAAACTAGCTTTCTTCTGCTTTACCATTATGCTACATAGGATATAAATCTTGAAGAAACATGTCATATAAGTCAGTAACTTTTTTCTTTTCCAAACCATGATTTTGAGATATCCTTTTTATGATTAACTTCAGCCAAATAATCATATCATTTTCAAGTAAGACCTGTTCAATACCGTAAGAAAATCTATATTAATGCATCTTACCTATTTTTTCTTCATTGTGGATACTGCATGATCAATAAAGTCTTCAAATAACAAAAGTCTGCCCAGACAATGACATGTAATTCAGAAATGTTATAATATAAAGTTAATGACTATGAATAAATGTACTTATTATATATTTTATTTGCACCAAGGTAAAATATTTTTAAAGTTTGTATGACATATTTTTCTTCCCTCCTAATTCCCAACAACGTTGAACCAAATGTATAAAATGTAGAGTAACATGCAAATAACTTTCTTTTCTTCACACATTTCAAGAAAGTGTATAAGCATAAGGTTTTGTATACAAAACGATGCCTTTATCCCTGGGCATGGTAACTGCATATGTTGATACAAACACACATTGGTGAGAAGTTTAAAATATTTTTTTTGATCCTAAAGAGGGTCTTTGAGGAGGTGCTACCCTCTCCAAATATTGAAACTTATGCTGTTACAACAGTCCCACTAAGGAAAAAGGAGCAGAAAATAAAAAATAAGATTGTTGCTAAAACCAATAAAAGGAATGACTCATGAGAAGAGGACACACCAGAAAGGATAAAATAACAACATAAGGTATGTGAGGTGAACAATTTTTAAAAAGTTGGAATACTTCCCAAAGCACAGTATTTAAATCACTAAATGTAACCAAAAGAAAACAGGTATTTGAAATTATTAAAAAATTACAATAAATCATAGGAATTCCACTAATAATCCCATTTGAAATTAAAGCATCAAGCAAAAGACACAGAAACAATATTAAGCCTCCTTAGTGCAGAAATTTTTAAACATTTGTAAACGATTTTGAAGTAGAGATTCTTTCTTTCTTTTCTTTCTTAACTACTTAAAGGTCCTTTGAGGTTACTAGAGAGGCTAAGATAGTTAATGAGCAGTAGGATATAAAAGAAATTATGAGGTTAATTAATGTAGAGATAAAGCTGTAAGAAAAACAGAAAGGGAAAACAAGGTATGGTGGCTTGCTAGTGTCTAAGAGAAAGGTACAAGATTTAAGCAAGTCTCAACTGGTCATTAGGGAGAATGCTGTCTACTAGACAGCAGAATTCATAAACCACTCACTGCAAGATATCTGCTTTTTATTTTGTCCTTAATAGCATCTTTTCTTGAAAAGTAAAATCCACAAAGGTGGCCAAAATCACGTTACTGTCATAATAAACCAAATTCCTGCCACCACCATTCCATTACTTACTACTTTGTTCTGTATAGCCACCCATGTCTACTTCTTGGCTAGCCAGTGACTAGGAATGGCTATTATTTTATAATCATGAAGACAGTTTTTAAAACAAACCTCTTAACTTTTTACCAAAAAATTAATTAACTCACACATTATGTACAATTGGTTTCATCACATCATATCCTAATTTTTGAGGGTCCCCTAGCTCAAATAGGCCGAAGTCAAATTTTCATAATCTCTTTTGGAATCTTAGAGCCTGACACTTTGGCACAGTAGTTGACTAACTCATGTTTGTGGATGCTTTGGTGAATAAATGGGTGACACCTTTCAAAAATGTAACTCAAAAATTATGGAGGGAATTAGCTTTCAGTTCTTCATCCCTGAATAATTTCCTTTCCCACTAGTAAAAAACCATGGCAGCCATTCATATTTCCGGAGTGTAGCTCAAAACCAGTGGTTTGTGTATCCTTTCCTTGACTGTGAGCCTTCCTGTGCCCCACCCCGAATCTTATAAATCTTGTCCAAAGGCCATTGTGGAGTGCTTGTGTGGAGAAAAAGAACAATTTTCTGTTTTAAGATCCTTTACCAGGTTTATTTCTGCCACCAACAACCATGAAGCTTATTATCAGGAATTTCTGTCTTGCATAATAAAGTTTTGAGTACCAAGGGAAGGGATAATACGAAAACTGCAATCCTCTCAGCCAGGTTTCCATCTTCAGAGACCCAACATTAAGGTCATCTATCAGAACAGCACTCTGGTGATTAAGGGAGGGTGGGTCCTTAGCAAATAGTTGAGCTCTAGAAAATGAACATTTTTTTATACTTAATCTGAGTTCTCCCTGCATTTCAAATGCACAGCAGCTCAAGTTTGCTGGAGAGATATATCATGTAAAGGACGCTTTGCATCAAAAGGAAGAAGAAAAGAAGGGGGGATAGAAACCTCACATTTACAAAATCTGATGCTACTGTGCAATTCTCCTCTGCCTCCAAAGGAAATGCAGCAACTAAGCAGTTTGCTGTGGTTCCTGGGAATCTAATTTCCTCAGGAATGTGACAGCTGCAGGCTTCAGTTGGTGTTAACACGCCCAGCCTGTGTCCCCTCCTTCTTGAGCTGTGTATCCTTCTCTAACTGCTCACTAGCATCCTTCTCTGGAGCTAAAGAATAAGCTGTTCACAATCAGTGCGAAGAGGGATTGACTTTGCTTTCAGGAAATTGGGGGTGTTGTTCCTCAAAAGGATTGGAGCAAACTATAAAGGGAAGCTACAGCGGGCTTCTGTATAGTAAGGAAAAAAAAAAAAACCTATTCAGGAATCTTCCCAGTTAGGCGCTGTGGTCCACAGAAGTGACTCCACAGCCTTAGAAAAAAAGAAAAGAAAATAGAAAGAAAGAAAAATGCTTGGCGGCTCATTGCCTGCTGCTGCAGAGCCAGAAACCTCTGTGTTAAACTCACTATTTCTAGCCTTGCATTTTCTTCCTTGGGACTCCACATCCACAGCATTCATCTTCGTCCCCTCCCCCTCCGCCCCATCTCGGAAAGAAAAGGAACCCCCTCTCCACGCGCGTGCGCGTGCGCACACACACACACACACACACACACACACACACACACACAAATCTTAGGTTGCATGCAGAAACCCATGGTGTGTGTAGGTGGTGGTGGTAAAGATGCTGTGACCCTTAAGTCTTATCACTCAGCATGCTTGCCTATGGGAGGGGGACAGGGCCCGCAGAGATTTCCACCCTGGCACCTTGCCATTGGACCATTAAATTTAGTGTGAATTAAAAAATGTAAGAGCTGGAAACTAAGAAGAACAGAGCAAGAGCGGCTGGAAGGAGCAAAGGGAACACACACACACACACACACACACACACACACCACAGGACTCTGAAGCCTGAGTTACAAAAGCGCTATGGGCAGGTGGCACCTTGACAAGATTCAGAGGATGAGGGTGCGCTCAGGGCGGAGTGAGTGGTAGGGGTCTGCTGCGCAGGAAGGGAGGCCAGGAGCGCAAGGAGGCTGCGCACCTGGAGCTTGCCCCTCAGGTTAGCCTGCAACCGACCCTGACCCGCACTCGCCACTAGCCCTCTTGGAGGCCCACCGAGCCTCAAAGCTTCTGACATCATTGCCATAGAAGGAGGGGCGTCTGAGATCAGGAGGACCCCTGCATGAACTGCATTCTCCTGGCTCGCTAGCCGAGGCGCTTGCTAGCCGCTTGGCAAACTCAGCGCGCTGGCGGCGGCGCCGGGACTGGAGCTGGGCGCGGCAGTTCTTAATTTAGCTGCAGGAGAAAGGTAGATTTAGACCTTGGCTCGTCCATCTCCTGGTTCTTTTTCAAAACCGCACGCACACTGTCCGCTCTGCCTCCGATAAGCCAAAGACGAGAAAGGTGAAACATGGACACATACTATCAGTTACTTGCACTGGTTTTCAAAAGCTTCCTCCCCCCAGCAAATACCCAAGAAAGGACAGCCCTGAGGCTAACGCCCTGACAGTGAGAATTTGTTTCAAACAAAATTAAAAGTACATATTCTAAAGTTGTAGAGGGGACAAGAGCACCCTCCACCCACTCCCTATTTTTCAGTCTTGAGTCACACTTTTTTTTTTCCTTTTTTTCTTTTTAATGGAGGACAAGGAAGACAGTCGCTTTAAGTCACCTAGAGCCTTCACCTTTTCCCCGTGGTGCTAAGTGCTGGGAATTATCCCTTTGCTCCTCAGGTTGTTTTCTGGTTGCTGTGCTATGACAATGTATAGGACTCTTCTTCTCCCATCATTTAGCCCCCTTGCCCATGGCCTAGTTTCTTAACCCCCCCCCCCCCCCTTTTCAGTCTCGGTCCATTATACAGAAACAGACCTTAGGCTAGCTAGTATAAATTTGCCTTTGGAAAGTTTCCTCATAGTGATCTGAGAAAGAACAGCCTTATGGGGTTTTTTTTGTTTGTTTTTATTGTTTTGTTGCTGTCGCCCTTTAATTTTTATTTTTTTTTCTTTTGTCCTAGACCCTCTTCTCTCCCTGATTTACTTTGTTGGTGGATGCCGTAGTTGCTCAGGTTTGGATTCCCAGGCCCTGAGAAGACGTTTTGGAAGGACACCCGACTCACAGAGCCGAGTGCACGCCTGCAGGCATGCGCTTGAATACTCCATGCGTGCATCCCAGTGCCCCGCACCCCAAGCCGCAAAGGCGGCTAATCCAGTGGAGCGTAGAATAAATCACAGGCAGCAAAGGGGCCATCTTCACTCAAACCCTAAAAAGTCTTTCCTTGGGGGAGACACGGAAGCTGATCCTGCTATGCACTCTGGGACACTGACACCCCAGGGATGAGTCGCTTTGTGACTGCGCTCATGGGAAAGTAGTGTCTCTAACCAGAGGTAGACTGTCGCTGCGCTCTTCCAAAGTCTCTAAAGCAATGTGCTTGCTTTTTTAAGTCACCTTTTCCAATGAAGCTTTTAGCAAGAGGCATTTTCGGGGAAAGGGGACCGTTTTGTACATGATCTAGGAAGATCATTCCTTTGTGGAGGGACCTCCTTTTTGGGTCTTGGAAAATGCCTTGTATTTATGACATAGGTGGGCGTTCTTTTGGCTAAGGAATTCCAAGTAATTTCTCTAGGAAAAACAATAAAACGCTTTTATGCTGGGCTTGACTTAAGAAGTCTTTTTATTTCCTCCAATAAGAAAAGAAGACCGGTTTTTAAAAGACAACCCGTTTATAAAAGGAAGACAGAATTTCCCACACCTACCATCTCCACATCCACTAAGTCCCAGGGCAAGGATAAAAGGGTGCATACCAAGTGAACCAATCCCAGGGACCCTATGTGCCCTGCTGTTTGCACTGTTTTCACAAGCCCTGCGGCAAGGGTCTGCCCCTCAGGGGTTTGCACTATCAAACCTGGACTGGAATTGGAGCCCCCAGAGAGGGGAGCTCAGCTGGGCCTGCTCCCAGGATTCACTGCAGATTCGCTTCTGGGGCATTGCCCCTTAGCTGGGATCGCTCCAAGAGACTCCCCCAACAGTCTGGGGGTGTCAACTCTGCATCCCCACACTTCTCAATCAGAGTTTCATTCAGCTTCGCTGAAGCTGACAGAATCAGTTAAAGTGAAAGACCTTATTGCACAGGCAATGTGGGGAAATTTCATGCGCGGACACTTTTCCGACAAAAGTGAGAGTTTTAGTAAAGTAACCAAGCCAAGTGGAGGCAGTGCCAAAACGGTATTCTTTGCGACCTAGCCTCCAGGGTTTGATCTTTTTCTTACCTCTAGGGAACAGAACCCGGAAGGGAGGGCACCAGTACCATTTCGAAAAGCACATGGTGGTCAACTGTCCAGATCCCAGGCGCAGGCAGTCACCACGTCCTAAGTGCAGGACATGCCATGTGTCCCTAGCCTCAGAGGCTCTGACTCCCGGAACCAACCGGATACTTACCTACTGTTAAGACTCCTCTTGAGAAGAATGAAGAGGGGAACGAAAAAGGAGAAAAAAGGCTTCCGCCCGCTCCACGGAGACTGCGATTGCTGTAGCGGGATCTACCGCCACAGCTCGCAGTCCGCGGAACAGCTGTTTGTCGTGGAGGCTGGTTGTGAGGTCGGTCTGGCTGCCTGGGGTAGCTGGGCTGCCTGGGTCGCCTGTGTTGCCTCTGCCACCGCGAGTTGGTGCACTCCGGTAGCCTGGCTTTCGGCTTTGCTGAGCGGGCCGCTGCTAGCAGGTCTGGCTCACAGCTCCTCCCGCCCTGACAGTTCGTCGACTGCAAGGAGCCACAGGCAAGCCAGCCCTTTTCAATGGCGAGGAGGAGGGACTAGACAGGAGGGGGGAAGGGGGGCGGAAGGGGGGTGAACGAGTGGAAGGCGGGGGAAGAGGAATGAACTACTGCCCTAGCCGCCTGCTGGGAGGGAATGGCGCAGCACAAGTACCCCCCTTTTCCCCCCACTCCCAGCACCCTACTTCCCACTTCAGCACAGGAGGTGTCTCCCAGCAGACTAAGAACCCCAGGAGCGGTGCCGGCAAGATTGAGGTAAGCTTGGGAAGTTACTGCTTGTGGCCCAGAGGAGGCAGAATGCTCCTTGCCTGCAAACTCCTTCATGGGACTGGAAGATTAGGGGAACCCATAGAGCAAAATAAGCAGGGCAGGCAATCCTTTAAGTGGGTGTTCCGCCTCTCTTCATACTTCAGGTGTCTTCTTTAAGTTTCACTCCTTTACATTGTCTTACAGAAGTTTGATTTTTTCTTGGTCTATGTGCCTTTCTCGAGATTTCTATGGCTCCCCTGATTCCAGGATCCAGCAGCACCATTTTCTCATACAAAGGATACTTAGGGCACACTAAGGAAGGTAGGGGCAAGAACATTGAGAACCCGCAGTTTGAGCCAAGTGCCTGTTTCTGAACATGTCCTATTCAACTGTGAAATGTCTCCAATACCTTTGCTGCCCATCCTTCCCTGTGGGGTGAGGTGGAATGAGAGTGGTGTGTCTGAGGAGGAAACCTAGCATTTGTGTATCCCAGAGAACAACTAAGAGTAGCACTAAACACATTGGTGTCAGTGACCCTTTCAGTTGAGGGGGTGCGGGGAGGGTGGGGGGCTGTCACAATGTGAACAACACAGTTTGAAAGCAGGAAAGGACACCAGACAAGGAAAAGGCAGGGGCTAATTCTCTACCTATGGAATGGGCTCAAAACAAGTAACAACACCCAGGCTTCTCTCATTATTATTAAAAAGACAAAGTCCTTATACTTACCTAGAGGCCCAAGAATGAGACAGTTGAAAAGTCTAAATTATTCTGTACAAAGGTGTGCATTTTAGAAAATAATCCACTTTCTTTGTTTAATTTTAGAAAACCTTGAATTTTTTTTCTTCAGTTTAGTTTTGAAAAGGAATTCTGGTCTTTGTTTTATTTTGGGCTTTGGTGATTTTTTTCTGAGATAAAATGTGAAAAAATATATTGCTTTCAGGCACTAAAAGCTAAATATTCGATTTTTAATCTTGTATACAGAAGGGAAAATTGAATAAGAGTTGCATCTGCAAAGGATGAAAAAGGAAATAGTATGCTAGTTACTACTGTTAGTTGGTTTTCTCAGTTTTTTTCCTCAGAAAGTTCTTTTGAGGGCAAATATTTATGATTCCTTGCTCCACTATGCCATACTCTATTTCTATTTTCCTATCCCCTTTCCAATTTCCAATTGTAGTGTTTATTTTTAACTTAAAATCTTACTTCAAAAACTCTTCAATTCATTTTTACTACTGTGTTTTTTCTTCTTATAACTGAAGACACTGCTGAGGAAAAAAAAACTTAGCAGGACAGTTCAGTGCATTCTGCATGAAATAAAATGCAAGGAAGCATTTGTTTGTATGTGTCCAGGGAGACACTTTAGCATTACATTTTATTCCTGTTGTATCTCTGGCTTCATTATTCATAATATCTAGCAATGTTCTGCTCTCTTTGTTGGACCAAGAAACTACATAGAAGATGAAATCAGATGCTGTCAAATAGTTACTGCTCTGACTCTTGAATGTCGCACTTTTTGGTGACACTAGCATAGGGAATGGCAGTAACTCAATGAAAATGAAATCACTGATTAATCTAGAACAGTGTGGCGAAGCTATGTCAAGGGGACACTTTCAAAGCACAAATTATTCACCATAACACCTGTAGTGGATATCAGTCAATTGATTTCCTAAGATTTGCATCTCAATTGGTCTAAAGGGAAAGAACTAGTCATTAACTCTTTTTAAAGCTATCATCATGACAGAATTATGTTGCTAATATTATTAAGTCTGTTTTATAATTCCTGAATTGATGCTCATAAAGCACGGACAATTTATACAGAGACATTGAGTTTAACAGTTTGATCTCTAGTGTTCAGTTAAGAATGGATAATCTGTACATACAGCCAAATGAGTGCTTGATAGTTAATAGTGATTCATCTGTAGCGTAGAGTGCAGTGTATCATTTTATGTGTATAGTCCAAAAGAAAACTATCTCTGTGGAGTATAAATGTTACTTATAGACCAAGGAGACTCTAAAAATTGAACCAAGTAACCCAGAAAATCATCAGAGGAAAAAATACAGTTTGTTGAGCAGACTGACAGAAATTCACATCTGAAAATAATGAAAGAAATTTCTCATTTTCTCTTTGCCTGTATTCTGACTGATGGTGGCACCAGTGAGCAATGGAATAACCAGAAGCCAGGACACCTGGCAAAAGAAACCTGAACTCTAACTCTGAAAGAAGTGATGAGGACCTTTTTATGCCTGTAGAGAGAAGGATCCTCCTTGACTAAATGAATTTAGGACATTTCTGCATTATTAAATAGTCCTGTTAATCCTCAAAAAACCACTCCATAAGGTGAGGTAGATACTATTAATTTATCAAGTAAGAAAATTAGAATAGATTAAAAGCCTAAGATTTTATAGCTATAAAATCTAGAGTTCAGAAACCCAAGCCTATACTGTTTATAGTAATTTTTGCTACCAATTCATGTATATTTTTCAGACTGTGTGGCTATAGGTTTTCAAATTATAAATTCCATGAGAAATCTTATAATTAACAATGCTTTCAAAAGTAAAAAGGACACTATGTAATGTGTTTGTTAAAAAAATTGATATGAAGCAACTGTGGTAGTTACTGCATTTTTTCAGTGTTCTAATTAGGGAGCCTGAGTAATGATTCTGCTATGCATATAAAGTATAATTATGATAATATATACCCTGTAAGAGTGGAAAATGCTTACTTTCTTAACTTTAGCCATAAAGTATTATATGATTATATACATGATCAAAGAGGTTTGTTTGTTTGTTTGTTTTTAACTTTGGTGTGTAAAGTTGTTTCTCAGACCTGGGAGAATTGAATACTGAGGGAAAATGCATTAAGGTGAATGACTGAGCAGCCATAGTCTTCAAGTAAAAGATCACCATTGGCACTGCCTGTTGCTATACATATAAATCACTCTGCCAAATTCATTTTTTGAAATAAGATTAACCAAGATAATAATTTTTCTTACTTCAGTTTCTCTTATATTAAAATACTGCTTATCAATTAATGTACTTGTCATATGCCCTCCCATGTTATCATTATGCAAAAGAAAACACACTAGTCACACAAATTAATCACAACAAGCACATTTTGTCTCTTTCAGGATAGCTGCTGTATACTAAATTTCAGCCATTTTGTGCTGTACTAAACAACTTGCAGTGTACATTATGCACAAATATTGTAGCTAGTAGATGATAATGACTAGTTGGAAAGTAAATAAAGAAGGATAAAATGTAATTTCCATATTGCTATACTAAATATTAAGTCAATAACAATTGTAATTATAAGCAATGATGCTCAATGGGTAAAAAGGCAGTAGTTTTAGACCAAAAAGGGAGTCTCAATTCTGGCACTTTCTAATTGTGTGGTTGCATACAAATAAACCTCCAGGACAGTATTGTCCAGTAAGATAAACACTTTCTACATGTGACTGCTGAGCCTATGAAATTTGATTCTCAACTTGAGACATGCTAGGAGAATGAAACCATGTCCAATTTTGAAGATTTCTTAGGATGTGAACATACACAAACATATATGACATATCTCAATATTGCATGCCAATGTCAGTATGTGATGCTCATTTTCCGAGTAATTATTTGAATAAAGTTATCATTCAAATTAATTATTTTTCATAACTGTACTGTGACTGTAGAAAAAGTTAAAGCTATATTTCTGGACTTTCACAGCATATTTCGGAACAGTGTTGTCTTCTAAACCGATTACCTCCACTCATCTAAATGTGAGGATAGCATTCCTCACCTCAATATGTATATGCCATTTTTTACAAAAAGAAAATGTACCTAAGATGTTCAGCAGTGCTGGACGCTACGTTTAGGAGTTGTAACTATTCAAGATACTGAAAATAAAGATACATACTAGTATTGGGAAGATGCTTTAATATTCAAGAATAGTAAAGTATATACAATTTCTCTTAAAAGTTTAGAAAGCTGTCAGAGGTCTAGGGAAAGGGAAGAGGGCAGAAAAGGGAGGGAGGACAGAAAAGGAAGATAAGAGCGAGGAGATAACAATCTGGATGTAATGTGAAAAGATTACAGTAAATAAAATAAAAATTGCAAACTATTAAAAAAAGAAAAAATTTAAAAATTGTTTTCAATTACAGAAATTCCTGAGACACATCATTTGTACATACACAAATTGAAGTTAAGTCTTCAAACAGTTAAAGTACACAAAGGCAATTCAATTTCTGCTGAACTGAAATACGGAGAGATAGAAGAAAGCTTGCTTTTACAACTACCTAAGCAGTTAATGGTTTTAACTGGAGGTTTTTGTTGCTGTTGTTTTTTCCTTTACATACCTAGCTGAAAACTGTATGCATAACTTAACTGGAGACACTAGAGGGTGCTATTAGTGAAAGCTTAGAAAAATAGTTTTCTAACACCCATCCCCCTCTCTAGCATTATAGATGATTAGAATTTGAAAGGGGCATAGCTGTGAAATGAAAGTAACAATTCTCCATTCCCTCCCGGATATAACTTGTAAGGTTTCACTTCTTTTTTCTGTTTCCTTCTTTCTTTTATTCCCCCACCCCCACTCCTTCTTTTCCTCCTAGGACTAGCATGTTACCAAAACAATATTAGGTGTTTGCAATACTTCTTGCGCAATTGAGTGGGAAATATTTAAGTTGGTTCCCTATTCATAAAAACTAAACGCTGAAGGGGCAGAGTCAAGGAAAATTCAATAAAGGGTCTCTTAGGGAAGAAAGATTTTTATAACAGTCCCTGACTATTTCCCTAATGAAATAGTGGTAGACTAATTCTGAATTATCAGAGCATATGAGATTCTTTTTCCTTCGATCTTGAACAGCTTGACACTTGAAGTGGACAAAAGCTGCAACCTAGTTTTCCTCTTAAGCACAGAGAATGACAGCCTGTGTGTACAGCTATACTTTATTGAAGCATGGGTCTCTAATTATTGTCAGGGCATGAGTAAGCATGAGTCGTAGTGGTTACTGTTTTCCACTTATGAACATATGGTTTTCTTACTTCTCAACACATTTTTAAATAAATTTCTTCAAATTCTGTGTGGAAATTAGTTGTATTATGCTGTCAGTACATGAGCACAGGAAAATACTGTCTCTTTGAAGAGTAAAAATTTCAAAATATTATTAACAGCTTTTATTTTTATTTCTTTAGGAAGGACATTGGCTTAAGTTATCCAGGTACTGTGCCATGAAGTCTTTATTTTTTCTTTCTTTAAATGCAAGAAGCTTTGGTTGCTTAGTACATCTGAATTCCATTTTTCTTGTTTGTTTAATATTGGGGATAATTTTTCATCTTGCCAACATCCTGATCTAGGTATCTCTTTAGTAAGGTATCATATAATTCTTTAAGTTTAAGAAAAGCACACACACACACACACACACACACACACACACACACACACACACACAAGCACTATCCCTAGTCTGATAAAAAGACACATTTTTCAGCCTCTGGAGGGTAACTGGAGCAACAGTGACTGAAGTTTATTGCTAGCACATTGCTTTCTCCTCTGAGCCAAGCACAGCTTACCCTTCAGGAGTCTCCTTTGTTATTCAAACCTCAGGCTCTCCTAGCCCCAAGACTGTTCCCACAACTGTAAACTTGCACCTCTCAGGACTGAAACTTGGCTGCTGCTGGCTGACTCAGCTGTTTCTCTCTGTGTATTGTGTCCTGCCCCCCACCCCCCACATCCAGGGGCCCCCAGAGAGGACTGAGCGCCTTTCCTTGCAAGGGTAGTTTGGAGTCTGTTGTCCTCCTACTTTCATAGTGCCCTTCTTTATCCACTGTGCCTCTCCAGAGGTGGGCACAAGGGTGCTGACATAGTTTCCCCAAACAACTTGTTCTTAAATGTCCGCAGTGTGGAGATTAGGGTCTGGAGACAACTTTTGCTACCTTGCAAGGTACTGCAAGAGAACTGTGGAAGGAAACAGCCACTCTTGTCCTATTCATACCAATTTAACTTTTATCCCTCTTTTCCTGTCTTTGAATCCTAGGCCTCAGACTTTGCAGGAAAGTGCACTGCCACTGAGCTGCATCTCCAACTCTCCTCTCTTGGCAGCACCTCATTATTTCTCCCCCCTTACACAGTCACAGGGGTTGCCCGAGTTCTCTCTGTGCCCACTTGCAAAACCTTAGTCCACTATCCAGATCAATGGGAAGGAAAGGGATGTTTCTGCCAAGTATAAGTCAAATTTACTGCGGAAAGTAGTAGACAGGTCAGTGCCATTCTGAAAGCGTGTCATGTTCCAACACAGAGGATGCCTCTGTTTCTGGGACTCTTGCAGTCTTTATATTTAAAGGTAGTTGTTCACTGCTAGTCACAGTGGCAGTCCTGGAAGGGGGGATCTCACAGGGTGTTTGGGAGGGGTAGCTGGAAGAAGGTCACCCTGTTCTTGTTCTCTATGATAGCCTGAGAATACTCTTTTATTTCTTTTTTTAATTTAATTTTATTAATTTATTAAGATTACATCTCAATTGTTATCCCATCACCTGTGTCCTCCCATTTCTCCCTCCCTCCTGCTTTCACCCTATTCCCTTCCCCTACTCTCTCTTTTTTAATGAATTTATTCTTGTGAAATCTCAATGGTTATCCCATCCCTTGTATCCTCCCATTCTTCCCTCCCTCCCATTTTCCCCTTATTCCCCTCCCCTATGACTGTTCCTCAGGGGGATTACCTCCCCCTGTATATGCTCATAGGGTATCAAGTCTCCTACTCTCTTTTAAAGCTACTAGTAGTAGCTAAATGGCCCAGCCCCCACTTTCTAGCATCTCCTCTTCTGCATTGCATTGGAGATGGAGGCTCAGGCCCTGCCAGTGAACACAGCGATGCTTTGTTTAAAATTTGGGCAGTTACTGGCTGCTGTTTAATTTCTTATAAGATATTTGTGGTTTCAATGCCTGACCAACCCAGGGCCTTCTTGGAGGCCAGAGATACTAGAGCAGCCTCTCAGAGCATAAGAAGGTGGCCTTGGCCTCTTGACCACTTCTCCCTTCCTAGTAACTTCCACCTCCTAATCCAGCAGCCATGCCTGCTCACTTAACTAGCTCTAGGCAGCCCCAGAAGCTGCCTAGATAAACCCAGGATAAACCCACTCCCATTGAGCAGACCTAAACAGTTAGTGTTCAGTTCTGCATCCTTGAAGTGTATACTCTTTCTGGCTGTTCAAAGAGGAACAAGCAATCAACCAATAAACTTTGCTCTCAGAGAAAACCTGAGACCCTGCATGTCTATGGGAGTTCCTGCAGTGACTAAAAAATATTTCCCATCATTAAAAGCAAATATCCTGTCCTCTTAGCCCACCCTCCCTTCTCTCTGTCTCTGTCTTGTTGTCTGTCTCTGTCCATGTCTGTCTCTCTGTATGTCTGTCTCTCTCTCCTGCCCTTCTCCCTTAACAGTGTAGGCTTTGTTTTTGTTGTTGTTGTTGTTGTTGTTTTGTTTTTTGCTGCAAAGTCTAACAAAGTTCAGGGCTCCAGTTCCAAGACAAAGTCCTATGAGTGCCCCACAGTCAGCTGAGCACAGCATGCTCCACTCTTTACCTTTTTGTTTCTCTCTCTTCGTTCTAGAATTCCAAACTAAGAACCAAGGAGTTATCCTTCACTCTGCTCTCTCCTTGATCTCACACAGTTTTCATCTGTGCACCCACCCGACCCTTTACCCAACAATGATTTGTTGCTGAGGCTTGTTCTGAGACATAGCCCCCTGCTCTTCTTGTCCAATGCCAATGTCCACTCTTGCCTGTTCTAGACCTGATTCCCAGCCTCTGTCTCCCACCTTCTCCTAGCTAACCTAATAGCCACTGTATTGTTCTTCCGTGGTACTTTCTTGTTTTGAGTCCAAACATTGCTGACTTGGGATGGAAGTGTCAAGACTGTATCTCTGCTGTGGCAGCAGATCCTGAGTGGCGCTAGACGTATTATAGATGGTGGAAAACACTTCTTACCTTTCAGTTCTGTATATATTCTAATGCCTATTAGGAAAATCTACAGAGTATATCACACTCAGGGTCTCTCAAAGTTGTTATTAGGGTAAGGTTAAGTGCTTTTCAAGTGAGTCTCTCTGGATGAAATTAGTATACTTGCTGCATGAAAAAGGCAAAAGTTGAGAAACTGTAAAAACAGCACCTAAGCTTTGGGTTGGAAAACAGTTTCTGGGATAAAGTGTTTGTCCCCTAGGACATTTTAACAATCTTTATGATTGGGCCCTTCCTGCTTCACCATTCTCACCTGCTGTCATTTCTTACCTTAAATTTGATGATATAGTCATATTGAATGACTTATTTTCCAAAACCACCCATTCACTATTTCTGTGATTTGCTCAATGTGGTTTTCTCTGCCTGAGCATATCTTCCACCCACATCCACATCCACCCCTCCCTCCCCATCTGGTGCTTTGGCAACTTTCTATTTGCCCTTCAAAACTTTCCGACTTCTTCCTCATCTAGACTCCATCTTTATGCACATTTGATATATTTTCATAATTTTAACAGTACACATATGGCTATTTTTGTATTATTTACTTTCAAAATATTGTTGTTTTGTTTTGTAGTTTTTGCTGACTTCGAATTCATTTCACAGACAAGCATGGCCATGAACTCTTGCTTTCCTGCTTCAGCCTCCCCAGTGCTGCGATCACAGGTGCATGCCACTGCAACTTGGCATTGTAGTTGCTGTTCATTCATTTACTTAATACAGTGCTGGAGGTTGAACACAGGGCCTTTTGCATATTAGGCATGCAGCTCTACAACTGAGTTCCACTCCTAGAGCTGGAGTTGTCATTACACACTTAAATGGATTTCAAAGACTACACATCTGGAAGGATAAGAATGGGCCTATGTCTAGGCCTCCTGGCTTTCCTGGCCATGAACCTGCAGAATGATCTTAAGCAAGTTACTTGCTTTTGTCACTTGCATCTTTTGGCTGTAAACACTCAGGGGGATCCTTCGTGGTGACTTGCAGGAAGTTGGAAGAATACACTATGATCTCGGTTGGAAAGCTTTTTGAAAGTTGAAGTTGCTTTTCAAATGAGGGAAGGGTACTGATCACAGAATGGGGGGCACTCCCAAACTGGAGGAAGAAATGGGCCTTGCACTTTTGAGAGAAGACCAGGGGCAGACACTAAGCTCAGCAGTTGGTACCACTGGATGGGGAGAATCAATGGCCCAGTAGGAAAAGTAGGGTGGGGAGAGACAGCAGCAGCATGTGCAATACCAGCAGGACTTAGAACATAGTATGCTGCTTTGAGGGGAGAAAGCTTGTCTGCCAGCTGCACAATCTGGAAATGGTTTCTCACCAGCTTCTAAGCCTGTCACTTCTTGAGCAAATGTGGCTCTGCCACCCTGTTATTCTGTATGTGGCGTCATAGGAGGAGACCATAGCTCTGTTCTGATAGGGTGAAAAATCTCTATAGCTACAACTGCAATGGCCAGCTTGGTAAGTCCCACCATATGTCTGTTTGATAGCACATTTGTATTGTTGGAATAATTGAACTCATGAGGCTCTTTGTTGGGCCCAGAAGCTAGAGCAGGGGGTGCCTGTGCTATCAAACTCTTGGACTTAAACCAGGTGTTTAGAGAGGCTTCATGTCCAGAAACAACTGTTACCAGGTTGTCTTCCAGAATCCCCCTCCCCACAGGTATGGTGCTGTGAGCAAGGAGACCCAGGCTTCAGGTGGAAAATGAGTGAGCCATTCTCTTGTTCTTGGCACCAAAACAAAGTGAAGGATTCATTTGATTACATTTTGAAGTCATTTTTATAGTTGATCTTGCCCTTTCATCTTCACAAATTTATTGAATTTACAGCATCCTTGCTATAACTAAGATAGAAGCTAAATGACAGAGACTTAGGAGGAAGTCAAACTACATCTCCCCATCTGCGACTTCTTCCTAAAGACATATTTTCTAACCAGACTTAATGGTTCCATTGGAATGCAAGGAATGGGCTCAAACTCTAGACCCATAAACAAAAATATTTTCCAGTACCATTTGTTTCCAATAACTGACAGATATCCTTACAGCAGAGGTATGGGCGCTAGAGGTCAGGACCCATCATAGTACTCATGTTGTATTAGTTACTTTTACATATCTATGACCAAATATCCAAGAGAAAAACTTAAAAGAGAAAAGACTTTGAGCCTGGAGTAGTGATGAATGCCTGTTATCCCAGCACTCAGAGTTCCAGTACAATCAATGCTACACAGAAAAACCCTATCTCAAACCCAAACAAAAAAAGAGAAAATACTTATTTTAAAAGAGAAAAAAGTCATAGTTTGAGAGGACTCAGTACATGCCTGTCATGACAAAGTATGATGGTGGAAACATGTGTGGAGCATGTTCTCCACTTATGGGGTCCAGAACACAGAGCATGAAGAAAGGACTTGATGGGGGCCAGGTAGAACCTTCCTCCCAGTAACCTCCCCCTTCATAAGTCCCTACCACCTTACAAAATAGTACTACCAGCTGTAAACAGAACAAAACACATGAGCCTACTGGGGACATGTAACAGTCAATGTCACCCACATATCCTGGACTAGAGCCAGGATAAGCACCTAAAAATGAATTAGGTGTCTTTTGGTGGTGGGGATGAATAGGGAATGTGGCAGAATTACTGAAGAAAGACCTGTTTAAATGGAAGCTCAGGTCTTTATGTTGCATCTTTGTGGGAAGTTGTTTATTTCAGCCCTCATAGTCTCAGTTTCTTTGTTGATAATGTGAGGGTAAGAATAACACAACCAAGATGGGTGCTGGTAGTACATACCTTTGTTCCCAGTACTCTGGGAGGCAGAGGCATGCAGATCTTTGTGAGTTCGAGGCAAACCTGATCTACAAAGCAAGTCCAGGACAGCCAGGGCTAAACAGAGAAACCTTACCTGGAAAAAAAACAAAACAAACAAACACAGCCACCTCACAAGGGCATGGTCAAGAACAAATGATCCAAGATGTTTCAAAGGACCTTGTAAGGTATAAAATTATGAACCTCCATTTGGGGGTCAAATGACCCTTTCATGGGGTCATATATAAGATATTCTGCATAGCAGATATGTAGATTATGATTCATAACAGTAGCCAAATTATAGTTATGAAATAGCAACAAAAATAACTTTATTTTTGGGGATCACCACCACATGAGGAGCTGTATTAAAGGGTCATACTATTGAGAAGATTGGGGTCACTGATATAAAGTCTTACCATGTATATATTATATACATATTTCAAAGAAAAAATGCTCAGTACTGTTGTGTTTTGGATATGTTTTAAATGTGTCACCTGAAGGTATGAGTGCTGTCAACCTGACCTTCAGTGTGGTTGGTGATGCTAAGGCAATGGAAGTGAGACCTGGAGGAAGACACATTGGTCACTGGGACTGTGCTCTCACAGGAGACTACTGGAGTTCTGTTGAGACCCCAGTTAGATCCCACAAGAGTATCCTGTTATAAGAGCAAGTATGATCTATGAATCTCTCAGATTTCCTGTCACTCTGCATGACCTAACCTTCTCATACACAAAGCCCTTTTCCATGTTCTGATGCAGCTAAAAAGCCCCTCCCCAAGGCAAAACAAGACCTTCTAATCTTGGATTCTCAGCTTCCAAAAATGTGGCTTAAATAAACTCTTTTCTTTTAGCAGAATCCACCCATTGGTACTTTGTGATAGTTACTTAAAACAGACTAGTACAGGCACTGTTTCCCTCTGTGCCCTCTATTGACCCCAAAGCCATCCTGGGCCCAGTGGTGCTATTGGCTTCATATGGTGGCTTCCTTTTCTTGTGTGAAGTTCGATCAAGCAAAAGAAAGTTTTAGTTTTAGTCTTAGAGGAGGAATAACCTGGAATATGTCATGATGGTTTGTTTTCCTTTCCTGAAATGCTTAAATTCTGTGGAGAAGTTTAGAATAATTGGTGAACAGCATAATGAAGACTTCCTCAGTTTATTGCTTCCTGAACCAGACTTGACCAGTTCTGGGTTCTGTCTTTAGGGAGGTGACCTAAGTTCTCTGAGTTCCCATGGCCTCCTTGGTCAATACTTCCCTCATAGGGTAGCAGTAAGAATGAAGCAAAATGCTCCTTTAAAGCACCTGCTGTGTAGTAAGTACTGTTTGTGATCTGATTACTGCTTAAGACTCCCAGAGTGGGATAGGTCTCTAGGGGTTTCCTGAGCTCAATAAGGGAGTCATGGAGGGGCATAAAGTCTACATATAGCCATGGTTACCTTATTTATTTATTTAAAAATTTCATGCAGATGTATATTACATGCTGAGAACACCTCCATACCTGCCCTTTCTTTTCAAGCCATTTCCCCACTCCAGTTTGTCCCCTCAGTCCTAAAATCTCATGTGACTGTAAAAATTGTAGGAACCACAAATGAATGATGGCTTAATTTGTTTAATGTTATTATCTCCAGTTGAATCCAATTTCCCAACAAATGGCATAGGTTTTTTTCTTATGGCTGAAAAGAAATTCCATTGTGCCTGGAGCAGTGGGGCATCTCTATAATCCCAGCACCCTGGGGGGGCAAAGGCTTGCTGATCTCTGTGAGTTTGAGGCTAGCCTTGTCTACAAAGTGAGTTCAGGACTTCAGGACAGACAAGGCTACACAAATAAATTCTGTCTCAAAAAATCAAAAAACAAGGAAAAAAAAGAAAGAAAGAAAAAGAAAGGACACAGATTTAAAGATTTCTGAACTACTCCCAGACTATTCTGAGCCTTCTTTACTGCTTAAGCTTCTTTATTTCTATGATGCTGCTATGAACTAAGTAGATTTGGCTTTTCTGTGGCTTGTGAAATCTGTTCTATTTGCTAATATATGATAACAATTACAGGGTGTGTACTTAAAAGTATAAAACATCAAAATATCCTACATAATTATGGCTGTGATTTAGTTTTTTTTTAAGTTAATTGATGGAAGGATATTTTGACTTGTTTTTATTGACTGCACTACTTCAGATATCACAGTTTAGATGACTAGACAATATGAAGTCAACATGATACTTTTTCATTTCAAATTAAAGTGTGACTTGCTCTATATTATAAAAGCCTATCTGAATGTCAGTTTCTGTATTTGTTTTTATTTAAATCTAATCATAAACTTGTTCTCAATTGTGATAATGAAGCAAGTCTTAACTATTCAAATTCTGTTTTTTTTTCACATAAGGTGAAAAAAATATTGATTTATTTTACTTTTGTATTGAAAGATATGTTGAATTTTAAATAAATATTATTTCTTAAGTAAAATTAAAATACATAAAAATTGAGCACAATAAATCTTCTTGTGGTTATCTTTTTTGGCTGGCAAGATATTAAAAGTAATGTATTTGGAGCATAAGAAACTACTCTATTTAAGGTAAAAAATATAACACAAAACAGACTATAAAAGTAAAATACTGTATATACCCTTTCCACTTTGAGTATTAGTATTAATTTCCTTCCATGTTTTCTAGAGCAAAGATTCATTCTGAAATTTATATCTTTTTTGAGGAGGTATTCTTTTACTTTTTTCTTTTTTTACATGTACATTTATGTTATTACACATATATACAATAAACTACCTACAGCAAGAAGAACCATGAAACAATCAGGAATTATATAAATGTTACATTCATAGTGTTTTGGCTATTTGTATTTTGCAACCTTGAAGAGAACATCTTTCCTATCTTAGTGCATCTAAAATTCTAAAAGTAAATCAATATCTATTATATCAACTTAAAACATCTATCTAAACCTAAAAACATTTTAACCATAAAACAACTAAATTTAATTGTAAAACTAAACTATCTGGTCTTCAATCCTGTTTTACATCTCTTTTAACTCTTCTCTCTCTCTCTCTCTCTCTCTCTCTCTATATATATATATATATATATATATATATATATATATATATATATAT
>OU015760.1:63962743-63975715 GCA_907169655.1 Acomys percivali | reverse complement strand
TATATATATATATATATATATATATATATATATATATATATATATATCCAATTAGACAACTAATTAATTAATTAATTTTCTCATGGCTATGACAATATATATGACAAAAAAAACTTAAGTAAAGAAGAATTTATCTTTTTTTCTCACAGACTGAAGAAATAAATCACATCACAGAAGGCAATGGCAACTTGGAAAGATAGGTAACAGGAAGCAGATGTCAAAAGACTGTGCTTCAGCTTACTATTTTCTCTTTATTCATTCCAGAACCTCAGCTCCTAGGAGGATGGTTTTAGAAAGGTTTTTACCACCTCCATAAATGCAATCTAGAAAGTTTCTTGAACAAGCCCAAAATTTATTTCCATGTTGAACTTAAATCCAAGCAAGCTTATACTCATGATAACGATAAGCTGTCTCACTTATCTCCTTCAGTGGTGTGATGATACTATAATATCCAGTACTAAATCATGCTTTGATACTCAGAGTGTAGACACACTGCCTTATAGCCAGCATTCCCTTTTTCTGAAGCCCTGACTTCAGTGCTGACACAAAATTTTATACTTCCCTTAGGATTATGATCTTGATCAGATACATTTCTAAGCACAGTTGGTGAAAATAACTTCAATATCCTCTGATATTAGCTTTATAATTTTAATTTTATTTTCTTGAAACATGTATTATGTATATGATTCTGAAATGAATCAGTACATTGTTAAGTCTTCTGCAGTTCTTAATAAGTAAAGTATGTTACCCAAAGCTATTAATTACACTTGAACAATGCAAGTATTAATACCCACACTTCTACCAATTATAAATGATTCTCAAAAATGACCATGAATTTATAGTAATATTTGAAAATTAGCAGTAATAAGAAGCACAAATAAAATGACAGTGTATGAAATCACAAAGTTATTAAGTGACATAGCTTTTCAAGCATCTTATGCCTATGAATTACTAAAATCTCTAATTTCTTTACAGGGATCAATTGAAGGATAGCACAAATCGATATCTGAAACACCTACATTTTAAAAGAACATTTACAAGATAACATGTGTAAAGACTGTGAGGTATCGCTGTCAGGTCCACAGAAAAACAAATGTGGATCTATATCCTTAGTTAAAAACTTCAATAATTACATGCTGTTGATAAAGTATTGAACATAATAACCATATTCTCCAACTAAGGTTATAAACTAACATTTCATGAAAGATTAAATGTTATTAAAATATGTATTAAGTTAAATTTTAGTCATAACTTTGTGTCACCTAGTCTTTATTCAAATGTCTTTATGCATAGCCAATTTAAAAAGTAATATAAGTTAACAATTTGTTAGTACAATGATACCTGCTATATTTTATGGGGCTACTTGAACCTGAGGTGCAATATAGACCAACACAATTGTCAAATAAAGTATATTTTACATTACATTTACTCTATTAAGAAGCAATAATTGTAATTCAATAAGACATTGTTGTTCAATAAAATATTAATGAAATTAATTTGGCTTAGATATACATTTAATTCTTACTAAATAAAAAGAAAAATAGAAGATAATGTTTTGTCCTGACTCATATCTAAGAACTAGCTAGTATCTTGGACTCTCTCTCAGAGGAAGAAAGTGGGACATAAAAACTAGGAATACTCTGAGTCCTGAGGGAAGACAAACAGTAAGTATCCTTTTAATTTCTTTTATTTCCATTCTCTTTCAGTTTTATTACCATTATTTTAACAACTTATCCTATTTTTTTTTCTAATTTTGAACAAGCACTACAGTGTGGTAAAATATTCCTCTAGAGACTAGTATGGAAAAAAATAGAGGTGCAAGAGGGAAAAGAAAGTTAAAGAAACATCTTCCTTCACAATAACATCCTTTCTGTAGACTTTGTAAAGAAGAGAATAGTGTTAGCAAGGAGTGAAAAAACACAAATTGGCTTCCAAGCCCTATCCTTAAACTCCCGCTAAACCCTTTGATCTCCCTGGATGCAAGTTCAGATAGACAAGTAGGCAATAAAAAAAAGGAACTAAGAAGGACCTGGGGATGTATATATGGTAGGTAAGGCCCTTTAAGGGACATCAGAGGACAAAATCGGCAGTTAGCAGATTGAAATGGTATGGAGGTGATAAGCCCATTTATGAAATGGGAAACCTCTCTATCTTTAATATGCAAATTTATATTATGACTCTCTATTAAAGACAGGTTAAGAGTATATTCTTTTAGGAAACTCTTGTCCTTTTGATTGTGAGCTTAGCCTTTTCGGGATGAACATTCTTTCCAGACTAAGGAATTTGTTTGAATTAGTATGAAAAAATGCTTTCAGGTGGTTATAAAAGTACTCTTAGCTCTTCAAACTTGCTAACTTCATTATTACCAAGTAAAATGTTTTGCATATATTTATGCTATGCTGTTAACAATAGTACTATTTTGGGTGTGCTGCTGTCTAAAACATATCAGACTCAGTATGAAAAATGGAGTTATGAAAATTAGATTTTGTGTATAGAAATATATTAAAGGATTATATGCATGTGACACAATAAGGGATTCTGTTGTTACTAGTGTTGAACTAAGTATAGCATTTTTGTCTAGAAGTTGTGATATTCATGATATGATTTTAATATGTTCCTTTGTGTTGTATATTTTTACAGCATGAAATAAAGGGTACAAGAGCATACTTGGTATATATTGCTTGAGTCAACAAAGCCTGAATACAATTTATGGTTCTGTACCATCCTAGTTGTATGCTATTTGCCAACTTACTTAGATAATCTGAATCATAACTTCAATATATATGTAATAATAAGTAAAGTTAGTCCGAGAATTGTTGAGAGGAATAAATGAGATAATGAACATAAAAACATTTGATGAATGACCTAGCAAAAATATTTTAATATTCCTTAACCCCATAAAAATTGTGCTTCATAAGGCATCCTAATGAATCTCTGAACAAAAAGACTACCAGAGAGCTGTATTATTCACTCATTATCTGTTAATGTCTGACTGCAGCTCTGAAGAGGTCCAGGGTAGGGTCTCTGGGGCTGGATGCAAATGTCCTTCCTGTTTGCTTTATCTATTGGGTGGCCAGAGCTGATAGCTCAGGCAACTGAACAAGACTGAAAGAACAAAGAGGAATGTGTGCCCAAGGTTTCTTCTCTAGGGACTGGCTATACTGCAGCCAAGGAGGAGAACTTAAACTGACCACAACTTTCCTATGGCTGAGCCTGTAAAAGTGGCTTCTTGCTAGGAATTCATGGGTCCTAAAAGGAGGCTCTTTGATCTGTAGATAGGCCTCTTTGTGGAGATCATCTTAAGTAATTTAAACTTAGGCCTGTTATTCCTAGAAGGCTGATGGTAAAGCCCTGAGTCTGCTAACTTATTTGCGAATCTATAGGGAAATAAGAAATAAGAGAGAGAAAAAATAAACTACTAACACACACATACATTCAATAAAAATGGTGCATGAAGTTAGGTATCTTAACTCCAACTGAAGTTAAGCTACCCAATTTCAACAATGTTTATTGTTGGTCACCGTACTTATACTTCTGAGAAAAGGGAATTACCTCATAGTCAAAGAAGGGCAATTCATCACAAAATAGTTTAATTTTAAAATACAACAGGTTATATATTTTAAAACTAAACACTTCTTATCTAGACATCCATTATGCAAGTTCACAGTGAGTTCAGAGTGACAAAGTTAATATATGACTTTTCAATTTGGACTGACCTAACTACATTTTACAGCTACCTCTTAGTTCATAATGAGTTCAGGACAATAATATTATCTGTCTTTCATTCTAAGGATCAGAGTAAATTTAAAATTACAACATATGATGCCATAACATGACAAGATATAAGGAATTATAACAGAACAGTTTGTATATATAAATATTAAGGTTTGTACATAGCTTAGATATTTCTAGGTAGGCCCATTATATCTTGGGTTTATGGAAAGCTTAACCAACTTGCCTATATTTATGGTGAAAATAAGGATTCCTGATGCCATCTGGAATGAAGGCTTATCTGAAACCACAAATCTGCTACAATGCTATGCCTAGTGAGGCATCCGAAGGTCCACAAAGGTATTTATTGCAGCCATAGACTCTCTAAAATTGTTTTAGAATGTCTAAAACAATATATTTTTAAAACTATTTGAATCCAATCAGGAATTCCATAATCAGGAATTAATTCATCTGAGTGACAAACAGTTTCAACACACAAGATCCTATAGGAAGTTTGCTCAACCAGAGCTGGTCAATACCCAGAAAGTAACAGTTGACACCAATACCAGAAGTTTTTTCTTTTTGGTTGCTCAAGACAGGGTTTCTCTGTGTAATC
The DNA here is from genome assembly GCA_907169655.1 of Acomys percivali. Taxonomy (NCBI): domain Eukaryota; kingdom Metazoa; phylum Chordata; class Mammalia; order Rodentia; family Muridae; genus Acomys; species Acomys percivali. The sequence goes on along the minus strand of OU015760.1, from coordinate 63,971,388 downwards.
TTGGCTGTCTTGGACTTGCTTTGTAGACTGGGCTGGCCTTGAATGTAGTCTTGGCTGTCCTGAACCCGCTTTGTAGACCAAGCTGGTCTTAGACTCACAGTGATCCACCTGCCTCTGCCTCCCTGGGTGCTGGGATTAGAAGCATGTGCCACCATGCTTGGCTTTAATGCCAGATTTTGGAGAGATGCAGCAGTGCACAAATGACAGGGTAGTCAGAGGTTGGAAGAAATTCTGGAGTGCATCATGGTACAGACCTTGTAAATACTAGATCACCTCTAGAGATCTCTCATGCCTACTGAACTTCCCCAAATCAATGACTTCTGAAAGCTTGTCAAAGGCTGGAAACATTTCTGGGGGTGCATCATGGTATAGACCATGTGAATACTGGATCACCACCTAGACAGCCCACATGCCTTGTGAGCTCCTTTAACAGGATGGTTCTTGAAAATTATCTCTATATTAAAATCATTAATTTATAAACCAGTATTTATAAAGAAACTTCATTTTAGAAAATCTCAAGTTATAGTTTAAAAGTCCTTTCTAGTACTTATTTTATAGATGTGATTAATGGATTATTATAATCAAAGGGAAAATCAGTAACTTATATTTATTCAAGAAAATGAGTGTCCAGTGTAATAAAACAAAATACAATGTGTATCTTCTTTGAGACATTTCTGAGTGCTTATTAATCCAAATCCAAATTAATCCAATATTAATAACAATGATAATGACTAGGTGTGTGTGTGTGCTTGTGTGTGTGTGTGCGTGTGTGAGTGTGTGTGTGTTTGTGTGAAATTACTTCCCACAGTTGACATGTGGAACCAAACGTAATACTAAATCCTGTATATATTATGTTTTAACATATTCCATAGAATTTTCTTTATATATTAATCTTAGTAATGACAAAGGATCTTGCTTTTTGTTGATAGTAAGAACTTTCTCTTGATAGTAAGAGTCAGTGCCACAGTGAAAAAAACTACAAACATGCCACATAAATTAGAAAACAAAGAGAACATAATTTGATAACTGCCAGCATGATGCTAAGCAAAGTTGGAAAATAGCAATATCTCCAAGGTCAGCGAGTAACAAAACTGGCCAGGGATAACACACCAGCAGCTAACCAAGGTCAATAGCTAATACAAAAGAAGATAAAGAGAGACAAAACATGGTTCTAACCACTCTGTTTATTTGGAGAAGAGCATGTCAAAGGCACATAATCCTCTCCAGGGTTGGCCCAGGTTAAATAGAACAGAATATGAGGCTCAGGAAGTGATACCCAGAAAATTTACCAGTCTTGCAGAAATTATCTTTTTGCCATTTCTAAAGAGTTTTTTAAATAAAAATTACACAAAGCTCCTCATGACAACACTTAGAATATCCACTTATAGGATTTCTGCTTTTTTTGCTTTCTGATATAAATACTTTCATTATGAAGCTCTTATTTTCCCCTAATCTTTCACTGTCTTTATTTTCTTTTATTATTAATTTTTATTTTTTACATATACATTTATATTATTACACATATATGCAATAGATTACCTACAACAAGAAGAAACATGACACAATCAGGAATTACATAAATGTTACATTCTTATTGTTTGGGCTATTTGTATTTGAAATCCTTGAAGAAAATATCTTTGCTATCTCAGTGCATCTAAATTTCTGAATGTAAATCAATCTCCATCACATATTGTCATTATCAAATTAAAACATCAATATAGACCTAGAAACATCTTAACCCCTAAACAACTAAGCTTCATTGTACAACTAAGCTACCTGGTCTTCAACTCCATCAGGAATGAATTTGATTACCTGTGTATGCTGGAAGTATAGGTTAGTAACTGTCCAACTGAGAAGATGACAGAGACAGTTTGCTACCCGAATAGTCACCCAAAACTCTCTATAATGTTGGAGCATCTTCTTCAGCCTTCTGGCCCAGTATATCTGACAGACATATCTGTGAAGCAGGAACTGTTGAGGACTTGCTTATCCTGAATTAGCATAGTTTGGCTGTCTACTCTGCCTACATTCAAGCTTGCAGTTTTTTAGGCCAAAGTGGGCTATTTAATGCTGGACATCAATACTCTACTAGCTAGACCTTGGTCCTCAGTCTCAAAAGGAGGAGGAAGTGGCCAAATAATGAGACTAGACCATAGTAGCTAGCTTTAGAAATATAATATAATGATGTTTAGCAAGGCAGAGGGAATGGGAGAGAAGAGAAATGCCTCCCAGAGCCATGTTTTTCATTCCCAGGCCAGCTAGAGCCCTTCAGTGTCTGTGTCTTTATATCATCATCTCATTGTCTATGGGTGACAAAGAACTTAAAGTCCTTGATGTTCTCAAATATCTGTATCAGTAAGAGCTAACAAAGAATAAAATTAATAATAATGAACAATTAAAAAGTATACTATGATAGAAGTTAATAAATGTAGTCTCTCTTTCAAAGTATTTCTTAATGTTTCTGACGTAGGGTCTCAGTATGTAATTCAAGCTAGCTCTGATTCAGCATCCAGGGTGCTACTATTAACTGTGTAACTATACCTTGCTGTCAAAAATCAACCTTTTTATTATGTTTTTTAACATATGCATTTATATTATTACACATGAATAACATAAACTACATACAGCAGGAAGAACCATGAGACAATCAGCAATTATATAAATGTTACATTCATAGTGATTTGAATATTTATATTTGACAAACTTAAAGTAAACATCTTTCCTGTCTTGTTTTTTCTAATTTTCTGAATGAAAATCAGTATCTATCATATCTCATCTCTATTAACTTAAAACATCAACTTTTTATTTAAAAGTACTACTGTATGACTTCTTTTTGGTATATGTGTGCTTCTATCATTATTCCTTTAAGTTATCATTAAATAAAATGATAATCATTTAACCACAAACACATAATATCACAGCAATCACATTTGAAAATTGGGATGTTTACAAAATACCTCAAGTATGGTAAGAAAGACACGATTCATATATTAGGCAAGATAAAACTGAAGAGGGTAAGGTTCCTTTATGTTACGTTGAACAATACAGAATTTAAAGAATATGGGTTGTTGTTTGTTTGAAATTTCCACCATATAATGTCAGAACACAACAGGTCATGATTGACTGTAGTTATTATCATCTTGATGTAATTTAGAATTACCATGAAAACCAACCCATCTCTGAGCATGTTTGTGCAGGAGTAACAAAATGACTTCATTTTTTTTTATTAATTAAACATTTTCTGAGGCAATTTCATACATATACTAAATGCATACTGATCATGCTCACCTCCAACCCTTTCCTATCTCTCCAACCTACTCCCACCCTGTTCCTCCTAGATAATCTCTTCCACATTCATACATATTCATTTACCTTGTGAACTATAAAATTAAAACAGGGCCATCTGAGATACCATGGGTTTGGAACTATCCTTTGGAGGCCTGATAGGCACTGCTGTGTGACAGGATTTTTCCTACAAAGAAGAAAAACTTGTTTTCTTATTCCACATAGAATTCTCACAAAAAAACCAAAGTACAGATAGCATCAAAGTTCAACCTAGTGAACCAATGAGTTCACTATTTGTGGGAGTATGAGTGAGGGGTTAAGTACAGGAGCAGAAATTACTCAAAGACAGCTGCATCATCATATCCTAAGGCAGCATAGTGACAGCTCACAAAAATGGAAACCTGGAGCACACTGAACAGCTTCTAGGCTGTTCTACAAGTTGGAAAGTGTCCTTAAAAGTGACTCACTTGGTCTAAATCTCTTCCAGGAAGCTCTAGTGGTTTCTGCTTCTTTCAGTCAGCTACTTTGTCTCTGAATCTTCGTGCCAGCTTTGGTCCTCTGAGAGTTTCCTCTGCAGCTATGCTTGTCTGAGAATGACTTTCAGATGTCTTTATTGTTTATTCCTGAGAAGTATGAGCCTAGTGAATCTGGTCAGTTTTGGAAACTTTCTAAGCTCTTTTGAATTTTTCAACATCTGGATTAAGGAGCTTCAGCACAAAATTGAAATGTTTCTATCAAGCAGGAAATTCAACATAATAGGCACAGCACTAAGTATGCAACTGGCAAAAGGATCCCAGCATCTATCAGTACCCAATTGCTCAGCAATAAAGGGTAGGATCCCATAATCTCTACTTTTTCTACAACAGTTATGATTTAAAAATTGTAATGTTGTTCTAAGCCAGCCTGGTCTACAAAGGGAGTCCAGGACAGCCAAGGCTGTCTCAAACCCTGTCTCAAAAAACCAAAAAAAAAAAAAAAAAAAGTAATGTTTGTATTATGTTTAAGTAAATAATATTTTGTTGTCCTTCACCCTCTCATGTGGCTTTTACATACTTATTGCCTCCTCTACGAATATGTTCCCATGTCTTAAAGGAGGTAGAGTAAATGTCTAGTCTATATATGAGCTCACAACTCATTTATTTTCAGCATCACAGTAGCTACAAATCTCACAAATCTGTAAGGACAACTGTTCCTTAGAAGGAAATGCTTTTCTTGTTAAGGTTCACAGCAGCTCTAGTCTGTTGCTAAAAGAATAGAAATTTAGAATATAATTTGATGCTACATCAATTTAGTTAAATAATGGTAAGAAGTTCTCTACTTGGGCCTACACCATTCCTAGGTCTGGATGTGTTATGGGTTCAGGATCATTCAGAAATTAGTCACTCTGATGACAAATACATTTTTGAAAAGAAGAGGCTTTTATTCATATATTGTCACCAAATCTGGATGTAGTGCTAAGACACCCGAGTCAGGAGCATTTAAAGGCAAATAATACAAAGTTTCATTCTGTCTATGTGCAAGCGGAGATCATCTTAGGCAAATCAAGTTTTTGTTTACAGAAGCAGAAACATCAGTTTGTTAAAGTTCTACTAGACCAGGCAAATACAAAAGTAAACAAATCAATCCTTAGCAACCCTTCACATTTGGAAGTAAATTTTTTGCTTCATAATTCTGAAGCACAGTAATTCAAAAATTTTAAACATAAAGTTAGCCATCAACATAATGTTAATAACCATCACAGGTGTTAGTTGGCTTACAGTAGTAGACATGCGTTCTCCCCTCCTTTGTGAAGTAGATCTTAAATAAAATAAGAAAGCAGTTGGCTGCCTTCACAATAGTTAGTCATGCCATTTTTTAATAGTTGAGTACATCTTTCCAGTCAGTTAAGGGTTTCTGGTTTATAAGGTTTACAACTGAGCTTAAGCAATGATGGCTTTCTCTTGCAGTAGCTTTCAAAATACCTTCTAGGACTTTGAAGAATAATGAGCTAGAAGGAAGTTTCTAGCATGGTAGCAGCTTTCTTTCTCTAGATATTAAAAATGAGCTATGTGATAGCCTCTGTCGTTTATAAGAAAACTCTTAATAACTTACATTTTGATTCTGAAAATGTTAGTTTCTGTTGAGCCTACTGTAATACTATTCTTAACTACACCTAGTGCTTAATGGAAAAATAATAAACAGTATGACTATACAATTGGAGATATTCCTTCGTTAATTAAAGTAAAGTTAATATATATATATATAATGTTTAAATGTGGATTTTGGCATTATATAGCAAGTTCAAATTTTGGACTTTGGTCATAGCCTTCTAGCTCATATTATCTATCATATTTAAAAGATATAAAATTTCTAAAATAAAATGAAATCCAACTATATATTACACACAAAGTAGAAAATTATCAAATTACTTCTTTTTGGTGTATTTGCTCACAATCCATCTCAAATTAGGTATTTACCACTTTGAACTGTTAAGTATATTGCATTTTAAAATTTTACACAAAAGAATCATTCATCAAGCTTAAAACTTCTCTCTAAATATGATATATTTTTGATATTTTAATTGACAAAATATAGAAAACCTTTGCCATTATGCCATTATTTCCCATGTTTTAACCAAAGTCGTTCACTTTTAGTTCATTTACAATGTGTTCTGAGAATGGCACCATACTTTATATAGTAAAATAAAGTGCATGGATTCTTTTATAAAGTTTCAAAACTAAACTTTAGAAAGCAGCTATAGAACTTGGCTCTTTTTCTTTTGATGTTTGCTGTAGTGTAATTACATTTCAATTAAAAATGTTAAAAATTTAAAATTAAGAAAAAGAGCAACTTTACTTGTTGTTAATTGGAACAGAACATCGGTTGAAAGATTGTCAGATATTGGAGTTTTTCCCCTGAGAAAAGTTCACCCAAGTCAAGCAAATGTTTAAAGGTATACCTAAAGACCTATTGTTAATAATGATGTTCAAGTAACTATATTGTCTACATAAACATATGGTCTAATTGCTTGTGTGTGTGTGTGTGTGTGTGTGTGTGTGTGTGTGTTTTCCCTGTTTTTAAGCAGTAGTAATAGATACGCCTTATGATGGAAATAAAAGAAGTTTATCAGATTCTTTGTTAATAGCAAAGGGCCTAGTGTGGATGGAAACAATATTTTTGTACAGAATTAACTGACATATATGAGATTGAAGTCAGTGGCCTTGAACTCATTAGCACAATGCTATAACTAATTAAACTAACGAATCTCAAAAATTACAAACTCTAAGTTTGAAACAAGAAGATTCTTCTTGAACCTGGCTTGTTAAAACTGATGCATACTATTAAGCAAGGATGCTGAAAATGTGCTAACACTTTCTGAAATCATAATGACAATGGGTAAAATAAGTCTCTTATTTTTTCTGGCACTTATTCACAGAGGCAAAGAATATCATAAATTGGCATTGTGCAATCTGCTTACCAAGTATTCACAGTAATTATAAATGTAAAATACGTTAGAAATAACTCAAAATATAAGGAAGACAGACACTAAAAAATACAGTATATTGCTAAAATACTATGTATTTATGTTCACCAAAAATCAAAACAAGAAATTTCATAGTTTTCCCTCTTTTGAAATATTTGTTTTCATATCAAAGGCCAAGTACATGTAGCATCACCAAATCTAGTACTAGAATATATTCTAACATGGGAAATTTATTTGTTTGGCACATTGATCATTTTGATTATCTTTATACATCTTCAATAAAAACTGAAGCAGATTAATCAGTTGGATTTGTAATCTTCCTGAAGTACTCATTAAAACAACCACATCACTGTGCACAAACACTTGTTAGTTAACAAATGCTTTTAAATAAGTTTATTTTGTGGAACATTTTTCAATGGCTGATAATTAATATTAGCTTTAAAGGCTCTAGGAAACAAATATATTTCTATTTTCTAGCTCACATTTTTTCAAACTCATTGCCTGAGGAGTCTTTTTATCTTCTCATTTTAACAGAGACACCTATGATTGTACTTTTGAACTCAATTTATGAAAAAGTCACTTGTTTTCCTGTTGGAAATGAACATAAAGTAATGAATTATTATTTATTATTACTTGTTTTATTCATTTTATTTATTACTTAGTATTGCTTTTTGCTCTTTTGCTGTCTTCTTGTTGTTTGAAACAGAATTTCATTTTTGTAATCTTGTCTGAATTTAAACTCACAGAAATCTTCCTGCCTTTGCTTCTCAAGTGTTGAGACTAAAGGCACTACCATGTTGGGAGAAAATTAATTTTATATGGTAGAACTGCAAAACACTTGTTTTAATGCATAACAAAGAGCTTTATTTCAAATGTCCACAATGTAAAAAGTTTTATTTTGGATTTAAGTATTTGAAATACTATATTTTACAATATTAAAATTTTCCCAAATTAAAACAATAATTCCACATACTGGAACTGTCTTAGAAGCTTCTTTCTTGATGACTTGCTTGCAGATTATCAGAAAATGCTATGCAAGCTGCCAAGGAAAAAAAGCAATCCACAGTCTTATCATGCTGTGATGCCTATGAACCACAATAATAATCAGCATGGCAAGATACTTTTCAAGGTGCAATAATGGCACTCCTACTCTTATGGTAGCCAACAACTGTGTAATTAGACTCAAGTCCAGTGTAAATAGAGGAAAATTCCTGCTTCTGAAAATATGCCTAGCTTCCCACGTCTAGGTACATCTTGGATATAAGAGGAGAATCTATTACTACAGGTTTACTAACCAGTATAATTACTAACTGCATCTAAATACTTATCCTTATACCAACAGAAAAACAGCTCCTAATCATCATCAAAGAAGCTTCTGTTTCCAAGAGACAGAGACCATTACAGAAAGCCACAAGTAGTCAAAATGCAGCAAACAACTAATGATGGGATTCCCAGAGCCAATTGGGACATTTACAATACAGACATTTGCACCTACGTATCAGGGAAATAAGAGAAGAGGAAGAAAGATAGTAAGAGGCAGAAGACCATGAAATCTGCTTGAGATTGTGTCACAGCAAATTACAGGGAAGTTTCACATGTGATAACTCTACAATATTACTGCCGAAATAAGGCACCAGTAGCTATTAGGATATCATTAAATATGATGATGTGGAAAGCAAGGGAAATATTATAAGGTCTACTCATATTGAGTTACAGGCAATTAATGGCTTTGGTGAGTGGAAGAATCAGATTTCTCCAGGGGCGAGGTCCCTGGTATGTTGTCAAATCACAAGTGATCAACCTTATACACATTACATATATATCTGAAAATCATTAAATAAACACAGCATTCTCTCTCTCTCTCTCTCTCTCTCTCTCTCTCTCTCTCTCTCTCTCT
>OU015760.1:63950075-63962733 GCA_907169655.1 Acomys percivali | reverse complement strand
TCTCTCTCTCTCTCTCTCTCTCTCTCTCTCTCTCTCTCTCTCTCTCTCTGTGTGTGTGTGTAAAACAATAAAAATTAAAGAAAAAAGGGTCATGAAAATGAGGGAGCAGGAAGAGTTTGAGGAAGAAAGAAAGGAATGTGTAGTGATTATTTAAATACAGTATTCATGTATTAAATTATTTAAAAAGTGCTAACAAATAAATAATTCCAACCATTAATGGCCAAAATGTATTTGTTTTGATTTCTTCTATAATACCACTTACTTGATCAAAGTCTATCATTTTTAAATTGCATGTGATCTAATTAAAATTCTGTTAGAATATCATTTTATATTATTGTTAATTTTTTCCTGTCTTAGTCCTCATTGTTTTCTTGAGGTTACATTGTTTAGTTGACAAGTTGTCCTCCCACGATTAGTGACATGATATAATCTAGGGAATGTAAGTATGGGGAAACAAGTAGCAAATACATGCAAGGACTTAACAATAGAAAACAATTTTCTGTATAGATTTTCTTGATGTGAACTGTTGTGATAAATTGCTTCTTTTTTTCTATAAAGAATAACAAGAAGCATTGAGGAATGGAAATTTTACTTACACCTGAAGAAGTTTTTCATTGTGAAAGGTAAGTTTATGCTTCTCTAGTGTCCATTGTTTTTCGTGTTTCTTTGGCTCAAAATATTTTTCATGTTCAAGTGGCATATTTTGTGGTACCATCTTCTGATCTATTTCAGGTATGAGTCACAGTGTAAGTGAAACTCATTTTATATAGTCATCATTTTCTACTTAATTTTCTTTTCATTTGTTTCTTTCAGGGAGGAAATGATTTACAGACATTAAAGTAAATGATTATATATGCTATACAATTGAGCATATGAAATCAGTGATTGATCAAAAGATTATTTCATTTTAGAATTTATTGCACCTTAGGTGACTATAGAGTTTCATAATTATTTGGCTGTCAACAGGCAAATATATTTAATAAAGTCACATGTTTAAAAAACTATAGTTGTCAGCATAGGAGATATTAAAAGTAAACATTATTTTTAGATTTTAAGCTTTCCACAGGAAATAATATACTGAATAGATTAATGTCCTTTGGTATTTTATTCTATTAACAACAGACTTTCTTGAAAACAAAAGAATTTATAGTATCAATTTTGTCATTACTAATTGCATTCTTGGCTAAATATGTTAGCATTTTTCTAAAAATATTCCGGAACACAACAAGCTTTTCAGTTAGTTTTTAAATTATGCTTCTACTTGAATGGAATAGACCCTTTTAGACACTTATGGCTTTATTAGTGTGGAAAATTTGTCACAATTTTATGAAAAATAAAGTTCTTACAAGCTAAAATTCTGAATTCACACGCAATATTTTCTGGGTTCATAATAAGTGTTTATTTGACTGCAGAGCTTGTTTGAATTATGGCCTTACCAATTTTTAATCTCACTTAAAACCAAGAATTTTTCAAATCCCTTTTTATGAGACTTACACAAAATGCAATTAAGTTTAAAGTCACAATATTAGCTTTGTCATTAAGAAAGATGCATAATACAGTGTCTGAGATAGGTAAGCCTAACTTATTATATCAGTACTGAATTGACTATTCTGAGTAATGACTTATTTATTAAATTATTTGTTAATCATTGATTTCTGTCATCAACATGTGTAAAAAGATATCATTTTCTTATTTAAGACGATAACAACTTCCTGTGAAGAGATCGCCAGAAGTAATTGTTTTCTGTAATGTCATTGTAGTTTTATTTTTCTCCGTTGATTGATAAGCCTTAATGTAGAAATAATAAATACATTTTGCAAAATCAACACTTATTTAACAATATGGGAGACATTTTTGTCATTTAAAGTTACAAAAGTGAAAAGGCAAACAGTTCAAGTTTCCATAAAAGCATATGCCTGATTCTTCTGTGAGAAGACAATATACTTCTGAGACTAGTTACAAGTTCTTTTCAAGGGTCATAAATTTAAACAGGTATTTCATGACAAAAGGCACATTTTTACACAATATATCTCAAAATCACAGGGTTTCATGGAAATGACCTAGAAATTACAGTGTGGAATATGTTGAGAAAGATGTCGGCAGAAATAAAGTTTATTTTTTTATTTTTTATTGTGCCTATTAGTGAATGTCATAATACTTATAAATAAACTTTCCAAGGTTTATTTGTTATTGCTTTTGAGCCTTTCAGATCCTATATGCTACCTGAATTGATACTAAACAAATAACACTATTAAGTAGTTATAGAAATCTTATTCCAATTTTCAAGATAAGGAAATTATATTGACAGAGATAAAACAACCAGAATTGTACTATATCACTGCTAGAATTAGGACATCAATTCTATTCTTTTAACTCTAAATCTTTAACGTAAATCACAACTTTTTTCTCTTTATTAAAGTAACAGTTTAAAGAAATACAGCAATATTACATTTGTTAAAATATTTAGTAACAACCATGTTTCTGTTACCTTAGTCCATCATCTGTGATATCAAAACCCCTCCCCATTTAACTAATGAATAATCGATAATTCAAGATACATAACAGAGCATATAGGAACAGAGCTAAAATTAAAAATAATATATCATAAATTTAAAGGAGTGTGTTTTGTACCATAGTGCACTAGCTGTTAATTTGTAACATATGCTAACAATGAAAATGTACATTCCTGCCAGAGTTTTCTATGCATGTTTTTAATCATGCAGTTTTTCTGTCATAGATAAGCAAAGACATTGTAGCAGTAGACTTAAAAAACTGTCAAAACGTCTGGGATAAAGATATGTTTTTATGAATTTCAATGTCTCAAAGGAAAACTGGAATGTTCCTTGTGCGAGGAGGGATTATAATCATTTAAAATTTGCATAGCAATTGGACTTTTCTTCACCAATTTCAGTAAGATCTTGTAAGTGAAAAGTTTATATGTAGTCTTCCATCCAGAAAAGATCCATTCTCCATGTTTTATAGAAAAAATTGAGTCAACTATAAGTTTAACACCTTCAAAGGTGAATTACTTTCTTTTAAAATTCCAGAATAAACAACCAGAAAGATTACATGTCTTTAAAAGTTATGTGTCTTTAAAGTTTTCTGTGAGTCTTTCTTTTTGATCCTCAGGTCAATTCAAGTGCTTTCTCAACTGTTTTGCCTTTTCTTGTGAATACAGAGTAAAATGCAATTGAATTCTATATATCTTAAAAATGTTAGCAGGATAATTATATCCTTTAAATTAAATTTCTTCCTTGTTGGACAGAAAAATTAAGGGAAATCATAATTTATTCTCATGTGCTGACAAAATTGGAAAACTTAAAAATAAATTATCAACTAAAATCCATATGAATGGAATAATTTATTTGAATAAATATGTATCCAGTAGTAGAAATAAATTATATACAGAGGTATATTCCACAACAGCAATTATTTACAAATTATTTTCAATGATAAACTATGATGCCAAGTACAGTAAGAATTTTAAGAAGGTGATGCTATGTATTTTAAACATAGAAATTGTAATGAATAGGGTTAGGTGGCAGGGGTAAAGAGTCTAAAGAGAGGAAGTTGCCAAATGGTAAGACCAATGTTTCTAAAATTTTGGAAGGCATAGGTCAGGGCTACTGAGAAATTAACAAGTTGGAAAAATGGGAGTATAAATCTAAGCAGTACACCTTAGAAGTGTTTTTATGTCTTTTAAAGGTAAGATGGGTTAAAATAGTCAAGATATCCAAGATGTCCTGTCTTCTCCCTGAGGCCTACCCAGTATTTCTATGAGTGGGTTATTCAAACACAGAGTGGATTTTACCATTATACTTAATATTCAAATTCAGTTGAATAAATGATACAATAATTAGGTGTTCTAGACCAAATCATAAAACCCTTTTAGAAGCAGAAACTTTTAAATTGCATGTCACATAAGGGGGTATGAGAAAACAGAATAACAGGATTGATTTATTATGACTTTTCTGGCTTTGAATATAGAGATAGCTATGTATGAAAAGTGAGTAACTGTTGCAGCCTTCTGCTGATGCTACTACCCACAATCCTACAGCTATAATGAACTAGTTTCTATGTAACCTTGAAGGCCTTATTTCCCCATAGTACAGAGCAGTCAGCATCCTGATTTTATGACATGAGCTCAGGAATAATTGAGTGTATTTGAAATTTTATTAAATTATAGGCAGAAATTCTTTTTTAACATTCATTTCATGATGATCTTTATGGGAGCACCAGAAAAGTAATTTGATGTTTTTATGTAAACCTGAGGAAGTCATGTCTTAATAGAAACTCCTTCTAGTAACATATGACAATATACCAAAAAGTAGAGAAAATTGGAAAAATACATTCTCCTTTTTTCCCCAAGTAACATTGTTTTCAGGGGCAGTTGGGACAATTGTTAATGAAAATACTGACCTAAAAAAATATATTAGTCAAAAGTTCTTTATTCTCATGCTTGTTTTCCTTTGGAGTTTTACTTCTTATTTCTCCTTTAATCATTTTCACAGAATATCATTAAGAACACCATTACTGCCCACCTGTTAATGAGACTAATACATCCATAAATAGATTTTAAGGTAATTTGTATAATTGTGAATATCATTAAATACTTCTTAGAACTAGCATCTTGCATATTAGAAAGAGGTAACAATTTATTAGGTCTTCATATAGGCCGTCTCAACCAAAGTTGACATCTATCCTTATGAACTAAAAACATGAGTTGTGCAATTAAATTATTTCTACAATAAGAGATGATATAACTCTGATGCAATTTGTAATTTGGGAATTCTTGAAAAATGAAAACTAAAAATCTAGTTACTGAAGGCTGAGTAGATACTTCTGAATGTTTTATATGTAAATAAAAACAAATTTTTACTCTACTATGGACATAGGCAAATATAAAATATGCAATAAGTTGCATTATTATCTGTACTTGCACACCAACAGCTTTGCATTATAGTTAGCATGTAAAATGAAAGTGAGGGTAGTATTTCAGTCAACTGTGCCACTTTCAAAGTTAACTGAAACTTTCAGTTATTGCTTAGAATAAAATTTTATATATATATATATATATATATATATATATATATATTCAGAGGTGGGAGAGAGAAGGAGAAATTGCTATGCAGTTAACTCACTGCACATTCATGACAATATTTATGGAAGCCAGAAGAGACCCTCTAGACCCTCTAGAGCTGGAGTTATTACAGGTAGTTGTGACCTATGTGTTCTGAGTGCTAGGAACAGAACTCAGGTCCTATTCAAGTGTCCTATGGACTCTTAGATACTCCATCATCTTCTTAGCTCCCCAGCAAACTCATATATGACACAAGATTTTTTTAAAGCAATGAAATGTAATAATGAGAATAATGACAAACCAGCTTACTTAATATTTGTTTATGTTTTGTCAAGCTGAGTTAGAATCCATACTATGTAAATGTTATAATACTGAGCTACATCACCAGCTCTATTACCGAACCTGATAAACATCTTTTAGCATATTTTATTTTTCTACTTTAGAAGTAATATATACACAAAGAAAATGCCAGTGTTTAAAATAACACATGAGGCAGGCGTGGTGGCGCAACCCTTTAATCCCAGCACTCAGGGAGGAAGAAGTGGGTGGATAGATTGCTGTGAGTTCAAGGCCAGCCTATTCTATAAAATGAGTCCAGTACAGTCAAGGTTACACAGAGAAACCCTGTTTCAAATAAATAAATAAATAAATAAATAGGTAAAATTACATATGTACTCAGACATTTAAAGTGCTTACACTAAACCTTTGCCATTCATGAATTTGTTCAGGCATCATTTCTTATTCATAAGATACAGTAACCAGTTTGCTCTCTGAATTATACTCATTTATCTACTTTGAGAGCCTTTCATTTCATCTAATCTGCTGTTTAGAAAGAAAACAACATTCAAAAGAGCATGTTTTTGTTCTTTAATTCACACTCTCTAAAGAGCTATTGGAGTATGTTGTGATAGTCTTATAAATATTGATTATTAATATGCCATGGAAAAGAAAGGAAAAATGATTTGCTTTTGTGTCTAAAAAATGGAATTTCTGAAATCATATTCATTGATGTATTGATCTACACCTGTGAGGCAGTCACAACAGCTAAAACAGTAAACTGCCTTCAATAAGCCATTTATAAATTTAATAGAAAACCGTATAAAATTCATATGTGTTTTGGCTAAATAAAATTTACATGTAATTATATCTTTCTTGAAATTTTTGTTCATCATTTTGATAATGGAACTTTAATGGGTTTGGTTTATTTATTACCCTTTGGTTTCTTTTTCTTTATGGTTACCATTTTTCTTTAGAAAGCTCTTTAGTTACAACTGTATAAAAATACCAAAATAAATATTTGTCCTTAATTTTAAAAACTGAAGTATTTAATTTGAAAATGTAAAGTTGTTGGAGGTTGGTCTGATGTATTTTGATGCTAACTACTGCTTGCTGTTTCTACCGCACCTGTACTTTGCCTAAGAGCCTAAATTGTTTGACCAATAAAAGGCCATCACACCTGGGCAGGGCAAATGGTATAGGCATGGCTAAGGTTCCAGGTCTTGGGAAGACAGAGAATCTTAGAAGAGAACAAGGGAGAGGAGAAGAAGAAGAAGGCTGCACCCAGGGTTAGGTGGAGGAGAAGCACATGGCTGGACCAGATGATGATAATTATTAAGTATATGGGACTATGGATGAGAGGAAGATTGACAGAAATTTTTAGAAGCAGATGGCATGGGATTGAGGCAGTTGTCCCATACCTGCCCCACTATGGGAAGTAGTTTAAGGGATTAATATTTGCCCTGGCCCAGGTTAACTCAGGGTATTTTAAAATATAACAGGTGTCTGTGTCTTGACTGATTTCTAGCAGGTTAGAAAATACTGTTGTAACAATAATTATAAGCCTAATAATAAACATTATTAGGCCATACTGGTAAAATAACTGCAACAAATTGGCAAATATGCCCTTAACACCAACACAATGGAGACAAATATAGCCAGAATTCTAAGTTGTAGACCAGCCTGGTCTCCACAGGATGTCAGGGTGTGACCCCCTTGCTGATGAGATAAGCTACTTACAAAGACAGTCTAGGATTCAAAATGACAAAATTTTCCTAAAGATTACTATCTAAGTTCCTTTTTATAAATAATGGATTATATGCCTTTACTATTCTAAAGGACGGATACACATCAATCTTAGATTTATGTAAGAAAAAATTATGTCACTGGTCTAAAAAGGCCAGCCAATCTCCTTGAACCTGGAAATTCCACGGGAAAACTTGTTCCAAAGGGTAAATTGGCCTAAGAAATATGTTCTGTTGGTCAATGTAAGGACCAAGGTTGGAAGAGGAGAAAAATATGCAAGCTGCATGCCTCCCATATCAAAAAGCCTTTGTATGCTGACTGCTCTGGCAACTGGCTTGTCCCTCTAAATGTGAGCCATTTTCCCAGAGGACAGGTGGCAGGCACACAGGATACATAGAGACACAGAGGACTTACAGGTGACTAACTGCACATCATCCTATTTATGTCCCCGAAACTCAAAGGCTACCATTCATACGCTTAAAAGGTAGAAGTGTCCATCCTCTATAGATAGAGGGGGTGAGACAAAAACACATACCTACAACAAATGTAAAAGCCCAGGTACAAGATGCCTAGGGTAAGCTTAATGCCTTTTCTTTTGCTCAGGGCAAGCTGCCTGTCTCTAAAACATGATGCATTTTCTCTGGAAACAGGTAGTGGCCTAGCCTATACATCAGGTGCCATAGAGCCTAGAGAAGAACATTTATATTTAAAGGTGAAGGTTTTTATCTGCTATGGAGAGAAGGGGTAAAACAAACGTAAAAATATAAAAAGCAAATGTAAAATCCAGACACAAGATTCTTAGGGTATGCATAAACTCTAAAATAAAATGGGAGTTCATATAAAGTTTACTTAATGCTTAATGCCTTTTCTTTTGTGCAGGGTAACAGGCCTGTTTCTAAAGTGGGAAACATTCTCTCAGGAAAAAGGCAATGGCCTGGCCTATACATCAGGTGCCATATAGTCTAGAGAAGAACATTTAGATCTATACAATCTTGTTTTGATTTCAATATGATTATGATTGTATGTTCATTGGTAATCATGATATAATATTTCCTCTTTGAAAGAGATCAAAATAAAACATACCTGGACGAAAAAGAGACTGCTGACTTAAGTCAGTCTGTCCTTACATGAATTCAAACTATAGAAGAAACAGTTTACTTATACTACTAATCCCCCTACATGCGAATAGCTCTGAAACTGGCTGAGACAGGAATGTCTATGTATAGCCAAAGCTTCCTGTTGGTTAAAAAAAATCTCCTTGATTTATTATTAGATGCCATTCTTCGTATGGGAAGAATGAAGATTTACAGATGTTTTTCTTCTGTTCATACAAAGAACAGAGAACTCTCTTTAATTGTTCTGTGTGTCCTGCACACCTAATACACTCATAGATTTAGGACTGTATAATACTTGTGAGAAATTATATGTTTTCATAAAAAAGGAACCAGACACTGAGCTGTATCAGACCTGACAGGATTCATTCCTCCAGCATGCTGAGATGCTGACATCCTGCATCTTTCATGTTCCAGCCCCATGTGCTTTGGTTACTATTCCTCATCAGAACAAGATAGCTCCAAGGACAGCTTCTAAGAAAGCTCCTGATCCCAATTGGTCCAGCATTTCAGACTGTCCTACACAAGACTTCTATTAAGCCTGGAATTTCTTACCATTTAAAGACTGGACAATAAATGCTATTCCTAACTTATGTAACCATTTTTTTTCCAATTTTATTTGGGCCTCTACAAAGGTATTATTTTTCCCAAATCAGGCAGAAAAAAACTTAAGAAAAAGATGTCCCATTTCTTTTAAAGGGGATTGGGTAGGTTTTTGTTTGTTTTCTTGGACTATGGATGTTCATTTTCATTGGGAATTGGTTATAAATAATTATTGGTCTTATTCCGAAAGCAATATTTGACTTAGAAATTTATCTCTTTTCCTTTATCTTTCTTTCTTAGGTATGGAGATATGGATTGAAAAGGAAGAAGGGGAAATATAAAAATATGTAGGAATGATAGGGCCAAAAGTAGATTATTGAATCTATTCTTCAAATTAAGACCTTAATTATTACTCACAAATAAGGTTAATTTTAATTCATTGATATAAAATTTTGTATATTGATACAAAATAAGTTTAATTTTGATACATTGGTATAGAATTCAAATTTGAAATTATTCTTCATACACATTACATGTATATTTTTCTAATTATGAGGTATTGTACCCATAAAACTAAATTATAATACATGGTTTACTTTTAATACTTTGATAGTACTATGGCAGATTGTTTAAAATAATTAAGTAATACAATTCAATTGTTACTTGATCAACTCATGGTCATGTCAAGTATAGAAATATACATCCTAGGTTCAACAAATATAATTATATAGATAGATATAAGGTCTTCAAAATCCTCAGAGACCTACAGAATATGGGATTTTATATGTTTTTATTATTTTAAGGATTCTTTGCCAGTAAGACAGGTTAACTCCTGGCAACACCCAGTCTACCCCAAAAAGAATGATGAACATCAAAGAAACTCCTTGTAGTGATGGCTTCGAACGTGGCAAACCAGCTTCTGTGTTAAAATGTCCTTGTTTCTCCCACAGACAGAATTCTGCCTAAAACGGCCAAGCTTAGATACAGGCAGAGTCTATAGCCAAAACTCTGCCAAGACAGGGAAAGCACAAATATGTCTGGTCCATAAGGCTAAAGATGATGCTCCAATGTTAGAGAGAGTTTTGGGTGACTACTCAGACAACAAATTCTCTCTGTCTTTTTTTTTTTTTTTTTCATTTTGGAACCTGCTAACCTGCACTCCCTGTTTACTCAGGAAGTTAAATTTATTCTTTCTCATGTCTCTAACAGAGTTGAAGACCAAATACTTAGTTTTAAAATTAAGCTTAGTTCTTCAGGAGTTAAGAAGATAGATTTAGGTCTAGATAAATATTTTTAAGTTGATAATTATGAGCTTTGATAGATACTGATTTAGGTTCAATACTTTTGACTCAGCATAGAATATTTCCTTCAAGGTTGTCAAACACCTTTTGATTAGACATTATGTATGTAAGTCTTACCTATTGGCTTTTATAAATTTTCATAATTGTTCTTACTGTATATTTAAAAAGGCTTTTTTATTTAGACAGAGAAAGGAAATTGTTTTAAGTTGGTCTGCTGTATTTTTGATGTTAGTTGTTGCTTGCTGTCTCTGTGCTCCACCTGTACCTTGCCTAGGAGCCTAATTTGTTTGATCAATAAAAGGCCACCACACCTGGGCAGGGCAAATGGGACAGGCATGACTAAAGTTCCAGGGCTTGGGGAGACAGAGAGAATCTATGGAGGAAGAGAGACCAAGGAAGGGAGAGGAGAAGAAGGTTGGGCCATAGGTTAGGTGGAGGAAAAGCACATGCCTGGGCTGGCGTGGATGGAGATTTGGCCCAGATGATGATAATTAACAAGCGTTTGGGATTATGGGTGGGAGGTATTGATAGAAAATATTAGAAGCAGATGTCATGAGATTGGGAAAGGTATGCCATACGTACTCCATTATGGGAAGTAATTTATGGGATTAATATCTCCCCTGCCCCAGGTTAATTAAGGATATTTTAAAATATAACAAGTGTCTGTGTCTTGATTACTTGCTAGTGGGTTAGAAAATACTGCTGTAATAATAATTATATGCCTAATAATGAACATTATTAGGCTATACTGGTAAAAATAACTGTAACAAGTTTCAAAGGATCAATTATAATACAAATATTTGTTTAGCAATTTTTATTCATTAAGGCAATTCATCATCTAGTATTATCCTTAGACAGGAGTCAAAATCTAACACTAAGATATTTTCTATATGGTAAAATAACTACATAGCCATGCATGTCTTCTGAGTCTGAGTTACCTCACTCAGGATGATAGTCCCTAGTTTCATCCATTTGCCTGAAATTTTCAAGATTTCTTTGTTTTTAATAGATGAATAATAATATTCCATTATGTAAATGTACCATAATATCTTTATCCATTCTTCTGTTGAGGGACATTTAAGTTGTTTCCAGGTTCTGGCTATTACAAATAAGGCTGTTATGAACATAACTGAGAAAATCTCCTTGTTGTATGGTGGAGCATTTTTAGGGTATATGCCCAGGAGTGGTATAGCTGGATCTTTATGTAGCAGTATTCCCAATTTTCTGAGAAAGAGCCAGATTGATTTCCAAAATGGTTGTACACGTTTGTACTACCAACAACAATGGATGAGTGTTTCCCTTTCTTTGTAAACTTACCAGCATGTGCTGTCACTTGAATTTTTCATCTTAGCCATTCTGATAGGCATGGTTTATACTCACTTATAAATCGATATTAGCCCAAACGATGTCCTCCGAAAAATTTCACCCAATGGTGGATCTGGAAAAATACTGAGACTGAAAGCCAGACTCTTGGTTAAGAGGGGAGAGGGATGGAAGCATGGAGGGAAGTGGGGGTAGGGGTGGTGATGGTTTCAGAAGCTCCACAAGGAGACTATCAAGGCTGGGAGATATGGACCCAGGGGGAGCCTGCAGAAACTCATATACGAGCCAAGGACATTGAGAGGAGAGAACCTAGACTCCTTGTTTAGCAGATCGTCAACTTATTCTCCACATGGAGAAGGGGAGAGGAGAGTAGGGGACTGCCTCTGACAAGAACTCTGGTGCCTGGTATTTGATCTCTGACCCTTGCCAGAGAATCCTTGTGGGAACACAGAGGAAGGGGATGCAGGCTAACCAGATAGACCTGAGTGGTTAGATATTGAGTGAGAAGGACCCCACTGGTCAGTGGTCTAGGGGAAGAAAATAGGGTAGAAGAGGGAGGGAGTGAGAAAAGGAAGGTAAGAACGAGGGGATTTCAATGAAGATATAATGTAAATAAATTATAATAAAAATATTTTTTAAAAGTTTAAAACAGAAAAAAAATAATTTCATAGCCAACAAAAGGACTATTTTATGTTTCAAATAGTGTGATTTTCTGTTTGATTCAAATAATTGTAAAATGTATAATATTATTTATCCTTGGCTTTACAGCAGACAAATAAATACAAGCCATAAACTTTGAAGTAGAAACTAAGTGATAAATGAAACAATTCTTAAGAATCTAGGTGAGGGGAATAGGGCTGAAAAGGGAGGGCAGGTGGGAATGGGAAGATGTAAGCTAAGAGATAACAATTAGGATATAATCTGAATAAATTATAATAAATAACAATTTAAAAAAGACTTTATCATAGAATACCCTAGAATTTTTCAATTCCAAAACTTTCTCCTAGCAATATCTGCACAAAATATCTTAATTATTTAACTGGACTCTAAGATACTAGAAGGAATGATGTGAAATTTAAAATAAGTAGTGAAATTTATGTAATTTGTATATTTACATTGAAAGATATTAGTATGTTTAATTTCTTCTTTTAAAAAAAGGAAAGTTTTGTAGCACGATTGTTTAAGAACATTGTTTTTTATGTAACAATGTAAAAAAAGATAACTGAACTCTGTCTCTCTCTCTCTCTCTCTCTCTCTCTCTCTCTCTCTCTCTCTCT
>OU015760.1:63919666-63946756 GCA_907169655.1 Acomys percivali | reverse complement strand
AGAGAGAGAGAGAGAGAGAGAGAGAGAGAGAGAGAGAGAGAGTATATTTCTAGAAAAACAGGATAAGTCAATGTTAGGGCAGGAGGTGGCCCTTTCTAAGGACTAGTGGAGGGGAAGAAAGGAGATGAGGAGGAGGGAGGAGGAGATGGAATCAGGCGATGATGAGGGAGGAGGTGGGATCTGGAGGTGTTGAGGGAGGGGACTGAAATTGGCATGTAAAGAATTCAAACTGCAGGGGGCTGGAGAGATTGCTCAGTGGTTAAGAGCACTGACTGCTCTTCCAGAGGTCCTGAGTTCAATTCCCAGCAACCACATGGTGGCTCACAACCATCTATGATGTGATCTGATGCATACTAGTTACATAATAAATAAATATTTTAAAAAAGAGAATTCAAACTGCAGAACAAGCAGGTAACTTATATTGCTAATCCCACTACATGGGAATAGCAGAGATGCGAATGTAAATGCAGAGAGAGGCTTCACCTTGGCCACAGATTCTCTGTGATCTCTTACTCGAAGCCATTCTTAGTATGGCATGAAGGAAGATTTGCAGATGTCTTACTTCTGCTCATATGATGAGCAGGGAAACAACCTTAATTGCTCTGTACATCCTGCACACCTCATGCAATTAACATGTTAGAACAGCATAATGCTTGTGAGAAATTATGTTTTCAGAACAAAAGAACTGGACACTGATGCTAGATCAGACCCGACAGGATTCATTCCCCTCAGCATGCTGGATGCTGACATCCTGTATCCTCCTTGCTCTAACCCTAGATGCCTCTGTTGCTGTTACCCATCAGAATTGGACAGCTTCCCAGACAGCATTGTAGAAAGCTTCTGATCCCATTTGGTCCAGCATTTCAATCTGTTGCACTCAGGACTCCTATTAAGCTTGGAATCTCTCAACAATTAGAAACTGAACCACAAATGCAATCCATGGCTTGCTTAACCATTTCTCCCAATTTTTCGCCACTTCTAAGGTATTATTTGCCCCAATTCAGCCTGAAGAAACCTTAAGTGAACGATGTCCCATTCCCTCTAAGGAAGGTCAGGTGAGGTTTTTGTTTGTTCTCTTGGTCTATAAATGCTTATGTTGATCAGGAGGTTGTTATAAGTTATTACTGGTCTTATAAAGAGAGAAAACTAGGCTGAACTCAGGGATGGCTTTCTTTTCCTTTATATTTCATATGTAAGTAAGGAGATAGGAACTAAAAAGAAAGAAAGGGGGATAGAGAATTATAGAGGGAGAATAGAACAAATGGTAAATGAATTAACCTACTCCTTAACTCAAGGCCTTAATTGTTCCTCACAAAGAAGGTTATTGCTAAGTCACTGATATATAATTTTGCATATTGATGCAAATCATATCATATCAAATACTAGTCTGATTTTAGCACAAGAATATATGTCCTAAGTCTATCAGATAAATATTATTCTATAAATATATAAGGTAAAATAGGTAAATAGAGTCTTCAAAAGCCTTTGGGACCCACAGAATATGGCATTTAAAGATGATTTTATTATTCTAAAAATTCTTTGACAAGACAAGTTAACACCTGGCAACACCAGCCAACCTCAAAGAAGATGATGAGCATCAAAAAACCTCCTTATGGAGTTAGCTTTGAATGTGGCAAACCAGCCACTGGGCAAAATGTCCTTGTTTTTGCCACAGACAGAATTCTGCCTAAAAATGGGCATGCTTAGATACAGGCTGAGTCTAAGGCCAAACTCTGCCAAGACAGGATAAGCAAGTCGTCAATAGTTCTTGCTTTGTGAATAGGTCTGGCAGAGATAATGGGCTAGAAGGCCAAAGATGAGGCTCCAACATTATAGAGAGTTTTGTGTGACTATTCAGGTAGCAAATTGTCTCAGTCATTCTTTCATTTTGGAAGCTGCAAACCGGCACTACTGGTTCACTCGGGCATTTAAGTTTTTTTCCTTCTCAAGTCTCTGAGGATGTTGAAGACCAGATAGTTTAGTTTTACAATCAAGTTTAGTTGGTTAGCGCAGAAGATCTTTTTAGATCAAGATAAAGAATTTAAGTTAATAGAGATGAGATATGATAGATATTGATCTTCATTCAGAAATTTAGACCCAACAAGATAGGAAAGATGTTTACTTTAAGTTTGACAAAAACAAATAGCCAAATCAGTATGAATGAAACATTTGTATAACTCATGATTGTCTCATGGTTCTCCTTGCTGTATGTAGTTTGTTTTCTACATGTGTAATAAAATAAATGCATATGATTAAAAAAAGAAAAAGAAAAAGAAAAAGAAAAAGAAAAAGAAAAAAGAAAAATGCATGCAGGAAAACCCCCTTGTCAGAGGTCTAAGGGAGGGGAATAGGGCAGAAGAAGACGGGAAGATGAGAATGGGAAGATAAGAGCTAGGGATAAAAATTGGAATGTAATACAAATAAATTATAACAAAATAAAAATAAAAAAGAATAAAGCTTACAACTGTGATATCTTTTTTTAGTCCCATATTTTGCCTTGCTAATATTTTAGTGCATTCATTTCAGTGCTACTAGAGCTAAAATAAATGATTAGTAAATATGTTGCTTCCTGAATTTATGGCATAACTGACTGCTTTTTTGCTTGCTAACATTCATCAAATACATATTTTTCTACAAGAATATCTAAAAACAGATATTTTTGTCCTATTCTCCTTCACTCAGGAGGCACACAAGCTGTTCTTTACATGGTTAGAAACTCTCTTGAGATTTTATGTTTACTATTATTTTACACAATGTCTAAAGAGTAAAGAATAAATCATATGGGAGAAACTCTTGGCAAGGCTTTATTTTTAACCTCCTTAGTTCTGAGCCCAACATCCACACAAACAGCATAGCAGAAATATAGTTTGCAACTACACAGATTTTTTTCCTTCTGCTGGCAGATGCTTTATTATCCTCTGCTCACTCTCTGTATGGATCATGATTTTTGGAGCCAGATAGTCACATCATATTCCTATCAGTACTGCTGACAATACTTTTTACCTGGGCTGTGTAGTATATCTCATTACTGACTGGAAGTTGAATCATGGTGTATCAGCTGTTGAAATATCCTTTAATAACTGTCATATATTATTCAATTAGCACTGCTTCATAATTAATACACTGTGAACATGATGTCTACTTATGTCATACTGATAATTTCCTGTTCACACATAGCATAATATACACATTCTCAAAAGAGTTTTTATCCGGTGCTATGATTTTTAGAAGGAATATCCTCTTTATTAGTCAAATCTGTAGTTCTCGGAAAATATTGCTCATATTTTAGTATTACACATCTCAACAATAGGAAAAGAGGGGTTATTATGCATTAGTTTTGTCAAGATGTCTGAAAGAGGTATTAGAAAATTATTAGACTGAGTGTTTTAAGTCCTTAATAGCTTTTCGGACTCAGGTATTTAGACTTATGAAGAACTTACCAATGAATAGTCTCTGGTGTATGAAAAGATACCTCTTCCAGGATAAGTAAATTTAAGAGAAGTTTCTTGACACTTCAATAATATTTTTGAACGTAGATCTCATGGTTTTATCATTACAACTAACAGAGCTGGAACAGGTCACAGTGAATATTACACCCAAAATATAAAACTTCAAAACTGCACATTCTACTGATTAAGAAATTCTTTTGGCAGTTGTCATCTTGGCATCACATTTACAAGATAAAATGAAACCTGGAAATGATCTTGCTTATATTAGTTTAAGTTATTTGATTCCATGTTTTTAAAGTTCACCTTATATGTACAAGTACTTTTAGATACAGTTGATTCATAAGAACAAATTAGTAGATTCTCAATAGTTATTAAACAATGCATTATTGCCTGATAAAAGTTATATTTTTCAGACCTTACCTTCAAATATAAGCAATGCAAGGACTAATATATTATTCAGTTTTCAGTAACTATTTAGAAATGTACTGAATCCATATGTGTCCTTCTTTTAGAACAACATCTAATGTATGTTAAATTTTATTTTAATGACATTTACTGTTTACAAAATAATGGTTAATAACCTAGATTTTAGAGTGATATTCCATAAATCTCACAGTGTTATCCACCATGTATGTCCCTTTTTACTTTCCCTTAACTTATATGATTGCCTCAGTTTCTTGGCTATAAAATGGGACAATCAAACATTTCTACCAAAATTATTTGTAAAAACCTGAGATACTATATACCAAATAAATTTAGAGTGGTTACTATCAGAAAAAAAAAACACATTTGAAAAGCTTTAGAATTTGTCATTATTTATTGTTTTGATGTATTTTCATGGTCATTTGTGTTTTTATTCACCCTAACATTTCATTTTCACCCCTAATATGTTCTCACATTATGGGAGACAATCAATTTTATAAATAAACAACAAAATAGAAATAATATTGTTATTGGTAACATAATACTCAAGTTCATTGGTACTGCAGTATTCTCCCAGAATACATTTTAGCAGTATCTACACTATGTCTATTTGAGCATGGATTGAAGAAAGACTGGAATGAAAGTTTGATGAGAGTGATACATGAAAGGTCAGTAAGCCAAAAATTCAAGAAGGAGATTTTACTTAGTCTAAAAGGAAAACAAAACAAAACTAACAAATTTTTAAAACTGTGACAGTAATGGAAGGGTGGAAAAACTTGTGATTACCAAAGAGAATCTAGAGAAAACTCACATAAATAAAAAATTTACTGAATAACTAGGGTCAACATTATCTTATGGAGTCTAGGTCCAGCCCATGCATGGTCCATGGTCAGAGCTCCTCTTTTCACAGTTTACAGACCCTGGGCTTTGGTTAGTTGCTTCTGTTGGTCTTCTTGTGGGTTTCCTTTCCCCAATGAGTTTTTCTGTCCTTCCCCAAACTCTTCCACAAGACTCTCTGTGTTCCACCCAATGTCTAGCTGTGGGCCTCCACATCTGTTTCCATTAGCTGCTGAGTGGAGTCACTCAGAGGACAGCTAGGCAGAGTATTGTTAATAGTTTCAGGGTTTGACCTAGTCCCCCTACACAGATGTAACAGCTGTGTAGCTAAGTAATCATATGGGTCCCCTTGTAAGAGGAATGGGGGCTGACTCTGATATGGACTCTGTGGTCTGCTTGTTTTTTTTAATTTTAAATTTTTGTTTTTTATTAATTTATTCATATTACACCTCAGTTGTTAGCCCATCCCTTGTATCCTCCCATTCCTCCCTCCCTCCCGCTTTCCCCCCCTACTCCCCTCCCCTATGTCTGTGACTGAGGGGGACCTCCTCCCCCTGTATATGCTCATAGGGTATTGAGCCTCTTCTTGGTGACCTATTATCCTTCCTCTGAGTGCCACCAGGTGTCCCCATCCAAGGGACATGGTCAACTATGGGGCACCAGAGTTTGTGTGAAAGTCAGATCTCCTTCTCCACTTAAAGGTGGAGAATGTCCTGTCCATCGGCTAGTCTGGGTAGGGGTTCAAAGTTTACTGCCTATATTTTCTTTTTTGTTTGTTTGTTTTTTTGAGACAGGGTCTCTCTGTGTAGCCTTGGCTGTCCTAGACTCAGTTTGTAGACCAAGCTGGCCTCGAACTCACAGTGATCCGCCTGCCTCTGCCTCCCGAGTGCTGGGACTAAAGGTGTGCGCCACCTTGGCTGGTGCCATAGTTTGAGGAGGACCCCAGGGCTCAGACCCGCCTGTAGTTTTCCAGGACCCTCTGGGTCCCTCTATTTCCTCATTCTCCCAGGCTTCTCACATCTAAAGTCTCAATAGGATGTCCTCCCCTCTGACCCACTTTCCTGGTAGGTAAAGTTTTTCATAGGGACGTACGGAAAAACGACAGCATCTTCAACAAATGCTGCTGGTCTAACTGGATGTCTACATGTAGAAAAATGCAATTAGACTACTATTTGTCACCATGCACAAAACTGAAGTCCAAGTGGATTAAAGACCTCAACCTAAAACCAGAGACACTAAGTCATTTAGAGGAAAAAGTGGGGAAGAGCCTGGAACATATTGGCACAGGAGACAACTTCCTGAACAGAACACCAACAGCCCGGGCCTTAACATCAACAATTAATAAATGAGACCTCATGAGGCTGAGAAGCTTCTGTAAGGGAGGTGACACTGTCAAGAGAACAAAGCGACAGCCTACAGACTGGGAAAAGTTCTTCACAAACCCTACATCTGACAAAGGTCTAATATGTTGTCTGCTTTTCAATAACTTTCCTCTGGCAAGGCTACATCATCAGGCCACAAGGGAAGAGGATGCGCTCAGTCCTGATGTGACTTGATATGCTGGGATAGATTGTTGGGGGAATCTCTTTCTTATGGAGTAGAGGAAGGAGGATAAGGGAAAGAGGGAGGAATTGTTGGAGTGAGAGGAGAGGATGGAGGGGGGCTATGACTGGGATGAAAAGTGAATAATAAAATATTATACAGGGGGAGGTAATCTCCCTCAGGAACAGTCATAGGGGATGGGAATAAGGGGAAAGTGGGAGGGAGGGAAGAATGGGAGGATACAAGGGATGGGATAACCATTGAGATGTAACAAGAATAAATTAATAAAAAAAAAGTTTAAAAAAAAGAAATACATAAGAAATAAAAAAAATTGATACCTAATTACAGGAAGCGATTTATATAATATATTTGTAATATACCTGTGTCAAAAAAAGAGTATCTTATGGGAAGTGAAGAGAGATAAACTGGAAAACTATACATTGATAAGATAAGATCACAGCAAGGACCTTTAAGCCTTGATAATCTGTGGAGTTATTTAGCTGATTTAAGAAAAGAAGCTGAACAATAAAACTTTTATTTTTAACAACACTAATTTGGCTATACTATTATATAAACTGAGAGGAACTAGTTAAAAGGAAGCCAAAGTAGTGAAAGTGAGAGAATGTGACAGTCTTTAATTGGGAAGAGGAAAGAATGTTACATAGAAACTGATTGCAGGCATATGTCAGAAATCAAATCAAAAGACTTAGTACATTTTGATGAGACATACTGATTTTCATTTTGACATGCTATAGAGTTGTCTAGGAGACAAACCTCTGAGCAAGTGTGGAAGAGATTATCCAGAATATGTTAGCCTCTAAGTTTTTCTATGAGATGGGAAAAAACAAACATAATGTGGTTAGACTTGTATCCTGAAGTCTATAAGACTGGTAAAACCAAATTAGTAGGATTATTCATCCATTTTGTCCATGGCTGTGATACAATGTGATCAATTGCCTCAAAACTCTGGTACCTGTATTTCTACACAGTAATGGACTCTACAATGAAACTGTGAGATAAAACAATCCCTGTCTCTTTTAAATTGCTTTTCTCAGTGTATAATGATGGGAAGAGAGAGTTAATCCCTTGTGAAAATAGTTGGTGGTAGCATATATTCACATTGAAAAGAAAGGAAAAATAGACAACAAGGGAATGAAAAATGGTTATTATCACCCTCTGTTTGGATGTGATTTGAGAACTTAAAATAGAGATGTGTAGTAAGTAACTGCATATCTTCAGGTTAAGAGTTTGAAAGTAACATGAACATTCGAGATTAGGCATTATAGTATAGAAATGTTAAATAAAGCCATGGAAAAAATAAAATGGCTCTCAAAGAATTTGTGACCTTTGGGAAAAAATAACTTATGATGGTAACAATGGGTCTTATCCTTTCTTAGTTTAGAAATTCCTTGGCAGTTAAAGAACAAATAAAGTAAGAGCTACAAAATTAGGGCAAAGGAATGGTATGGAAATTATGAAATAATAAAAATGAATGTGATAGAATAGAAGGCAAGGCAGAAGATTCTTTGCAGAGATAACAAATACCTGTTTTAAATATTACACAGGGGATAATTGCACTGTTGTCAAAGTGTATCCTTCACATTAATGCCAAAGAATAGTTTCAGTAGTTGGTTTAGGTACACTGTGGTGGACTGTATGGTGCTACTCCACAAGATGTATACATTTAAAATGCATAGATACTTCCATACATGTTGAGACAATTTAATCTAATTTTTTATTTCTCCAGTAGTAATTTATTACATTTATTTCTTAACTTTGGTGATATGGACTTTAATATACATTCACAACACACACTGAAGTACTTCCCCTATCTGCTACAATCTTGGCTTAGATCCTAGATAAGATGTTAATACTTCATGCCCTTCATGTTAAATTTATTTCTAATAAAACTGCCATAGTCACTGTGACTGAAAAAATATGCATAGATCCTCTAGTTGTTATCTTATATGATCAAAGAGTGAACATTGTATTCCATTTCAAAATATTTGAATTAAAGATTCTGAGGGAAGGGTATCATGATGAATTATCCTAATGTATATCATATCCTAAATGGAAACACATCCTTATGAGAGAGAGAGGCAGAGGGAAATTTGACCAATGTAACAGGAGGCAATATGACCACAGAAATATTCATGTAGCAATACATCAAGAATGGATTATCTCTGCAAAGTAGAACTGAGAATTTTTTGTCAAGCTATTAGAATTAACTTATTCCTACAGCACTAGGAAACAATTGCATTAAGGTTTGAGGTTTAGTTTATTTGTTTTTATTAGTTTGACTCTTTGTTTTTATAATGTGTCATTGAAACTTGTGTGACTTTTAAAGTGTTAGAATAGTGTTATTTTGGGGTGGGCATAAAGCTTCAGTTAAGTTATTTTAAATTTATTAATATACACAAAAATATATTTTAGAGTCTGCACTACTGTATAATGTTTTAAATTTATTATCATTATTATTGTTATTTGTGTACAACAATTGTATGCTAGGAAAGTTAAGAAATTATGTGAACTTAGTTTCGTAAATGTTATAGTTGACTTTCTCTGTTTTTTCCTTATTATGTAACAAACATCTATTCAACCCAGAGAGGACATTAAGAACAGATCGTTGTACAAATGCTACCCATATACAACTTAATGAATCAATGAATTTATTGAAATTATTAGAGCTGTATCAGTGAAAAGGCCACCCAGCATGGGTGAGGATTCACTAAAGCTTCATCCCTAGAGCCACCTTCACAACTTTCAGGCAAGCTTAAAAGATTGGAGAGTGTCTCTTCCCTAGTAATTGTTATTGCTTATAAAGCATTGGGCAAGGGCTTTGTAAATCATGTAAGTTTTAGAAAATTCCAGAGACCTGTACATTTCATTTACTTCATGAGGCTCACCTGAGGAAAGAATTTTTCAATGCAGAAAAATAACTCTACAACAGTCTCCCCTTTTTTTTTTAGCTGCTTGCTAAAGAAACAATTACCATTTCATCTATTCCTGTTTGCTTTACTTCTCCACTCTTGAATCTATTACTAAGATAGACTTGTTTAATATTTTGGTGCTATCACATGCAAGCTATTTTCACTCATTTATGAACTCTGAGGTCATCATGTAAGAAGTATCATTACTTTTTACAGATACAGGAACACAGGCTTAAAAAATCCAAAGAAAGCAGCACTAGGCTTAAGGCCTCTTCATTCTTCTTTCTATTACATTGTTAAGGAAAATCAATCACCTGAGACATGCTAAAGTACCAACTATGATTACATTCATTCTGTACAGAACAAAGGATTCTGAGATTTCAAAGGATTTCTAGGGCAATTCAAACATTGCTGATCGACAAAAAACACTCTGAACCCCAAGGGGAGTTAATAGTTCTGAGACTAATTATATAAATTACACACCCAAACTTAAAACAAATTAGTTTTATCTTCAAAACGTAGATGTTTAGTTTGCAGAAACATGTTGCAAAGCAAAGAAATTTTCAGCTTTCTTCATGATAAATGCAAGTATAAACATTTTTATAAGTGTTTTATACTTTTTGTTGTACTTTTATTTTAGATGATTGTGAATGATTCTCCACAAAATGAAACATGTCCTATACTTGTTTATACACATATTATTTACCCACAAACTCTAATTATACATACTATGAATAGAATCACATTTAGTCTTAAATGATCACAGAACAAATAAATGATACATTTTTATATTTTTATTGAAGGTAAATTCTTTTCATACAGTATAACTTAATTATGATTTGTCCTCCTTCTCCTCTCAGTTCTTTCATACATCTTTCTTCTATGTGGATCCATTCCCTTTCTATGATTGGAAAACAAACAGGCAACTAAGGTATAGTAATAAAACAAAATGTAATAAAATAAAGCAAAACCAAACACATTGAACAGGACAGAACAAAACAAACAAACAAACAAAAACAGAAGGAAAAAAGAGAAGAAATGGTGAAAAGATATATAAATGTAGAAACCCACTTGTTTGCCAACCTAAGAATCCTATAAAAACACAAATAGGACAAAGCATAATAAATAAATAAATAAATAAATAAATAAATAAAATGGAAACATAATAAGTCCTAATGAAACTCTGCTATACTCATAGGCCTGTGCCTTTCTAGAAAACTAATTTTCATTTTAAAAGTACCATCGGTTGGGAACAGTTTCTGGGTTAGGGAGGAGAGTGTGTATCTATTTCATTCTGCTCTGGGACTTCATCTAGCATAAACCCATGGTGACCTTGTGCATGCTGCCTCAATCTCCATGAGTACATTTCTGTGAATCCATACTGTTATATTTAGAAGACTGTTTTGTTGGTTTCCTCTATTCTCTGTGGCTTTTTCACTCTTTTGGCTTCCTCTTCTACAGGGCTTTCTGAACTCTGAAAGGAGGAATTTGACAGAGACATCTCTTGCAGGGCTGGGTGTTCCAAGATCTAGCACTCTCTTTACATTGTCTGGTTACGGCTCTCTGTGTTTGAGCTTATCTGTGTCAGAAGGAAGATGATGACTGAGCAAGACACTAATCAATGTGTGTAGCAGAAAGCTGTAAGGAGTCATTTTATTTGTACCTTTATTTAAGAGAACAGTTATACTTAGTTTTATATTAGGTTCATGTGCTATCTAGTCTCAGGCTCTTGCTCACCTATGCAGTATCAGGTATGGGTTCCAATCCATGGAGTGTGCCTTAAAACAAATCAAACAAGTTTTGTGCCATCTTTACACTAGCATATCTTGCAGACAGAACACCATTGTAGATCAAACTGTTTGTAGCTGAGTTGTTGTTTATATTTCTCTTTTGGTAGCTTTCCCATTATCTTCCAGTACCAAAAACATTATCCCATAGGCGTGAAGACTCTAGGTAAGCATAAGCTCAACTTCTCTCTGTTCCTATTCAATGAGGGCAATAAAACTTTGCCATCACATGTGGCAAATAACTTACAGCCTTGGCAACAGGATGAGTTGTTTGTGGATTTTCATGGCACACCTTTGGCCAACAAGACAGTTATATATAACCTAATCTCTGTACTGGAAGCATCATTTGGTGGTAAATGATCTCCAGTTGGAACACTTGATTCCCTTGTTATTTGGTGATTTCTTATATATAAAACTTTCATATATGTATCTATTTTAGAAAACTCCTATTGCATTGAGCTTTCATATGACCTTCAAATGGCCGTTATTTTAGCTGTATATACACACATTCCTTCATTCAGTCCTCTCTTCCCTTCCTCTTCCTTCATGATCCTCCTGTACTAACTCCCCTATATACATCTATAACTATATATTTTTCTTTCCTTGGGAGACTTATACATTTGCTTGTCCATTACTCTATACAAAACCTCAGTGGTTCTATAAATAGTAGCTATTTTTTATCCATGTATAAGTGAAGACATATCATATTTGTCGTTTGGATCTGTGTTATCTCACTCGAGATGATTTTTTCTAGTTCCATTCATTTACCTTTGAATTTCATTATTTGATTTCATTCTTTTTAACAGCTGAGTAATATCCAACTGTGTAAATGTAGCTAATTTTCTTTATTCATTCACCCATTGAGGGATATCTGTGTGGTTTCCAACTTTTTTACTTTTCTGAATAGAATATCAATGAACATGATTGAAAAAGCATCTCTGTGTTAAGATGAAGGATCCTTTTAGTATTTGCCCAATAATAGTATAGGTGGATCTTTAGTTAGATCTATTCCAATCTTAGTGAAGAACAAGCCACACTTATTTCCATGGTGGTTGTAAAAGTTTGCAGTCCAAACAGTAATGGATGAATACTCCTTTATATCCTTGCCAGCATGAGCTATCATTTGTTCTTAGACATTATTACAAATGTGAGGTCAAATCTCAAAGTAAGGTTGACTTAAATTTTTCCAATGGCCAAGGGTGGTCGACAATTCTTAAGTGTTTCTCAGCCATTTGAGTTTTTATTTTTTGAGAATTGTTTAGACCTGCATTTCATGCATAAATTTGGCTATTTGTTTTCTAGATATCCAGTTCTTTTAGTTATTTACAAACTTTAGATATTATTTCTCTTTTGGATATGTAAAAAAAATTAAAAATTGGGTAAAAGTCAATTCTCATTCTGTAGGCTGCTTCTATTCCTGAACGTTGGTATCCTTTGCCCTGCAGAAGATTTTTAGTTTTATGATGACCCATTTATCAATTGTTGATCTTAGTGCTTAGGCCATTTGTGTTCTGTTCAGGAAGTTGTCTCCTGTGTCAATGCATTCAAGGCTAGCCTCCACTTTCTCTTCTTTCAGATTTAGTGTATCTGTTTTTATGTTGAGGTCTTTGTTCCACTTGGACTTCAGTTTTGTAGATGATGATAGCTAAAGATCTATTTACATTCTTCTACATGAAGGAATCCAGTTAGTTCAGCAACTTTTGTTGAAGATGCTTTTTTTTTCCATTGTATAGTTTTGGATTTTTTGTTAAAAATCAAGTATCCATATGTATGTAGACTGATATTTTTAACTTGAAGTGTTAGCTTTAAAATGGAGACTGTTTGCCACTTGTGAGACATTAAGGTAGTTCCGTATTATTTTACATACTGTCTTTTAATATTACTTGGGACAGAATGACATATAAGTTTTAGAATGTTTCTTTCTACTGATTGCATATCACTGCTTCTTCTTGCACCACGGAAAGTATTTTCTTTTACATGACAGTTAATGAGCAAATTTCTAGTAATTTGGCAACAAACACATATAATTTAGAATATAGCTCATTCATATAATTAGGGCTTAAATGAAGCACATTGCCAAATAGTATTGGGACACAGACATAAAACCCTTGTAAAAGTTGACTCCTTTTTATTCTACAGTCTATTTTATCTCCTCTCTCTCTCTCTCTCTCTCTCTCTCTCTCTCTCTCTCTCTCTCTCTCTCTCTCACACACACACACACACACACACACACACAAACACACTGTGTGTGTGGGGGGGGGTACTTTACTATAATACTATCAGTAAATTAAACCAATGAATCAGTTCTTTCTCTTACCAAGACTGAAATAACTAAATCAAGGAAAGACCAAAACTAAATGACTGTTATTAATTTTCTCTTTTAATGTCAATGATTTAAAATATAATTAGAAAGGGTTCAGGGATTTGAACTTCACTGGTGACTACTGTAACCAGTAGAAGGAAATCAAGTACTTCTGAGCAACAATAATATAATGACTTGAGAAATGGTGAACATGATGCATTTTATCATTTAGAGAAAGATACTACTTTAAACCCCACAGTAAGACACAGTGAAAGAGTCTGTCCTTTAGCATTTTTGCAAGGCTATTTTCAAGATCAATTCCTTTCCCACAGGGAACACTACAGCTGTATTACTCTAATTGTTTAAATAGTACTTATCTGTCAT
The DNA here is from genome assembly GCA_907169655.1 of Acomys percivali. Lineage (NCBI taxonomy): Eukaryota > Metazoa > Chordata > Mammalia > Rodentia > Muridae > Acomys > Acomys percivali. The sequence goes on along the minus strand of OU015760.1, from coordinate 63,933,102 downwards.
TGTGGAGATCATATATTTAATCTTATATTTTAGCTATAATGCCCAAATTTAAAATGTACTTTCATTTTAAAAGTCTTTCATTTTAATTTTTCCTATGTAGGAGGGAAACATTTCTATAGCAAGATGTTCTATCTATAAATGTTTATCTGGCTGTACCGTGGCAAAGATAAGGTCTTTCAAAAGTTGTGGGGGAAATCATGCATATGTTCCACATATTATTTAGTGAAAAACAAACTACATGACTTGTACTTAAGAACTCAAAAAAATCAGTCGTCTGAATTAATTTGTTTCTACCTAACTACTCATTTATTCTACTACCCTGGAATGTTCTGAAAGATAGAGAGTAAGATGCCTTACTGTTCTTGATATAGAATTGTCTTCCCTCCTATAAAGATCGCAGTCAGATGGAAAGGGAAGATAGGCTTTTAAACTGTCCCAGATTCAAAGATGAACAGTGGGATATATCTGGTGAGGGCTGAGTGGGGGGCTAGAAAGATTCTGAAATAGATGTTGCTGCAACAATTCTGACTGGAAAATACTTATTTCTCTTGAAACATACACAGCTAAGAGTGTTATCTTAAAGTGCACATGTTTGGAAATATTAATTTCCCCTATTTTTAGATAAGAATTCATCATATTTACATTACATAACATTGCAATAAATAACTGTTTAATAGGGTAAACTTAAGACATATGGAATATTTTATGAGGGCAAATTTATTGTTAGTATTAAGCAAATCTCAATTTTTCCTATAATGAATTTTTTAAAAATGTATTTGTGTATAAGTGTGGCAGAAAAATAAGAAAACTAAGAAAAGTGGCTTTGATCTGAGTTAATAAGGAAAAATAAATGATGAATGATAATTCTGGTCTCTGCAACTGACGTCCTTTGTATTCATGCCTGCACATTTTCTGTACTGGTTTTTATTGTTGTTTTTTATTTGTTTTTGTTTGTTTTGTCTTTGGTGCAATTAGATTCTTCTCTCATACAATACATTACATCCCTACCACAGTTCCTCTTCTTTGATTCCTCCCAGCTTTCCCCACCTTCCCTCTTTCCCAGATTCACTCTAAGTCCATTTCCCCTCAGAAAGTAGCATGCCTCTAAGGGAAAAAAAGTAAGCATGACAAAATAATATACAATAGACCCTTATTAGGATGGACAAAGCAACTTAGTAGGAGGAAAAGAGTCCCAATAATAGGCAAAGAATCAGAGACACACCTACTTCCACCTTTAGGAGTCCTAGAAAAACACCAACCAACAGCCATAACAAATGCAGATGACCTGATGCAGACCCATGCAGGTCGTGTTATTGCTGTTTTAGTCTCTGTAAAATATGAGTGAGCCTTGTTTCATTGGTTTAGTGGGGTATGTTCTCCTGGTGTCCTTCATCCCCTGTCACTCTTACAATCTTTCCTCCCCCTCTTTTGCAGGTTTCCCCATATCCATGGCAAAAGATTCGATGGAGACCTCCAAACTAGACTTTTTCTGCATGTCTGGTTTTAGATCTCTGTATCTTTTCTTGTCTGCAGTGAGAGGAATCCTCTCTGATGAAGACTGGAGAAGGCTCTAATCTTTGAGTATAGCAGAATAATATTAGGAATCATTTTAAAAATTATTATTTTACAATTCTTGTTTAGTTCTACCCTAGGGCTCTAGACTATCAAGTGTCTGTTTCCTGGCTACAGGCAGTACAGGGCATGGGATCCCTCTTGTTGAGTAGAATCAAATTAAACTCCACTCTCATTTGCCATTTTTTGTCATTACTGCCCCAGTACATCTTGCAGGCAGGACAGATTGTAGATTGAAGGTTTTTGTGTCTGGTGTGATGTCCAGGTTTTTCTTTCAGTAGCCTGCATAGAATGTTCAGTCACCAAAGATGCTAGAATGCAGGGGTGAAGGGCCCATGTATGCATCAGCTCGACCTATGTTCAGTGAACTGAGTAAATGTTGTACTCATCAGTGGAGCCCTGTTGTCAGTTTTTGGAGAGCATTCCTCTGCCTTAACATCAGCCTGTGCTGGTTGGGTAGTGTGTTCCATGAAACACACTCAGCCAATAGCTTGACTGGATCAAACTGCACCCCACCACTGGAAGCCTTGTCTGGCTACAATAGATGGGAAGTTCAGACTCTATATCCCATACTATTTTTATAGTTTAAGTAATAATGAAATCAATCTTACTTGAGAGGATATGACACAGAAAGTCCAGAGCACTTCCTCCTCTTAATAGTCAGTGAGCTTTCCCATAACACATCGGACTTTTATTCCATGTTTACAAATCAATGGTTAACAAAATAGTTCTAGCTTCCAATGTTGAGAATATCAGTCTAAGGCTGCTATTGATTAGTAAAGATTTATATTTGATATACGAATGAACTGAGAAAAAAGGAGAAGTCCAAAATCTGGAAAGATACAAATGTAAAGGATCATTTGAAGGGAATTTGTGCTAAAATCTCAGAAAAGAAAACTAAGCTGTTATTTTCTTTTGTAGTCCCTGAAAACTGCTGTATTTGACTTTACATCTATGTCTAGCAGAGTCTGATAAACATTCAACTTTGAGTTTATTTGCATGGATGAAAATATATTAAACTCTTTGAATTGGTAAGAAATGATGCTTCCTTTGAAGAATTTCTTTCATAAATCTATTTTTATGGTGAATTACTTGGTTAACAGATGATAGCCATCGTATTAAGAAATTAAGCTTTTTTCATATAAAAAGCAATATATTTCGTCTAATCTAATATTCAATTTTATTGAATACATGATATTTATTCCTGTCACTCCTTCTTTTGAGTAATATTAGAGAAATCATGACCATGTTGAAAAGAGAAATCATAGGTAAGTATGAGACCATAAAAAAGAAATATTGTCATAGACTTTGTCAATATTTTGAAGCTGTGATGCAACAATGAACCATTTTTTTAAGCACCAATCTCCTCACAACCATCTATTCCTGACTGTAATAGGTCATCAGGTGAAGCATAGTTTTAAAAGTGGTTGATCTGAGCTTTACATATACTTTAGTAAGCATTCAAAAAGTAGGAAAACTTAAGCTTTTCTAGTCTCTGGTAGAAATATAGGCTTATAAAAGGCTCAGCTGCTCTTATTGAAACAAAATTATAGACAATCTATATGTTAAGGTTTCACTTTATAAAATATTTGAGTTTGTGATAATTCCCTCAAAGTCATAGCACAGGTACTATTTCTTTAAAATTAAAATATATTCTCTATATATTTGATGCCACTAAATGCCAATAATGATGTATGAAGAACAATACTCCTCAAAATGCAAGACAGAAGGTTTTTTTAAAATGCTATCACTGTCACATTTACAGCATGTTTCAAACTTTCCTATAGCTTTCATTTTATTAGAAGAAACTGAGTAATGATATGGTAACTAACAAAGATCTTTAATTTTTTAAAATTCATTTCAAATGTTCAAATTGATTGTGATTGTATAAAGATGGTAAGCTGTCATCCTGTTTCACCTCTTTAACTGCTTACAAGAAACAAAATCACCTTGACCAAAGGGAATGAAAATAAAGCCATCATTTATTTGAAAAATTAATGGACAGTTTTAATGGCTGCTCATTCTTCTTTTTATAATGATAGTGTGAATGCATCTTTACTGATACTGAAAGTTGTGATTGCCTAAATTGTCTTTAAACAAATTTTTGTAGACTCTGCACCTGGAAATGTATTCTTGGTCATTGTTACATGATATTTACTCATACTGAAAATTAGAAGATGGAGAAATAAAAAATATTTTTAAATTTTAAATTGCCTTTAAGTGTGAAAAAATACTTAAAAGTATGTGATAAATTTCAATATCATAGTCAATCTTCTCTCTCTCCTCTCTGCTAGAGCAAATTTAGAATCATTCAGCTGAGGACAATTCTTGTAATGGAACCTGAGTGCCTATATGTCAGAAACACTGCAGGTGTGCAATGAGAACACTTCTCAGTGAGATTTAGTCTAGTTTTGCCATTTCAGGATTCTGTGCTAGATGCAAAATAAGGATATCAGAAAGGACTTGAAAATGATTTATTGTAAAACACAGCCCTTGACTACTAAACTTGATAGCAGCACTAGAAAAATTGACACGGTTTTATGAGAAGAATATGAAACAGGAAGTGAAAAGGCTTTGGAGTTCTTAAAGGTTCCTTCATCAGTTACCAACTTTATCTCACACAGAAGAGTTTTCATTCATCTAAAAAAAAGTGTTCTCAAATAAAATAGTATTGTTTTATTGTTAGCATATTGGAGACTCAGTTGAAAATTCTCTCTAACGTGCTTTGATTATAAAAGCTTGAGAAATGGAGAGCTATTTAGTTATAGTTGTTCTTTCAGAGGGTAGTTGAGTTCATCTTCAAAGTTACCTATTAATTTGTTAAATGGAAGATGCTGTAAAAATCAGGGCAGCATGTAGAAGTTCAGTAGATTCTAAAATAGGAACTTAATCTTTAAAATATGGAATTGCAACTGAGTTCCTCTAACACTCATTAGATTACATAGTAACTCAAGTTGTTGCAGAACAAAAGAAGTTTCTCAGCCGTACAAGACAGTGATGCTGACTCTTATTTTAAAAGAAAATACGATTTTCTTACACATTTACTTGAAAATCAAATAAGGTGATACAAATCAGCATAGTTTTTAATTATGAAATGATTATCAGACAGCAGCCTTAATTATGTTACACATGATAAGCATTATTGTTCTTTATTAAATCTAGCAGGTGAGTTTCATCCCTGAATAAAAGAACACATTTTCTTCATTTATGTCTCTGTGTTTTTAATCACTCACACTGAAAAAAAAGAGAAAGTATTCCTTGTAGTCCGTAGGATACTTATTTTATGAAGGCAAAAAATAATGAAATTAGATCTAGTAAGCCTTCTCAGACATTTTCAATAGAAGACCTAATCACATTTAAACTAAAATTCTATTTATGCTATTACATATTTTAAATGATTATATGGACCTAAGAAAAACTGTTACTGAGTTCATGTTGGGCTTTCTCTCTAGATAAGTAATTCTTTAAAAAGACAATTTCAAATAAAAATTTTAATGTATTTTTATTTCACATATTCAATGTACATCCCAATCGTAGTCCCCATCCACTTCTCTTCCCAGTTTCTCCCCCCAATGTCTTTCACCTATCCCCACTATGATTCTCCTCAGAAAATGGGAACTCCCCCAACCAACACACCTCAGCCCATTAGTCATATCAGAACTGAGCTCATCCACTGGCCTCATCCACTGAGGCCAGGCAAATCAGCCACATTAGGGGAAAGTGATCAAAAGCAGGCAACAATGTCCATGTCCTAGAAAGTACCCACTCAAATCACTAAGGGACCCACATGAAAATCAAACTGCCCTTTGGTTACATATGTGTGGTGGGCCTCCATCCAGTCCATGCATGCTCTTTGGTTGGTACTTCAGTAACTGTAAGCTCCAATGGGTCTAAATGAGTTGACTCTGTTGGTCTTTTTGTCCCATCTGGGTCCTTTCATTCTCCACTGCTACTCTTCCACAACATTCCCTAAGTTGCACCTAATGCTTGCCTGTGAGTCTCAGTATTTGAGTCAATCAACATCTGGGAGGAGCCTCTCAGAGGAGGATTATGCTAGGCTCCTCTCTGTAAACATAGCAGAGTATCTTTAATGGTGTCATGGGTTGGTTCTTTCCCATGGTGTGGGTTTCAGGTTGGACCAAACATCTGTTGGCCATTCCCTCAGTCCCTGCTTTATGTTTATCTCTGCACATCTTGTAGGCAGGATAAATTTTGAGTTGAAGATTTTGTAGGTGGATTGGTGTTCTGCTCCCACTACTATAAATCCTGCCAGGCTAGAAGTTGGCCTACTCAGTCTCCATGTTCCTTGCTGCTGGGAGGCTCAGCTAGAGTCAACACTATGTCCTCTTTGTAGCCTACCATGTTGTAGGTTTTCAATTAGTCTCAATGATGTCACCACCCTCAGTTTCCCTTTTCACTCCAAACCCTCTCACTTCCCCTCCACCCTCAATCCACATCTGATACTTCCTCATTTCCCTCCCACACCCTCATACGCACTTTCCTCTCTATATCCACTGTTTATTCGATTTCCCCATCTGAGTGAGAGTCAAGAAGGGCCTCCCTTTGATCCTCCTTGTTACTTAGATACTTTGGGTCTGTTCATAAGTGAGAATATACCTTGCGTATGTTCTGGGTCTGGGTTACTTCACTAAGGATGATATTTTCTAGTTCTACCCATCTGCTTGCATATTTAGTGATTTCATTGCTTTTAAAAGCTGAGTAGTATTGCATAGTGTAAATGTACCACAGTTTCTTTATCCATTCTTTGATTGATGGACATCCAGGTTGTTTCCAGTTTCTGGATATCATGAATCAAGCTGCTATGAACATAGTTGAGCAAAAGTCCTTGCAGTATGGTAGATAATTTTTGGTATATGTTCAAAAGTGGTATTGCTGAATCTTCAGGTAGAACTATTTCCAATTTTCTGAGAAAGCATAAGATTGATTTCCAAAAGGGTTGTACAAGTGAGCACTCCCACCAGCAGTGGAGGAGTTTTCACCTTTCTTCAAATCCTCACAAGCATGTACTGTCACTTCAGTTTTTGAAATTAACCATTCTGCTGAGTGATAAGATGGACTCTCAGAGTTGCTTTTAATTTGCATTCCTGTTATGACTAAGAAGGCTGAGCATTCCTTTAAGTGCTTCTCAGCCATTAGAGAGGCCTCTGTTGAGAATTCTCTGTTTAGCTCTGTACCCCATTTTTAATTGGATTATTTGGGTTGTTGGTGTTTATTTTTTTGAATACTTTAGATATTTTGGATATTAGTCTTCTGTTAGATGTAAGGATGGTAAAGATCTTTTCCATATTTGTAGGCTGCAGTTTTGCTGTACTGATCATGGCTTTTGCCTTCCAGAAGCTTTTTAGTTTCATAAGGTCCCATTTAATAATGATCTTAGGGCCTGAGTTATTGTTCTGTTCAGGAAGTTGTCTCCTATGCCAATGAGCTCAAGGCTCTTCTCTACTTTTTCTTCTAACAGATTTAGTGTGTTTGGTTTTAGGTTGAGTATTTTGATCCAGTTAGACTTGACTTATGTGCAGGGTGATAAATATGGATCTATTTGTATTTTTCTACATGTAGCCATCCAGTTAGACCAGAATCATTTGTTAACGATGGTATTATTTTCCCACTGTATGGTTTTGGCTTTTTTGTCAAAAGTCAACTGTACGTAGGTGTGTGGGTTTATTTTGGGGTCTTCAATTTGTTTGAATTAATCCATCTGTCTATTTCTATGCTAGTACCATAGTACCATGCAATTCTTATTCATGTTATTTTGCAGTACAGTTTAAAATGAGGAATGGAGATACTTCCAGATTTTCTTTTATTGCACAGGACTGTTTTATCTAATTCAGGTTTTTGTTTTTCTATATGAAGTTGAGAATTGTTCTTTCAAGTTCTGTAAAAAATGATGTTGGTATTTTGATAGAGATTGCTTTAATCTATAGATTGCTTTTGGTAAGATGGCCACTTTTCCTATGTTAATCTTACTGATCAATAAACATGGGTGATCTTCCCATCTTCTGATATCTTCTTCAATTTCTTTATTCAGAGTTTTGAAGTTCTTGTCATGTAGCTCTCCCACTTGCTTGATTAGAGTCAAAAGATACTTTATGGTTTTTTTTTTTGTTTTTTTTTTTTTTTTTTTTTTTTTTTTTTGCTGCTGTGAATGCTGTTATATCCCTTATTTCTATCTCAGCCAATTTATTACTTGTACACAGGAGGGCTACTTAAATCTTGAATTAATTTTGTATCCTGCCACTTTGCTGAATGTGTTTAACAGATGTAGAAGTTCCTTGGTTGGATTTATGGGGTCACTTACGTATACTACCATACCATTCACGAACAGTGATACTTTAACTTTTTCCTTTCCAATTTGTATCCTTTGATATACATTAGTTGTCTTATTGCTCTAAGACTTCAATATCTATATTGAAGAAATATGGAGAGTGTGAGCATCCTTGTTTTGTTCCTGATTTCAATCAAATTGCTTGATGTTTTCCTCCATTTAGTTTGATGTTGGCTACAGATTTGCTGTATACTTTCTTTATTGTGTTTTGGTATGTTCTTTGTATCTTTGATGTCTCCAAGACTTTTAATATAAATGGATATTGCATTTTTCAAAAGATTTCTTTAGTCCCTTGGCTTAAGAGCATCAGAAGCCCACAGTAGCTAAGGGAAAGTCTCGAGTTTCCAGGCCAATGAGATTTTTGTTATGTTTCTTACCATGATTGCTCCCCATCTGGAACCAAAACTTCTAGGATAGCATAACTTAAGGTCAAAGGAACACTAAGTAAAGCTTTTCTAGTGGGTCATTAGGGATGATAATGAAAGGAACTATAATTCCCATTTCCAATTCTTCATTCCTGGATCTATGGCTATGGAATAAACTAAACCATAGGTTAGATGTTGACCCAAAACATATACCAGCTTCTGGAGAACTTTGTTCTGGCCTCCTGACCTACTAACTCCTAATTAATGCTGTAACTGTGTCTTCATAAAGCCATTCAACTCTTTATTTAACTAGTTGCTTCAGGATAGTAAAGAACATGGCAAGGCCAGAAGGTTGATTCTAGTAACAATTTATGTGTTATTACCTTTATCTTGCTGTGAGAAAACACCATTACTAAGGTAAATTATAAAAGAATAAAATGTTTATTTGGGTTTATGGTTTCAGAGAAGCGGAGTCCATAATGGTAGAGCAAAGGCATGGAAGCAAGAACAGCTGCAATTTCACATCATAATCCATGTATAGAAAACAAAGGAGAGTGTGACACCTGGAATGATGTGAGTCTTTAGAAACCTCAAACCTATCCCCCTGTGATATACTTCCTCCAATGAAGCCACAGCTTCTATTCTCTTTCAAACAGTTCAACCAACTAGGCATCAAATATTCAAAGAAATGAACCTGTATGGGCTATTCTCAAATCACCACAAGAACCTAGAGGAAGAACATACATACTAGAATTTATTAAGTCATATTTAAAATAGAAACAACTGACCACACAAGTTTCTCTCTCTCTGCTTCCAAGTTGTAGATAATATGTAAACTTTCAACCAGCAGTCCAATAGCATGCTTGCCTGCATATTGCTCTGTTACTCACCATGATAATCAGGGACCCACTGTCTGAAACTGTAAACAAGTACTCAATTAAGCTTCCTTGGTCATCATGTTCCTTTACAATAATATAAAGATAACATGCTATGTCTCTTCCCCTAAAGAGTGCTCATAAAGTTGCTAGTATGGGATCTCTCCAGTTTCTTTATAGAGGCAATTAGTGCTATGAACTTTCATCTTAGCACCGCTTTCATTGTGTCCCATAGGTTTGGGTATGTTGTGCCTTCTCTTTCATTGAATTCTGAAAGTTTTTGATTTCTCTTTTTATTTTGCCCTTACTCAGAAGTCATTGAGTAGGGAGTTGTTCAGTTTCCATGAACTTGTAGTCTTTCTGTTGTTTCTTTTGTTGTTGAGTTCCATCTTTAATCCATGGTAGTCTGATAAGATGCAAGCGATTATTTCTATTTTCTTGCATCTGTTGAGGTTTGCTTTGTGGCCAAGTATGTGATCAATTTTGGAGAAGGTTTCGTGAGGTACTGAAAAGAAGATATAATCTTTGGTGTTTGGGTGAAATGTTCTGTAGATATCAGTTAGGTCCATTTGTTTCATGATGTTGATTAGTTTTCTTGTTTCTCTATGTAGATTCTGTCTTAATGATCTGTCTATTATGGAGACAGAGGCTCATAAACAGCAAACAGATTATATTCTATTTTTCTCTAAACTGAATTGTATTTGTTTCTTTTTATAATTATTATTACATTTTATTAGATGATTCTGTGTCTCCTGGAGTAATCATGTCAAATCTTCTAATGGTTTAATAGACTCATATAAATTGACATTTTTTTATTTATTCAATTTGACTGTATGCTAATTTAAGTTATATGAAGAGTAAAGAACAGAAACAGAAAGCATGGTTATATGCTATGCTAATAGTATATTTATATCTACTATGCAGTATTCCTGAAGTTAACAGTGAACTTCCAATTTTATGTTTTTATGGGATTTCTGTGCATGCAAGTGTGTATCTCCCTGACTATATGTGTTTCTTATGTTTTTTTTCATTGATTTATGTTCTTCTGTGATTGTTTTGTTCTATTCTGATTTATTTCTTTTTGTTATATGTTGTTGTATTTTATTTTGTTATTATTCCTTAGATGCCTGTTTGTTTTCTAAGAGATACAAAAAGGGTATGGATCTAAATGTGAGGAGAAGAGGGGAATGACTGAAAGGAGCAAAGGAGAAAGCCATAATCAGAATATTTTGTATAAAAAATTCTATTTTCAATGAAATAAAATAAATTTAAAAAAATAAACAAACAAGAGTTTCAGCCTAGGCAGGTAGTGGTGGTGTATACCTTTAATCCCAGCACTCAGGAGGCAGAGGCAGGTGGATTGCTGTGAGTTCAAAGCCAGCCTGGTCTACAAAGTGAGTCCAGGACAGCCAAGAGCCAAGGCTGCTCAGAGAAAACCTGTCTTGAAAAACCAAAAAAAAAAAAAAAAAAAAAAAAATTTAGCCTAAATTTCTGTATGGTGAATATATTAAATAAATGTTACTGTGTTTTGTGTCTCTGTGGCTTTCTTGAGTTGAAGATACCATTATTAATCACTGAACTCTCATTTTAAATTTCATTCTCTCTGGAAAAACTTCTTGACTACTCAAGGCAATTAGGTTTTACTTTGTTATCCATGTGTTCTGTCCATCCTTTCATATGTAGCATTTTTTATAATTAATAGTATTTTAGAAGAGAAACTTTTAACATAATCCCGAACAAATAAAAGAATATAGATAATCCTGATGATTTATTTTCAGAATATGTTTGAATAAATGTCGGCTTTTGGATATCTAACAATTAACAAGGCCCTTCTTTTCATTATTCTACAAGTATCTTTATATTCTCCTTTTTGTTCTTTTTTTATAACCCTGATTTTAAGGATGTCTGTGGTAGAAAAATTAACATCCTAAACACTAACTCTTAACTAGGAATTGATAATGATTTGATATTATCCAAATGTAGGAAAGATATTTAGAAACCAAGAGTGACACAATTTAATGCTGCAATATTCTAAGTTGCAAACATCCATTTAGAAGGTCTCATTTCTTTAGCAAATATGCTACACTTTAATTTTTTATAATGTTGCATAAACTATTAATAATGTTGATTACAAATTCTACATAAAATAATGACAATATTCTGCTAATATACCCATGGGGGGCATTGATGGAAGTTTCTTTTCCTTAGTTTTTCTTCTGTTCTTTTATTTTTCTTTCAGAAAATCAGGTGTTTAGGTGGGTTAATATCATTTTTGAATGACAATTGAATCTTGAATTTATTGCTGTGGACCCACTGCTGTCTTGTTTATATAACAATGTTTTCTATGAGATTTTCATTCAATTTTTATATGTTTTACTTTATTAGAATTAAAATGTATAGTATTTTTCCATTTAGAACTATTTATTCAATTATAGGGCTAGAATTTTATATGAAAATGAAGCTGATACAATTATGATTTGGGATACAATTGAATGCTGAAACATTTTATTAACCTAAATTTGAAACTCCATATTTTACAATTTTATAGAATATGCCATCTCTTGGGTTCATATCATTCAAATCCATTTCAAATAATTATGACTCCATGGCTCTGAGAAATAACTACCCTAATTGAACACCATCTAGCTGCATATATGCTTCTGTAAGACATTTTAAAGCAATTATAACTTTTAATTTTCTTAATATAAACCTGTATAATGCAATGTGCTCTTGGTGAAAAGGGTACTTTGTTTTTAGATTAAGAATATTTCCTATTTTTATAGTATCAATCTACATCATCTTACCAGGAACAAACATTCCATTTTGTTCTGTTGTGATTTATGTTATTCTATGACCCATTCTCATGGAAATGGATATCTATGTGGTATGTGTGAAAAATACTGATATGTCTCTTTGTTTTTTAATATCTCTTCTGCGGATGCTGGCAGTATTCTTGATCTACTATTTCATTCCTGTTGTAATTTTGATCATTTTTTCTTCAGAAAATTTGTATATACTATGAAAATAGTAATGTTTAGTTTTCTGAAGTTCAAGGGAAATTATATGTATGGAATGCTTAGCTTGAATAATGTATTATAAGGAGAATTCTTATTCTCTAAAATTTGGTTGTTGAAATTTGATAACATTATTACATATGACCCTTAAAAGATGATTAGGATATGATATCTTCCTCCATTGTGAGTAAAATTAAACCTTTATGAAACAGGCTTTACAAATTATTAGGTATACTTGCCCTTTAGCCTTATGTTGACTGTGGATAAAATATTTCCTTCCTCCATAGAATATGGCAAAAAGGCCCTGTTTGAGAAGGAAAAACAGCCTTTACTGAACAACTAGGCTTTTCACCCTCCCAGACTGTGTGAAAACAATGTATACTTTTTAGAAATGTATGTTTTTAGGTAATTTGTTGCAATAATCCAAATAGATTAATAAATTTGAGTTAACAGAAATATTGGTGTTAACTCCAATTTGTTTTTGAAGGAGATTGTACTACCTCCAATTATCTCTATTTCTTGCAGATGTAGTCTATGTATATAAAGGTTGAATGTATTTCTCTTCCAGGATTAGGTACTTTTCTTATTGCTATGACAGAATATGTGACACAAAGAAACCAAAGAGTGGCTGTATTTTTGCTTATATTTCAAGCAGATTCAATACATAATAGCAAAGAAACTAAAGATCCAATTGCAAGATGCTGCTGATCATAGTGTTTCCATAGTCAAGAAGAAAAGAATGAGAAGAAATTGAAGACATCCTATAAAACACCAAATCCATCCCCAGTAACCTGATTTACCCATCATGATTCAACCTTCCTAAGGTTTCACAAACTTTAAAAACAGAGCCAATTGATAGACCAAATGCTCAAACACATGACCCTAGTGGGGAGACATTTTCTACTCAAACCAAAATATTGTGCTACTGGCCCCTGTAAATATTAAGGTCAACTTCTGATACAAACTGCTTTCATTCTATCTTCCAAAGTCTTTGTAACTTTTAATAGTACTCAAACTGATCTAAAGTCTAAAGTCACATCTGAGGCATAGGACAATTGCTTAATTGTAAATTTAAACAAAAAACAACAAAGAAAAACAAAACAAATGACATGATTCAAATATATAATAGCCCTAATTGATTTTAGTCTTGTTTTGGTACAACCTTCTTTTCTGCTATGACCCAAGTAGTTCATTTTAGAAAAGGAATAGTTATCCTATATTATTATTATTATTATTATTATTATTATTATTATTATTATTATTA
>OU015760.1:63830432-63911872 GCA_907169655.1 Acomys percivali | reverse complement strand
GTGTGTGTGTGTGTGTGTGTGTGTGTGTGTGTGTGTGTGTGTGTGTGTCCCTTCTTTTGTTTTTGTTTTTTTGAATGCCGTTCTGGCTTTAAGAGTCTTTGTTAAGAAGTTGGGTGTAATAATTGTTTTGTCTGCATTTGTTTCTTGGCCTTTTTCCCTTGGAATTTTTAATAGTATTTCTTTGTTATGTACCTTTAGTGCTTTGATTATTATGTGGCAGGAGGACTTTCTTTTCTGGTCAGTCTATTTGGTGTTCTGTAAGCTTCTTATACATTTATTAGCATTTCTTTCTTTAGGTTAGGGAATTTTTCTTTTATGTTTTAGGTGAAAATATTTTGAGTCATTTGAGCTGGTAATCTTCTATTGTTATTATTCTTAGATTTCTTCTTTTTACAGTCTTCCAGATTTCCTGGACTTTTTGTGTAATAACTTTTTGAATTTAACATTTTCTTGACTGATTTATCAATTTCTCCTATTGTATCCTTTATGCCTGAGATTCTATCTTCCATCTCTGTATTCTGTTGATGATGTTTGTGTCTGTAGTTCCTGTTCAGTTACCTCAGTTTGTGTTTTCTTTATTGCGTCTATTTCCAATTTCAGGTCATGAACAGTTTTATTCATTTCCTTCATCTATTTTTTTAATTTTTCTGGATTTCCTTAAGGGATTTATTAATTTTCTCTTTAATGGACTATATTATCTTCACAAGATTGGATTTAAGGTCATTTTCTTGTACTTCAGCTGTGTTAGACTATCCAAGGCTTGCTGTAGTTGTATAGCTGAGCTCCAATGATGCCATATTGCCAGAGCTGTTGTTGATAGCATTCTTACACTAGTCTCTAGTCATCTGGGTTTAGTGTTATTGTAGACTTAGGTGCTCATTTCTGATTTTATCTTTGTTAGATGGATTTTCCCCTTGGTTTATGTTTCCCTTCTGGTCATCTGACCTAAGTGATCTGGGTTTCTGGTCACAAGTGAGTATTCAGATCCAGAAGGGTTACTCTGCAGGTTTTTGTTTTTTTTTTTTGCCTGTGTGTATTTCTGGGCTTTGGGGCACCAATATTACCTCTAGAGTTCCACTAGGGTCCCTAGGACTGGTGTGGCCTCAAGGAAAGTCTATGGAATTATAAGGTAGAATATGGCATAGCCCAGGAGAAGGGGTGAAGTTTGAAGCTATTGGGTGGGCTTTAAGGAATGTTAGAGGGCAGTGAGTGTTGTCTTACCTGGAATCCATAATACCAGCATGGCCTCTGGGAAATAAAGTCTTCTGCTGAATACATGGGATGAAATAATTCATAGTTTTTAAAAAGTATTCCTTATGTTTCTTTTATTTCTTTTAGTATCTGTTGTATTGTCTCCCTTTTCATTGTTACTGTTATTAATTTGCATATTCATGCTCATCTCTTGGTTAGTTTGGTAAAGATTTGTCAATCTTGTTCATTTTCCCAATAAACCATTTGAATGGTATTTTGTATCTTTTTTTCTTTTACTATTTCATGCCTGAATCTGATTATTTCTTCCTGTCTACAACGTTGGAATTTTATTGTTTATATATATATATATAACATATATATATGTTTCTTTAATGAATATGCAGTACTGTTCCTTTCTCTTCTGATTATATTTGGTTTGAAGTCTGTTTTATTAGATATTAACATAACCCATGCCTGCTTGCTTAAGACTTCCACTTCCTTGATATCCTGTTTTTCATTTCTTTTTTTAACTAATTTGAGTTTTTGTGATTTTTACTTTTTGTTTTCTTCTCTTTTCAATTTTTAATTGTTTTTATTACTATATTCAAATGTTTTTGTTTTCACAAACTTAATTATTGCATTTATGTATATACTTTAAGGTCCTTCAACATATACATTGTCCTTGTTATATTCTTCAGCTAAAGTGCAATTGGAGGAGCCTATCACAACAAGGGTGCTTTCATTTGGAGGAAGCATATTGTCTTGGTGGTTCATATTTTTATATTGTGCTGGGATTTAAGTATCTGGAGTTATGACATTTGAAGTGTCTCTTGTTGTAGATAACTCATTTCACCATTGTTGCATAGGTGTTCTATTCTTTGTGTGCTGTTAACTACTCTGGTTCCTAGCCTGTGCCTGTGGAGAATTGTGACTGTGTAGTCCATGAATCCCAGCCAAGTGGAGTGTCAGTGAAGTTTCTGATAGAGAGGAATTATCATCCACAACCAATTGTAGTGTCTGTGAGGTCCATGGTAGAGAGCTAAATTGCTAGTTTGCTAAGGCTCATAAGGGCGTGAAGATGACCTACAAGAAAAGGCTGACAGGAGCCTTGGGAATGAACTCTATAGATGCTATATCCACACCAAAATGCTGGATCTCTAAAGGATAGAGATAGGCTTTGAATAGGACCTTAGGCTGTCTGACTATAGCTGAACGATTAAGGATAAGTTTTGAGAAGCTACAATTGAGAGCAGGAAGGAGGATAACAGCCATATGCTTCAATTTCAGCCAAGTTTTGTGACTGTGGGTCCCTGGTAGAGATTAGTTATATTGGTTATGGTGAGCCACAAAGGTACAGAAATATGTTAGAAGGAAATACTGAAAGAGATGGCACAAAGGAAGTAGGGGCACCTTGGTTCTTGTCTTATTTCATGGAACCCAGGCTGATCTTGCACAAGGTAGATAGTGATTGCGTCCTACTTGCTGTATTACCAAAGCTGACCTTGAATATGTGGTCCTTCAAACTCTACCCTCTAATGAACAAGGTTACAGGTATACCCTATCATTCCTATCTCTGTATTCTGCCTCCTCTGACAATTCAATTATAAAGTCTCTTAGTGATATTCTCTTAAGACTAATACTATTTGGCATTTCTTTAAAACATCTTGGATTTATCTTGTTCCATTCTTCTTCTTCCTCCTCTTCTTATTTTTCTTTAAGGATTTAATAAAATTTGAGTCAGTTTCCACCAAATACTCTCTCTGTTCCTTCTGATCACTCTTTTCTATCTGGTAGTCATATAAAGCATGTGTTGCTCCACTAAAAAATATGACTTAGGTTGTTTACTTATTTCTCCTAGGCTTTTTTTTTGCAAGTTTACAGATACTTATTTAAATTTCTCTCTGCTGTATAAAATCTCTAGTTTTTCCTTCCAGTTGTTATAATTTTGTTTCTAGGACCTGCCTTGGACTGCACTCTGCTTCTCTCTGCTTGTTGTCATGCCCTGCTCAGAAGGTACCAGAGCTGGTTCAATCAGCAACTGGCCTAAGGCAAGTATTGCACTCCTCCAGCACAGTGGCTTTTAGAGCACACAAATCTGCCCACCTGCAGGTCCAAGAATGCAGTAGGTCTAGGTTTAGACAATATCACCTAAGGAGAAGACCATACTGAAAATAGACACTCAGCTGTTCCTTCTGGGTGCTATGGAAGAGTAGGTCCATGTTTTAGCTTGCACATAAAACACTTACTTCACAGATGTAGGACCTAGTTGCTGTGGTGGTATTTAATTTTGGAAATAAGAAGTTTGACCTAAAAAGGGATCAAATGGCACAGCTCATTTGTGAACAGGTTTTTTTTTAAACTAGACTTTTAAAAAGTAGAAACTAGAAACATACAAGAAGAATATTATGACGGTTGGATCTGGGCCCAGGAGTCCTGCTCAAACTATGGCACCAGCCAATGACAATACATGCAGTAAATTTTGAATCCCTACCCAATGGACAGGGCATTTTTCACAGTTGAGTGGAGAATGGGGTCTGACTTTCACATGAACTCTGGGGCCCCATATTTTACCATGTACCCTTGATGGGGAGGCCTGGTGGCACTCAGAGGAAGGATAGCAGGCTACCAAGAAGAGACTTGATACCCTATGAGCATATACAGGGGGAGGAAATCCCCCTCAGGAACAGTCATAGGGGAGAGGAGTAAGGGGAAAATGGAAGGAAGGGAGGAATGGGAGGATACAAGGGATCGGATAACCATTGAGATGTAATATGAATAAATTAATAAAATATATTAAAACAAAGTAGAAACACTGGATGTTAGTGAGAAGGGATCAAGAGACCTTGGCTCCACAGAAAATAAAAATATTAAATATTTTATTTTTAAAAAAGATTCATTTATTTTATGCATATGATGCATGAGTACTCTATCTGCATGTACACCTGCATGCTAGAAGAAGAGGGTATCAGATTACATTACATATGGTTGTGAGCCACTATATGGTTGCTGGGAAATGAACTCAGGACCTCTGGAAGGGCAGTCAATGCTGTTAACAATTGAACCATCTCTCCAACCACCAATAAAATATTTACTTAAAATGTTTGGCCATGTCGCCTTGTTGGGGAGGCCCAATGGCACTCAGAGGAAGGATAGCAGACTACCAAGAAAATACTTAATACGCTAGCATCATATTCAGGGGGAGGAAGTCCCCTTCAGTCACAGTC
This sequence comes from Acomys percivali, assembly GCA_907169655.1. Classification (NCBI taxonomy): domain Eukaryota; kingdom Metazoa; phylum Chordata; class Mammalia; order Rodentia; family Muridae; genus Acomys; species Acomys percivali. Next base: position 63,907,457 of record OU015760.1, on the reverse strand, counting down.
ACAGGGAAGGGAAATGGGGTGAAAGCAGGCGGGAGCGAGGGAGGAATGGGAGGATGCAGGGGATGGGATAGCAAATGAGATTTAATATGAATTATTTTATTTTTCAATAAAAATGTGTTTAAAAATGTTTTGCTGTTTCAGCATGGTAAAGAGGATCTCTAATTCTGATAGTATTTCATGTTCTAGTGTGAAGGAGAAGAGACATGTTATCACACTGGAAGAACTCTGTTTTCTGCAATTGACAATTGCCTGTAAATCTGCAAAGTGAGTATGACACTGACAGGCAGACTTCTTAAAACTAATTATAAAATTAAACTTTATTCAATTTATACCCCTTTAGCAACTGATTTTCTTCTAATGCTTTATAAATAGTAATTTTTTAATTCAATAAACTTGAAGTCCTTTACATATACATTACAACACAAGGTGATCTAAAAAAACAAAATGAGAGCAAGTGTAGCTCAGGGCTATAAGAGCACCTGAAGCTTGAATTAGGAAGATTGCTACAAATTAGAGGCTAGGTGGGTCTATCCACAATAGACCACATAAAGATAGCCTTAAAGTACAACTTGGTAAATCAGTGAATTTAGAGTATTTTGTGGAAGGGCTTATGTACAGGAACAGAAACAACTCAAAGGTATATGCATCACTAAAATCTCATCCAGTATGAGGAGTGCTCATGAAAGCTGTAAATCTGGAGTGCATTGCACAGGCTGCAGAGAGCTCACCAGGTTCAAATGCCTTGCCTCGGAAGCTAGACTGGTCTTAAGTGCTTCAGCAGTCTGCACTGCAAATGTAACCTTGGTAAGTAAGGGACTTCTTCCCTTCATCGTTACTTCCAGCAGTTCCCTGGAACAACAGGGTCATTGCTTGCTTTATACTGTCTGTGCCACACTGACTACTTTCCCTCAAAGCTGTATGTCTTGTTGTACCCTTACTGTAGTGAGTTAGAGATAGAAAAGAAGTCTTAAAGGCCAAAACAATGTTAATATTATTAACAGACGCGAGAGCATCTCTGGAAAGAAAACTGCATGTAACATCCACATTAAACCATGTGGTCCTTCAAAGGATAACTCTATAATCCTTGGCTGAAGATTCCAGTAATTTTCTACTGGTATAACTTATACCCCCTCCTAAGCCCAGTAATCAACCTGATCAGTTTAGCTGAGAAATAAATATCTTATTGTCTTAATCATCCTAAGAAGAAGTGGTGGCAGGTAACATCCCCAAACTGAAAACAAAATTTCTTTGTGCTCAGATAATTACCCATTTGGAGGCTGACTATATGTAGTCAGATGTTGTTTCTCTAAGTGACAAAAAAATAAGAAAGGCATAAATTGAAAGCTTTAGAGACTCTCCTTTCAAGATATATATGGTAAACAGTGTAAAATGTTTTTATTACTATGTGGCTGAGATAGGAAGATTTTATTTTAATTTAGTAGGTCTCATGGAATATGTCTAGAACATATATAAGAAAGATGTCATAAAGATTATACTGGATCATTATCACCTGTAAATAGTGCTGGGTCACCCAATGTCTCCTTCTGTTTTCATTGGGCATGGGAACACATGTAAATCCAGACACATAGACATGAACATTTAAATATCTCTAGAAAAACACAATAAAATCCTCCTTATTTTTGCTTGTGGTAGTTGCCAATATGTTGTCCTCATTGTATTTTCTATAAGCTTTTTAAAGAAACAGTTGAAATATTAAAAAATTATGTGTATCTTTCATTTATTTATATTTTTTAAAGTTTTTAATTTGTTCACTTTAGCTCCTGATTGTAGCTTCTCCCTCATTGCCTCCCAGTGCCATCATCCCTTCTTCCCTCTTCCTCTCCCCCCTAGTCCTAAGAAAGCAGGGACTTCCTCCCCTGTCATCTAACCCCAGTCTATCAAGTCTCATCTGGACTGCCTGCATCTTCTTCCTCTGTGGCCTCCATGGGAAAGTGATCAATGAGTGGGCACCAGAGTCCATGTTAGAGGTAGCCTTTACTCCCAATATTATGGGACCCACAAGGAGACTATGCTGCCTCTTGACAGCATCTGAGCAGGAGTTCTAGATCCTCACCATGCATGGTCCATGGTTGGTACATCAGTATCCCATTCCCTGTGCCCACCCCCACCCATGGTCCAGATGTGTTAGCTCCATGGGTCTCCTTGTAGAGCTCCTGTCCCCTTTAGGTCAATCTAGTCCCCCAACTCTTTCATAAGACTCTCTGTGATCCACCCCAAAATTTGACTCTGAGTCTGTAGAAGCATCTGCTTCTATACCCTGTGAGGTGGAATCTTTTAGAGGATCTCTATGGAAGGCTCCCTCACTGTTCCTTCTTTTCAAGACTTGCCTTTGTCTATTCTCTTTGCCCTTCTTAATGATAATGAAGCATTCTCCTTAGGTTCCTCCTTGTTATTTAGCTTCTTTCAGTCTGTATATTGTAGTGTGGTTATCCTGTATTCTGTTGGGTTAATATCTACTTATAAGTGAGTATATACCATGCCTGTCTTTCTGGATCTGAGTTACCTCACTCAGGATGATCATCTATGGTTCCATGCAGTTGTCTGAAAATTTCGAGATTTCCTTGTTTTAATAGTTGAGTAGTATTCCACTGTGTAAGATTCTTTCTATTACTAATAAAACTGCTATGAATATAGTTGAAAAAGTGTCCTTGTTGTTTGGTGGAGTATCTTTACGGTATATGCCCAAGAGTGCTATAGCTGGGTCTTGAAGTACTCCCAATTTTCTGAGAAAGCACTAGTTTGATTTCCAACACAGTTGTATAAGTCTTCACTCCCACTAACAATGGAGGAATGTTAACCTTTTTTTTTACACATCCTCTCCATCATGTGATGTCACTTGAGTTTTTTTTATCTTAGCCATTCTGATGGGTGGGAAGTGGAATCTCAGAGTAGTTTTGATTTGCATTTCCCTGTTGACTAAGGACATTGAACATTTCTTTAAGTGTTTCTCGGCCATTCAATATTCTTTGTTGAGAATTCTCTGTTAATTCAGTACCACATTTTTTAATTGTATTATTCGGTTAACTCAGACTCAGAAAGACATGCATGGTATACACTCAGTTATAGGCCAATATTAGCCATATAATACAGGATAAACATACTGCAATATACAGACCTAAAGAAGCTAAATAACAAGGTGGGCCCTAGTGAGAATGATTAATTCTCATTCAAAAGAGCAAATATAATAGACACTACAAGCATTTGAAGAGAAGGAATACAATGGGAACCAGAGAGTTTTGGGTGACTGTTAAAGAAAGTAATTGTCTCTGTCATTTTTTTCATTTTAGAAGCTGCTAACTTGCATTTCCTCTCTACTCTGATAATTAATTTTACTCCTTCTCAAGTCTATAGTAGGGTTGAAGACCAGATCATTTAGTTTTAAAATTAAACTTAGTTATTTTGGGCCTCAGATGATTTTACACCTAGATAGATGCTTTAAGTTGACGGAGATGAGATATGATAGAAATTAATTTACATTCAGAATTTTAGATTCACCATGATAGGAAATATGTTTTCTTCAATGTTGCCAAATATAGCTAAAACGCTATGAATATAACAGTTATATAATTCCTGATTGTTTTGTGGTTCTTTTTGCTGTAGGTAGTTTATTGTATAAATGTGTAATAATACAAATGTATATGTTTAAAAATAAAAATAATAAAAAAATTTAAAAGTCTTCTGAAAGACTCCACCCAGTGGGGGATTGAAGCAGATACAGAGATACTCAACCAATCTTTGGGGTGGAAGACAGTGTCTTATGGAAAAGTTGGGAGATAAAAGGACCTACCTGTAGGGGACAGGAGCTCCACAAGGATACCAATGGTACCAACAAGTATGGTCAGGGGAAGGGGAGGTGCTGCTGCAAAGACTGATGCACCAAGAAAGGACCATGCATGGTGTGTATTTAGTCCTCCTGCTCAGATTTGATCAACAGGCAGCACAGTCTCCTTGTGGGTCCTATAATGGACTCTGATACCCACTCATTAATCACTACCCCCTGGTGAGCAGCCTAAGCAGGACATTAAGGAAGTGGATGCAGGCATTCCAGTTAAGAATTGATTAGTTGAAAACAGATTATACAGGGAAATGCAAATCAAAACGACTTTTAGATTTCATCTTACACCAATCAGAATGGCTAAGATAAAAAACTCATGTGACAGCACATGCTGGTAAGGATGTGGAGAAAGGAAATATTCGTCCATTACTGGTGGTAGTACAAATTTGTACAACCACTTTAGAAATCAACTTGTCATTTTCTCAGGAAACTGGGAATAGGTCTACCTAAAGACCCTGGGCATATACCCAAAAAATGTTCCAGCATACAACAAGGATGTTTGCTCAACTATGTTCATAGCAGCTTTATTCATAATAGCCAGAATCTGGAAACAAAATCAATATCTCTCAACGAAAGAATGGATAAAGAAACTGTAGTACATTTATATAACAGAATACTTCTTAGTCACTTATAAACAAGAAAATTACGAAATTTTCAGGCAAATGAAAAGAACTTGCATGATATTTTTTGTTTTAATCTAGATAAATGATAATAAATAATGCTTCAAATAATGATTTTTTTCTTTAATCCCAAACAAAGAATGACATCTCACTTTGTCTTACCCTTAGAACTTTTCTGGTTTCTACAAACTTCCAATTTCTTTGAAATAAGCCTTTAAAGTAGGAATTTGATACTCCTTTCATGTCACTGTTGAATTTCCTTTCAAATTTTTTTCTTTCAGCTTTCTTTAAAAAAGTCTTTAAAATCTTTGCTCTCCAAAATTATATATATATATATATATATATATATATATATATATATATATATATAGTATGTGTTTAGTGTTTATGTACATATAGTGTATGTATGCTCAGTTAGTTTTCTCAGTTTTTTCTTTTTCTTTTTCTTTTTGTCTGTTGTCATTCCATTTTTATGAGATTTGGCAACAGAGGGCTGCCTGCCTTATTCATTGTACCCTCTGTGACTAACATTCAATTTTTAAAAATGACCTTGTTTTTGGTTGTGGTGGAGTATGCATTTGTCTAAAGAATCAAGTATTACTGCAGTTTGGAGTTTTCCTGGACAATAAGAATAATACTTAACTAAGGTTCTAATGTTATATTAATGGTCAAGTTGCCTTAAATTGTACCTAAGCCAGTCAACTCCCATAAGCCTTCTTTATGAAGGAATGAACCAGGTCCCTGCATGAGAAACCATTGGAAATGGATCAAAAAATAAGTGATTGGCTACCTTTCAGATAAAGGATATATTACTAATCAAAAGGACATTTTGAACACTCACATTGAGCTTCCCCTTCCATTTCTGTCATGGTAGAGTTACAAGCTGCTATAATGGTGCATTCCAGTTTTGCTGTGAGTTACAAAATAATGTCCTAATTTTAAATGATATGTAGGAGACCAGCATGTTTTAGATGTTCTTTCTAAGATTCAAAAATACTACTGCTTTCATCAAATTACTTTGTTTTTTACATGTATATAATGCATACTGACTTCTTTTATCGACATAATTTATTATCTCTTTAACATTCCTTTCATAGCCCTTCTCAAAGGAAATACCCATAATGACAAAGCCATAAAACAGTCAAAAAGTTCCAGAAAGTACACTGCCCATAAGAAGACCCATTACCCTAAAAAAACAACTGACCTTTATCCTGACCCACAGTTTAGAAAAACAATTATTCTAAAATCACAAATCACTCCTTTATTTTGCTTCTAAGGCAATTCTGTCCACTCTGTTCCCTACCGTTAGCTATAAAAGTTTGCTTAGACCTTTTTTACTCTTGGACATGGGACAACTATGTCTTGAGATACCCTGCCAGGATGATAAAGTGTGATCTTGCTGATCTTCCTATGTTTTTATTCTTTCAATTTTCTTTTGCTAACTCAGTTCTTATGTCGTCCTTTTTGTAAATGATTTTTCTACATCGATATCTCATTTATTTTGTGATTCACTGAGTTTAAGAAGGACTGTTTTCACTGTAAAGAGAAACTTCTCTGATTTCTGATTAAAGCTTAGAGTAGTTTGTGTGTTATTATAAACATAAATATTTAGAAGTAGTTTGACATTATTATATCAATTTTACTGGACAATAGTATTAGGTTCCCTGTAGCATCTAAAACTTCCCCAAATGATTTTGTTAATTTATTTATTTGTTATTTATTTTTTGTTTACTAGTACTTTGTCTACCTGTATGTCTGTACAATTGTGCATGCCTGGTTACCACTAAGATGCCACCTATTTTTTCACCTATGTCACCCATTGTATAAATAAAGTATTGCTCAAACTTAGTTTCCCATGTTGCTATAATTACATGCATGTGCCAATGAGAATGTCTTGAGCTTTGCTATTTACTCACAGCCAATGCCTCATCTAAACCATAAATATTTTCAATTATAGTTGCTCAATATATTAAGTTAATCATGATGAATTTTTCGTACATATTTTGAAAAATTAAGCCAAGAAAAAATATTTTTGCAACGAGAACACATGAAAAAGTTCAAAAATATACTGTGAATATTTTTAATGTGTGATGGCCTTTATCACAATATTCATCATAGTGAACAATGCATATGGAGTATTTATTGATTCCTTTTCTTATTCTGTGATAAAACATCATGAACAAGGCAACTTAAAGAGGAATAATTTATTTAGTCTTTAGGTTCTAGAAGTGTATACATTTTTTACTATCATGGTAGGCAAAGTATTAGAGCAGCAAGTTGAGATCATATATCTCAAACCCCAAACAAGGTGCAGAGAATGGTGTGAGTCATTGAACTATCAAATTTCACGTCTATTGACATGTTTCTTCCAAAAAGACCAAGCAATCTATACCACCACCAAAACTTAACAAACAAATCCACCTATCGTGGACCAAGTATTAAAACATCTGAGCTTTTGGGGTCATCCTCACTCAAACCACAATGGGGAGATCTTTCTGTCTTCTATTATCTTATTCAAAAATTGTCACCATCTTAATGTTTTCATAATTATTTCATTCTCTTGATTCGATTTATTCTAAGAGTTTTTGAGGCTATTATGAATGGCATTATGTCCCTCGTTTCTTTTTGAGTATTTTAGCCATTTTCTACAGGAAGTCTACAATTGTATTCTTTAATTTTTATTATTCTTACTTTAATGGATGAACTTATCACATACAGACATTTATTAATGGCATCTTTTGGGTATTTTATACATAGAACCATAACATCTGCAAAAAAGGATACTTTCAATTATTTCTTTCCACATAATATCTAATATGAATAGTATTCCTTTTATGATTAAAATAGGATTACCCTGTAATGAAGTGACAATGTCCCTCTAGACTCCTCAGGAAAATAAATAAAAAGTATATTGTCAGAAATGGGCTACCTCTTTTGGAGTAATTAGCCAGTGATACCCACAGATGCATAAATATTACAGGCTATTCCCAATGGTACTGCTTATCCTGCAGAATGTGATAGTAAGCTTTTTTGTTGAAAGCACCACAGACTTGAGTAATGGATACAGAGATTTAAAAATAAAAAAGTGGTACTGACCTGGAAAATCCATCCTTATTGGCTAGCTTTTATAGTGCTCGAAGGAGCCTTGTATGCTACCAGAAGATAAAAGTATTCATTGATAATATCCAGTTGTGAATCTGTAAGTTACAGTAATGACTGGCTTTCCAAGATATACCCACTGATAAGGTTGCATGAAGTTCATTGGCGTAAGCTTTCCTATTGTATCTAAGTTGTGCTCTACAAGCTGACACCCATTCCTGGCATCATTGTTGGGCCAGTAATCCATGGCTAGACAGATCATAGGGAGGAATGTACTATTAATATTGTTAAAAATGCACATAATATTAAACTAATTTCTAATGATTTATAGTTATAGCCACAGACCAATGCATTTCTTTGTTTTTTTTTTTGCTTGTTTTTGAGTATTAAAACATCTTGTTTAATAGAAATAATGAGTTCTACCCACACTTTTCCTCTTACACTCATTCATTTATTTACTTTAGTTTCACATACTCAGCACATAGAGTTCAGCTGCCACTTACTATTTGGTCACCAGCTAATTTTAGAGAAAGGCATCTAAACCTTTCCAATCAGCTAAATGTCGTATTGTAATGTTTAATGAGTGGGACCCTGGAGTCTAGCATCAAAAGTGCTTTTGAATTGTACACTATGTTTAAACAACATCATGACAAGTGAATTTGTAAAGCATGTCACTCATTAAAAATGACCATAAGCTTTCACAACTTTTGAAAATGACAAAACTGATTGTCAAATTGTTTATATAAATTTTCTGTGGTCTGGAGGGCTCTTGAATGCTTCAGTGGTCAGCTGTTGCTCACTTAAATTCTTTTTTTATTAATTCATTGATATTATATATTGATAGTTATCCCATCCCTTGTATCCTCCCATTCTTCCCTCCCTCCCATTTTCCCCTTACTCCCCTCCCCTATGACTGTGACTGAATGGGGACCTCTTCCCCATGTATATTTTCATAGGGTATTAAGTCACTTCTTGGTAGCCTGCTATCCTTCCTCTGAGTGCCACCAGTCACTTAAATCCTTAATAATCTTTAAATAATTTAAATACATTATGCTTGTTCTCACACAGCTATTAATTGCTAAAATCACAGATTGTCTTCAAAATGTATATATTTTTCCTGAAACTCACGCTGATTTTGGGTTCAAAACACAATTTTTAAAGATGGATTTGAAAGTACTCAGTAAGGTTGAAAAGATGCATAATTTAGGTGAAGTGTGTTTAAAATAACAGCTCCCATTTCTAAGTTAATTGAAGAAAGTTCTAGAATTGGAAGGCATTTATAAGTATGTATATTCTCATATATACAATCAAAACCATACAGCAGGAGAGAGCTTCAAGTAGAAGTAAATGTCCTATTTTTCCTCTTTTTTTAAAAAAAATTAATTTGTTCATGTTACATCCCATTATAGCCCTCTCCTTTTTCACCTCCCATTCCCACTCTTCCTCCCTCATACCATCTCCTTCCTCCCCTAGTTCTCAGGAAGGGGAATCCTCCTCCCCCAACATATGACCTCAGTCTACCAAGTCTCATCTGGACTTCTTGTATTCTCTTCCTTTGTTGCCTGGCAAGGCCATTCCATCAGGGGGAAATGATCAACATGTGGGGAAAAGAGTCCATGTCAGAAGTAGTCTCTTCTCTCCGTATTATGGGACCCACATGGAGATTATGCTGCTTATATACTACATCTGAGCGGAGAGTCTAGGTCCTCACCATGCATGGTCCTTGGTTAGTGTATCAGTTTCTTTAAAATCCCCCTTCTCCACACATACTTTTTGGCTCTCCTGGTCTCCTTTTGGAGCTTTGGACCACCACAGGCCATTCTATTCCCTAACTCTTCCATAGGAGTCACTGCAGGCTACCCTGAAGCTTGGCTGTGTGTTTCAGCATTTGCTTTGCTATCCTGCTGGGTGGTCTTTCAGAAGGCCTCTATGGTAGGCTCCCATCCTGTTCCTTCTCCTCAAGTCCTTCTGGTGTCTATTCTATTTTTTCTTCGGAATGAGAATTAAGTATTCTCTCTAGGATCTACCTATTAGTTTCATTAGGTCTATGTATTGTACTATGGTTATGTATTATTTAGCTAATATCTGCTTATCAATTAGTATATATCTGTCACATGATATAAAATCTTTATTCTAGGTAGATGAACTCTTCAATTATTAAGTACATATGCTCTGTTCATTATTGCTTGTCACTCTTTTCTCTGGAATTTAGATTTCTAGTAATACTATTTAAAGTATAGTTTCAATGGCATATCCAATATTTTTACAGATCTTTCCTTAAATACATGAATCTTAAATAACTATCTTTAAAAATGTTATTAAGGACAATTCCAGTCTATACACAGGATAGCATGCAATTTAATGTATATTTATCATATTATTTCGCAGATTAATCTAGCTTCATTTGTAGCTGCATTGTAACGTGCTAAGTAATATACTTGAATATTTCTATTCTCACTGTCTACTACAGTCATAAAAACAAACTCCCAAATGGGAATTTCCTAAGAAAAATGTTTTTACTCCATTTACTATACCATGAAAACTCACTATTTCTAGTTACATCTTTGAGACTATTTTATTCTACAAAGTCAATTATAGGAAGGATTTTCTGTAACAACATATAATCCCCATTTTTAAAGCTTATAACTTTTTAAGTACTTGCTAAGTACTTCCTCTGTTGCTGATCTTATATTACACAGTAGAATTAAAAGGAGACAATATAGCTCAGGGCTAACACACTTGACTAGAATGTGTAAGAATCTGCCTTCAATAGTCAGAACTATAAAGATATTTTATGATGAAAAAAAGGCGAACAATTTAAAAATAAACAGCACCTACCGTTAAGATCTCTTATAGTTAAGTGGGCAAGTAAACTCCTGTGTATCTGAAAATAGGTAGATCATGAATCTCCGTATGTTTATGTATTTCAATTTGATAGGCTTTAAAAAAGTAACTGTAAAACATATATTTAAGTATTTAACATGAAGATACAAAGATAATGGTGATAGTGAGAAAGAAGGATTTAATTTAGTGAGGGAAACTTTGTTAGGCTGTCACATTTTCAATAAGGTTAAGCAAATGGAGAAATTAAAAAATGATATTTTTTTCACTTAGGCTATTACTAATGATCTTAGTAATATCTTATTGGTTGTGTTAGAGAATAAATAATACTGCATTGGTTTCAGAAATAAATATTAGTGTGAATATATTACTAAAAAAAAAAAAGAAGAGAGGAGATCCAAGATGGTGGTCCTAACACAAACTTGTCTGATCAGCAGGACAGCAGTGACTATTCAAAAACCCTATAGCCAGTCTGAGAACCAAAAAACATTAATACCGGTGACCCAAAGGTGAGAGGGATCCAAATTTTGTGGAGGATTGTTGTTTGTGTTGTCTGGCCACTAGACAAAACCACAAAGCTCCTGGTGCCCACAGCCTCCAAAGCCTAGCACCACATGCCCAGCTGGTGGGCAGCTCTGCGTACTCACTAGTATACAGAACTAGCTTGGGAGTGCCAAACCACCAGCATCTGTGGGTCCTAGCACTGAGCAGACCCCACAGTCAAGATCAAAAGCAGATCTTATTTCAAGTCACCCAGAAAAGCCACCGAGAGAGCTCCTGGATCCCCTAACAGCAGCTTCACATCTGCGTACCAGCCAGACACTTGGCTGGCAAGCAGCTATCAAACCTCTTAGTGCATAGTACTATCTTGAGTCTGCAAAATCATCAGTGTCTGTGGGTTTTGGCACTGAGCAGACCCCATAGTGGGGATCACAAGTGAACTGATTTCAGGTCACCCAGAAAAGACACAGAGAGAGCTCCTGGGGTCCCTAAGAGCTGCTGCATCAGCCTGAGGGACCCAAAACAACTGGCTGGCAGGCTGCTCTTGCACCCACCCCGTAGTGCACAGAACTAGCTTGAGACTGCAAAATCACAAGTGTCTCTGGGTTCTAACACCTAGCAGATCCCACATTCTGGATCACAAGCAGATCTGATCTCAGGTCTCCCAGAAAAAAACACAGAAAGTTACAAGGACAAAGCAGGCACTGGGCATACACAACAACCAAAGAAATCACGATGGGAAGAGGTCAGTGTAGGATCCCCAACAAGAATTCCCAGGACCATTTGATACCACCAAAAAATGAAACCAACAGTCCCACCACCATAACAAGCCCTGGAGATATTATATCAGCTGACACACAAGAGAAGGATTTCAAGTTTGAGGTTTTGAAAGTGATCGAGTCCTTAAAGGAGGAAAATGAATCCTTCAAACTAAAAGTGAAATACACAAAGAAAATAATGCACAAAGTACTTGAAGAATCTACAGTCAAACAGGAGAAAGAAATGAATAAATTATTTCAAAACCTAAAATAGGAGAAGAAAATACAACCTGAGATAATCCAGGAAATGGAAACCTGAGAGAAGAGGAGAAGATCTACAGATACAAGCATGACGAACAGAATTCAAGAAATGGAACAAAGAATATCAGAGATAGAAGATATGACTGAAAAAATGGATACAGCAAAGAAAATGCTAAATCTAAAAAGCTCTTGGCACAGAATATCCAAGAAATCTGGGTCACTATGAAAAGACCAAACCTAAGAATCATAGGGATAGAAGAAAAAGATGCCTCCCAACAGCAAGGCCCAGAAAATATCTTAACCAAAATCATGGAAGAAAACTTCACTTACCTAAACAAATAAATGTCCATAAATATACAAAGATTTACAGAACTCCAAAAAAATTGGACCAGAAAGGAAAATCCTCAGGCCACATACTAATCAAAACACTAAATGTACAGAACAAAGAAATATTAAAAGGTGCAAGAGATAAAGGCCAAGTCACATATAGAAGCAAGCTTATCAGAATTACACCTGACTTCTCAACAGAGATTATGAAAGCCAGAAGGGTCTGGATGGATGTCATGCCAACATAAAGAGACCACAGATGCTATCCCAGACTCCTACACCCAGCAAAGCTTTCAATCACTATAAATGGAGAAAACAAGATATTCCATGACAAAACCAACTTCAAACAGTACCTAACCACAAATCCAGCTATACAGAAGATACTATGAGGAAAACTGAATCCCAATGAGGGTAATTTTACTCAGGGAACCAAAGGAAATGAATAACTGCACACCCACAAAAACAAAGGAAAGGAAGCTCACACACACACACTATAGCACTACTAACATCAAAATGATATGAATCAATAACCACTGGTCATTAATATCACTCAACATCAGTGGCCTCTACTGCCTAATAAAGAGACACAGGCTAACAGAATGGATGTGAAAACAGGATCCATCAATATGCTGCATACAAGAAACACACCTCAGTAATAAAAATAAACATTACCTTAGAATAAAGGGCAGGAAAAAGGTATTACAAACAAATGGACCATAGAAACAAGCTGGACTAGCCATTCTAATGTCTAATAAAATAGACTTTCAACCAAAATTAATCAAAAGCGATGGAGAAGGACACTTCATACTCATCAAAGGAAAATACACCAAGATTTCTCAATTCTTAACATCTATGCCCAAATATAGGAGTACCCACATTCATAAAAAAAATCATTACTAAAGTTTACATCACACATTGAACCCCATACTTTAATAGTAGGAGAATTCAACACCCCACGCTCACCAATAGATAGGTCATTGCAGCAGAAACTAAATGGATAAACAAGAAACTAATAGACGTCATGAACCAAATGGACCTAACTGATGTATACTGAAGTTTTCATCCAAATATGAAAGAATCCTTTTTTTTTTTCTCAACAACTCATGGAATCTTCTCAAAACTGTAACAAACAATTGGTCACAAAGCAAACCTCAATAGATACAAAAAGATCGAAATAATTCCTTGCATTCTATCTGCACCATGGATTAAAGCTGGATCTCAATAACAACAAAACAGAGTGCCTATAAACACATGGAAGCTGAACAGCTTCCTACTCAATGATATTTGGGTAAGGAATGAAATTTTTAAAAAAGGAACAAAAATCTTCTAGAATTCAATGAATAAAACAACACAACATACCCAAACTTATGGGAAACAATGAAAGCAGTGCTAAGAGAAAAATTCATAGCACTAAGTGCCTTTATAAAGAAACTGGAGAGATCCCATATTACCAACTTAACAACATACCTGAAAGCTCTAGAACAAAAAGAAGCAGCCTCACCTAAGAGGGTTGGATGGCTGGAAAGCATCAAACTCAGGGCTGAAATCAATAAAAATAGAAACAAAGAGAATGATTTAAAGAATCAACAAAAACAGAAGCTGGCTTTTTGAGAAAATCAACATAGACTCAGGCCTCCTATTGTTATTCACTTCCCCTTTGGCCATGTGGCCTTGCCAGGCCATAGAGGAAGAGGTTATAGGTAGTATAAAGGACACTGGATAAACTGAGGTCAGACTTTAAGGGAAGAGGGCTCTCTTTTCTAAGGACTAGGGGAGGGAGGGAAAGTGGATAAGGGAGGAGATAGGATCGGGAGGTGATGAGGGAGGAGCCTGAAATCAGGATGTAAAGAATTCAAACTGCAAAACAAGCAGATAACTTATATTGCCAATCCCACTACATGGGAATAGCTCTGAGACTGGTTGAGATATGAATGTCTATGCCTAGACAAGGCTTCATGTTGGTCACAGATTCTCTGTGACTTATTATTTGAGGCCATTCTTAGTATGGCATGAAGGAAGATGTGTTACTTCTGTTGATACAATGAGCAGAGAAACAACCTTGATTTCTCTATACATTCCTCACACTTCATACAATTATAATGTTAGAACTGTATAATACTCGTGAAAAAATGATATTTTCAGAACAAGAAAAAAAAAAAACACTGGACACTGATGCTGGATCAGATTTGACAGGATTCATTCCTCTTATGCTGCATGTCAACATCCTGCATCCTCCAGGTTCCAGGCCCAGGTTGCTCAGTTGCTGTCATCTATCAGAATTGGGCAGTTTCCAGGACATTGATGGAGAAAGCATCTGATCCCAATTGGTGCAGCATTTCAGACTGTCCCAAACAAGGCTCCTATTAAGCTTGGAATTTCTGAACATTTAGAAACTTGACCACAATTGCTATTTTCCCAATATTTTTTGGCTCATTTAGAGGTGTTATTCTCCCTAAATCAGTTGAAGAAACCTTAAGAGAATGATATCCCATTTCCTCTAAGGGGGGGTTGGGTAGGTTTCTGTTGCTTCCTTGGTCTACAGATGCTTATTTTCCTCGGGAGGTGGTTATAAGTTATTATTGGTCTTATACAGAGAGAAAACTAGGCTGGACTCAGGGATGTCTTTCTTTTCTTTTATCTTTCTTTTATAGGTAAGGAGATAGGCACTGAAAAGAAAAGAGGGGGATATAGAAATATAGAGGAAGGATAGAACAAAAGGTAGATTATTGAATCTACTCCTCAACTCAAAGCCTTAATTCTAACTCACAAATAAGGTTATTTTTAATTCATTGTTATAGAATTTTTTATATTAATGCAAGTCATGGTCATGTTAAAAACTAGTTTTGTTTTATCACAATAATATATATTCTAGTTCTAACAGATAGATATGATTCTATAGATACATAAGGTAAAATAGATAAATAAGGTCTTGAAAAGCCTCAGGGGCCTACAGAATATGGCATTTAAAGATGTTTTTAGGGTAGGGGAATAAGGGGAAAATGAGAGGGAGGGAAGAATGGGAGGATACAGGGATGGGATAACCATTGAGATGTAACAAGAATAAATTAATAAAATAAATTAAAAAAATGTTTTTATTATTCTAAAGATTCTTTGACAACAAGACACGTTACCTCCTGGCAACACCCAGCCTACCTCAAATCAGATGATCAACATCAAAGAACTTCCTCATGGAGCTGGCTTGAAATGTGGCAAACAAGCCACTGGGAAAAATGTCCTTCTTCCTGCCACAGAAAGAATTCTGCCTAAAAATGGACAAATTTAGATTCAGGCAGAGTAGATGGCTGAACTCTGCCAAGACAGGTTAAGCAAGTCCTCAATAGTTCCTGCCTTGCAAATATGTCTGGCAAGGATACTAGGCCAGAAGGCCGAAGATGATGCTCCAGACTTATAGAGAGTATTGGGTGACTGTTCAGGCAGTAAACTGTCTCATTCATATTTCAGTTTGGAAGCTGCTAACCTGCACTTCTGGTTCACTCAGTTATTTAAGTTTTATTCCTTCTTAAGTCTCTGATGTCGTTGAAGACCACATAGATTAGTTTTACAAGTAAGGTTAGTTGGTTAGGGGTTAAGAAGCTTTTAGATCAAGGTAGATGTTTTAAGTTAATAGAGATGAGATATGATAGATAGTGATCTTCATTCAGAAATTTAGACCTATCAAGATAGGAAAGGTGTTTACTTCAAGTTTGCCAAATACAAGTAGCCAAATCAGTACGAATGTAACAGTTATATAATTTGTTATTGTCTCATGGTTCTTCCTGCTGTATGTAGTTTATTTTATTCATGTGAAATAATATGAATGTATATATTAAAAATAAACATAATAAAAATATGAAAAAGAAGAATAGGTAAAAAGAGAGATAAAACATAGAATGTGTACATCATACACATTAAAAAGAAGTAACTGATTCATTGCTATATTTACTTATGAAATGTAACATCTGAAAAAAGAAATACGAATTTGAAAAGGTGAAGAAATAATGTATTCAAAACACAAAACTAGCAGATATGTGAAAGATTATAATGTTTAGAAGAACCAGCACAATTTAATCTATTTGTTGAAATGTATAGTTACTGGAACCAGAGATATGAGTTTACCAGTGGAAATTCATAGAAAAAATTGCCATTTATAATATATATGTATATTGTAGATAATAACAATGTTTATATTAGAGTTGTTACTAGGATCAACTGAAATAAAAATAATATGTGAAAGTGCTCATCACAAATACCAGCACTGAGGAAATATGTAATGAATATTAATAATATTGAATATAAAAAAAAGTGTTTCTTCAACTTACTTTCATAAATAAATTTAAAAATTATTTCTTATATGACTACCTGAAATTATACTAGTTGTATAAATACCTGATTTTAATATTTCTTTAATTCTGCTTTACTAAAATTAAAATAGAATGCTACTGAATGAAACAAAAATATCTTTAGGATCTAAATTAAAATAATTGGGTTTAATCATAATTCCTGGAATCTACTGGCTATGTTAAACTTCAATATTCTAGATGTTGGTCTTTAACTATTGAATATTACCTCCTTATAGTAAAATTATCACTGAAATATGACCTTATAACATTATCCTCAATGTTACAATTATTTTTATTACTTTAGCTATTATACCCATGAAGTCTTATCAGCATGGCTGTGTACCATGACCTAAATAAGGATGACACAAATAGACATGCTAACTTGGGCATGGGAAAGCCCATGAGGCCTATCCCACATAAAAAGAAACACAGAAAATTAATAAATTCTGAGAGAGGAATAAGTAGTCTCCCAGAAAGAGCCTACAAATTGATTATCCAATACTGAATGATCAGCCTTGAAAGCATATTAACATTGTACAGACTCAGTAGGTCATGTTTATTACTCAAAATTTATTTTTAATGTAACCTTACAATAAAAGTTTGAGTACCTAACAGTTAATTTTAGGTAGCTAAATTACAAAGGAAAAAGATAAAAATTTAAGTTTGTCACCCAAACCTAGCAGCATTAATGAAGAATGTTTTATTACAAGGCACTTAAGAAAAAAACTGTTAGTTATAAAATAAAGCTGGATTAGAGAAATGCCTTTTGTTTCCAAAATTTCTTGGTAATGCAGTTTGAAAAGAATTTAGCTTTACTCCACAAAGTATTGTTGGTTTTTTATATTAGGTTAACTATTAAATAAAACTGTATATTACTATGATTAATGCCTTAATCTGTGGTATACATACATGATTGAGCAAAGTAGTGTTATAACTGTACAGCTCTCCAGTTTCACCATAATTTCAAGTACTGGAATTTGACATTGTTTGTGTAGTGTTATAATAGTCATTAGGAAGAAAATACAAGTTTGTTCATCTATATATTGTTAAGCATAATATTACCATTTTAATTATTAAATATAGGCAATCTGTGACAATTAATAACTGTCAACTTTCCTGCATTTAGAATTTACATAGAAACACACATTTTGGTATCTTTGTAGGTGTTTCCAAAAAGGTCTGAAAGGGAAATGTGCCATGAATATGTGCTGCACCATCCCATCAGCTAGAGATCTGTATTGAGTAAAAACATAAACAGATAAGCCGCAGTACCCATGTTCTATCTGGCTTTATGATGAGCTACATGTATCATTGCATCAGACTTTTTTTTTACTTCTCCTGAATAATGGACTGCACCTTCAAACTATATGCCCAAATAAAGCTTTCCATCAAAGGTACTTCAAGTCAGACACTTAGTAAAATCAGTAAGATTACCTATGCCTTTCTTTTACTGTGTTTATTTCTTTGTAGATACATGTAATTTTAATATTAAGTCTTCTAATGTTCATGTTTGAATTATAGTATAACACACTCAAATTAATGGTGGAGGGATTGCTGTCTAGTAGAAAATGAATATATGTGTTTTATAATGTTGGTGGACAGATGTGTCTTAAAAAGTATGTAAATGAGGGTGTTGGCACTAGATTATCATATATAACCTATGTGTAACTATATATGAATGAAATACAGTGTTGCATACCAATTGATAAAGTATAAATTAATGTTCTATGATTTTAATATGTTATATTTTTTTTTTACCCAGTATACCCTACGTTTACATCAGAGGTACAATAGTAAAAGAAACATATTGAGGCAAATATCTGTACATTTATATTAGCAACTATTGTTGCTATAAAAAATTAGTACAAACTTATGGCCTCAGATCATGCAAAATTATAGTTCTGGAGATAGCAAATTTGTAAAAAGTGTCACAGGTTAAAATCATGGTGCTCCTGGGGTTTTATTCCTTCTAAAAATTTGATTCATTTCTCTTTCTCTATATCTTCAGGGAGACAACATTCAATGGCTTACACTCTTGCATTCTCCTCATTTTTATTTTCATGGCTGTATCCTAGTCTCCTAATTAAGCTTTTTTCATCCTTTAATAACATTACTAATTATAATGGGTTTCCTAAGTCCTGAGTAATGTTCCCAGTCAGGATATAAAACTTACTCATGCCCACAAATTCTTTGTCTTACATAGACAGGCATATCCATAGGTTCCAGAAATTACAATGTGGCAGCAGTAATTGGCTTTTGAAAGCGAAAATGTTTTCCAGAGATAAAATTTTTAGTGACTTAGTATATGAATACACCATATTTGACTGCTCATATTTTGATAACATGTTCTTTTCTTTTCAGTTGTGAATAATACTTTTACTTTAAGATGATGATGCTTTATTTTTCTGTTGATTTGACTTATTATAATACTAGTTAAATGAGACATATTGATTATTGTTGATGAATTTCTCTAAGTGAAATTAAAATATTTCTAATGACATGTTCATGGATTTTAACTTATTGAAATACATATTTACACAACTATATTTTGATATTATCTACATTTTCATTCAAGTATGTGACCTGGAATTTAAGTATAGCGGTAAAGCAAGATAATTTTCTCTCAAAAGAATAAAAAATGAATAAAAGTTTTGGTTTAAGATATAAAAAGACATGATTGTTTTCTCTTTGTCTTATTGGTTTTTAGTGAATGTTCTTATAGTGATTTCCTAACAATGTAAAAGGTCATGAGTAAAGCCAGACCAGGAATGGTTTTATAAATATTTTCATACCAATAATTCACTCATTTTTTATATATTGTATCTTGGCCATATTATAAAAATTGTTTATATAAAATATTTTGCTTTATGTCTTTTTAGTCATTTTCAGTGATTGTACTGGGAAAGAAATTAGAAGAATGGTTCCTAGAAGCCTTAGTAACCTTTAGAAGTATTATTTGAAAGCCTATATATGATTTTTTGGTTCATGACTTTATTACAATTATGAAGAAAGAACTAAGAATTTAAATAAAAATAAATAAACTAATGTCTCATGTGGCTCAGTTTTAGTTAACTTGGCATATTTATATCAATTATATCTAATATAATGTCATTTCAGAAATATCTTTAAAATCATTATGAGTAGTTAGCCTAATTTATCTGGTTTATACTTTATACCTAATTTATCTAACTTATACTGCTGTGTGTACAGAATCTAAGAAAATATTATTTCTTAATAGATTTATAACTTGCTCATTAGTCAGAGTGCTGCTAATTTTAAATGTCAGAAATTATATAAAAATTCAAATAAACTTTAAGCCAGAGATCAATGATAGCTAAAATATAGAGATGAGAAAACATTACTGAGCACTCAGATCAATAAATTTTAAGTGTTTGTGGATTAGAGCATAGGCAACATATTCATTTTCTTGCTTCAAATAACCTTATTATAGCATAATAACTGAAAAAAGATAAATAAGGTATACTTCCATTTATTTACCTTACAACTTATTTGGTTCCTGCCTATAAGACAAAGAGATGAAGATGCTCCTTAAAGGAAAACTAAGATATGCATTGTTCTCATAGATAAGCATTCATATAGTAACAGCCTATTAAAACTAAGTTGTTTAGCCATGGGGAAATCACACTGTTTCCATGGGTAAATTTCCTGAATTGGAGTGTTTGTCTTAGATTTTGCCATTGTGGAAACAAGTTAAGAAGGATTTGTTTTACCTTATGATTTCAGAAGTTTGGTTCATGATCTGCTGGCTGTGTTATACTGTGCCTACTGCAATGCAGAAATAATGCCATGGCATGTATGGAACATGTAGTGTAACAAAGCAGTTCACGTTATGAAAGAGAAGAAACAGAAAGAGTTAATTAGAAGGGCTATGGAAAATTTTACCTAAGGTCTTGGTCACTGTTCTGTTGCTACAAAGAGACAGCATGACCAACACAACTCTTATCAAGAAAGCATTTAATTGAGGCTGGCTTACACTTTCAGAGGTTTAGTTCATTACCAACATGGCAAGAAACATGGCAGCACACAGGCTGACATGGTGCAGGAGAAGGAACTGGGAGTTCTACATCTGGATCCACAGGAAACATCAACAGAGCCAATGGCTTGGATCTGGCTTGCAAAACCTCAAAGCTGTCCACAGTAAAATATTCCCTCCAACAAGGCCACATGTACCTCAACAAAGCTGCACCTCCTAATACTTTCAAATAGTGCCACTCAAAGCTAGTGCTAAGCATTCAAAGAGATAACCTCTATAAGAATCATTCTTATTTACATCACATTCTACTTCCTGGACACCATAGGCTTGTAGCCATATCATAATGCAAAAATGCATTCAATCCAACTTAAAAAGTCCCCATAATCTATCATAGTTTCAATACTGTTTAATAGTTCAAAGTCTCTTCTAAGAATCAAGGTAATTTCTTTATTTTATTTTTATTTTTATTCACTTTACTTCCCAGTTGTAGCCCCCTCCATCTTCTCTCAATCTGACTCTCCTTTTCCTACTCCCTCCACTATTCTTCAGAAAAGTAGACCTCCCTTACTCATCCATCCCAGTTCATCAAGTTGCATGAGGACTGAGTTTGTCCTCTTCCTCTGTTGCCCGGCAAAGCAGTTCCTTCGGAGGAAGTGATCAAAAAGCAGAAAAGCAGGCAACAGAGCCCATGTCAGAAACATTTCCTGCTCTCTTTACTATTGGACCCACTCTGAGCTTCCTGTGGCTACATCTATATAGAGTACCTAGGTCCAGTCCATGCATGGTCCTTAGTTGGTGCTTCAGATTCCACATTACCCTCTGGCACTGTTGGCCTTCTTGTGGTGCTCTTGTCTCCTCTAGGCATTTTATCCTCCCCTGCACCTTTCCAGTAGACTCCCTATGCTTCACTCACTGCTTGGCTGTGAGTCTCAGCTTCTGTTTTGAACAGCTCCTGAGTGTATCCTCTCAGAGGACAAATCTAATTGGTTCCTGTTTGCAAGCACAGCAAAGTATCATTAATAGTTTCGAAGGTTGGCTCCCTTCTGTAGCTAAGACTCCTAGTAGCAGGGGCCATGCAGATTGAAGAGGACACCCTATAACTAGAAATAGATAAGACTCTTAGGGGAGGAAGTAAATCCTAACTCAACCACAAAACCTTCAAGTCAAAATTTACCCTTCCTACAAGACATCTGGGGATAAAGATAGAATAGATAGAGCAGAGATTGAGGAAATGTCCAACCAATGCCTGGCCCAGCCCAAGACCAACCCCAAGGAAGAGAGTAAGGCAATTTCCTAACTGTACCCTATGTGAAATAAAAATAAAAGTAGAACTCATACTTTCAATATACAGGGCATACATTACCATTCCCAAAGGGAAGAAAGGGAACATAGGAAATACTGACTGAAAGCAAGATGCAAGATCAAAAAATGAATTTGGAAAACTACAAACTCTGAATCTTCATGTCTGATGTCAATGTGATCACCTGTTCTCCAACTTTATTCAGCTTTATTGGCTGCAACAGAAATCTTTCTATTGGACTGGTTCTACATCCACTTAGCAATTCTTCTTGATGGATAACTCATGACTTTGGAAGCTCCAGCATCTTGAAGTCTTCAACACATTCCAGGCTTCATCATCACAGCTTCACACAATGGCCTATGTAGGCCTCCATGTAGAGACACCCCTGCCAAATGTCTGGCCTCAGTGGCTTTTCTTAGTCAGGGAGGGAGATTCCTTAACTCCTTTCTTGTATCCTTGATTATATATCCTGAACTATATGGCAAAAGCTGCCCAGTTCTGCTCCTTGCTAGGGCTAGAACTTGGTCTCCTCTTTCAAATACATTTTCATTACCTTCTTATTTTCTATGTTTTCATTCATGTCTTAAGATTTCTTTATATCCATTTTCACAAAGTTGAAGCTTAGCTCAGTGGAGCGTTTTCACAAGGCTACCACTTCCTTTATTCCATTTAGCATAAAGCTTTTTAAAAAAGCTTTTTTTTTTCCCATTTGAGCACTGCACTTAACTCCATTACACTTCCTCATGCTCCTTTTCTCCTCAAACTATACATTTTACATTTCTCTTTTATCAACTCACTCCTTTTCATTATAGATCTGCATAAGAGAGACCATTAATAATTATATGACAGTCAATGCTAGACTCTCTTAAAATTTCTTTGATGAATACCTTATTCCAAAATACTTCAATTTAGCCTCAAGCAAAAAATGCAACCATATTATTTGACATAATATCACAAGAATGGGACCAACACAACTTCCCCAAACTCATCCCTTCTGAAACCTCTTGAGCTGGGCCATCATAATCTGTAATGCTCTCTGAACCACTGTCTGCCATGCTTCTACCAGTATGACCCATTAAGCCATGATTAAAGAACTCAATTTCTTTTCTAATCCAAACTTCCCAGGTCAACATTCTATAGCAAGCAACATGATTATTCTAGCAATACCTGGTACCAAACTTCTGCCTGGGTTACTGTTCTATTGCTATTAAGGGGCACCATGAAACCAGGACTTGCTTACAGTTTCAGAGTTTATTACCATCATGGCAGGAAACCTGGTGGTATGTATGCATGCAGACTTGGTGCTAGAGAAGTAGCTGTGAGTTCTACAACTGGATCCACAGGTAATAGCAAGATAAAGCCACTGCCTTGGCTTGGGCTTTTGATGCCTCTAATGCCACCTCAGTGGCATACTTCCTCCAACAAAGCCACACCTACCTCAAAATAAGACTACACTTCCTAACACTAACATATAATGTCACTCCCTAAGTATTAATGTATATAAGTCTATGGGAGCTATTCTTTGTCAAACTATCATAACTTGAAAGAATGTACTCCAAGCATATTAACCAGGCTCCACATCTCACAATTCCACAAACTGTTTATTCATTTGTTTTGGAAGTGTGGATTAAACCCCTTTAAAATTCTCCCTTTTTCTACACATTATGTTTCTTACTGGATTAATTAACTAATGAAGGCAAAACTTTTAAGACACAATCACTATAGAAAAGAATTGTATTGATATGCTACTTGCATGGAGGAAAAGCACAAGAGCCTTCATGGATACATTTCAATTTTGAATTGGGCCCAGCCCAGTTAATAGCATCTCAATTTTGACTTGGTTTCTGTTCACATCATATTTTTCCATCAAAATTTTGAAGTCTTTTTTCTATGTCACTCTTCTGCCTATGAAATTTATTTTATACCTGGGCATGGTAATGCATGTCTGTAATCCCAACACTTGGGACAGCATGAAGGAGGCAGATCTCTGTGAGTTCTAGTCAAGCCTGGTCTACAAAAGGAGTACAGGAAATTAAGGCTACACAGAGAAACACAGTCTCTAAAATAATTTTTAAAAATAAATTCATTTTACAATAGCTGAAAGCTCTCTTGTTATAAGAAAATTATGGATTATGTTTTTCCTTGCTGTAATACTCCTAATTGTTAACACCAATAAACAGTGTTTATGTTTTCCATAGGCATGTGTACAGTGTAAAATTTACATTTTAATTTATTTAATTTTTATGAAATATTTCAAATTAATGGAAAATTTGAAAGAAAATTTATAAAAATTTATATATCATGCATTTATTCATGTTACTATGGCTTTAATTTTTTGAAACATTTTGTGAACTAAGTTCTGATTTATGGCTTAGTATCCTATTTCATATTTATGATACTACTACTACTACTACTTCTACTACTACTACTACTTCTACTACTACTACCTTAGACTCTAGGTTGTTGCAAGGAGTGTATAACTGGCTTATGATAAAAATAATGTTTAAATATTAAAATGTAATAAAATCTGAACAGAATGATAAAATAACGAAATATAAAAATGTATAATAAACAGAAGAATATGTGTTCTGAAGATCTGTACAGTTCCCAGAATTTTACCAGTGTGACTTAGTATTTTAATAGGCAAAATGGTGACTGAACTACAGATAATTAAAAAACATACTTATTCATTTGTTGTAAGAAGTATTCATTTAAATCCACTAATTACTCCATTAAAATGCTCAATATACATAAAGATACAAAGTAAAATAGCTCCTCAGGAGCAACATACATCTTTCTAGAACTGAGATCAGAGTGAAATTTCTTTTGGGAGACACCATGAAGATAATGCATATATATAATATATGTAATAATAGAATATAATATCATACTCAGTAGCAATTGTACAGGATTTAAAATAGTGAATCTCAAGGGAATATTTTATATCACTTCTTTTACTGTATGTAGACTAACAATGTCAAAAATTAAGTAAATAGAACACTTGAGTGGAGAGAGGGATTTGACTTTCTCATGTACTCTGGTGCCTCACATTTGACTATGTTCCCTGGAGGGGGAGACCTAGTGGCACTCAGAGGAAGGACAGCAGGTCACTGAGAAGAGACTTGATACCCTATGAGCATATACATGGGGAGGTAATCCCTCTCAGGAACAGTCATAGGGTAGGGGAATAAGGGGAAAATGGGAGGGAGGGGAGAATGGGAGGATACAAGGGATGGGATAACCATTGAGATGTAACAAGAATAAATTAATATAAAATAAATAAATAAATAAATAAATAAATAAAAATCTGTTATTTGAGAAATCAAATGCTGTGGCATCCTAACACATCTCACTGATTATCTGACTGTACTAGAGATACACTTTAAAATAGATTATGTTTAGCTGTAATACCAACTGCACTGTCCTTAAAAGCTGCATTTTCTGTTAAACATTAATTCCCAGAATTCCAGAATTCTACCTACCCCATTGAGGAGTAAATAATTATATTATAGTAATATATGGCTGAATGAATTGTAGCACTGAAATTAAAGTTGAGTTATACATACATTTAAAAGTGAAAATAAACACAGAATTCATGAGAATACCAAAATTAATTAAGTACAATACTAGTCAATTACATTTGTGAATATTCTTCCTATTCCATACCTTTCTGGTTTCGAAAAGAAACTCTTAATTTACTTCTGGACCTTAGTATTCCCTCCCTCCTCTTATCCCAGTCATTTTTCCCACTTCCCTATCCATTTCTCCACCATTTCTAGTCAAAAAATGAGAGGCCACCCATGGATATTAACCTGACTTGGCATATCAAGTTACAGTAAAAAACTAGGCACATTTTCTCCTATTGAGGTTTCGAAGAGGCAGCTCAGTAGGAGGAAAAGCTCCCAAAGGCCAGCAACAGAGTTAGAGACAGATTATGCTCCCTCTAATAGGAGTCCCATATGAAGACCAAGCTACATAACTGTTATATATGTACAGAGAGCCTAGGTCAGTACTGTGTGTGATCCTTGGTTGGGGTTTCAGTATCTGTAGGACTCATTGCAGCCAGTTTAGTTGATTCTGTAGGTTTTCTTGTGGCTTTGTTGACCCCTCTGTTTATTAGAATCCTTCTTCTTCCTCTTCTGTAGGATGCCCCAAGTTCTATATAATGTGGATCTCTGCATTTGTTTCCATCAGTTTCTGGGTGAAACCTCTCTGACGAGTTATGCTAGGCTTGTGTCTTTAAGTATAACAGAATATCATTAGCAGTGTCAGGGGTGGGCAACCTCTCATGGAATGAGTCTCAAGATGGATCAGTCATTGGTTTGTAATTCCTTCATATCCTGCTCCATCTTTGCGCTTGCACATATTGTAGCTGGACAAATTTCAGGTCAAAAGTTTTGTGACTTGTTTGGTGTTCCAATCCATCCATTGGATGTCTTACTTGCTTAAGGAGACAGCTGGTGCCGTCTCTATATCCCCCATTGCTAAGTGTTAGCTAGGGTCACCCTCATAGATTCCTGGGTGCTTCCATGCCCTAGGTTCTAGCTCATCCCTGAAATGTCCCTTCCATTCGAGTTGTCTTTCTCAGTAATCTCTCCCTTTGTCCTCCACCCACCTGATCCTCCCTAGTCTCATGTCCCACCCCCACCTGCAACTAGTCCATGTCCCCATACACCCACATTGTGTATTCTATTTTCCTTCTCAGTGTGATTCACACTTCTCCCCTTGAGCTTTTGCTGTTACTTAGTTTCTTTGAGTCTATGGATTGTAGCATGGATATCCTTTACTTTCCGGTTGATACATATCCATTTATAAGTGACTATATAACATGTTTGTCATTCTGGGTCTTTATTTCACTTAGGATGATCTTTTTCAGCTCCATCCATTTTGCTGAAAATTGTATGATGCATTTGCTTTTAATAGCTGTGTAATACTCCATGTGTAAATGTATCACATTTTCTTTATCCACTCTTCTGTTGAGGAATATCTAATTTGTATCTAACTTTGCTATTATGAATTAAGCTTCTATGAACATAGTTGAACAAGAGTCCATGTGGTATTTGGGAACATCCTCTGGATATATACTCAGGAGTGGTATAGCTGGTTCTTGAGGTAGATTTATTCCCAATTTTATGATAAACCACCATATTTATTCTCAAAGTGGCTGTACAAGTTTTCATTTCCACCAGAAATGGAGACGTGTTTGCCTTGCTCTACATCCTCAACAGTTTGAGCTGTCACTTGAGTTTTTGTCCTTAGCCATTCTTATGGGTATAAGATGGAGTCTCAGATTTATTTTGTTTTGGATTTCCCTGAATGACTAAAGACATTGAACATTTCTGTAAGTGCTTCTCAGCCATTAGAGACTCCTTTACTAAGAACTCTTAGTTTAGCTCTGTATCCATGTCACACATGGGCCAGGCAGATCAGGAGTCAGTAGTGGAGAGGGCTTTAAGCCGAATGTTGCTTGGACGCAACACAGGTTTCCTCAAGATGGAAGATGATGGGAGTTGAATTCCGTGAACACCACACCTATGTTGGTACTGTTGCCTCTCTTCTGGCTGTGTCCCATGTGGGTCATGCAAATGGAGTCAGTAGCAGAGAGGGCCTCCCATACATGTTTTTTTAATAACTTAGATTATTTCAGGTACATTGTTTTTTTCTGTTTTTTATTTTTGTTTTGGGTTGTTTGTTTGTTTTGTTTTGTTTGTTTGTTTTGGGCTGTACGTATGTCTGCTTGCCACCCAGAGTTAGAAGTCTGTTACCGCTCTAGCATCATGTCTACTTGGATGCCTCCATGCTTCTCACCATGATGACAATGGACCAATCTTTTGAAATGTAAGCAAGCCCCAATTAAATGATTTCATTAATAAGAGGTCCTGTGGTCATGGTCTCTCCACAGCAATATAAACTATAATAAGACAGTCATTGATTTTAAAGTTAATTTGCTTGAATTATTTTCTGTTTCCAAGCAGATCTTTATTTTATCTTTAAATTCAGGTGTATTCAAACTCTCAAGCTACAGGCCAAATGAAAACATATTCTTGGCCATAATACCACATGAATGGCATCAATTCCTGATAGAGACATTGTTCCCTACTGAAACCTGATGAGCAGGGCTTCCTCTGCCTGCCTTTCTTTTAGCATTCTTGTCTTCTGAGCTCTCATCAGAATGCTTTATTATGCTGTACTTCCAACATATTAGGTATAATTTAACCTAAAGTAACCAAAAATCTACATTTTGGTCAATATAATTTCCAAGGTAGAGTAAAATTATGCTCAGACTTAATATTGCAATGATCACTACTTCTCAGTACCAATTTTATGTATTAGTTTTCTTCCTCCAATAATTCCCACTGGTATAATATTGGGAAAAATGTCCATGACTAAACAAAAAGCTCATGAGTTGAATCTGTAGATTGCTTTGGTAAGATAGCAATTTTTACTATGTTAATCCTACCAAATCATGAGCATGGGAGATTTTTTTCATCTTCTAATATCTTCTTCAATTTCTTTCTTCAGAGACATGAACTTTTTTGGTTTTGTTTTTGTTATTTTATACAGGTATTTCACTTGCTTGGTTATAGTTACACGAAGATACTTTACATTATTTGTGGCTATTGTGAAGGGTGTTGTTTCCTTTATTTCTTTCTTAGATATTCTTCATTTGTATACAGGAGGGCTATTGATTTTTTAAAATTAATTTTATCCAGCCACTTTGTGGAAGGGTTATTATCAGAGTTAGGAGCTCTCAGAAAGAATTTCCACTGTCACTTATGTGTACTATCATATGATCTGTGAAAAGTGATACTTTGACTTCTTTTTTCAGTTTGTATCCTTTTGATCTCCTTTCTCTTATTGCTTCAGCTAGGTCTTCAAGCACTATTTTGAGGTGATATGAAGAGAGTGGGCATCCTTGTCCTGTCTCTGCTTTCAGTAGAATTGCTTTAAGTTCTGTTCATTTAATTTGATGTTGGCTATAGGCTTGCTGTGTATTGCCTTTATTGTGTTTAGGTAAGTTCCCTGTATGCCTGATGTTTCCAAATCTTTAAAAATGAATAGGTGTTGGATTTTGTCAACTGCTTTTCTTTGGCATCAGATGAGATGATGATTAGTTTTGTTTTGTTTTGTTTTCCTTTACTTTGTTTATATAGTAAATTACATTGATGGATTTTCTTATATTGTACCACCAACACCACCAGTACAGAATTTGATGTTTTCCTCTCTGAGTTCAAGTTTTCTTTGTTCTGATAATTCCTTGCTATATACAATTTCTTTCTTTCTTTCTTTCTTTCTTTCTTTCTTTGTTTCTTTCTTCCTTCTTTCCTTCCTTCCTTCTTTCCTTCTTTTCTTCCTTGCTTCCTTCATTTCTTTCTTTTGAGAAGTAGAACACTGATAATAGAATATTGGAAGTACATCTATTTTTTATAGGAGCGCACTATTAGTAGGATGCCTTGAGTTGCATATGAGAATTGAATATGAGACTTTTAAACAGCCTTTGAAATATTAAAATTATAGGGTTTTTAAGGTTAGTTTACATGTATTTTTACATTACAATATTGCAAGAAGCTCATCAAGACAAATTTCAGAAAATTATGCCTAAACAGTGATTTATTTGCATATCATGTCAACTAGGCTAGGACATATGCTTATTTGGTTAATATGGATTATTAAGTTAACTAGGTCTAGAATTAGCTAGGAGAAAAGATTTTTAACATGCCTGTGAAGAATAATCTTGGCCAGTTAACTTCTGTCTTTGTGAAGAATTATCATCTTGATTAGGTTAATTGAGGAAGAGGACCCACCTAATTATGGGCAATGCCATTCTCAGGGAGTAGGTCCTACTTTTAGATTCTGCCTGTGTCTTTACAGAAACATAACAATACTAAAGTGTTTATTAATGAGCATTTTGGGTTCTAAATGCCTTTTGTGCTTGGATTTCAATTTATTTCAATATGTTTAGGAAATTATCTGCCATAATTCATATATATCATATTTTATTCAGTTTCCTTCGGTATCATTGTTTGGTTCAGTGAATGTATCCCAGTCTTGAGAATTTCGTTCATTTTAAATTATTTTCTCTATATTCTTGAGAATATATTTTTTTGTGTGTGTGCAGACTTTTTTTTTTATTAATTTATTCTTGTTACATCTCTATGGTTATCCCATCCCTTGTATCCTCCCATTCTCCCCTCCCTCCCATTTTCCCCTTATTCTCCTCCCCTATGACTGTTCCTCAGAGGGATTATCTCCCTCTGTATATGCTCATAGGGTATCAAGTCTCTTCTCGGTGACCTGCTGTTCTTCCTCTGAGTGCCACTAGGTCTCCCCCGCCAGGGAACATAGTCAAATGTGAGGCACCAGAGTACTTGAGAAAGTCAAATCCCTCTCTCCACTCAAGTGTGGAGACTGTCCTATCCATGGGCTAGATCAGGGTAGGGGTTTAAATTTTACCGCCTGTATTGTCCTTGGCTGTTGCCTTAGTTTGAGCGGGACCCCTTGGCCCAAATCTGCCTATCATAATGTTCTACTTGTAGGTTTCTAGGACCCTCTGAGAATATTACTGTTTCAATCTTGTTCTCTATCCCTGATAATGTCTTATTGGTCTTGTCTGTTGATAATGTATTCTACTATTTTAACTTGATCAATTTATTTCTTCATTGACAGAATTTCTGATTACTTTGTATAATCTTAATTATTTTTACTAAGAAGTTTCTCCTTGTCCTTGTATTTCTCATCCATATTACTAACCATTTCTTTCACGTGGCAGTTTTCTTGTCTAGGTGCTAAAGTGATTTCTTTACTTCCTTACACTTCCCATTTTTGTACTCAATCTATTTAAAATAGAATTCTGAAATTTCTCTTTTACATTTGTAATATCTAATTATCTTTATGTTTTATTAAGGAGACATTGGAAAGTTGTGGGTGTTTCATAACAAACTGTTTTTTGTGTGCATATATTCAGGTGCATATGTTTTCCTTTATTCTTTTCCCCACTGGTTTTGTTTGCATTATTTTATATAAGGTTTCTTTTTCAGTTGTCTTCATTTGAAATTACTTTCCCTACAACTATTTAGTTGAAGAAAGTGACTGTCTCTGATGTTAATTTATAGTTTATTTTAAACCTCATCATATTAATAATTAAATAAGAAATTAAAGAAGCAAAGGGGAAACAGGAAAAAAGTATACAGTGCAATAATCAGAAGCATAGTATTATGATAGAGCTATGAAAAATAGCACAGAAAAATATTACATAGTACAAGTAGTAAAGCATGCAGCTGTGAAAACTTTTTAGTGAAGATAAAACTTAATTAAAACCAAAAATGAACAAGAAAACATATAAAGAAAAACTAAAATAAAATTTATATAGCAACAATAATAATGAATAAAACCAATAATATAAAATAAAAGTTATTATGGATGTCAGTCAGTATTTTTTCTTATCGAGATAATATGATTCTTGGATAAGTTATAGAAACTTTGATAATTTAAGCAAATTAAGTCAGCATATCTGACCATTTGCGAAAAATTTTTAATCATATTCTTTCTTCTATAATTACATTTTTAGCCTGCTTCCTGCCTGTGAATTAGAACTTTGTATTTGGTTGTTACCATGTGCACTTCTTTGTGTAACTGAGACTCTGAGGGTATGTTTACTATTGTCATACCTGGAAAGATATTATATAAACTCCATAGTAATATTCCAGAGATCCGAGAACTTACCCAAGTGATGGCTGAGGGCCATTATGCTCTCTGGAAAATATCTTCCAGTCTCAATTTCTGATTTCCATGCTACACTTCTGTTTCTGTATCCCTGGTCTTCTCTTCTATGACCTTCACTCTACTCTTGTCATATTCAAGCCATGGTTGGTTTTCCCTGGTCTAGGTTTCCTTGACATTCTTTTGATGTCATGGTATCTGTCTATGAGAAAAAAAATCTCTTCTAACTCTACCTCTATCTCCCCTGGAGAAACAAGCATGGAACACATGGAATTGGGCACTTATGAAAATGCTTTGTTTTCTTCTTTACAGAAAAATTCTCACCTACATTTTATTCTCTCTCTTTAGTCCCTCCAATAAGAGGAAAAGGATCTACACTTTATAACATTTTTTCTTTTTTATATATTCTTTTTTTATTATTTATAACAGTTTTTACATTTAAAAACATTTTGATCATATCCTTCCAAATCCACTCCCTTCTCTCTACCAAACCACTATGATTTCTTTAAACACCAAAACAAAAACACATCACAACAAGAAAATCCCTCAAAACCAAGAAAACAAAACTATGCCTCAAATGAGAAACAAAACAAAACAAAACAAAAATCACACCAGACTGTATAGTATGTGAAAGAGGAAAAATCAGCTTTCCTCAATAAAATGACACTGAATATATCAACCACTGCAGGATGGCCCTCAATTTCAGGATTTTTGATGGAGTCTACAGTTTTTTATTTGTTTGTTGGTTTGTGTGTGTGTGTATGTGTGTGTGTGTGTGTGTGTGTGTGTGTGTGTCGGGGTGTGTGTGTGTGTGTGTGTGTGTGAGAGAGAGAGAGAGAGAGCGAGAGAGTGAGTGAGAGAGAGAGAGAGAGAGACAGAGAGAGAGAGTTTATTTGGCTACAGTAAGACATTTTTCATTTTTTCCTGCTCAATATGTGCTGCTGTCTTCCTTTCATTTTATGAATCATAATACAGTGTATTATCCTATTTGTTTTTATATCTGGTAATTCATTGCATTTATTCATATAAAAAGCCCCCAATTGTTACTTCAACATTTCTTTGTCCCTTTCTAGTTTGTCTTATATCATTATAGTATATAAATTCTTTTTTTCTTTAAAATGTGTTTTTCATTTTCTTTCATAATTTCTATACCTTAATATTTGTATTATTTGATTCATTTATTCAGAGACAAATTTCAATTCACATATTAGTGTTAAAATCTGTAAAGTAATCTCACTGATTTACCTCTTTTTCAATGACATGAGAAAAAAACCAGTCTGTTGTGGTGGTATACACCTTTAATCACAGCACTCAAGGAGGCAGAGGCAAGCAGATTGTGATTGCTGTGAGATCAAGACCAGTCAAGTATTGTCTACAAAACAAGCCTAGAACAGGCAAGGCTACACAGAGAACTCGGTCTCAAAAACACAAACAAAAAAATGGAAGGAAGAAAAAAATGGTAGGAACCAAACAAATATAACAGCACAAATTTTCCATCTGTAAATTGTGTAAATATAAAATTTATAAATACTACCAAATGCCACTTTACCTTGTATGATTGCATAATCATGTATATTTCCAAAATAGTTAGATGACCATTAAATGTAAATATTTAAAATATTTATACCATCAGTAAGATTGATTTTTTATAAAATAAAATTTAAAATAATTGTTTTTTAATTCAACTTTGATTTTGTGTCATTTATTACACTCTAGAGAATCTATAATTCATAATCTGAAGATTAAGTCATAGTGCTTGGTGATATTTATATATATTGTGGTCCATTTATTTTCTTGGTTTTCATACTGAAATATCTATTTCATCCTTTCTTGCAATTTGCTATTCAAGTAAAATTTCCTTGTAAAAACCTTCTTGGCCAAGTAAAGTTTTCATCATATATTTTGACCATACACCAGTATTTCCTTTGTAGTAATTTAAAAACCTTTAGAGTTTTAATATTGCTATTATTAGTGCATATACATACACACACAAACATACACACATATGTATATAATGACCTCAGTTTCTCTTCCTTCTTATCTTCCCAATCCCTCACTCCCATTTCCCCTCTCCTCCAGATCCACTCCTCATCCATTTTCTTTCATAAAGGGGCAGGCATGCCAGGGATCTCAAGCAAACTTGGCATAAATCTTTGCAAAAAGACAAGGGACATCTGCTTATATTAAGACTGGACCAGGCAACCCATAGAAAAAAGGATTCCAGAAATAATCAAAAGAGTCATAGACAGCCCCTGTTCCCACTCTTCAGAGTTCCACAAAATGATCAAGCTATACAACAATAACATATATACATAGGACCTATTTCAGTCACATGCTGGTTCCCTTGTTATCCATTCATTCCCTTTGAGCCTTTATGAGGTCATGTTCATTGATTCTGTGGTTTTTTTTTTTTTATTGTTGTTGAATGTTTTTTGTTTTGTTTTCTTTCTTTTTTTTTCAGAATGCTACAGTGTTTTTAATTTTAACACAAACTTATGTTTCATTTCTAAGAATAAGCATTTGATATGAATATTTACTTATGGGATTTAAAAGAGCAACATCAAGATGAAAGAAATGTGCTAAAGGCCAGTATAGTGCTCAGGCTTTAGGACACTCACTTCCAAGTCTGACATTCAGTCTTCAGAACCCAACAGTTGATGGTGGTCTTGTCACCACACATGCACCATATAAGTAAATGCAATCAATGAAGCTGCTCAGTATTTAAGAGTGTGCACTACACGCCTTTAATCCAAGTACTTCGGAGGGAGGGGCAGGGGAATCTCTATGAATTTGAGGAGAGCCTCATTTACGTATACAGTATGACTAGTTTTTTGGTTTTGGTGACAGGGTTTCTGTGTAGCCTTAGCTGTCTTGCACTCACTTTTTAGACCAGGCTGGCCTTGTTTTCTTTCTTGTGGTCTTTTTTTCATTTATTATGTTTCTTTTTTTAAACATATATTTATATTGTTACACATGAGTAAAATAAACTACACACAACATGAGGCAATCATGAATTATATAGATGTTACATTCATAGTGATCTGGCTATTTGTATTTGGCAAACTTGAAGTAAACATCTTTCCTATCCTGTTGGGTCTAAATTTTTGAATAGAGATTAATATCTATCATATCTCATCTCTATCAACTTAAAATTCTATCTTGATCCAAAAAATATCTTAACTCCTAACTTACAAAGCTTAATTGAGAGGCTAAACTATCTGGTCTTCAAACCCATTAGAGATGTGAGAAGGGATTAAACTTAAATACCTGAGTGAACCCAGAGTGAAGGTTAGCAGCTTCCAAATTGAAAAATGACTGAGACAGTTTATTGCTTGAGCAGTCACCCAACATTCTCTATAACTTTGGAGCATCATCTCCAGCCTTCTGGCCCAATATATCTGACAGACATGTTTGCAGGACAGGAAATATTGAGGACTTGCTTAACCTGTCTTGGCAGAGTTTGGCCGTTGACTCTGCCTGCATCTTAACTTGCCCATTTTTAGGCAGATTTCTGTCTGTGGCAGAAACGAGGACATTTTGCCCAATGGCTGATTTGCCACATTTGAAGCCAACTACAAAAGGAGATTCTTTGATGCTCATCTTCTCTGAGGCAGGCTGTGTGTTGCCAGGAGTTAACTTGTCTTTTGTCAAAGAATCTTTAGAATAATAAAACATCTTTTAATGCCATTTCTGTAGGTCTCTGAAGACCCTATTTAAGTATTTTACCTCATATATCTATAGAATCATATCTATTAGACCTACAGTAAGTATTCTTGTGATAAAATTAAACTAGATTTTTACATGAGCATTATTTGCATCAATATACAAAATTCAATACCATAGAATTAAAAAATAACCTTATATGACCTTATTTCTCTTTGTATGTATCATTGATTAATCTGTGTTAATCAGTAAGGTTGGTAAGATTCCCAGAGAGACCTAAGCTAAGGATTAAAAAGTAAGCTGTACATCTTGATCTCAGAACTGATTCAACAGGAATACAAATGAATTTTTATATATGTGTATAAATTTTAATAGAGTATAGCAACAGTGAAAATCATGTTCACATTTATTTGAAACAGGTTGTTTTGTATGAGATTGACTAAGGTATAGAATTATAAAATATTTCTTGTACACATTTTAATGAAAATTTAATGTAAGATGTTACATGTAAACAGATAAATGAAAATAAGTTCATTAGCACATGTTTAGAAGTGCTTCTCCTTTGGTGTGATTCATGGGTTATTGCACTTTCAGTCACAATTCTGGTGAATATTGAATCATGGATTTCTATTATTTGTGAATATTGGTAAAGCATATTTTATGTTTAGAAGTTCTTATGTAAGTTTTTATCCACACAATATTGTATTGCTTTTTGTTCTACTCCCTATAGAAATTGCAAATGATATTTTAATGTTCACATAAAGATTTTATATTTACTTTATATATTGCTTTCTATTTGACTGCAAATTTACCTACCTTCATTAATAATTATATATTTCTTTCTTTTCAATTTTATTTTACATGCTTGATTAAATGCAAAGATAAAAATAGAGTGTGGATAATAGTTAACATTAAGGTCACATGGTGAATATTTAATTGATAATCTGACTGACTAGAACTTGCAAAAGAGGTGTCAACATATATAGCTCATTTTCTTCACATGATCCCTTTCTGTTTAAGATATAATGTAATAGAGATAGTTGCAAAGTTCAGGAAAGGAAAATCTGAACAAAACCAAACCATATTGACTAAGTGTTGTGTCACTGAAAGCAGACATTCAGACTCCCTGATGTTTTAATTTTTGATTTAATTTTTTGATAATGTAGTATAGTTGCATCTCTGTCTCAGACATGAGAGAGAAAAAAATGACAGACTAAACCATTAGGGGTTTGTATCTACTTATCAGGGTTTTTTTTATACTTTCTCCATCTTTAATATTCCAAATCTAGAAGCCTCCTCAGATAATAAGAGACATGTGATTGGGTTATTATCTGTCAAAGATAAGATACAGTGACTCATACAAAATTAAATAAAAAAGAATTGTAAAGCAAGAAATGATATCATTTTCCCCTCATTCTCATAACCAAGTTTAAATTTACCTTGGTTATATAAATATGCAGTTAGATGCTCATTCTTTTCTTATTTCCTGAACTCTTTTCACTGTCTCTATGACATACTGTTATAAAAGCATATCTACTTCATAAACACTTATGGGACATGAAATGAAACAAATAGAAATATCGTTTTATTTTTAAAGCATGCAGTTATTATTTTTATTTGCTTGTATTTATTGTAAATATTGGTAGGGTTTAAAAATGTAATTTATTTAAAGCATATCTGGTATTTAGACTAAACTTACCTCATACTTTCTGCTTTCTTCCTTGTACCAGTCCATATTCCACTATTTCACTTTTTTACTTTAGTCTTCCTTACATTTTATGGTTTTATGTTTTTTACACAAAAGCAAGGATTCAAAAAATCTACTATAAAGCTTATAATTGTATGATCAAAACACATAAGGAACACTGTATGGCTCAGCAGATAAAGGCACTTTATGTCTGATTGCATTACCTGATTCTGATTTCCAGGACCCACCCCATGAAAGATGCAGCAGATTCATAAAAATATGCTGACTTCCAAGTTTGTTTCCATAGGGACCTCCCCAACATATAAAAAAGTAAAATCAATGGAATTATTTAAGACTGGTTGGTAAGATGAGTAAGTGGGTAAAATGATTAGCACCAAACTTTAATAAGACCTGAGTTCAATCACTGAGAATTACACGGTGGAAGGAAAGAACAAATTTCTTCAAGTGTGCACATAATTTTGAAAACCAGGTTGAGTTTAATTCCTCTTGATTCTTATTGTTTGAAAATTTTAAATTACCTAATGTATCAATTTGAATCTCTTCCTTTTATAACTTATAATGGGAAGTTATAAGTTTATGGTATTTTTATTTATACCGGTATTAATGGCTTTAATTAGCAACTTTATAATGAATAATAAAAATAGTTCTATTATTTTTAGTATCTTATCTATACAATGAAGAGAGGGAGATAGACAATAGAAAATGAAATAATACCCAATTTTTAAATATCCAGTGCACACACAAATATAAAAGCTCAATATCATCTTTTTCTGCCTATGGCAAGTGTGATCAACTTCATTCAATGTCTATGATGTACTAGCTATTGTACACTGAGTTTCCAAATGGTCATTCTTTACAGAACAAAAAGGCAAGTTGTTTGACTCTCAATCTATAACCAAGCAACTGGTTAAAAGTAAACTGATTTTCCATTATATCAAAACCTACTTTTGTTTTTTCTACAGTCTTGCCCCAATCAACTGTAGATACGATGTGTATAAAATCATCTATCTTTGGATGTCATTTCATATTATAGTGAGACTCTGCTTTCATTCTACTAATATGTCCAAATAAAGAAGATATTTTTATAGTTTCTTGATAAAACCTCTTCCAACATTCAAGGTGTTTTTTAAACCATCAAAGCACACCATATATATACATATATAGTAGGCCTGCAAAAACTCAGGAGTTCAGGATGGGATTTTTTTCATTTTGAATTATAGAATAACTTTGCAGCATTCTTAGTCAGATGTAAAGAAAGATAATAAAATTTATGCACCCCATTACTCTTCACTATAACTATTGCAAGAAAACATCAGAAACAACATATTGAGAGGGCCATGCTTTTGATATAGATGGATATGAATTTACTATCTCTACCTATTTGAAACATTCGTTGACTTATGAGTACCTCAAGTCCTAGGACTAGATACCTGTTACAATAAAAGGGATAAACAGCAATTGACCCAATAAGAAGTGAAAAGTTACAAGGAATGTTGAGTTATTAGTATTTACTATGGAATTATTATTTTAGTAATATTAAAGGTTACTCCTCTAACCAGATTTGTACTCAATCACACAAAGAGACCAAGATCTATTTAATTATCCCACAGCACAGTGCTGTGCAACAATTACTCAATCCTAAACCTCCCTGCTAATATAGTTTCCTTCTATTCATATTTACCACATTATACTTGCTTTTAAATAATCTCTTAGGCCTGGATCACTTCTCCTAATGTTTCCTGGTTCAATCTTTTTGAAGACCTAGGTAATTTCTGTTCTTATTCTGTAATGATGCATAACTATTGTAGTGGTGATGAAGATGATTTGTGCTCTTTTATCTTCCCAAACCAATGTAGAACAGAATAAGATGTGAAAATTCTTAAACAAGGATTTCAGTTACAAAACGACTTGTACTATTTTATCTATTACATTTAGTTAAGATGAATGACAGGAGTTCTTTGAATTCTGATGTAATTTAAGACAG
Organism: Acomys percivali; assembly: GCA_907169655.1. Classification (NCBI taxonomy): domain Eukaryota; kingdom Metazoa; phylum Chordata; class Mammalia; order Rodentia; family Muridae; genus Acomys; species Acomys percivali. The sequence goes on along the minus strand of OU015760.1, from coordinate 63,868,485 downwards.
AAGAAAACACAGGAATTGGGTAAATATTTGTTCGTCTTTTCTTTCTTTCTTTCTTTTTTTTTTTTTTTTTGATATTATACAGTTTACTTTTAGTTTGGAAATTTTATTTGAGCAGGAAAAGAAAAACACAAGTTAATTTACCAAAAGTTAGAGTGCCTTGAAGTGCCAGCTGAGTTGGAATGATGATACAAATAAGATTCTTAGCTTTTGGGAAACTAGAAGAACAATAAAACAAATGACTTAAACTACCTTAGTAAATGTCAAAGTATGTATTAGCAGGAGGAATGATGAGAATAAGGAGTAGAAAGTGGCTAGGTAGTTTAGGTAAAAAGACTCCAAAGAAAAGTACGTAGTTCACAAATTTCGGAAATTCCTTGTTTTAATAGCTGAGTAGTATTCCATAGTGTAAATGTACCACAGTTTCTTTATCTATTCTTCTACTGAGGGACACTTAGGCTGTTTCTATGTTCTGGCTTTTATGAATAAGGCTGCTATGAACATGGTTGACCATATTTCCCTGTTATGTGCTGGAGCACCTTCTGGGTATATTCCAGGGAGTGAAATAGCTGAGTCTTGAGGAGGCCCTATTCCCTGTTTTCTGAGATAGCACCAGACAGATTTCCAAAGTGGCTGCACTAGTCTGCATTCTCACCAGCAATGAAGGAGTGTTCCTCTTTCTCCACATCCTCGCCAGCATGTGGTGTCACTTGAATTATCAATCTTAGCCATTCTGATGGGAGTAAGATGGAATCCCAGAGATGTTTGGATTTGCATTTCTCTGATGACTAAAGATGTTGAGCATTTCTTTAAGTGTTTCTCAGTCTTTTGATATTCCTCTGTTGATAATTCTCTGTTTAATTCTGAGCCCCATTTCTCAATTGGGTTATTTGGTTTGGTGGTGTTTAATTTCTTGAGTTCTTTATATATTTGGATATTAGACCTTTGTCAGATGTATGGTTGGTAAAGATCTTTTTGCAGTCTGTAGGCTGTAGCTTTGTTCTGTTGACAGTGTCTCCTTTTGAAGTTTGTGGACGAATGGATTGAACTAGGAATGATCATAATGAGTGAGCTAACCCAGGAGCAGAGAGACTCAAATAGTATATACTCACTTTTAACTGGACACTAACCCAAAGGGCATGTCTCATGAAAGTCTCCACTTACCAGAAAAGTGGGATAGAGAGGAGGACATGCTAAGATGAGAGAAATATAGGAGATAGGTAAATAGATGGATCCAAAGGGTCCTAGAAACCTACAAGAAGAACACTATGATGAGCTGATCTGGGCCCAGGGTTTCTGCTCGATCTATGGCACCAACCGAGGACAATATGTGCAGTCATCTAACCCCTACCTAGATCTAGCCAAGGGACAGGACATTCTCCAGTTAAGTGGAGACTGGTGACTGACTTTCACACAAACTCTGGTGCCCCATATTTGGCCATGTCCCTTTGATAGGGAGGCCTGATGGCACTCGAAGGAAGGATAGCAGACTACCAAGAAGAAACTTGATACCCTAGCATCATAGTCAAGGGGAGGAGGACCCCTTCAGTCACAGTCATAGAGAAGAGGAATGGGATAAATGTGGTAGGGAGGGAGAAATGGGAGGATGAATGGGATGGAATAGCAATTGAAATGTAATATGAATGATTTTATTTTTCAATAAAAAAAGAAAAGTACATAGTTAATTTCATAGTGAAAAGAGAGGCATGTATTTATGCTTCTTGATAGCCTCATGCTTGATAGAGTCCAGAGGTATCTGAGGTGTTTGGTGTCTTTGATTCCTGACTTGGTTTTTAAGTGATTTTTAGGATTACATTTTCAAAGCAGTAATGATAATGCAGAAACAAAACAAAACAAAACAAAAACAAAAACAAAAAAAACAGAAAAAACCCTCAAACCAAACCAAACCAAAAAACCCAAACAAACAAATCTGCTTGTTAAGAGAATATCATCCCTGGGCTGGGAAGAGGCCTAGCTTTTCAGTTGGGTTGGTTCAATTACTTTGGATACGTGACCACCTATAGTAAGGTGGGCTTGTTTTAAGTCACGCTAAAGAAATAGGTAGAATAAATGGTCCTTTAATAAGATACATACTTTTCCTTTCCAAAATACTTCCACCAAATGTATAAGTTGATGGATCACAGTGTAGCTTTTCTTTTATCTTTCTCTTTTCTCAGAGTGTTTTTCATTACGTTTTGGTGTTTCTTCATCATTTGTTTTCTCTTGATTTACTGCCTCTAAAGCCTCCTTCATTGCTATGTGATTGCTTGTTAGTCATGTGTCTGACCTCTATATCTGCTTAACATTTTTGGATTATTTTCCCCTTCCTTTTTCCATTTTCTTCTGGGCAGCTGCTGAGATTTTCACTACTTGTTCCCCTGGAATTATTATTTTAAATGCTAACAAAATTGGTCTTGTGGTTTAAAAAAAAAAAAGGTACAGTGAGTCAATTTATAAGTTTAATAAAAAAAATTAAATTTTAATACAGGGTCTTGACATGTAGTCAAGACTGTTCTTGAACTTAGAGCTTATGCTGTATCTACCTCCTGGGTGCTGCTGTTAAAGCCCTAAACTACCAAACCTAACTGTACTCAATATCTTAGCTTTGAAATACTTTTTCTTAAAGGCAAGAGTGACAGTTTTTACATCAAATTTGACTATATCATCAGTCATAGAAAATACTTTTTCTCTGTAGAAAGCACAGATAGGCAGATGATCATTTTGTGAGGTTCCTTAATAACATGTCACTCTTCTGGCCCTGGAAACTTATTACAAAGTTTTTTTCAAATTCTTGAAGACAAAAAGCTATCCCTACAACAGGAGGAAATGAAAACTATAAAATACAGTGTAAGCTATAAATGACATACCTTTTGTGATCCATACCAGGAGAGACACTCTGGTATATGATATTGCAGGAAAGTCTGGATGATCAAAATGTCTAGCAAACATGGATATATCTTGATAACTAAAAATGGTATATTGACAAAGGCATTCTATCTTTGTTAGAGATTAAATTGTGTAGAAGAATTTTAACCCAGTAACATGGTTACTCTCGCAAGGGATCCAGCTGAAATATAGATATACCCTTAATATACAACTTTAATGCCTCTGGCTGGAGTACAGATGCACTTTTAATATACACCTTTAATCCCAAAAGGTGACATCCAATTAAAGTGAAGACAAAGTGACAAATCAGAGAAACATTTGACAGCATGAGCTATGCAGTTCAGTTTCCGTAGTTAAGAAGTAGTTGTTCCAAGCAGAGCTATTTAGTGAGAAGCCAAGAGAAACCACTTTGAATCAGTGAGCAAATCAGAGAAAGATTTGACAGCATGAGCTATGCAGTTCAGTTTCCGTAGTTAAGAAGTAGTTGTTCCAAGCAGAGCTATTTAGTGAGAAGCCAAGAGAAACCACTTTGAATCAGTGAGCTTAAAGAGGAGTTTGAGCCAGAACAGCTGAGTTGATCTAGCCATCCAGAGTTCAGTAAGAGCTAGGAAGGGGGAATTTATTCAGCAGTAAGTCTCAGAGGCTTAAAACATTCTAGGCCTAAGTTGGCAGATGGAGAATGGAAGCTGAAGACTTCAAGGTCCAGGCTTGTAAAATATTAAACTGTATGGAGGCTAGAATCTTCCAGTCCTAGTCTTAGGGACTGATGGAACAAAAATAGAATGATATTGTGTCAGCCCAAGCCTTGTATTTGTAAAGCTTGAGTATGTCTCTCATCTCCTTCCCTCATTTGATGAAATAAAAGCAATATTTACAAAATTGCTATAATAAAACAATATTACAAAAAGCAACTTAAGGACCAGAGAGTTTTTTTAATTTATAGTATCACATAACAGTCTTGCATTAAGGAAAGTCAAAGTAGGAATTTCAGAAAGGAACTTGGAGATAAGAACTAGAGCAGAGGCTACTGTTGGGGAATGCTGCTTGTTGCTTCATTTTTCATGGCATACTCAGACTGCTTTCTTATACAACGCAGGAGCACTTTCACAGAGAAGGGCCCACAAAGTGAAGGTCTCTTCCACACCAAACTTTAATGAAAAAAATATTCTATACATTTTTCTGCAGGTCTATATTCTCTCTTCCAGATACACCTAGCTTTGTGTCAAGCTGACTAAAACAAAACAAAACAACAATGAAAACAAACAAACTAACAAAAATCAGCCCACATTCCCTACATATATGCCTACCTGCTTAATAGATCCCTGGTTTGTAGAAAGAGCATTTCCACCACACCCTTGGCAGGTACTTAGAACATTGCATCTTCCTGTCATACATAGTTCAGCATCAGATAACTGCCAATACTATTCACTGAAAATCGTCACTCCAGTAGATCCTTGTGTTCTTATCTACAAAGATGCTGCTTTTATCAGATAAGACTTTCTATGTAGAACACTATAAAGTATCAAAATATAAGTCAACTCATGAACTTGTCAGTGACTTGGATGTTGTGACTTTCAGTAAAATGTATAGCATATTCATTACCACAAAACATATTGTCAGGTTGGCTCTTTCACTAATACATATCCTGGGTAATATTTATGAAGTAGTAATGTTAGAGTCTGAGTGATCTGCTGAAGAAAGAACCCAAGTCAGTATGCAAAAGCAAAGAACATTTTGGTTCCTGCATGCTGGGATCGTCTCTCTCCTCAAAAGGGTAACCCTGAAATGAGCTGGCAGAATCAATTTATAGACAGTCAGGAGGATTTGTGACACATGTTAATTGATCGGCAAAAAACAGAGTCAGAGTATGCAAGGGGATTTAGGATTGGTTGCTTGATTGGTTACTGGGAACTTTTTGAGTCATTAAAGTTCTGGCTTGATCTGAATAGGAGTTTGACGTTTACGGCCTGTATTGTCCTTGGCTGGTGCCATAGTTTGAGTGGGACCCTTGGGCCCAAATCTGCCTATCATAATTTTCTTCTTGTAGGTTTCTAGGATCCTCTGGATCCTTCAACTTTGCCCTTATATCATGCTTCTCTCATCTAGAGTCCCAATAGGATGTCCTCCCCTCTGTCCCAGTCTTTCACATGTACTCTGGTGCCTCACATTTGACCATGTCCCCTGGATGGGGAGGCCTGGTGGCACTCAGAGGAAGGACAGCAGGCTACCAAGAAGAGACTTGATACCTTATGAGCATATACAGGGGGAGGAAGTTCCCTTCAGTCACAGTCATAGGGGAGGGGAGTAAGGGGAAAATGGGAGGGAGGGAGGAATGGGAGGATACAAGAGAGGGGATAACCATTGAGATGTAACAAGAATAAATTAATAAAATAAAATAAAATAAAGTTCTGGCTTTTACCAAGGATTTGGCTTTTAATTTGATTGGATAGGGCCAGATGTGTTCTTTACCAAGGCCATGAAGTAATCAAAGACACAGTGTTTGGTCATTTGGATCTGTAAGCTGATTAGCTGCCCATGAGCTGTCCATAAGTTGTGTTTTTTTCCAGGAGATTTTAGAAAATTGGCTTAGTTAGTCAGAGTAAAAACATGAAGCCTGTCTTGGAGTTCATCTACTCTAACAAACTAGGGTCTTTGGAGGGGTCTGGAGTACATGGGGAAGGGTTCCTTCAGTATGATAAAGGTATTCTAGAACAGTGGTTCTCAACCTTCCTAATGCTGTGACACTTTAATACAGTTTCTCAGGTAGTGGTGACCCCAAGCATAAATTTATTCTATTGCTTCTTAATAACTGTACTTTTTCTACTCTTATGAATCATGTGTAAATACCTGATATACTGTTTATGTGTATGTGGTCCTGTGAAAGGGTCACGCTACCCATAAAAAATTTGAGACCTGCAGGTTCAAAACCACTATACTAAAAAGTATATGTAGGGAAATCAGTTTCACTGAGTGTCTTTTCCAAAATATTTCCTTCAAGCTACAACCAAGATTTTTCTTAGTCATGTGTTCTGTATACATATGTCCCTTGAGAGAAGGCTTTCAATAAATTCCTTGATATGATCGCCCAGGTCATTCTTGTCACCTCTTCCTAAAATACCAAACAAAAGCTTTTTTTCACTGAATATTTCCTTCCCAGGTATTGGCTCTCAGAAAAACTCAGTGAAGTAGAAAATGAAGGTAATCTTTGTATTTTTTATGAGAATTGCCTGGTTACACAAGTAGTGACTAATACTCTGCATGGGAAATGAAAGGATCACATGATCCAAATTAGTGCAGGGAAGAACAAACAAGATTTTCTCATGAAGCAGTGTTTCCTCACCCACAGCATGTGTGGTTGAATAAATTATATTCTTGCTGTGGTTTGGGCCAAAAGAATGAATTAAGACAAAGGAATGCATTAAATACAGATTGGCAAGCAATACAGGCTGTTGTCTATGAGAACTTCTACTTCTATATCTCTGTCCAGTCAAATATAAGTCTTTAATAGTAATAAACAAAAGATCAGACATGAAAAATATCATTTAGCATCCACCACACTAACAAGATACATAAAATATAGTAAAAAGAAATAGTTCATTCTGCTTTAAAATAGAACAAATTGAATTTTACAATAGGCTTCTTATACTTTTCATGTTTTTTCTTTCACTTTCTTTAATATAGTAAAAGGAATAGTATTTCCTAGTGAAATATTTTCTGCCTCCTCTCCATCTTACATTATGATATCTCCCATAGATGGATTATATTGGAAGAAAGCCTCTGCAAGGTGCTAGCCCCTCAATCTTGGACGTGCTAACCTCTAAAACTGTTAGAAAATAAATTTCATTTCATGTTGTTGGTAAGTATAATTTATCCAATCTGTTGCATTCTGATATACCAACACACAAAAGATTTATACACTTAGTTTTGTTTAAAAAAAAAAAAAAGCTCTTATTCATTCAATCAAGAAGAATCATCCTATAAGCTAGGCTGCCTTATGTAGCTAAGTCAAGGTTAGGAAATGATGATATTGGATCACTGGGTTAAATTTCTGAAATTATTGGAACAATTTATGAAAAGCATAGTAGTTTAGAGCAATAACAATTGATTATCTTACAGCTTCAGAAGACAGAAGTATAAAATAGACTCATTGTGTAGAAACAAAGGGGTTGAAGATTTAACTTCATGGGTCACTTACCTTGCAAATTGAAGGCTTTGGGTTACCTTGCTAGCACTCGGAAAAAAAATAATTTTCAGTGGAGGTATATACACAGTGTAGGCTCTAAGAGATAGAATATTCCCTTAACTATTCTTGTTTCTAGAATTTTCCATATTCCCTCATGAATTGTCACACATTACTCCCATCTGTGTTTCAATTACTACATTAACTTCTGTGTATTGCCTTCATGCTTCATTCATAGGAGGAATTTATTGTAATCTTAATATAATCACATCTAAAATGTTGTGTAAAGCAACATAGTCACAGGGTCTGATATTATTTTCTGAAAGCATTTGAGATGAGAGGTGGAAATATTTTCTACCTATAATAATTTCCTTCTTTGGATGAAAATTTCATGAATGGCTTATTAGTCTCAAGCCACTAACCACTTGTCATCTTTCTGATTTGCATAAATGTTTGGTTATATTTTCCATTGTTTTAATAGGGAAATGCATAGATAAATGAGATAATGCCATTTTATTTATGTTAAAAGGTCTCTACTATATTTTATCCATTTTAATTTACATTTATGGGGACTTAAGTCTAAGTAATTTTTGGATACCGGATATTTTATTGCTTTCTATGACAGTACCATAGACTAAATTACCCTTACTATGTCTTTGAGTATTCTGAAATCACAAAATATTAGTGAATAAAGTAAACTAATGAATAAAGTAATGAAAGAATAGTTTCTCATCTATTATGTACTATACTGAGTTAAAGAAGACCTTCACATTACTGTTTTTTGTTATTGTCGTTATTGTTTATGTGGATTTAGAATGAGCTGTACAAGATATACTCCAAATTCATTTCATTTTCCAGTTATTTTACATTGTTCCCTCTATACCTGAGCTAGATTAGTCATGCTTTGTGTCAATGAAATTACAGCTATCAGGCTGTTTGACATGTTTTATACTCATGCCTTTTAAGTTTGGTTATACTCTTTCATCTTTATTTAACAGAATTGTTTCTTATTTCTACATCTATAACAATCTTACTTGTTTATTAATTTGTGGTACTAATTTCTATAATTTTCTATTATTTTTTGCTGTATGTAAGCATAACTCTTATTTTAGAGTGCTGTACATGCATAAAAATCTTCATGTCTTACAAAAATTTGGGGACAGATAATGATAGAAGTTAAAGTAAAAACCAAGAGGTGTTATGAACTGTTTCTAACATTGTAAATATTGGCTTATAGTACGAAGCTAGTACCTTGAAATACTCATATGTTTATAATCACTATTGTCTACATTAATTATATTTCCTTTCTTTTTTGCCTATTAGGGATTTGGGAAATACCAAAGCACATTTTACAAATATATGGAATTTTCAAATAATTAACTGTGCTTGCTTTGGCAGCACATATACAAAAAAGAATTAATTTATAAATCTATATTTAAAATTTTACATATTTATCACAGCTCACTTCCAGTCAACACAATGATGTCCACAGACCTTAATTAAATATTTATGAGAAAAATCCCACATTAGCTGCCATTCTGAGAAGGACTATGTGACATTTGAGCAGCTGTGGCCTTGGATCTCTCTTACCACCTACCCTCTGCTTACCTGACTAGCCCATCTGGGACACAGAAGGCAAACAAACTGAGCAAAGTCAGGAACAGGACATAATCCATATTAGCTGCCATCCTGAAGAGCATGTAAGACATCTGAGCAGGCTGGCCTTGGATCTCCCTCTGCCCACTGTTCACTGGCCTGGCCCACTGAGCTTACAGCAAGTGAACCAGCAGAGAAGAGTTGTGTGCCAGACATATCCCTCATTATACACCATACCACAGAGGCCTGAGGGGCACCTAAGCTGCTGGACTTTGCTCTCTCTCAGCCTGATCCTCTCCTCCCTGACCAAACTATAGCACAGACATAGAACACAGCATGACTGATATGGGTGCAGGATCCAACATCCATTGTCTACCATCATGAGGAGGGCTTTGGGGAGCCCTAGCAAAAAGACTTTGGCTTGGAGCTTCCTATGCATGCTCCATAACCGCCTATCCCACGTGGGACACAGAAAGTAACCCCATTAAAGGAATCTCCAGGCCTGGTAATACCAGAGACAACCAGATGGTTAGACACCAGCATAAGAACACAAGAAACAAAACTCAGAGACATATGATACCATCAGAAACTAGTGGTCCTACCACAGCAAGCCCTGGCAATAGTGACAAGCACAAAGTACAAGAAAAAAAATTAAATCTTAGGTAATGAAAACAATAGAAGCCTTGAAGGAAGAGAATGAATTTTTCAAAGAAATACAACAAAGTACATTTAAACAGATGAAAGAATTGAGTAAATCCTATAAATAATTACAGGAAACTTCAATTAAAAAAAGAGAAAGAAATGGGTAAAACTATTCAAGACCTAAATGTGGAATTAGAAGCAAGAAAGAAAGCACAATCTGAGACAATCCTGGAGTTGGAGAGACTAGGGAAGAAAACAAGACCTGAAGATATAAGCAGCCAAACAGAATACAAGTGATGGAAGAGAAAAATCTCAGGTGTAGAAGATATAGTTGAAATTGTGGATGCATCTGTCAAATAAAATGTTAAAACTAAAATGTTCCTGATATAAAACATCCAAGAAATCTGGTACACTATAAAAAGTGTGGCACCTGCACCACCATGGTATCAAGTCAACGGCGAGGGATTGCGGATTTAAGACACAATAAAACAGCGAGTCCTTCATTGCTAAGAGAGCAGCGGCCTTTATTCAGCATCCAAAGAGCTTTTTCAAAGGCAGCAATGCAGGAATGCCACTCTCTGGTGAAATCCCTCAAGAACTGATTGCACACATGAGGGAAAGTCCCAAGGTAGGGAGGGATGTGTTCTAAGAGTGGTAACCATGACTAACTAACCAACATAAGCACAGACACGGAAGCTGTTAAAAACAGGACATGCAACAGCAAGACAGGCAGGCAGCCCAATCCGGCCTGGTTCCCACAAAAAAGGCCAAACCTAAGAATAATAGAGATAGAAGAAGGAGTAGACTCCAAGCTCCATAGCCCAGAAAACATTTTCAACTAAATCATCGAAGAAAATTTCCCCCACCTAAGGAAAGAAAGAAATGGCCATAAACATAAAAGAAGCCTACAAAACTTCAAGCAGATTGGACTGGAAAAGAAAATCATCCCACTATATAATAATCAAAACACTAAGTGTACAGAACAAAGAAAGAATATTAAAAGCTGCAAGAGAAAAATGCTGGGATTCCAAGATGGCGGCGAGCGGTGTGGACCCTGTTTAGAAGCCAGAGAAATCAAGTCTGAATATTGGACTTATTTCTTAAAAAGGAACACCAAGCTCCCTACCCCACTAATATGGGAGAAACCATAGTGCACAAGGAACAAACTAGGGACAATCTTGTGCACCCTAAAGCACAGGGAAAAAGCATGGCTGGCCAGAGGAGCAGACCATCCACAGCGAAGTTGGCAGGGACACAACAGTGGCACTAGCTGAGGTAGGCCAGCTGTGGGGAACAAAACACCCACAGAGGTGATTGTCAGGGGTGGGGGATCCATGAGATCAGCCATGGGAAGTGGCAAGCAACAGAGGCTGCAAGGGAATGTGAACAATGGCAGTGGGTAACAGAGTGGCCCAGAACCTTGTCTCAATGACAGGCTACAGCCAGCAAGGAGAAAGGGAAGTTCAGACTGCTGGATGGATTAGTGTGTGCCAAAGCCGAGGCCTGCATACAGAGCAAAAGATTAACAAAACAGAAGTCAAACAGCATCTGACATCCAAATCCACTGTGTGGTGAATCCCTCAAAGGTGATCAAGAAGCCAGAGGAGCCCTATAAAACCACGGAATATAGGTGGCAGAGCTCAAATATAGATACAGAAGGGCAGAATCTGAGAAACCAGTACAGAAAACAACTCCCTATCAAAGGAGCTTCCCTGGGACCACCAGCTCAGAAAGCCCAAGCCCTCTAAGCAGATGGGTAAAGGAAAGAATAAGAGGTCTAATAACAAAAATTAAGACTGTATGGCTCCACAAGAAAGCCTAGAAACCAACAGATGCTCTATTACAGCAGAGTCACAGGAAAATGACCTCAAAACCATGCTCATACAGCTATTTGAGAACTATAAAGAGGAAATGAATAGAACCTTCCATGAATTCCAGGATACCACAAACAAACGAATAGAAGTCATCCAGGAGAAACAAGAAACCACAAACAAACGTGTGAAGGAATTAACTAAAACAATCCAAGACATAAAAACAGAATTAGACAATATTAAAAAATCACAAATTGAGAAAAACAGTGAAATGGAACAATTAAAAAAGGAAGCAGGAATCCAACAGACAAGCATAACTAACAGAATCTAAAACATGGAAGAGAGAATGTCAGGAGCTGAAGATACAATAGAAGAAATTGAAACATCTCTCAAAGAAAATGTTAAAACAGAAACAAAGCATCCAAGAAATCAAGGACTCCATGAGAAGGCGTAATCTCAGGATTATAGGAGTAGGTGAAAAGGGAGATGCAAAGTCCCAAGGACCAGAAAACATCTATAAAAAAATCTCAGAAGAAAAATTTCCCAATCTACAGAAAGAGGTACACTTGAACATACAAGAGGCCTACAGAACTCCAAATATGCTAGACCAGAAAATTAATTCCTCCAAGCACATAATAATCAAAACACTAAATCTGCAGAATAAAGAAAATATATTAAAGGCTGCAAGGGGGAAAGACAAAATAAACATATAGTGGCTGACTCATCAGAATTATACCTGACTTTTCTAAAGGGAACATGAAAGCCAGAAGAGCCTGGACTGAGGTAATGCAGACCCTAAGACACCACAGATGCAAACCCAGGTTACTATGTCTAGCAAAACTCTCAAACAACATAGATGGAGAAAACAAGATATTCCATGATATAGCCAAATTTAAACAGTATCTAAACACCAACCCCATTTTACAGAAATAGTAGAAGAAAACATCATCACAAGATCAGCCACATCCAAGAAAATGCAGCATACATATAATCGCACATCAGCAAAAGCAAAACAGACACTGCCACACATAACCACTACGAACTCCACAATAAAAGGATTCAATAACCCTTGGTCAATAATATCTCTTAACGTCAATGGTCTCAACTCCCAATAAAAAGGCACAGGCTAACAAAATGGATGCAAATTCAAGATCCTTCAGTATGTTGCATTCAAGAAACACATCTCATCACCAAAGATAGACATTACCTGAGAACAAAGGGCTGGAAAAAATTTTCAAGCAAATAGTCTCAGGAAGCAAGTGAGAGTAGCCATTTTAAAATCCAACAAAATAGACTTTCAATTAAAATTGGTCAAGTAAGATCAAGAAGGACACTTTGTCCTAATCAAAGGAGAAATCCACCAAGAGGACATAACCATACTAATTATCTATGCCCTAAATATTAGGGTACCTGCATTTGTAAAGGAAATACTTTTAAAGTTTAAATCACTCATTGATCCCAACACAATAATTGTAGGAGACCTCAACACCCCACTATCACCAATGGACAGATCCTCAAGAAAGAAATTAAATAGAGAAATAATCAAGCTAACAGAGATCATGAATCAAATGGACTTAACAAACATTCACAGAACTTTTTACTCAAATAGAAAAGAAAATACTTTGTCTCGGCGCCACATGGAACCTTCTCCAAAATAGACCATATAATTGGTCAAAAAACAAGCCTCAATAGATTAAAAAAATACAAATAATCCCCTGCATCCTATCAGACCATCATGACCTGAAGTTGAACATCAAGAACAATAGAAATAACAAAAAGCCTACAAACACATGGAAACTGTACAATCTTCTACTCAATGACAATTGGGTCAGTGATGAAATAAAGAAAGAAATCAAAGACTTCCTAAAGTTCAATGACAATGAAAGCACAACATATCTAAACCTTTGGGACACAATGAAAGCAATACCAAGAGGAAAATTCATAACAGTAGGTGCCTTCTTAAAGACACTGGAGACATCACATATAAGCAACTTAATGGAACACCTGAAAACTCTAGAAAAAAAAGTAGCAGACACACCCAACAGGAGTAGACAGCTGGAAATAATCAAATTCAGGACTGAAATCAATAAGTTAGAAACAAAGAAAACAATTCAAAGAATCAAGAAACCAAGAGCTGGTTCTTTGAGAGAATCAAAAAGATAGACTAACCCTTAGCCAAACTGACTAAAAGGCAAAGGCAGAGTACACAAATTAACAAAATCAGAAATGAAAAGGGAGAGATAACAACGGATAGTGAGGAAATCCAAAAAATCATTAGGTCTTACTTCAAAAGCCTATATGCCACAAAATTTGAAAATCTAAAGGATATGGACAATTTCCTTGATAAATTCCACTTTCCAAAGTTGAATCAAGATCAGTCAAACAAATTAAACAATCCTATATCCACTAAGAAAATAGAAGCAGTCATGAAAAGTCTCCCAACCAAAAAGAGCCCTGGGCCAGATGGATTCAGTACAGAATTCTACGAAACATTCAAAGAAGAACTAATACCAACACTCCTCAAACTATTCCACAAAATAGAAACAGAGGGAACACTACCAAACTCATTCTATGAAGCCACAATCACCTTAATACCTAAGCCACACAAAGACCCAACAAAGAAAGAGAATTTTAGACCAATCTCCCTTATGAACATACATGCAAAAATAATAAAAATCTGGCTGACCGAATACAAGATCACATGAAAAATCTCATCCGTCATGACCAAGTAGGTTTCATACCACGTATGCAGGAGTGGTTCAATATAAGGAAATCCATCAATGTAATTAATCATATAAACAAACTGAAGAAAAAGAATCACATGCACATCTCTTTGGATGCGGAAAAAGCATTCAACAAAATCCAACACCCTTTCATATTAAAAATCTTAAAGAGATCGGGGATACAAGGCATATACCTAAACATAGTAAAGGCAATATACAGTAAACCTATAACCAACATCAATCTAAATGGCTAGAAACTTAAGTCCATCCTACTGAATTCAGGGACACGACAAGGCTACCCACTCTCTCCATTGCTCTTTAATATAGTACTTGACATCCTAGCTAGAGCAATAAGACAGCTACAGGAGATCAAGGGGATATATATATATGAAAAAAGAAGTTAAAGTCTCACTATTTGCAGATGATATGAAACTATACATCAGCGATCCCCAAAAGTCAACCAAAGAACTCACAGAGCTGATTACCAGCTTCAGCAAAGTGGCAGGATACAAAATTAACACGAAGAAGTCAGTAGCCCTCCTGTACACAGATGACAAAAGGATGGAGAAAGAAATTAGGGAAACCACTTTCTTCACAATAGCCTCAAACAATATAAAATATCTGGGTGTAAATCTAACCAAGCAAGTGAAAGACCTTTATGAAAAAAAAACTTCAAATCGCTACAGAAAGAAATTGAAGAGGATATCAGAAAATCGAAAGATCTCCCATGCTGATGGACTAGGAGAATCAACATAGTAAAAAGTTTCATCCTACCAAAAGTAATCTACAGACTTAATGCAATCCCTATCACAATACCAATACAATATTTTACAGAACTGGAAAGGCCAATGCTCAACTTCTTATGGAAAAACAAAAATCCAGGATAGCTAAATCAATCCTATACAGTAAAAGATCTACCAGAGGAATCTCCATCCCTGTTCTCAAGCTGTACTATAGAGCAATAGTAATAAAAATAGCATGGTACTGGCATAGAAATAGGCAAGTTGACCAATGGAATTGAACTGAGCACCCAGATATACATCCACACAATTATGGCCACTTGATTTTTGATAAAGAAGCGAAAACAATACAATGGAAAAAAGAAAGCATCTTCAACAAATGGTTCTGGTCTAACTGGATGTCTACATGTAAAAAAATGCAAATAGATCCATATTTATCACCATGTATGATACTAAAGTCCAAGTGGATTAAAGACCTCAGCATAAAACCAGACACACTAAATCTGTTAGAAGAAAAAGTAGGTAAGATCCTAGAACTCATTGTCACAGGAGACAAATTCCTGAACAGAACACCAATAGCTCAGGCTCTAAGATTAACAATTAATAAATGGGACCTCATTAGGCTAGGAAGCTTCTGCAAGGCAGAAGACACTGTCAGCAGATCAAAGCGACAGCCCACAGATTGGGAAAAATGTTTACCAACCCTACATCTGACAAAGGGCTGATATCTAAAATATATAAAGAACTCAAAAAACTAAACACTACCAAACCCAATAACCCAATTAAAACGTGGGGTACAGAACTAAACAGCAAATTCTTAAAATAGGAATATTGAATGGCTGAAAAACACTTTAAAAAATGCTCAACATCCCCACTCACAAGGGAAATGCAAATAAAAACAACCTTGAGATTCCATCTTACACCTATTGGATTAGCAAATATCAATAACTCTAATGACAACACATGCTGGTGAGGATGTGGTGAAAGGAGAACACTTATCCACTGCTGGTGGGAGTGCAAACTTGTTCAACCACTCTGGAAAGAAATATGGCAGTTTCTCAGAAAATTGGGAATAGCTCTACCCCAAGACCTAGCTATACCACTCCTGGGCATGTACCTGAAAGATGCCCCACCATGTAACAAAGACATTTGTGCAACTATGTTCATAGCAGCCTTATTCATAATAGCCAGAACATGGAAACAACTGAGATGTCCCTCAATTGATGAATGGATAAAAAACAAACTGTGGTACATGTACACAATGGAATACTATTCCACTATTAAGAACAAGAAAATCTTGAGTTTTGCTGGCAAATGGATGGGATTAGAAATGATCATCCTAAGTGAGATATCCCAGACCCAAAAAGACATACCTGGTATATACTCACTCATATGTGGATTTTAAACCAACATAGACAATTTAGGAGAGACTCCACCCAGCAGGGTTTAGGGACAGTTACAGAGACTTAATGTTAGATACTGGACAGAGTCCCAAGAGTGTAGAGTGGCCCTGTCAGGCCACAGAATAAAAGGTCATATGTAGTACAGGGTATACTAGATAAACTAAGATCAGAGGTTAGGGGAGGAGAGCTCCCCTATCTGAAGGCTAGAGGAGGGAGGGAAAGGGGAAGAGAGAGGGGATGGAAGGGTAGATGAGGGAGGGAGTGGAATCGGGAGGGGAGGAAAGAGGGAGGTACAATTGAGATGTAAAGAACTCAAACTACAGAACAAGCAGGCAATTTATATTCCTAATCCCACTACATGGGAATAGTCCTGAAACTGGCAGAGATAAAAATATAAAGGCATAACAAGGCCTCATGTTGACCACAGATTCTCTGTCACTAAGTATTAGAGTACACTAATAGTTAGGCATGAAGGAAGATTTGCAAATTCCTTATGTTGACCTATACAGTGCCAAGAAAACTAGCTTTAGTTGTTCTGTGCATCCTACTTACCTCCTTGTACAATTATAATGTTAGAACTGTATAATGCTTGTGAGAAATTATGTTTTCAGAACAAAATAACCAGCTGGATCAGAACTAACTGGAATCATTCCCTCCAGCACGATGGACACTGACATCTTGCCTCCTCATAGTTCCAGCCCTAGATGATTCTGTTGCCTTTACCCATCAGAGTTGGACAGCTTCCTGGATGACATTATAGAAAACTTCTGATCTAATTTGGACCACCATTCCAATCTTCTACTAAGCGTGGAATCACTCAACATTTAGAAACTGAACAAAAAATGCAATCACTAGATTGCTTAACCATTCTCTCCAATTTTGGGGGTCCCATTCCAAAATATAATTGGCCCCAATTGAACCTGAAGATATTTTAAGAGAATGATGCCCTGTTCTCTCAAAACGGGCAGGGGGGGTGTTGAATAGGTTGCTGTTTGCGCACATGATATACAAATGCTTACTCACATCTGGAGGTGGTCATAAGTCACTCTTGGTCTTAAACAGAGAATAAATTAGGGGAATTGCAGGAATGTCTCTCTTTTCCTTTATTTTGCATACATAGGCAAGGAGATGGACCTAAAAGGAAAGAAAGAGAGATTTAGGAACATAGAGGGAGGATAGAA
The DNA here is from genome assembly GCA_907169655.1 of Acomys percivali. NCBI lineage: Eukaryota > Metazoa > Chordata > Mammalia > Rodentia > Muridae > Acomys > Acomys percivali. Next base: position 63,851,326 of record OU015760.1, on the reverse strand, counting down.
CAAAAGCTAGATGATTGAACCTTCTCTTTAACTTAAGGCCTTAATTGTTACTTATAATGAAGGTTATGTCTAAGTTATTGCTATAGAATTTAGTATACTGATACAAAACATGAGCATGTCAAATACTTGGCAGATTATAGCACAAGAATATAGATCCTAACTCTAACAGATAGATATGACTCTATCGATATATGTGGGAAATTAGTTGAATAAGGTCTTCAAAAGCCTCAGATACACAGAATATGGCATTTAAAGTTGTTCTTACAATTCTAAAGTTCTTTGACAACTAAAGTTAACTCATGACAACACCCAGCCAACCTCAAAGAAGATGATGAGCTTCAAAGAACCTAGAACTAGAACTAGAAATGATATTCTGTGTAAGGTAACTCAGTCCCAGAAAGGCACACATATTTATATACTCACTTATAAATGGGTATCAGCCGCACAATGCAGGATAATAACAGTACAATACAAAGGCCTAAATAACCTAAATAGCAAGGAGAACCCTTGTGAGGATGCTTAATTCTCATTCAGAAGGGTAGATAGAGTATATACAGTAAGCAATTGAAGTGAAGGAACAGGAAGGAAGCTTACCCTAGAGGACCTCTAAAAGACTACACACCCTGTGGGGGAATCAAACCAGTTGCTGAGACACACAGTGAAACTTTGGGGTGGAGCACAGGGAGTCTTATGGAAGATTTAGGGGATAGAAGAACCTGAAGGGGATAGGAGACCAACGAAGACAACAAATCTGCACAGGAAGGACTCGGGGGTGGGGGGTGGGGTGGGTGGATCAGAGACTGGTTAACAAAATCAAACCCCATGCATGGACTTAGACTCCCTGCTCAGATGTAGTCAATAGGCAGCACAATCTTTTTGTGGGTTCCATAATATGAGGAGGGGGACTATCTCTGACGTCCAGTCTGCTGCCGACTTGTTGATCACTTTCTCCTGGGGAGGCAGCCTTGCCAGGCCACAGAGGAAGAGGATACAGGCAATCCAGATGAGACTTGATTGGCTGGAGTCAGGTGATAGGGGAAGACAACTTCCAATTCTGAGGACTTTGGAGGAGGCAGGCAGGATAAGGGAGGGAAGGTGGGACTGGGAGAAGATGGCGAAGGCTACAATTTGAATGTACAGTGAACAAATTGAAGATAAAAACTAAAATAAAAACATAAATATTGAATTTTACTACATAACAGATATTGCATGTTCAAGATGACATGTAGTTATTAAGATATAGAGCTTAAAATTAAACTCAAACAGATGACTCCATATTTTTTCTTTTTAGCTATTTCCTGTATTGTGAATGCAAAACAATTTTGTCACCTATCCTTGTTACTGCTGAGCTTAGAATTTCTTCATATTGAGCTGAGCCAAATATAGCTCAGAAAAACCAAGCAGTAAAGTCCCTACATTACCATCTGAAATAGGAGCTCCTTCCACAATTATGTTATAGGGCAAACTTTATATTTGATAAAACTAATGTGCCAACTAAAAACTGTATGATGTGAACTCTGTAGAATGTATGAAAGTTCTGAAAATACATGTAAGAACAAGACTGTTATTCACAACTTAACAGTGATACATTTTCTTTTTTTATTAATTTTATTTATTTATTCTTGTTACATCTCAATGGTTATCCCATCCCTTGTATCCTCCCATTCTCCCCTCCCTCCCATTTTCCCCTTATTCCCCTCCCCTATTACTGTTCCTCAGAGGGATTACCTCCCCCTGTATATGCTCATATGGTATCAAGTCTCTTCTTGGTAACCTGCTATCCTTCCTCTAAGTGCCACCAGGTCTCCCCCTCCAGGGGACATGGTCAAATGTGAGGCACCAGAGTACGTGAGAAAGTCATATCCCACTCTCCACTCAAGTGTGGAGACTGTTCTGACCATTGGCTAGATCTGTGTAGGGGTTTAAAGTTTACCGCCTGTATTGTCCTTGGCTGGTGCCTTAGTTTGAGCGGGACCCCTGGGCCCAAATCTGCCTATCATAATGTTCTACTTGTAGGTTTCTAGGACCCACTGGATCCTTCTACATTTCTATTCTCACATGGTTCTCTCATCTAGAGTCCATTTTCTTATGAGAATCTCATGGCTTGGATCGAAATGATCGGTTCCACAGTGTTCCTTCACAATGTCCTTCAATGTTCTGTTGAAAAAATATGATACTCAGATGCTGAAGCTGTATAATCAATTTCAAAATAACTAATTTTACCAACTCTTAAGATGATCTCTTCTCCCTTGGGCTTCAGTAAAATTTCTCTGAACTAGCTTTATAGTTTCATATTTTCTTCCCAATGTGTATGAAAGAAATTACAATGCAGATTAGTAAGGAAACAAATTTAATTCAGAAGAAATGTTCTACCTAAAACAAATATAAATTAAGTTATATCCTCCTGGTAGAGATAGTTTAGTAATGAGCTATAATTTTGAGTATTTCGTGTACATGAGCTCTAGATTTCTATACCACTCAAATGATGGTGAATGATTAGAAAGTGAAATATCTTACATTGTAGATAAATAATTATGAAATAGTTTGCAACACAGTGGTTGACAAGGGAATTCTGTTAACAGAAATCAGTGACTTTTAGAAAACAACAGGCTTGCTTATAAAATCACCCTGATCTGGAGCCAGGAGCTTCTTGTCTTTACCCTGTACTTGAAAGATACTGGAAAACTTGAGTTTTGTCATAAAATAATTCACTGCTACAATACCACAAAAAATCTTTCTAGAAAGTACTTCATTGTGAATATAGTTTTTTGGGAATGAGTATTTTGCACATTAGCGCACAACCTGTTTATTTATAGAACATTGATCTCATCTAGTAAGAACAATAGCTGAGGGATGCTAATGGCTCAGGTGCTGTACATAAGTGTTCTAGCATTTACCTTCAGAAGCAAAAGAGAATAAATATGACTCTAGAGTTCTTGTTTTAAGAATATTGCTATTAGAATTTCAAGAGAAGTTTACACAGAGTTCTTAATATTGTCTGGAGATATTTCAAACATAACAATTGGGCCATTTTATGATTATAAATATTTTCTATATAATAATTTTATCTTTTCTATTGTTTTTAATGATATAAATTTTTATTTTAGATCATAGTTTGAGTGTAACAGCTGAGTTATCATCATACCATTTCTTCTTTGTCTGTACCCTTAAAATAAAAAATACTATAATCTTGAATGTAATAACTAAATGTATCCTATAAAAAACATGCTTTGAGAATTAAGAGAATTAAATTGACATCTATGTGGAAGATATAATAGAGGAAGCAGTGTTTTCATTTCCATATTGTTATCAGTTGTATCCTCAGACAGAAATCTAGTAAAAACACAGGGAAATGGGGCTACCGGCAAAAAGTGTTGGAGGGTGGAACTGAGAGGAGAGGAGGGAGAGAACTATGAGATGTAAAGTGAATAAATTTAAATTAAAGAGAAAATTTTTTTAAATTAAACATATCTTAATGCTGATAATTTTTCTGCATCACAGGTATTGCAGTATGGTAGTACTGATTGATTATTTCCTTTTCTTGGCAGCTTGCAAAGTGTTTCTGGAGTCTTGACAGCACAAGAAAGAGGTTTTCAGGTCAGATCCAACTGGAATCATTGAGTCTTGTGTCATACGTATATGGTATCTTCAGCAATATGGGCTCACCCTAAATTCCCAAAAGGCATTGATAGCTATGTTAATAATCTTTTCATCAACTAAGAGCACTGAAGTCAAAATTGCATTGGAAATTTATGGAAAAATATATGGATAAAAAATAACTTTATTTTACTTTCTTTTCTATTTGGGTGACTGTCTAGGCAGCAAGCTGTCTATCCTTTTCTCATTTTGGAAGCAGCTAACTTGCACTTCTTGTCTACTCAGATAATTTTATTACTTCTCAAGTTTCTGATAAGGTTGGAGACCAGATAGATTAGCTTTAAAATGAAGCTTAGTTGTTTTAGGGTTAAGATGTTTTTAGGTCTAGATAGATGTTTTAATTTGATAAGATGAGATATAGTATATATTTATTTATATTCAGAATTTTAGAAAGACCAAGATAGGAAAGATGTTTTCTTCAAGATTGCCAAGTACAAATAGCCAAACACTATGAATGTATCACTTATATAATTCTTGATTTTCTAGTGGTCCTTCTTGGTGTATGTAGGTTTATTTTATTTATGTGTAATAATATAAATGTATATGTAAAAAGAACAATAATATAAAATAAAAAATATCTTAAAAATTAATTTTACCATGAATTAATAATACTTTGTCCTTCATACCTTCAGCCTCTTATATTTTCCTAATTTTAGGCCCATTTTATCTTTATATTACACACCTCCATTTACATATCAGTACCTTAATCTTTATTTCTAATTATCAGTATATATTTAGTTTTTTACAAAATGCTATTGTAGTTCTCTTAATTTTCTTATTGTGACAATGTTATTATAGTCCATATTTTCCACTGATTTAGTCTTGAAACTGTCATCATTTACTTATTCAATAATGTACAATGCCAATTTTTTTTGTGTCTTCTTGATTCTAGTATCACAGATTTTTGAAAATTACATTTATACCTCATTTTTCTTCCAGTATAAGACATTGGGGAAGACTAAAATGTTACTTACTGGATTTCCTCTGTTTCACTGCCAATACTTTCTCATGAACTAACTTGTATAATGTGAGAAATGTTTGAAGGAGCATCAAAAAATTGATCTGGAATTTTAAAAATGTTAACTTTGAGAGTAGCTTGTAACTATTTGAAAGGTTGATACAGAGAGAGGAATAAGAAATAATGTGTGTTCCATATTTTCTTTACCCATTCTTCTATTGAGAGGCATCTAGGTTGATTTCAGTTTCTGGATATTATGAATAAAGCTTCTATGAATAGAGTTGAGCAAATGTCCCTATAGTATGGTGTAGCATCCTTTGGGTATATGCCCAGAAGTGGGATAGCTGCCTTATGAGGTAGTACTATTTCCAATATCCTGAGATGGATTTCCAAACTGATAGTAAACATTTGCATGCCCACCAGCAATGGAGGAGTTTTCCTCTTTCTCCACATCCTTACAACATGTGCTGTCATTTGTGTTCTTGATCTTAGAAATTCTGAGGAATATAAGCTGGTACATTTACACAACGGAATACTACTCAGCTATTAAAAACAAGAATATCATGGAATTTGCAGGCAAATGGATGGAACTAGGAAGGATCATCCTGGGTGAGGTAAAGCAGGCCACAAAGACACAAATGATATGTACTTACTTATTAACAGATATTAGCCATATATTTCAGGATAACCATAGGACAATTCATATACTCAGCGAAGCTAAGTAACTAGGAGGGCCCAACGGAGACCCTCCTTGAATCTCACTCAAATAGAGAAATGGAATAGACATCAGAAGAAGATGTAGAGAGGAAACTCGGTAGGGGAGAGTGTGGGGAGGGAAACAGGAGAGGGATCAGATGTGGGGAGATGGAGAGGGAAAGTGAGAGGGCTTGGAGAGAAAAGAGAAACCAAGGGTGGCGCATCACTGAGCCAAACTGGAGACCTTGTAACAGGGTAGGCTCCAGGGAGGACATATGAATGTCTCTAGGTGAGGCTCATAGCAGTGAGGTGGGGGTGGGGCAGAGGGAGAAGCATGGATATTGAGGAAGCCAAACAAGACTTATAGTTTTGGGCAGGGAGCAACAATTCACCTGTAAAACCTTTGACCCATAATTTACCCTGCCTATGAGAGTTGCAGAGATAAATATAGAGACTGACATAATTTTCAACCAGTGCCTGGCCCAACCTGAGACCCACCCTATGGGAGAAAACCAATCCCTGACACAATTAACAATACTTTGATATGTTTACATTCAGGAGCTTAGCACAACTGTCCTATAAGAGGCCCCACCCAGCCGCTGATTGTATCACATGTTCAGACTCACAGGAGAGCATTAGGTGGAATTCAGGGAGTACTGTGGAAGAGTGGTGTCCTAAGCAATGATACAAGGACCAGAAGGGGACAGGGACTTCACAAAAAGACCAACACAGTGAACTATCATAGACCCATTGACGCTTACGGAGACAGAAGCACCAACCAAAGAGCATACATGGACTGGACCTAGGCCCTCTGCACATATGTAGCTGATGGGCAGTTGGATCGCCACATGGGTCCCATAGTGAATTGAGCGGGTACTATTTATAACATGGATTCTGTTTTCTGCTTTTTTTTTAATCACTTTCCTATGGCAGATCCTGACCTCTGTGGATGAGGAAGAGCTCAGTCTTTATGGGACTTGATATGCTGGGGTGGTTTGGTGAGGGCCAGCTCCTATTTTCTGAAGACTAGGGTAAGGGTGATAGGGGAAAGAGGGTGGGAGGGGAATGGAAAAAGAGGAATAAAGGGGCTACTATTGGGATGTAAAGTGAATGAATGAATGAATGAATGAATGAATAAAAAATAAATGTGAAAAAAGAAACAATAAATTGTGTGGGGTATGAAATTTCTTAAGGGAGTTGCAGAACAAACACATAGATGTCTGTCTTAAGATTCCCCTTCAGAATACAGTCTCTGTTACTTCATATATATGAACCCACACTGTAATACAAATAAAATATTATATAAGCTTTGGTATTTTCTCCGTATGACTTCAGCTCTTCAGATTCTGGTGGTCTTTATAGATTTAGGGATGATTTGTTTTGGGTAGTGGCTAAAATTTTGTAAGTAAAATTAAATGCACATGTTTATCTTTAATATAATTCAACATACTGCTGAATACAGGACAAAGAGTAGATTGCTTAGAAATTTAACTGATTTGATACTTTTCCCTAAAAGAAAAATAGTTTCAGTGTCTTTTATTCTTAATACTACTTTCTCTCTCTCTCTCTCTCTCTCTCTCTCTCTCTCTCTCTCTCTCTCTCTCTCTCTCTCTCTCTCTCTCTCACACACACACACACACACACACACACACACGTGCTTTCCTATAATGAATTGTCTTTGCCATGAGAATTAGTATAACCTTGCTGATAAAAACTAAATTGTGAATGAAAAGGAACTTACATTTCAGAAAGGAATAGTCATTAAATCTGATTGAATTTGTTTTATTTACTGGTGTTTAGCAGTCTCAGTTTTACCATGAATTAAGTAACTTGTTCATATAAATAATAAATATTTCAATGTAAACATTTTATTAAAAAAGAATTTATTTAACATAAATATATTTTGAGTAATCTCTTCTTTACAGGATTATTCTCATTAAGGAGTGGTTGTGTGTTGTTAAATATCAATGTAAAAATTATAATATTTATTCGTTCTTTGAGTGTTACATACTACAAATTTTGATCATCTTTACCCACCAAATTTTTCTAGATCCAGGTATATTTCCTATCCACTCAAACTTATGTACTTTGAAATTTATATTTAAACACCACAAAAGCAATTTGTGTTGTCAAAATATTCTTGTTTGTGTCGTCTTGCATTTGAAGTGGTAACATGTCAGTGCTATACTATGAGTTCATCTATGGAGCACACGTGATGTATCAAAAATAAGACACAGTTTCCTTATAGCCATCCATGCACCAATCCTGGTTCACAAATACTTTCTGCTCATTCCTTCATACTTTTCTCTAAGCCTTGAGAGAGGAGTACAGTATATATGTTCCAGTTTGATCTTAGAATTCTGCTGTTCATCTCTTATTCTCTATTCTATGGCCAATTGTGAACCTCTGTGTTATTCACTACCTACTTCGAAAGGAAGCATCTCTCACGAAGGCTGAAGGGTATACTACTATGTGAGTAATTTGGGGTCAAGTTAAATATGAAATTTAAAATAATAATGGTGACAACTTTGCCTGATAGCCTATTATCTATCTACCTATAGTCTCTTGGTTCAAAAAGGGTGCCATGTATGAATTTAATCATGTGGAATAGAACTTAAATCCATTCAGAACGTGGTTGATTCCTCGCATGATATTTCTGCCACTATTACAGTAGTTGGCATGTTTTGTCAGGTCATTCATTATTACTGTTCTCAGGATTTACATATGTGTATGATTTATGATTTTTTTCCTCTAATAGCATGAACAGCAGCTTCCAGTACTATGAAAGCTAGCCATTACAGATGAAGCTTCCAGGTCAGTTCCAGGTTTTTTTGCCCATGTTCTATGACATATCAACATTGTTTCTCATTCAATACAATCTTTATAACAAGTTCTGGAGGGTAACAACAAGCAATACTTTTCATGCTTTGTGATCCATGGGACCTCATTGCCTAAGAGCACACAAATGTAAATAATATATTCAAGTCATTTTATTTGTTAGCCTTTGGTGTATAATACAGGTATTGTTGTCCAGTTATAAGTTAAATACATAAATGATTCTATAGTAGTCATGTTTCATATGAAATTTTTAGAAGGTCTTTAGGGTTATTTTTCTTTTCCTAAAAGTTGATCTACTCGGGGAATTCAAATGAAAGTTTTTAATTCATATGAAACTTTTTGAAAATGCTTTTCTTGAGAATCTACTGAGGAAGTAAAACATATGATAATATGCTAGATTTGTTATTATAGCATTGATATCATTAACAAGGGAAAATTTTAAAGATGACTGTATTATCAAAAATTTTTGCTGCTATAAAATAGCAAGCACTGTTTATTTTACCTCAACCCATATTTATCTGTATAAGGTATTCTTTATATTTTTGTCGAAAACTATAAGAGAATATTGAATAAAATTTATAACCTCAGCATGTTGCATATTTCAAGACTAATTGTCAGATCAGAACCATCTGCTAGCATAATTATACAGAACATTCCAGCAGTTGTCCAGCTGTTGCTATCATTCAGTGCATTCCATAGTTCAATAGGCTGACAGTGAAATGGTGAAAGCAATTGAGACAGCTGTAGTTGTAATACAGTTGGGAATTTTAAAAAGGCCATATTAGCTATCTATTGTCTTAGAATCAATAAAAAGTGTCATTTACGCTGCAAATTAGTCTATGTTGAGATTCATAATGGAATGTTGTTGTTGTTTGTTTATTATATTTTTACACACTTATAATCACACTGAGTTGATTTTCTATTACTATGCACTGGATCCCATACTTCTACTTTAAGATTAAATCATCAGACACATTAAGGATGAATTCTTTACAAAAATCCATCTAAAAATACATGCAACAAAGTATCTGTAACCCAAAATACTGATGGAACACTGAATATTAACCTTAGGAATGACTAAATCAGAGATTCAAGCATTTGGGTGCATTTTTCAGTTTTTGTTTTATTATAGATCCAATACATATTACAGGATGAAAAGAAGCATGATATGTCTTGGCAAGACACGTAATAAGTTATGAGTCACTCAGGGCATCTATAGGATTAATTTTAAACACAATATCATGCACTTCTGAACAGATGAATTTAAGTCTCTACACCCATATCAACAACATTTTCCAGGAACATCGTGACTCCTACAATAATGTTTGCATTTTATTCTTATGTTTATAGGAAGCACAGTTTTGTCATGGATCACTGAGAGTTTGTCTGTTAAGAAGAAGCCTCCTCAAAACTTTAGCACTACTCCTTAGTTTTGGTATAATAGCCATAATTCCAGGTAGGCAGTTATTTTTTGAAAGTGAAATGTATCTAATAATTATATATTTGAATACAAGTTTAAACACTTGACCATCCACTTAAGGTCTGGCTAACATAGATGGCTTGTTGTAGAAAGGTAATGATCCTAGCACTATTCCTAGACTAATTGCTTTCTGCCTATTTCTGCAATTGTATATGGCAAAGCATCTAATATTCCTGTTAGCATAAGTACCACATACCACTTCCACCATCTTGGATTCTCCGGTAGGTTGAAATATATCCTGAGAATAGTTAGGCTAAATCAAACATTTTCTTGATTATTTTGCTTCTCTTAGTTTTCTATCAGCAACCTAAATGTCTGCAATGCATAGGTATTTGATTGTGTTCCAGATAGTGGCCTATTGACTGAAAAAAATGTTTTCATTGGTAGATTAATCAGACTTATCCGAATTAGATAGTTATTGCACTCTATCTGTTATGAATATTATCCAAGAATCTGTCAGTAATATATATACACACACATATATACATGTACATATATATATACGTACATATATATGAACCTGTTTATAAATATGTTAACCCTTTTTTGATTAATCAATTTACATCCAAATTGTAGCCCTGTCTCTCATTACCTTCCAGTCACACTCTCCCTCCTTTATATCCACTCTCTCTCTACTCTGGTCCTAAGAATGTGGAAGCCCTCCTCCCCTAACATCTGACCTCAGCCTATCAAGTCTCATCTGGATTACCAGTATCATCTTCCTCTATGGCCTAGCAAGGCCGTTTTGTCAGGAAGGAGTTTTCAATATGTGGAGACAATAGTTCATTTCAAAAGTAGTCCCTACTCCCTATATTATGGGGCATATAAGGAGACTGTGCTGCCTATCTACTACCCCTGAGAAGAGGGTCTAGGTCCTCATCATGCATGGTCCTTGTTTGATGCAGGACCCCCCTCCTCTACCTGAATTTGTTGGTTCTATTGGCCTCTTTGTGGAGCTCTTGACCTATCAATCTTCTCGCATGTGTTGACGTTTTCTTTGTAATCAAGTATATGGTCATTTTTTGATGAATTTCTGTGAGGTACCAAGAAGAAGGTATATTCTTCTGTTGTTTTGGGAAATGTTGGGTAGAATCTTTCAGGTCCATTTGATTCATGATTTTTCCATTTAATTTCTGTCTTGATGATCTATCTATTGTTTGAGTGGGATGTTGAATTATCCCACTACCAATGTGTGGGGTTCGATGTGTGATTTAAGTTTTAGAAATGTTTCTTATACAAATATGGGTTCTCTTGCATTTGGGACATAAAAGTTGAGTAAGGAGATGTCATCTTGGTGTATTTTTTCCTTTGATGAGGATGATGTGTTGATTTTGGTTGAAACTCTATTTTTTTTAGATATGAAAATAACTACTCATAATTGTTTCTCGGGTTTGTTTGATTGGAAAACCTTCTTTGGGCCCTTTACTCTGAGGTAATGTCTATCTTTATTTCTGAGGTATATTCTTTGATGCAGCAGAATGATAGGTCTTGTTTTTGCATACCTTCTGTTAGCCTGTGTTTCTTTTACTGGAGAGTTGAGGCTTGCTATGGCACCCCAGATGCCTCCTCAGGATGACAGACAATGGGCGTTGGAACATACAGTCAGCTCAGATCTGCTGGATTTGCTGTCTCTGTACAATTTCTGTGAGGCAGGTGAAGAGCAGCCTGAGAAAACTAGTCAAAAGTTACATGGGTGCCTCATAGGCTTCCTTGGTATGGCAAACAATGTGAGTTGTGTTCCACTTTAAGTCATTTCTGCTGGTTCACTGTCAGTGTTTCAGATGGTCTAAGCCAGTGAGAAGTGGAAAGAATGAGATCCAAAATTTTAAGTTTTACCATTAGTATTCATCAGATTATTGTAGGCCATGGGGTTCTGTTGAGGATGCCACTGTTTCTGAGATGCTTTGTCTCTTTTCTCTGAAAAGAAAAAGAATTTAAAGGTTATATTACAGTGCTTAACTGTAGAGGAATTTTAATCCCACAGCCTTGGTACTCTGACAAGATTTCACACCCTAATACCTTCTAGATCTGTGTGATCCAGCTGGAATGCAGACACACCACACAACTGTAATCCCTCTGGCTGGAATATAGGCATACTCTTAGTAAACAAAGCATAATCCCATAAACTGTGATCTAATTGAGGGATACACAAAGTGACAAATCAGAGAAAATTTTGATAGAAAGAGTCACAGATAGGATATACCCTTCTCTCATGAAAATAGACAAGATGTTACATAAGAGCAGTGTAGAGAAACAGAGAGCTGTGTTCAGTGTAGTTCAGTTGAATGTAGCTGAATCCATTTTAGTTCTTGCAGTTATGTTCAGTTCCATTCCCTTCAGTTCATGCAATTAGTTCAGTTCCAGTTATAGTTCAGAGGCAGTTATTCTAAGCAGAACAATTCAGTGAGAACCCAAGAGAAGACAATTTGAACCAGTTAGCTTGGAGACGAGTTTGAATTGATCCAGAACATCTAACTTGCATAAGCCAACAAGAGTTCAGAAAGAACTAGAAAGGGTGAATTTATTTAGCAGTAAGTACCATGGAGGCTGAAAACATTCCAGGCATAGGTTAGCAGATGGAAGATGCTAGAAACTAAAGCATTTAAGGTTTAGGCTTGCAGATATTATATAGTTTTAAGGCTAGAAGCTTCCAGTCCTAGGCCCAGGGATAGTTGCATAGAAATGCTCTGGTCTCAACCCAAGCCATGTATTCATAAATCTTGAGTATGGTTCTCATCTAATCCCCCTATTTGAGGAAACATTACATTTATACTTCTCAGGTGAAGTTCAGGGAGCAGTTATTTGTGTGTCAAAATATGAAAAGAAAAAAAAAAAGATGGTGGCTCTGCATTCTGGAACCACTCACTATTCACTGAGTATCTGAACTGGGCCATAAGAAAGAATACAGTGTGGTAAAAACTAAAAAGTACCACACAGTAGGAAATATAGACTATGTTTCAACATAGTTCATGGCTTACAAACAAACGAAATTAAATGTGTGATTTATTTATTTAAAGGAAAAGGCAAGTGAGAGAGTCTTAAGTTTATCCTCCTTTTAAAGGATTAATACTTTTTAGTTAGTGGATCTTCTCTGTAGCCTATTTGGTTGCTGTGGCTACACAATTCCTATATCATAATCCAGTGGAAGACCCAATCTCTTAGCATCTAGACTCAGATACATTGGACTATTGGTTAGTTCCTAAATGAAACAAAATTAAGTAGACCAAAATTTACAAAGCAATCATGGACTAGTGAAAGTCATTTCTAAAGCTCAGCACATGCACTATCTCTGTTAAAGAAGACTTCCTGACATACTCTGTAACTTGTCCCTTCTGTTAGGTCTATCTGTGTGTAATTATAATTAAGAGAAGGGGACAGTTATAGTTTTATGGAGATTTGAGAAATAAAAACTGTCAGATCAGAGTTTACAGAGTCCATTGGCATGGAAAATGACGTAAAATTATTAGGCTATTCTCAAGACTCCTTTGAAGTTTGTACCCTTCTATATGGAGTAGAAATAATCAAGTGATGGAATTTTTATTCCTCTCTCATGTCTGTTCATTCATTGTTAAATATAAAACAAACAGATGGGCAGATTAAATCATGTGATCATAATGGAGGCATGAAAATGTTCAAGGAGTTTATTATATCTGCTACTAATTACAGTTACCATTTTTATCTGGCTGGAGTATGTTATATGTTATAAGACAAAAGTGATTATCTACTATCATATATAGAATTCAAACATTATATATATATTATAATATTACACATAGGCATAGATATGATATATTTTAATATACAAATTGACCATAGGAAATTAGCTACTTTTTATTATTGTTAGATATTTATGCTTTTATATACCACTAAAACTTGTAAATTATATATAAAAGTTTATGTATAGAATTTGGGTATGGTTCATCTGTCATCATACAGTTAATTATAAAACAATATTACCATAGGTATTTCTAGAATACAGGGATTCAAACAGAAAACTAGTTATTAAACTAGTCAATTAAAAGGTAAGAAAAGAGTATATGGGAGGATTTGAATTAGGAGAAGGAGGGTGGAAATGATACACTTCTATTATAGTCTCACAAAAGTAAAAATTATTTTTAAGGCTAAGGAAGCATAGAAGGGTATAAGCTAGAGGCCTCACAGATTTCCATATCTAATTGCTTAATATTGTTTCAAAATTAATTTCATATATATGCAATCAATAGCTGATCAGGAAACTGCAGAAAAGTAATGAATATAAGATAGCTGTGACTGTGAGGAAAGTCATTTCAAGACAAAGAGATTAGGGCTCTATCCCTTAATGGATTAGTGTCCCTCTGAAGTCAATAAATCCACAGGATTTGTCAAATGAGAGATTGTTATGAAAGCCAGTTTGCTTAGTTCTCTTGATTATTCCATGTAGCTCAGAACATGATACTCCATACTTCCTGGAGATTGTAAATAACAACAGTACAGTCTCTACTTTGATTTCTATAAACAATTTACTATTTGGTAATTTACTATTCTGGTTAGATTTTTTTGTCAACTTGAAACAAATTAGAATCATCTGTGAAGAGGGAATTTCAATTGAGCAAATGTCTCTATCAGAATGGCCTGTAGGCAAATCTTTGGGGACATTTTATTGATTAATGATTGATGTCAGAGGGCCCAGAACACTGAAAGCAGTGACACTGTTGAGCAGGTGGCTTTGGTTGTAATTAGCTAAATCAAGGGTATCAAGCCAGAATGGGGCAGTTCACAAAGATTCTTTCTTCTATGTGATGAGTTACTTCTAACCAGAGAAAGAAAAAAAAATGACGTGGAGAATATCCAGTGACATTTGACAATTTTTACTTGTGAGTAATTTTTAAAAGTTATTTATTTATTTATTTATTTATTTATTTATTTATTTATTTATTAGTCTCTCATACAATACACCCTAACTGCATCCTCTTCTTTCTCCTCTCTTTCTAATCCCTGCCTCTTTCCCAAATCCACTGCTCCTCCTTTTCCCTTTAGAAGAGAACAGGCCTCCCAGTGATATCAACCAAACTTGGCATAACAAGTTAACATAAGAATAAGCATAAACCCTTATATCAAGGCTTAATGAGACAATCCAGTATGAGGAAATTGTCTCAGGAGGAGGCAAGGGTCAGAAGACCTCCCTCCCAGCTCTTATTGTTAACAGTCTCACAAAACAGCAAGCTACACAACCAAATATGAAATATACAGAAGACCTAACACAGACCCATACAGGCTTCATGCTTGCTACTTCACTCTCTGTAAGCTGCTATGAGCTCAGGTTAGTGGACTCTGGGTTTTCTTGTGGAGACCTTGACCACTAAAGTTAATGTTTGGCTATGAGTCTCTGTGTCTGCTCCTATCAGCTGCTGGAGGAAGTCTCTCCGATGACAATTAAGCTAGGCACAAATCCATAAATATATCAGAATAACATTAGGGATCATTTCATTGACTTCTTTTTGTCAGTTCTGTTTGGATCTATCATAGGTCTCTGAGGTATCCTACTTTCAGATCTTAGCCATTCAGGCAGTGTTGGTGTCTGGCATAGGCTACCTTTCATGGTATGAACCTTAGTTAATACCAGGCATTGGTTGGTCACTTCCACAAGCTTTAAACCACCATTGCCCAGGCTAATTCAAAGTATCTTTAGGTGCAATGGTACAATAAGGTGTCTCTCAGTATCATACTGTTTACACTTCAGTGTGTACAAAAAAGATGCTAAGATCTCAATTTGATTCGATTATAAAACATTTTTAAATATTTTCCCGGTACATTTACCATCACTTTAAATAATTAACAAAAATCTCATGGAAAAGAGACTCCAGAAACTTAGGAAATAATACTAAGTTTGCACTGAGAGTGCAAGTTATGACAAGAAAGTATATATGGAATTTTTCCCATGGTAGAGAGAGTAGAAAGAGTAAGGGGGAATAGAGAGAGAGCACTTAGGAGGGTTTGTCCTTTTATATAGCCTTTGTAGGGTCATTCCCCTGTGGCAGGTAAGCAATGACATCATAGGTAGCCAGACTGGACCCGAATCCTAACAGTAAGTACCTAAATATGCATGAGTATGTGATACTATGGAAAATTAAATCATGAATTAACAATGATATATATAAGTATTTGTAGGATCAATCTATTGCAGGGCTTTCATGTATCACACATGAGGTTTATTTATTTACTTTTTTTTTTTGAGACAAGGTTTCTCTGTGTAGCCTTGGCTGTCCTGGATTTGCTTTGTAGACCAGGCTGGCCTTAAACTCATAGTTTGTCTCTGCCTCTGGAGTGCTGGGATTAAAGGTATGAACCCCCTTCCCCTTCAAAAGAAAGCCTCCACGTTCCTGACATTCCTGAGGACTACCACAACCCCCTTTCCTGGAGTCACCAGTTAGCCAAATCCAGCAGGTTGCAGGCATGTGATGTCAACTTCCTTCACCCAGAATCCTTTTAACTCCCCAGAATCAGGAAGCAACTGCCTCTGGCCTCCTCCCCTGAGGCTGCTGAACTTTCTCAGGACCCTAAGTTCCCCAATAAAGCAGTCCTTTTTATATTTTTAATCTGACTTGTTTTGGCATATTGCTTAGGCAGAGATAACCCATCATGTGTAACATGACCTTGTCTATAAAAAACAAATTTTTCCAAAGCAACAAAGAAGAGTAAACCTGTTTTTTTGTTTTTGTTTTTGTTTTGTTGTTGTTGTTATTTTTGTTTTTTGTGAGGGTTAACTTAAAGGAACAGAAATTGCTCAAACAAATCTATCACGGAGGGTGCATTGTAGCAAGAGTTATGGAACACCGACTTTGGAAATATACTGTGTACTACACAATCTACAAGCAGTTCAATCAATTGGAGAATGCCCTTTCTAGGTAAGCTCATATGGCCTGAGACTCTTTAAAGCATTTCTGCTGGATTCTGCTTGTTCTAGACTACTCAGACTTTTTTCTTCTTGTTCTAGGCAGTTTGGACTTCCAGAAGATTTTGAGTTGTTAATTCCCTGAGTTTAAGGAGCTTGTTTACTGCATGGAATGCTTTATCTCCGCTTGGAACATATGTGTCTTAAAGTTTAGCCCTCCAAACAGAATTTTATTTTTGAGTAAATTACAATATAATACAATGTCTTGTCACAATTTGGAGAATAATGTCACTGAACTCAGTTGATTTAGATTTTTTTAATCCAGTAGTATCAATATATTTACTAATTTTATTTGTTAATTTAGGTCACATAGCATGTGTTTTGCTCAATCATTTTGTTTGTAGATATCAAAAGTATTATGATCATGTATATGTAAAATCTGATCATATCAGCCATGATCTAAATAAAAATTTCAAAGTTGACCAGATTTGGATTCTAGTGAGATTTCTTAAATCATCCTTTTACTTAAATATAGAGAAAGCAAAATGTTTTTGAAACAGAAAGGTTTAAAATTAGGCATAAGTGTGAGTACCTCAAAGAAAATTTGTGAGAAGCATAATTCTGAATGAGAATTTTTTAAATATAAAAATCTGAGTGCTTCTCACCTCAAGTAGTGTTGGACAGTAAGACTTATTTATAGTCTTTTATAGTCTGATTAGGCAAAAAGAACAGGCACATTAAAATTCAAAATAACTGGAAAAGAGAAGTCTAATATTAGCAAAAACATAAAAAAGCAATGTTTTGATAAGACAAAAATTGGAACTACTCTGATTATTTTTGTCCACTATAAACTTGTACACCATAAATATACATAAAGAATTATATGCCAGTGAAAGAAACTACGTTTTCCTTTGAGATAAATGAGCAAATTCAAATTTAAACATTATTGTAATATATAAAGAATGATGCCATGCAACAGATCTGGTACAAAGAGGTTTATGTATGAAGGTGGAGGGAAGGGGGGAAATTGACAGTGCAAGAGCACAGATGGAGTGTTTGTGTGTGTGTGTGTGTGTGAGAGAGAGAGAGAGAGATAGAAAGAGACAGAGACAGAGACACAGAGACAGAGACAGAGAGACAGAGACAGAGACACAGAGACAGAGACAGAGAGACAGAGAGAGAGACAGACAGACAGACAGGAAGAGGGAGAAAGAGAGAGGGGGGTAAAAGAGAGCTTCAGAGAGAGAGAGAGAACTGGCTGGATTGTCTTTGTCTTGAACAGGCCTCCAAAGTGATGACTTCAGGTTGCTAGGCAATGTAGAAGTAGGTTATTGGGATAAGCTTATGAACCAAAAAGCAACTTTTTGCTTTGTGTTGAATTATAGAAATAGTTCATTTGTCAATATGATTGTAATATGGAAAGTAAAAGAAATTTAAGTTTTAAATTCCAGCTGAGAGCAAACCTTTTTAAAATAGATAATAACAAACTTTTAAAGAATGTGTGTTATGTATGACCTCATTTCACTTAAAAGGGATAGCATTTTATTGGAAATTGAGCCAAACTGCATATACAAATTTCAAAAAAATATCTTCCACTTAGCCATATTCATGGAAATATTATTTAAGAAAATAAGCTCTCTAAACCTCCAATTGTGATTTAATTGTTCTTTAAACATTTCAGAACAGATAGCAAAGTCATTTAATTGTATGCTATATATTATACAAAAGAAAACATAAACATCTCAGCTAGATAAGGAAATCAACTGTGGGGATCAAGAACAGGGGTGGGGGAGTGGGGGGGAGTGGTGAATGGAAACAGAACCCACAAAGAGTCCTGGGAATTCAAGACAAGACTCAAACGTGCATTTCTAATTTTATTGTCCAGTGTAAAGGCTTTTCCCCTTTTTTTATTAAATATATTTTTCTTTTTACAGATACATTTATATTACTACACCTATATAAAAAAAAAAAACTACCTACAGCAAGTAGAACCATGAAACAATCAGAAATTATATAAATGTTACATTCATAGTGTTTTGGCTATTTGTATTTGGCAGTCTTGGAGAAAACATTTTTCCTATCTCTGTGCATCTAAAATTCAGAATGTCAAGCAATATCTATCATATCTCCTTATTATCAAGCTAAAGCATCTATCTAGACCTAAAATATTTTAACCTCTAAACAACTATGTTTACTTGTAAAACTTAACTATCTGGTCTCAGAGACTTGAGAAGGAATAAAATTTATTACCTGAGTATACAGGGGATTCCGGTTAGCAGCTTCCCAAGTGAGACAATGACAAAGACATTTTGCTATAGGATAAAGGGCCTATCACACTATCCTATACTAGCCTTAGGCACCAAGAGCAATCAATCAGGTTGGTGTAAGGCATATTGGAGGGGGTCAATGTCACCTTAGGAGACATCCATAAAGAAAGTGGAAGCAGTCACCACACTAGTCATTTAGACACTTCATTAGTGTGCTAGGAGTCCCTAGTAGATCAACAGTTTGCAGTGGATTAGGACCATTCAAGTAGTCATAGAAGCCACTGATACTTCACTTGCCATACTCTGTGGGCCTCCAAAAGGCTTATCTCAACACTTCCCATGATCAACTGTCTCATTTTTGTTAATAGTTACTCTATAAAATGTGAATTGCTTTTTTTAATCTGTTCATCTATCTAGTGTCCTCATTCAAAATGTTTTTATAGTATTTCTTTAGAGAGCTTCACAGCTTCCTCCTCTACTAAAAGAGAGTTATACAAAGCATGATTGTGATTAGTCTTTGAAAAAAAGTAAATATTTATTGTTGGGAGTTTTGTTTTCCTCATATTTAAGTTTTTTTTATATATTGCCTGTATGTTTTTATATTATATATGAGAAGTATAAAAAGACAATTTATTCAAGTCAAATGTAGTGAACAAATTACTATACATTATAACCTTTTTTATTTCTTACTTATGCTCATTTTATTATCATTTAAATCTCTGACTTAAATAAACTATAATATTCAGTGTTAACAATTATACCTCACCATCACACGGGTTTTAGTTATATAAGATGTTGTATGGATGAAACAAAGAGTTTACTAGAGTAACAGGTCATACTTACTTTTTAAACACTTTACTATGGCAACAGACAGAAATATATTCTGTGTCAACTAACATTCATATATTTGCTTCTTTCCAAAAAATGTTTGAAAACTATAACTAAAGACTTAATTGTTGAATTTACTGATTTATGAGATTCCTTAAAAATAAGCCTACAGCCTTAATAAATTCCCAATAATTTTAGTTTTTGTTTACAAAAATATTTTGTATCATTGATAAAGCATAGGAAATAGATAATTTTTTTATTATCTATATGTAGGGTCTAAAAGAATTCAATAGTATATTCTGGTAATTATATTTTCTTCAGTAACAAACTTGTTAGATTTCAAATTTGGTTAAAAATTTTCTACATTCTTTCTTATTTTATTGTATGCTACAAAACTTCAAGATATTTTAGCCTTTTAAAAAATGAAATTATAGCATCTAGTGTTTAAGGAACTTATGTTCAACATGATTATAGTCCATGACCATATTAAGGGAAAGCATGGCAGCAGGAAAGCATTCATGGTGCTCGATAAGTAGCCACCTAATTATATTATCATTGCCACTATGAGAAAAGATCATTTTCAGGCTTTCCAGTGTTTATAGTTACAAATTTAATCAAAGTGTAGATGTGCTTGGTTGTTTCTCTTTGTAGGATATTAGGCTTGTTTCTCTTAAGTTGCTTTCACATTCTATTCTTTTTCTGTTCCCAGAAGTAACATTTTCTTTAAAGTGCTTGTGAAACACTGAGTCAATTTTCTGACACCTAATTTATACTCAGATTTTTAAAAATATATATTTTAGGTAATTGGATTTTCATTATTTTTTTAAAGGCACCGAGTAGTAATATCAAGTTTTCAATTTTAAATTGTTAGAGGTGGTTATTTTATTTACACATGGCCATGAGTACCCATTGCATTAGAAGTAATGGAAAATCTGTGCCATTTTACATTAGGTGCCTCTGAGGGAAACAAGAGATAGAAATTTACCAGTCACTTGAGACATTGTGAGCACATACATACTCACACACACTGATGTTATGGTTATATAGGAGACATGAATATTTAACACTATGCATAAGTTTTTCTTATATGTTGCATTCGAAATTTTAAATGTTTTCCACATGTTTTATGTTTAATAATAAAAAAAGGTAAAAAGATACCAAGTGCCAGATAATAAGACATCAGATATTAGATTATATGAGGTTTATTAAATGAGCATTGGGGAGAAGGTAAGTAGGGAGGGGTACCTGAGGGAGAGAGAGAGAGAGAGAGAGAGAGAGAGAGAGAGAGAGAGAGAGAGA
>OU015760.1:63797458-63830114 GCA_907169655.1 Acomys percivali | reverse complement strand
CACACACACACACACACACACACACACACACACACACACACACACACCTGTGGCAGATAGGCAATGACATCAAAGGTAGGCACACTGAAGCAGAATCCCAACAACAACATGTACTTAAGTATATCATACAATATAAATTTAGT
The DNA here is from genome assembly GCA_907169655.1 of Acomys percivali. Lineage (NCBI taxonomy): Eukaryota > Metazoa > Chordata > Mammalia > Rodentia > Muridae > Acomys > Acomys percivali. Next base: position 63,829,971 of record OU015760.1, on the reverse strand, counting down.
TTTGTGTATAACTTGTTAAGTATCAAATATAATAGAAACATTTCCACGAAGTTTAATAAAATTAAACCATTTGAAGTTTTAAGAAATCAAAATAAGTACAGTTAATTCTATTTCTCCCCATACATCCATCATGCTTTTATTTTCATATACTCGTAACCTTCTAGAAACTTATATGAACATTTTTAACATTTTAACTTAAAACTCAGTCATTTCTCTGAGTGCTGCAATACAATTCAAGTTAATTATTCAGTAAAGATTGAAGGAAGCATGAAATACAGAATTCAATTACATTGAATTTGGTTGCTTAATATGTTGAGGACTGGTTCTACCATCAATCAAAAGTATAATTATGTGTAGAATATACATGTTGTTTTATCCCACTTATTTGTTCAATTTTAGTATGAAATTTTTCCCTGTCAACTGATAATGTTCTTCCTACAGCCTTTTTCTTAATACTTTATCTGTATAATATTTACCCTGGTTGTTTTAATAATTCATAAGAAAATGAATAAGTTTAATAATTTGGTTATCTTGAAATATTTTTATCTTCAACCCTGAAAATTTATATTCATTTCCCTGATTAATTGAACAGCAGTATATTTTGGACATTTATGAGACTCGGTTATCTAATAAATTTACTAGTTACTGTACATTCTTATTCTATACATATAAGAAGTAAATAGTAGTTTTACTGAGTTTTATGATTTTACCTTTTCTGGTAGTGACTGAAAGATAAAAAGAATATACATAGTGTTAGTACTATATGTAGACTAATTCATGGGTAGCTGTGTAAGTGCCAGGTTCTTTCTTAGTTGGATTTTGTGTTTGTAAATCATTAAAAGTCAACCTACAGAGCCAAGCGTGGTAGCACATGCCTTTAATCCCATCACTTGGGAGGTAGAGGCAGGCAGATATTTGTGAGGTTGAGGCCAGCCTGGTCTACAAAGTAAGTCCAGGACAACCAAGGATACACAGAGAAACCCTGTCTCAAAAAAAGCAAAAAAGTCAATCTACGTTATATAGATTCTCAAGTGTAAAAGATGACAGAGGAAGACAATTATAAAAGCGAAATGGAATTTCAGAATTTCATTCTTTAATTCCTTCTGCATTACTAGAAATTTTACAATGAATGCATCATTTGTAATGATTCTCCTATTTCAAAGCAAATCAACAAAGGGTCCACTAGTAACCTTTTACTCTTCCATATCTAGCTTCATTTGTTTGCACTTCCCTACCCAGAGGCTCTATACTTCCTGATATATAGTAGCCAACTACTGTCACATGTCCACTAAGCTGACAAAGCATACTTCAGGGGAAATCAGATAAATGGATCTTTGTTATTGTGTTAGTAGAGGTATATTATAGTTTTCTTAACCATTCTTTCCTAGTGATTCAGGTAAACTAAAGCTTAATGAGAGCTGTCTTAATTTCAGTTTCTAAACACAAACTAAGCAGGTCACTCTCAAAGCAAACTACCTAAATATTTAAAATTTCTAGCTGTCTTTAAAGTAATTCTTGGCACTGTGGCTGTGCAGTAAATTTAAATGAAGAAATTGTTGCTAACATCTTTCAATTACAATTAAAAATATACTAAATTATCAAACTGTAAAAATATAAAATCTTTCATAATCCTTTGTCTCAGGATTGTTTGTTTAATTTTATTTTAAATTATTATAATAATATTATTACTATTATTGTAGAGATCAAGATGAAACTCAAGGACTAATACATACTAGCCAAGTTCTATACTTGTTACACAGCACTTCTAGATTAATTTTTTATTTTAAATGATTATTTTCTAGTATAGAGAATTTTACCCCAGGATTGATTGCAGTGATAGCTTTCTGTGTTTACAAGAGAACTATGTCATTTCCTATTTGGAACTTCAAAATATAATTGTAATGAAGGAACACAATAGTGATTTGAGTAAGAATGGCCACCATAGGCCCATATATTTCCTTAGTTTGTTGAATTGTTTTAGAAGGATTAGCATGTGGGTCCTTGTTTGAGTAAGTATAGCCTTTTTGGAGGAGGTGTGCCACTGCAGTGGGCTTTGACATTTTAAAAACCCAGGCAAAGCCCAATCTCTTTCTCTCTCTGCCTCATTCTTGTAGATAAGATTTAACTCTCAGGTACTGCTCCAGTGCCATGTCTCTCTACTATGCTTGCTGCGATGATGACCGTGAAGTCTAACCCTTTATAACTATAATCAATGTCTCAATTAAGTGCTTGTTTTTTATAAGTTTTCTTGTCTTGATGATTTTTCACAGCAGTTGAATCAAAAAATGCCAGAATTACAGTTTCTGAATGACTGACATTTATGAAAAATTATATTCATATCATATGACAGTAGTTTGGAGACAAAAACTGATATTCTATACTAACAGATACTTCTGATATTCAAAAAAGTGCTGGGTTCTGTTTTTAAGCCATTGATGTAATTTTATGGTTAAAAAACCTTTCTTGAAAATATGCATTTGTTTTAGTCTTTGGCAAACAAGAATAGGCATGTTATAAGTTGCAATTTCTATTTATTTGTTTATTTATTCACTTTACATCTGGAACATACTCCCTACCTCTTCTCCTCCAGGACCACCCTCCCACACTTTTCCCCTTTTCCCCCTCCTCTTCTCCACAGAAAAGGGGATCCCAGCCCTCTTACCAATCCACCTGGCATACCCAATCACATCAAGACTAAGCTCTTCCTCTTCGAATGAGGCTAGAAAAGGCAACCTAGCTAGGGAAAAGTAATTTAAAAGCAGGCAACAGAGTCCATATCAGAGATAGCCCCCTGCTCCACTTGTTAAGGAACCAATATGAAGACCAAGCTTCCCATCAGTTACATATGTGTCAAGGTCTTAGGTACAGGTCAACCTGCTCTTTGGTTGTTGCTTCAGTCTCTGTAAGCCCCTATAGGCCTAGGTTAGTAGACTCTGTGAAATTTTTCCCCTTTGTGTCATTCTATCCTTATCTTTTCTTTTCCACAAGAGTCCCAACATTTGGCTGTGCATCTCAGTTTCCATTTGATCTGCTGTTGGGTGGAGGCTCTCAGATGACACTACAAGTAATGTAAGAATCTGTGAAAACATTTTATATATTTTTATTTATTTGTAGAGTGTATATGTGTGTGTATGTGTATCTTGTGCATGCATGTGCATGCACACACAATATAAAATGCCATGGTTCACATGTGAAGAATATTTGAAAGCCTTAATCATTTTTTATTAGCATATTTATGCTCAACAGAAAAGTTTAAAATTTTTTCTGTTTAAAAATATTATTTCTTCTTGATTCTTCCTTACAATAGTTCAGAAGCAATTTTAATTTTTATGTGTGTCTTTTAGATGCATCCTGTAAAATTATGTAATATCATAAGGAAAAGAAATAGGGACAAATATCTATCAGTGAAAATGTACATTTTTTCTGGATCCTCAAGAGATTAATAGATCTAGTAAATGGTTTGTTTTGATATTAACCTTCTTGCTGTTCCTGTTTATTTAGTCACCCATGAAAATGTATATCGTTTCCACTACTTTTATTAACTTGTCTAGTTTTCCACAATACATTTGGATAGAATAGTAAACATTCCTTGAATTTTAGGTGTCTTAGTTACTTTTCTGTTGCTGTGATATCTGGCAAGAACACTTAAAAACAGGTAAAATTTATTTTTTCTCACAGTTCAAGGTAGAGTCCATCATACAGTCAATGCAGCAAGAATTTTAAACAGCTTGTCACATCATTGCATCCACAGGTTAAATGTAAGAATTGGAATCATGATATCAGTTCCCTTTATTCTTCTGATATATTTTATGATTCTGGCCTATAAAATAATGCTACTCAATCAAATTGACAATTAGAAGTGACCATCATTTAGTATTACAGTTTTCCCATGAATGCATACTATTGTTACAGTTCTGATTTCAATAGTGGTTGTGTTTGATATTGTTTCTTTGACATTTATTAACTCTCTCTATTTTTCAAAATTAAAATTTAGTCATTTTTAGGAAGATTTCTTTTTTTTTTTTCCTTGTACATACTTAGCCGGTCCCCCAAGGAAAACTCTTTGTCAAATTAAAATTACTGATATATTATTCATGTGCTTATTAAAGTATACACTTAACTATTTTTTGCTTAGTGCTAGCCATCTTTCAATTAGATTGCTATAATTTATAATAATATTAGTTTATGGTGGCTTGACATTTTCCTGAATTAAATTTAAGTTTTATTGCTGGCTTTCTTATGAACGTCTAAATAATACTAGGAAGATTGTCTTTTCTGTCTTTATGGGATCATTGCAAGAACCAGAGAAAATCAGTATAGTAGAAACATTCAGTAACTAGTCTATTTTTATCACAAGAATATACATCCTAGTTATAACAGATAGATATGATTATATAGATATATAAGGCAAAATAGATAAGGTCTTCAAAAACCTCAGAAACAAACAGAATATGGCATTTAAAGATTCTTTTATTATTTTAAAGATTCATTGAGAATAGACAGATTAACTCCTGGCAACACCCAGCCTACCTCAAAGAAGATGATGAGCCTCAAAGAACCTCCTAATGGGGATGAATTCAAATATGGCAAACTGGGCAAAATGTCCTGGTTTCTACAACAGACAGAATTCTGCCTTAAAAAGGGCAAGTTTAGATGCAGACAGAGTCTATGGCCAAACTTTGCCAAGACGGTGTAAGCAAGTCCTCAATAATTCTTGCCTCACAAATATGTCTGTCAGATATATTGGGCCAGAAGGTTGAGGATGATGTTCCAATGTTATAGAGAGTTTTGGGTGACTATTCAGGCAAAAAACTGTCTGTTGTCTTCCTATTTGTTAAGCTACTAAAATACACTCCCTGTATACCCAGGTAATTAATTTTATTCCTTCTCAAGTCTGTGATAGGGTTGAAGTCCAGATAATTTAGTTTTACAATTAAGCTTAGAAGTTTAGGGGTTAAGTTTTTTTGGCCTAGATAGATGTTTTATGTTGATAATGATGAGATATGATAGATATTGATTTTCATCCAGAATTTTAGACTGACCAAGGAAGGAAAGATGTTTTCTTCAAGTCTGCCAAGTACAAATAGCCAAAACAATATGAATTATAACATTTATATAATTCCTGATTGTTTCATGGTTCTTCTTGCTGTAGGTAGTTTATTGTATACATGTATAATAATATAAATATAAATAAAACATACGTAATAAAAAAGAAAAAAGAAGCCTTCCACATATCCATTCACAGACTTACCCATGAAATTATTCTAATTCTCCTACATCCTTTTTTGAGTTTGGTAAGGGTCAAAAAATGACAGTAAACATAAGATAGAAGAGAAAAATAAAATGAGGTAATTCAGGCTATTATGTTCATAGTGACAACTGGAAATTTTGAGTTAATTTTTAAAAATCACTTGAGGTTTTCCTTCTTTAAAAGCCTCCAACATTTGTTATTTCTTAATGATATCCAAAAAATTAAGAAGTTTGAAATGGACTTTTAGAACTATCTAATAAAATACCTTGCAGTCGGTATTCATTTATAAATTACTAAACTCAAAGGCAGGACAAATTGTGTTTGCTTCTTAACCCTTTTATTGTTGGTTTTGTAAGTTGGTATGATTGAACACATTTCGTAATACTTAAGTATACACAAAAAGAAAACATTCACTCATAAAAGTCATGGGGGTATTGCATGAGACAATCTACATTAAAATAGTTTCTGAACTGTAAAAAGTCATTTAAATGTAAGATATCAAATTTATTATGTCTTGGGCCTGTGCAATGGTTAATCTTTATTGTCTCCTGCTGTGACACAGGCTAGGCGGAGCACTCAGTTCCATCGGAGGCACTAGCTCACCTCAACGAGCAGTTCTGCCCAAGACACTAGCTCACCTCAGCGGGCAGTTCTGGGGCACTGACACAGGCTGAGGTCAGCACGCAGATTCAGCCTAGAGACCCTAGCTGGACTTGCCAGGCAGATTGGGCCCAGAGATTCTAGCTGAGCTGTGCGCACAGGCTCGGCGGCCCCAAGACTATGGCTAGACTATCCACACAGTATAGGCCCGGAGCCCCGGGCTGAATTCAGCATGCAATGTGGGTCCAGAGGCCCTGGCTGAGCTTGGTGCACAATTCCACCCTGGAGACTGGGGTGGAGCTCGGGGTGCAGTTTAGGGCAGGAGTCCCTAACTGTGCTTGGCAGACAGATTGGGCCCAGACACTCTAGTAGAGCTTTTGGCACAGTCTCGGCTCTAAGACTCTGGTGGACACAGTGTGCAGTTTGAATCCAGAATTACTGGCTGAGCTTGGTGGACAGTTCGGGCCCTGAATCAATAACTGACCACAGCACGCACTTTGGGCCAAAAGCCCCTAGCTGAGCTTGGTGCACAGGCCCAGCTCAAAAATTCTGGCTGGACCCTGTGTGTATGTTGGGCCCAGAATCCCTAGCTGAGCTCGGCAGACTGTTCAGTTCTGGAGATTCTAGCTGAATTCAGCTCGTGGTTTGAGCCCAGTGTCCCTGGCTGGACTTGGTAGGGAACCCAGAGGGCTGTGGATACCTTGGCCTGACCTAATGTTTATTCAGAGACCCAGAATGATTGCAGGACCCACAGCACAGGGGAGTTGAGGATCACTGGCTGTGAGAGTCCAAAACGACAGGGCTAACATCCTGCCATCCACAACAGTGAAGTATCAGAGCTTCCAGCCTACGGAAATTGTGAGAAAATGAGTGAATCTATCATCAGACTCCCTCCATCCTACTCTAAAAGCTACACAACAAAAACAAAGATGGCAAGATGTTGAGGAACAGTGTAAAAGCATACACAAAAAAGCCCAAAACAGCATGGCGTCTCCAGTTTCCAGCTATCCCAAAGAAAACAACCCATAGAACTCAAATACAATGGAAATACAAGAAAATGACCTCAAATCCTTAGTAATGAGGATATTAATAGAGGAAACAAATAAAATTCGTAATCAAATGCAGGAAATCACAGCCAAACAGGTGAGAGACATAAAAGAAGCACAGACAGGAACTGGAAAAATTTCAGGAAAATGCAAACAAACATATGAAATAAATAAATAAAACAGTTCAAGCTCTGAAGACCTATAAAGAGGCAATGTAAGAAACTCAGGAATATACAAACAATCAGATGAAAGAAATAAAAAAATCAGTTCAAGATCTGAAGATGAAAAAGGATTCAATGATAAACACAGACAGAAGAAAAACAAGAACATGAGAACTCAGAGAAGAAGGCGAGCAACAAAGAGGTGAGCTTTTCTAACAGAATCCAAGAGACGGAAGAACGAATCTCAGGTCGAGAAGATACAATCACAGATCTTGAAGCAACCATTAAAGAAAAAGCCAAATCTGAAAAAATCCTGACACGAAACATCCAAGAAATTAAGGACACAACGAAAAGAAGAAATCTGAGGATAATAGGCATTGAAGAAAGAGAAGATATCAGACTCCAAGGCCCAGAAACTATTCTCAACAAAATCATAGAAGTAAATTTCCCCATTCTAAAGAAAGAGATGCCTATAAACATATAAGAGGCCTACAGAACACCAAATAGAATTGACCAGAAAAGAAAAACTGCCCATCATATAATAATCAAAACACAAAACATACAGAACAAAAAAAAATATTAAAAGCTGCAAGGGAAAAGGGCCAAATAACATTCAATGGCAAACCTATCAGAATTACACCCGACTTCTCAGCAGAGACCATAAAAGCCAGAAGGGCCTGGACAGAAATCCTGCAAACCCTAAGGGAGCACAGATGCCGGGCCAGACTACTTTACCCAGCAAAACTATCAATAACCATTGATGGAGAAAACAAAATATTCCATGACAAAAACAAATTCAAACAGTACCTATCCACAAACCTGGCTTTACAGAAAGTACTAGAAGGAAAACTCCATCCCAAAGGGTCAAGCTACAACCAAAACTACTCAGGAAATAGATAATTATACCATGGCAAAACACAACTACACAAATGCTCTACTGGAAACAACATCAAAATTAAGACTCTTAACAGTCACTGGTCATTAAAATCTATCAAAATAATAGTCTCAATTCTCCAATAAAAAGACATAGACTAACTGAATGGATGCATAAACAAGATAGAACATTCTTCTGCATTCAAGAAACACATCTCACCCATAATGATAGGCATTACCTCAGGGTAAAAGGTTGTAAAAAATATTCCAAACAAAAGGTCACAAGAAGCAAGCAGGCGTAGCCATTTTAATATCGAACAAAATAGACTTTCAACCAAAATTAATCCAAAGGGATGAGGAAGGACATTTCATACTCATCAAAGGTAAAGTCAACCAAGATGACATCACAATTCTGAACATCTAAGCTCCCAATACAAGGGCATCCACATTTGTAAAAGATCTGCAAAAAAGCTTAAGCCACACATCGATACCCACACAATAATAGTGGGAGACTTCAACACTCCACTCTCACTGAAGGATAAGTAATTGAAACAGAAACTAAGCTGAGAAATAACATCATTAACCAATGCCATGGGTCAAATGGATCTAACAGAGATCTATAGAACCTATCACCCAACTAAGAAAGACTATACCTTCTTCTCTGCACCCCATGGAATCTTCTCCAAAATTGATCACATCGTAGGTCACAAAGCAAGCCTCAACAGATACAAGAGGATTGAAATAATACCTTGTATCCTATCAGATCACCATGCTCTTAGCCTGCAATTCAACAATAACAGAAATAACTAAAAGCCTACACGTATGTGGAAAATAAACAAGTCTCTGCTAAATGACACATGGGTCAGGGAAGAAATAAAGAAAGAAATCAAGGAGTTTCTGAAATTCAATGAAAATGAAGGAACACCGTACCCAAATTTGTGGGATACATTGAAAGCAGTGCTAAGAGGAAAATTCATAGCACTAACTGCCTTTAAAAAGAAATTGGAAACATCGCACATAAGCACCTTAACCACAAAACTGGAAGCCCTAGAAAAAAAAGAAGCAGAAACACCCAAAAGGAGTAGACATCTGGAAATAATCAAACTCAGGGCTGAAATTAACAAATTAGAAAATAAGAAAACAGTCCAAAGAATCAACAAAACCAAGAGCTGGTTCTTTGAGAAAATCAACAAGATAGACAGACCATTAGCCAAACTAAGTAAAAGGCAGAGAGACACTATCCAAATCAACACAATCAGAAATGAAAAGGGAGACATAACAACAGACACTGAAGAAATACAAAGAATAATAAGATCCTACTTTGAAGGCATATATGCCACAAAATTTGAAAATCTAAGGGAAACGGACGATTTTCTTGATCAATTTCACTTGCCAAAGTTGAGTGAAGAACAGATAAACAAGCTAAATAGTCCCATTTCCCCTATATAAATAGAAGCAATCATTGATAGTCTCCCAACCAAAAAAAACCCAGAGCCAGATGGTTTAAGTGCAGAATTCTACCAGACCTTCAAGGGCGAGATAATACCGATAATCTTCAAGCTACTCCAAAAGATAGAAATGGATGGAACATTACCAAATTCATTCTATGAGGCCATAGTCACAATTATACCTAAACCTCACAAAGACTCAACAAAGAAAGAGAATTTCAGACCAATTTCTCTTATAAAAATCGATGCAAAAATACTAAATGAAATTCTTGCAAAACGAATATAAGATCACATCAAAGATATCATACATCATGACCAAGTAGGCTTCATTCCAGGCATGCAGTGATGGTTTAATATACAGAAATCCATCAATGTAATCCACCATATAACCAAACTGAAAACAAAACAAAAAAAATCACATGATCATCTCTTTAGATGCAGAGAAAGCATTTGATAAAATACAATACCCATTCATGTTTGAAGTTTTAGAGAGATCTGGGATACAAGGCACTTTCCTCAACATAATAAAGCTATATACAGCAAGCCAGTAGCCAAAATCAAAGTAAATGGTGAGATACTCAAGGAAATTCCTCTAAAATCGGGAACTAGGCAAGGCTGCTCACTTTCTCCATATCTCTTCAATATAGTACTCGAAGTTCTAGCCAGAGCAATAAGACAACAAAAGGAGATCAAGGGTATCCAAATGGGAAAGAAGGAAGTCAAATTATCCCTATTTGCAGATGATATGGTAGTATATATAAGTGACTCTCAAAATTCCACCAGAGAACTCCTACAGCTGATAAACACCCTCAGCAAATTGGCTGGATACAAAATTAATCAAAAAAGTCTGTAGCCTTCCTATACACAAATGACAAGCTTGCAGAGGAAGAAATCAGGAAAGCCACACCCTTCACATTAACCAGAAGCAATATAAAATATGTAGGAGTTACTCTAACTAAGCAAGTGAAGGACATGTTTGAAAAAAAATTCAGAACTCTGAAGAAAGAGATTGAAGATGACATGAGAAGATGGAAGGATTTTCCTTGCTCATGGATTGGGACAATTAACATAGTAAAAATGGCCATCCTACCAAAAGCAATCTACAGATTCAATGCAATCCCTATCAAAATACCTACGCATTTTTTTAAAGACATTGAAAGTTCAATTCTGGACTCCATAGGGAAAAACAAAAAAACCAAAATAGCTAAAACAATCTTGTACAATAAAAGGTGCTCCGGAGGAATCTCCATACCAGATCAAATTGTACTATAAAGCAATAGTAATTAAAACAGCATGGTACTGGCACAGCAACAGGCTGGTTGATCAGTGGATTCGAAGACCCAGATATGAATCCACACACATATAGTCCTTGATTTTTGACAAAGAAGCCAAATCCATTCAATGGAAAAAAGGTAGCATCTTCAAAAAATGGTGCTCGTCTACTGGAGGTCTATGTGTAAAAAAATGCAACTGGATCCATATTTGTCACCTTGCACAAACTCAAATCCAAGTGGATTAAAGACCTCAACATAAAACCAGAAACAGTAAGTCACTTATAAGAAAAATTGAGGAAGAGCCTGGAACATATTGGCACAGGAGACAACTTCCTGAACAGAACTCCAACAGCCCAGGCCTTAATGTCAACAATTAATAAATGGGACCTCCTGAAACTGAAAAGCTTCTGTAAGGCTGGAGACACTGTCAAGAGAACAAATCGACAGCCTACAGACTGGGAAAAGATCTTCACCAACCCTACATCTGACAAAGATCTAATATCCAAAATATATAAAGAACTCAAGAAATTAAACATCACCAAACCAAATAACCCAATTGAGAAATGGAGCTTGGAACTAAACAGAGATTTCTCAACAGAGGAATATCAAATCGTGGAGAGACACTTAAAGAAATGCTCAACCTCCTTAGTCATCAGGGAAATGCAAATCAAAACAACACTGAGATTCCATCTTACACCCATCAGAATGGCTAAGATAAAAAACTCTAGCTACACCACATGCTGGAGAGGATGTGGGGAGAGGAACACTCCTTCATTGCTGGTGGTAATGCAAACTATTACAGCCTCTTTGGAAATCTATCTGGTGCTATCTCAGAAAACTAGTAATAGGGCTTCCTCAAGACCCAGCTATTCCACTCCTTGGAATATACCCAGAAGATGCTCCAGCACACAACAAGAAAATTTGCTCAACCATGTTCATAGCAGCCTTATTCATAATAGCCAGAACATGGAAACAGGCTTAGTGTCCCTCAGTAAAAGAATGGATAAAGAAACTGTGGTACATATACACTATGGAATACTACTCAGCTATTAAGAACAAGGAATTCCCGAAATTTGTGGATAAATGGATTGAGCTGGAAATGATCATAATGAGTGTGTTAACCCAGAAGCAGAAAGACTCAAATGGTATATACTCACTTATATCTGCATACTAGCCCAAGGGGCATGTCCCTCGAAAGCCTTCCCTTACCAGGAAACTGGGACAGAAGGGAGGACATCCTATTGAGACTCTAGATGAGAAAAGCATGGGAGAATAGCAAAGTAGAAGGATCCAGAGAGTCCTAGAATCCTACAAGTAGAACATTATGATAGGCAGCTTTGAGTCCTGGGGTCCCGCTCAAACTAAGGCACCAGCCTAGGGCAATACAGGCGGTAAACTTTAAACCCCTACTCAGATCTAGCCAATGGTTAGAATAGTCTCCACACTTGAGTGGAGAGTGGGGTATGACTTTCTCATGTACTCTGGTGCCTCACATTTGACCATGTCCCCTGGAGGGGGAGAGCTAGTGGCACTCAGAGTAAGGACAGCAGGTTACCAAGAAGAGACTTGATACCCTATGAGGTACAGGGAGAGGTAATCCCCCTCAGGAATAATCATAGGGTAGGGGAATAAGGGGAAAATGGGAGGGAGGGAAGAATGGGGGGATACAATGGATGGGATAACCATTGAGATGTAACAAGTATAAATTAATGAAAAAATAAAATAAAATAAAATAAAACAGAGAAATAGAGATGAATTAATCATTTCCTTTTTGTTGTTGTTTATTTATTTATTGATTGATTGATGGATTAAAGACATAATGTGACCACCTGGACTTCTGTTTCTGTCTCCATATTGTCAACACTATGGTGCTGGAGAGATTGGCTCAGAGGTTAAGAGCACTGGCTGCTCTTTCCAAAGGTCCTGAGTTCAATTCCCAGCAACCACGTGATGGCTCATAGCCATCTATAATTTGATCTGGTGCCGTCTTCTGGCCTGCGGACAGAATAATGTACAAATATCAACACTATGTTGTACTATATCCTCTTGCATTATAACCTAAATTAATCTTTCCTCCATTAATTTGTTTTGTCCAAATCATTTTGTTGTAGGAATGTGTAAAGGAAATAATACAACTCTGCTTATCTCTCCAAGTAGGTCTTATATCTGTTACTCACTTTCCTCTACTTTTCTGCTCTAAAAACACATAAAGATAATTTTTGCTCCTTGATTTAGAATAGATTAGTTCTTTTTTTCTTAAGTATATCTCATTATTGTTTTGCATAACTGTATTTTTCTTGTTATATTTCTCAACTTGATCAAAATCAATAAAGCATAGACTTAAGTGTTTTCTCTACCTCAGTTAAAATATATCCCAAGGTTCATTTGCTTGTTAAATACCTCAAGCTAAATTTAAATCTTTGTTCCTCATTTGAAAGTTATTGCCTGTCCATGGCCTAGATCAGGGTAGGGGTTTAAATTTTACCGCCTGTATTGTCCTTGGCTAGTGCCTTAGTTTGAGCGAGACTCCTTGACCCAAATCTGCCTATCATAATGTTCTCCGTGTAGGTTTCTAGGACCCACTAGATCCTTCTACTTTGCTATTCTCCCATGGTTCTCTCATCTAGAGTCCCAATAGGATGTCCTCCCCTCTGTCCCAGTTTCTCACCTAGTGGCACTCAGAGGAAGGACAGCAGGTCACCGAGAAGAGACTTGATACCCTATGATCATATGCAGGGGGAGGTAATCCCTCTGAGGAACAGTCATATGGGAGAGGAATAAGGGGAAAATGGGAGGGAGGGGAGAATGGGAGGATACAAGGGATGGGATAACCATAGAGATGTAACAAGAATAAATCAATAAAAAAAAAGAAAGTTATTGCCACCAATATTTTTAGATTACTCTATCAATTTTAAGACATAGATAATAATATATGCAAAATTTGAACTTTAGGCATCTAGGTCTATGTTTAATGAGATCCATCTTCAGTAATATATACTCATTTTTAAAACTTTATTATTAAAAAAGGCTTGCAAATAATATATCGCAAACCAAAATGATCCAACTCAGTGAACCTCTATACAGTTAGAGCAGCCATTCCAACAGGAAGCTGTGCAGCTTCACATTAGATTTTACACTTTGACTTCGATCTCAGTTACTGTTCTATTACTGTGAAAAGACACTGGGACCAAATATTTTATAGAAGAAAGCATTTAATTCAGGCTTGTTTACTATTTCAGAGACTTAGTCTATGACCATCATAGCAGGGAATACTGTAGTATGCAAGCAAGCATGACACTGGAGCAATAGTTGCGAGCTTATATCCTGATCTGCAGGCAGGCGTTAGAGAGTGAAACTGGACCTACAATGGACTTTTGAAATTTCAAAACCCAATCATAGTGCCACCTTACCTGTTCTAAACTTTTACAACAGCTGTGGACGATCATTCATACATCTGAGCCTGAGGGGACATTCTCATTCAAACTACTGCAAATAACAAAAAATATATTCTACCATAACTATCACTCACTGTACACACACACACACAGAAACACAGACACACAGAAACACACACACACTCACACACACACACACACACACACACACACACACACACACACATAGTATATAGCATATCAACTACCATGACAGAGTTAGAAGTAGAAAAACAATGAACTTTATATCCACAGGTTCACTGGCTGCATCTATTTTTTACATATCACTTCCTTGCATTTTAAGTAACTCCCTATTCAAGCTCTTAGTATATATTTTTATTTCACACATAACATTTATTATTACTACTTTATCGTGTGTACTTTTCAGCTTTAATATTCATTCTGTTAATATTTTCTTCCCCATAGATTCTGTGCTCCAAAAAGCTATAGTGTTGGAGTCCAGAACACGCTGAGAGACCCCAGACTCAAATAGTATACCAGCAGCAAAGAGCATTTATTTCTGCAGAAGGCCAGCATGTAGGGATCATCATTTCAACAAAATTTCTTTCTTGAGGTGAGCTCCAAGACTCTTTTTAAAGGCATTCAGGGGAATTCCAAGGGAGGGATTGGTGGCCTTTAAAACGGTTGGAGCATTCAAACTGAAAAAGCAAGGGCAGACTGAAAAGGTGTGGGTAACCTTATTCAGAGGTCATGAGTTAGTTATAAGACAAGATATTTCCAGACAAGCTGTAAACTAACATTAAGAAATCTTATCATCCTCCAGCCAGGTGGCTAGGCCGTCCCTAATTGGTCGCCATTTTCTGTGGTATTCCCAGTAAATACTGAACTCATTTCTGAGGAATGGGGACTTAAGACTATTTTAAGGTTTAAAAAAAAAGCCTTAGCTATTAGATCAAGCATTTTGTGGCATCAGAGTTCCACAGTGGACTCAAATAAGAGTCCCTCAGGGGCCCCACAATAGAAAACAAAAATAGAGTGTCTCATTCAAGGCTTTTGAAACACTAAACAGTTTCAAATTAGCTAGGTGCTCAATAGACATATACTTCACTTAATATGTGTTCAGTGAACATTTATGACCGAAATTCAGGGAAGGCAAGTGGCTTATTGAAACAACGCCACTTAATTTCAGGATTGAGGTCTCTTGAATTCCTAATGCATCAAGTAACAGATCATTGGTATCATGTATTCAAATACCATTTATTTTCTGTCATTTTTGATAATAAAAATGTATTTTAAACAAACTACGCTTCGTTTCTTTATTTAAAAACTAGTAAGGCTCTAAGAGATAACATAACATGGTTAAAAACAATTGAGGGCTTTCACTTCAATAAGTCTTAGTTATATAATTTTACATATGACATATTTAAAGTAACCAAATATTACTAGACATTTTATATGTACAGAGATTTTGGTAAATGCACTTATCTTCAAAGAATTTTCACAATAACTTAATTCCTGTGATGTTTCCATTGCAGCTACCTGTTAG
The DNA here is from genome assembly GCA_907169655.1 of Acomys percivali. Classification (NCBI taxonomy): domain Eukaryota; kingdom Metazoa; phylum Chordata; class Mammalia; order Rodentia; family Muridae; genus Acomys; species Acomys percivali. The sequence continues at coordinate 63,814,377 of OU015760.1, read as the reverse complement.
TAAAGAGTATATTCATCTTATTATAGTTAATATCCATTTATTTTCTACTTTTCAAGATGAAGACTACATGCATGTTTCATCCAGCCATTTTTCCTATCTTGAAATGTTAAATATGTCAATCCTCTGTGATGGGTTTTTGCAGTTTGAGACAATGACTTTTATTTTTATATCTCTAATGCTTAGAAAGTTTGGCAATTGACCAGGTGAGGTGGTACATGCCTTTACTCCCAGCATTCAGGAAAGCAGAGGTAGGTAGATCTCTGTGTGTTAAAAGCTGACTGGTCTACAATGCAATTCCAGGACACTCAGGCTACACAGAGAAACTCTGTTTCAAAAAACAAACAAACAAACAAACAAAAAACAAACAAACAAAAAAAGGTGTGGCAATCCTGGTTGGGTACATTTAAAATGTGCAAAGGAGAGTCAATAACCTATTAAACTACAAAGGCAATTACTCATTGTATTCATTAGTAAAAATGAGCTTAAAAATATAGACCTTCATTAGTTATCTTTTTATTTGTTTTAACTTTAAAAACTATGTCATCTGCCATTTAAGGTAAAAGAAAAAATATTTTAAAAGCAAAATAAAGTGATAAAAACAATGAGGAACATATTGCTTATGTAAGAAATTTAAAATCCATGTCCTCTTGTATATAACGCGATAAAATACCTGTGATTTACAACCACAGAATTTTGATCAACAGCTTGATTCACACTAAATTACACAGGAGAAAGAATTATCTGAACAGAGCCTTGGTCAAATGATTCATAGAACAATTTCAAAACTATTTGTCTTCCATGGAAGTTTTCTTATCATTAAGAAATTCAGGATATGAGGGTAGCAAGATGCAAAATTATTCTGAAATTTGGAACATATAATTGTAAAATTGTAAAAGAATTTTGGTGGGTTTTCTTTTTGTTCAGTAGTGTTTTGTAAAAAATGCATTTATTTAAATTCCATTCAACACAGAATGATATTTTAAATATTTAAATATTAAATTATGAGTAAATTATGTAGAGTAGGATAAGAGATTTTTGTATACTTTAATTATTTGTTTTCAGTTAAGATGAGGCATGAACACATTAACTTAATTTTAATGATAATTTCAAAGGTTATATAAGCTAACTATGGAAATTAAGTTTGAATAGAAATTTATTTTTCAGTTAAATAAAAATAATATTTGAATTTTACTTTCTAGTTATAACATTAACTAGTGCTGGGGAAATATAATAAAATGTGGGAAACATCCTGAATTATTCGCACTATAAGAATAAACAGAAAACTTTAAAGAATTAGTTTTGCAGCACTGCAAAGCAAAGGTAATTTTTCTGGCCTTGCGTTAAACAGGAGAACTTCTACATGGCTCTAGATATGAAACTATGTAACTACACCCATATATAGAACATAAGAAACTCTTAAGTTTACATGGAATATCTATTAAAGGAGACATCTCTATAGCATAACTTAAATATTTGAAGTGCTGATGAAAGATCAAAGGTTCTTTAGTTATAATAGGTGGCCTGTAATCCCTGTGACATTAAAAATGTGGCCTAATACTTTTTTCTTTTGTTCTTATAGTTTGCTACTTTCCCATTGTATTGTTACAAGGCTACTATAAAAGATTGATAAGAGAACAAGATTGAGTTCAACTTATTTAGAAAACATTATTTCTTCAAGAAAATATTTTACAGGTGCTATTAAATATACATATTTACTTATATACATATATGTTTATATAGATATATAAAAATAAAAAATATATAACTGGAAAGTGAATATATATAAGCAATTAGACACAAATGACCTTTATCTAACCACATGTATATATACATATATATATACATATATATGTATATATATATAGAAGTTCTACGTATATATTATTATAGGATCTGTTTCTTAACAATTAAACTTTATTATACAACCCAAATGCTTACACAAGAGGGAAAAATGGTTAAAGGGAAAAAAGAGTGGACATTCCGGTATCCGTTCCACGGGACTGGTCCCTAGGTGTCTCTGGCCTGCATGCTGATCCTTCCTGTTTTCTGATCCACACATGCAAAAGCCAGGTCTGAACCTGCTACTGCTCTCTCCTCTCCGCCTGTCTGTGTCACATGTGAAGGGCAGTCTCCTTCTCCCATTGAGGCTCAATTAGAAAAACAATAGTTCAGGTGGAGTCCCCAGGCCTGCTTCCTGAATTCCAGGCCCAAGATGGCTCCACCCACTCTATCTCAAGGTGTCCATGGTGTGTCCAAGGGTAAAGCCCGCCAAGACTGTTTTTACCTGTGACAAAGCTTACAGTACTTTCCACATATTACACACACACACACACACACACACACACACACACACACACACACACAGACATATATATGGTTAAATGTAGGTTATTTGTGGCTATGCCCTCAGATTTCAATCTAAGTATGCAAGATCAATCTTTCCAAGAATATTCTATGGTTAATGATATAATACAACAAAGTATACAAAATATTGTTTTTCTTTCAAATGCATATAGACCTACTAAGTAAAATGTTAAAGGGAAATTACTGTGTGTTTAAATATAAACACATAGATTGTATTATTTAAATTATACAGAAAACTTTTCCATACATTTCATAGAATGATCGCTAAAGTCTTATCATATTATAACTCAAGCATAGATGTTAAATGCTACTGAGATTCTTGTATATTTGAGCAACACAGAATATATATATATTGTATATACATACATACATATGGAACTAGGAAAATATTCACCAGGTATAAATACTTTAAAGAAATATTTTAATAAATCCACCATAAGAAATTGCCACTACAATCTTCTTACCATTGGTTTTTTGAAGTGGAAGGTTCTGGTTTCTTTGAAGACTCAGTTGTGCCTCTTTGTGTTTTGCTGAATGCTGTCTTGTGAGTGGTCGTGTGATGTTGTTCAGGAAGATGTCTTATAAGAGGACATGTGATGTTTTGTTGAGACCAAACACAAAGAATGCGAGTTATGCTTGTAAGATGTAAATAGAACCACAAGGACAATGGGACTAAGCATTTTACATTGATGCACTGCTATGCCATGGAATTCTTCTCTGGTCTTCACTTCCCATAGAGAAATGTTTCGGAGAACTTGTGGTACTCTGGCTGCTTCTGGCTGCTTCCATGGACTCCTGCTGATTTGGCAGAGCCTTGTGGTATCTTCTTGATTGTGCCATCTCTATGGTTTCCTGTGCTGTTTGGTGTTAGCTTTTGGACTAGACTACTGGTATCCTGACAATGCAGAATGAAATTGGCCCAAGGAACTATGTCTAACAGGTCCGCAAGATCGTTTTCCTTTCTTTCTTTCTGTCCTTCCTTTCTCCCTTTCCTCTGGCTGGTAGGTTAGAAGTGAGGTAGAAGTGTTAAAGTACCCTAAAGAAAGTAGGTTTTGAAAAATCTAAACCTACAGTTTTCCAGATAGGGTTTCTCTGTGTAGCCTTTGCTGTCCTGAATTCACTTTGTAGACCAGGATTGCCTCAAACTCACAATGATCTGCCTGCCTCTGCCTCCACATGTGCTGGCATTATAGTCATGCAACACAAGGCCACACTTCATTTCAAACACACTAATAGTATGGTTTATGAAAGTATCATCTCTTACACATCATGTAGATCTCAACAGTAGCTCATAAAGTTTATTTAGAAGGATAGGACAATTTCAGTTACTTTTCTTTTAGTTTTTGAATGTGAATTTTGAACAGGGAAATAGTCAAAATATAAGTAGCACAAGAATTTCTTATTGTTGCTACACATGCAAATGTAGTACAGCATTTATCTTCATACTATTATTCCTACTTATTTTGAAAAATATCTTTTTTAGAATGAAAGTTGCTGAAATATACATAAATTTCACTCTTCTGCTGTTGGTGTAGGGAAGAATATGAGATCAGGTTATGAATTCATCTATTGGTATGATATTTTTTCTGAATATATGAGAAAAACCTGAAAACATTCAATCTATTAATATTGCAGGGGGAAATTAAGATTAATATATTTATACAATGTACAGAAAAAGTTAATGTAGTGAATATTATAACTTAGATTTGATTATTTTTCTGGTACAGATAAAATGATATGAATATCTGCCTAGTTTCAGTCTGGGCTAAGTTCATTATTAGATTCAAGAATATTTTGTAAAGTGAATGTCATTGCCAGTGGATTTTTAAAATTTTTTTATATTTATGAGTTAACAAAGAAAAGATGTCTCCATTCTATTAAATTTAGCATGAAAAGAAAAGGAGAAATGGATGAAAGCATTGGAATGTCTGTGGGTCCTTATGTTTTTGGATGTACATTACTATCAATATTTTGTATTTAGCAACATAAAAAACAAGATAACATACTAGGACATTCCTAAAATTTTGGAAGGTGAAGGTAAGAAGATCAAGAGCTCTGATCATCTTTTGTGACACAAAGAGTTTGAGGCCCATCAGGACTACATGACATACTATTAACACCTTATCGCCCCAGATAAAAGAACACATAATTATGTAGTCTTTTCATGTTTCTCTTCAGCGAATATTGTGTCTCCAGGAAAATTACCACCTTGATGCAAGATATGTGTGAAATATATTTGACATATTAATTACCATCTAATTTCTTGGCTATCTATCATCAAAGAATGTTTATATTGAATTCACAACTGTCACAAGAGTTAAGGATAGATCATGCTTACTGTGTCTTTTATAATTCAGCAAGTGGGTTGGTCTTCTAAACTTAGACATGAACATTTGCATAATGTTCATATTATGATATATAAGTGTTAGGCTATAAGTGTATCTTTAGTTCTACAATTTGGCTCTCAATTAAGTTGCTCTTGTTATACTTTCACTCCACAGAGTGCTAGATCTTCACTTCTCTGTCTCCTAACTCATCTTTGTGTCCTGCTTGCTCAGGAAGTTGTTACAGCACTCAGTGTATGATATTCTTTTTACTAGAACTCTGATTATAGTTGTATCTTTGTGAGCTGAGATTTATGAGCAATGATCAGTATAATATTCACAATGACGAGATGAATTACACAATACATTTTTAAAAAGTCATCAATAACAATTCTATAATTGTGGTGCTAAATTAAATATGAGTAATATATTTGGAACTACATAATTTTTCATATATGGAAAATGCTTCTTGAAATTTCTAGCTTTTCTTTCTAGAATATTGAGTTGATCTGAAATGTATCTCAGTTACAATATCCCATTATTAAACATTAAAGCAATAATTCCTAGAAATACTTTTACATGAAAAATTAATCCCTGATGTTTAAAGTAGTAGGTGAAAGTGTGGTGTGACTTGAAATTATCAAGATGTTGAAGTGCTAATTTTCCATTCTTTACTTTACTTTTCATAATATCTTGCTTATTTTTGTATTGTGTTTTACAAGCCCATGTTTATAGAAGTAATAAACATATATACAAATACATGTATACATATACACTTATAAACACACAAAAACATATATATGACATATTTAATCCAAATTTGTTTGTATAAATTGTAGTATTTTTCTTTTTCTTACATACACTTTTGCAGCAAAATTGTGCAAAACATTAGATGTAGATCACATATGTTAAAATTGTAAGGTTTTCTTATCAAGATTGTATCATGCTCTAGAAATCTATGTGAGATAGAAAATCTCAACAAAAAAGAAATCCAGGTTATATAAAAAGATCTGATTGACACATTTAAAGTAACTTATTGACCCCATAGTTTGTTTTTCAAAGCTTTTCTGGAGTTGTTAATAAGGTTATTATTATAGTTCATTATGAGTGTGTTTCTTCAAATGCTACATATCTGAACTAAAAGTGAATGCATATAATTGTTTCAAATATTTTTTGAACAATCAATAAAAAAGCAAAATCTAGTCCTGGAATCAATATTGCCAAGTTCAGGGTCTGAGGAAACAATACAGTATATGATTGCTTCATCAGAATTTTTAACTTCACATATGAAATCTCTCTCTCCTTCTCTCTCTCTCTCTCTCTCTCTCTCTCTCTCTCTCTCTGTGTGTGTCTCTCTCGCTCTCTCTCTCACACACACACACACACACACACATGCACACACACACACACACACACATGCACACACACACACACACACACACACACACACACACACATTCAAAGGAGTTATAACCTAGGAAAACATTTGGAATCAAAACTGCTAAACATTATTTAGCTTAGGTTATCAAAACTCGTAACATATTTTTCTCAAAATCAGGTTAAGCTTAAACAAGTTGAATACATAGTAGACTAACAAGAATACTAATTTCATCATTATGATGTCTATTTCTATGAAGTAAACAATTAAAATTAATAAACAAAGCCATATCTAGAAACATAAAAAAGAATAATACAGTCTTACATTATCTTATAGCATATTAACTTTTCCACAAAGTTCAATCTCTTTGAATGCAAACTCTGTTTTAAGAAAATGTATCTTTAAACTTGCTGTCCTAAGTTAAACAGCTTTCCTCTGCTACCATTTTTCTTATATTTTCAGCACATCATAGATCCAAAGTAATGGGGCAAAGACATTCTGGACTGAAATCTCTGAAAATATGGGTCCAAAAATATTTTCACCTTCTCAAATATTTTGCTGGAACTTTGACAAGCTATGATGGTCATATTTAACAAAATGTCAAAGGACAAATGTCTAGGTCAAATTGACACCATCAACAAATGTCCCTTTAATTAGAATTTAAGAAATTGTTTAATACATAGTACCATAGTCTATGCTTGTTCCAGTTAGTATTTTTATTGAGATATAATTGACATGCTGGATAATTACCTCTTTAAAGTCAGAATATAATGATTTTACTATATTTATGTGTCTACAGTGAGTTTAGAGATGTTTACAATAGTCACATCTTCACAGTGATTTTAGAGATGTTTACTTCACTTCAAAATAATTGCCTTAGGAACTAGAGAGTTGTCTAGGGGCTTCCTTCAGAAGACTTGAGTTTAGGTCCCAGCGCACACATGGAAGCCAACAACCATCTGTATATCAATTTCACAGATTTTGATGCCTTCTTCTCCATAGGCACTATATATTCAAGGTACACTTTCAAACATGATGCAGACAAACCTCATCGTACATAAAATAAAAGTAAATCTTACAAATGCCTTAATTCACTAAATAAGAATTTTGTTTGGTTTGGTTTTTATTTTTGTTTTTTGGTTTTGTTTTGTTTCATTACTTCCATGTTTACTGCTCTGAAGGCAGTGGGACCTAGGAGAATGGAGCTGATGAATTAGGTAAACTAAAGTCTCATGCAATAGCCAACTTTATTCAAAACATTTGACAATTCATACTCAGAGGGTTAAAAACTAATTTTTCTGTAGAGGCATAAGAATGAATGAAGAGAAATTTTAATCCACCAACATGATTTATCTGGCAAGGGATCACATTCAAAGACCTCGGTCTGTGTGATACTGCCAGAATTCAGACATGCCCTTAGTATAAACCTTTAATCTCTCTGGGTGGAATATAAACACATCTTTAGCACACACTTATAATTCAAATAGTGACTTCTGATTGAGGGACAGGCATTACAGAGAGTTGAAGTAGAGTACACTATAGGAATACATTGGAGTTCATGCAGTCAGTATCGTATAGTTTGGTGCTGTCCAGTGCAGTTCGGCTGAATCTCAAGGAATTTTAGCAATAATGTAGCTTATGTTCAATTACTTATTTAATGAATAAATTAATTAATGATAATTTAAAAAAATTAAAGTTATCATTTGAGATTCTCTGTAGAAGTCAGTTGGCAATACTATCTCATTTACCAAATCTGTAGAACAGTTTTGTAAGCATTTCCATGTTAGCAACATTTATTATTTTGAACAAAGAGCATAGGGTAGTTCTTTTTGTTTCTTTGTTTAAGTCCTTCTTGATTTATGGCAGTTATATTTCATAGTTTTCAGCCTATAAAATTTTCACTTTTCTTAAATATCTCCTTAGTAGTTTATTAGTTTTCATTCTAGTGTGCATTGAATTATTTTCTTAGTTTAATTTTCAAATTTTAAAATTGAATTTATATGAAAATGTAACTTATTTTGTATACTGATCTTGTATCCTGCTATCTAACTAGGCTCATGCAATTTTTACTGAGTTTCTTATGATTTTTCTATAATCTGTTAAAAAATACCATTTCCTTCCAATCTTCATACCTTTTATTTTCTTTTGTTTTGTTTTTAACTCCCATGACTATAGTCAATACTTAAACTTAGAACGAGTTGAAAAATGGATGATATTTGCAGTGGTTCTGATCTGAGGGAGAAATATCCCATCTTTAACAACTAAACACAATGTTCCCTGGAGGTTTCCTTCTTCCTAATTTGATTAGTGTTTTTCATTTTTAAAAAAGTTTTGTTTTTAATTTGACATAAGATTATGAATTTTGTTTTGTAATCTTATAGGCATAGCATGTTTTATTAGTTGATTTCCAGATATATAGAGTTGTCATTTCATTCTCCTATAAATTGAATTTCTCTATGGGCTTTTATTCTTCAATTTTTTTTATTAGATTTAATGTGATCTCAGTTTAATGTGGATTTTTACATCCACATTCATAAAAACAATTGATATGAAGGATTCTGTGATGCCGTTTTGCTTCCAAATCAAGGTAAAACTATGCTAAAAAATGTTCAGAAATACATATTCCTTTTATATACTTTTTAAGAATATACACAAAATGCCATTATGAAGCCATTTGATATGTGAGGGCAGTGTACACTGTATGAATGATCATCCTTAACATGAAGACACTCATGTCAAAAACCCCAAAGTTTCAGACCCATGGGATGAAATGCTTTCCTTGCATGAGGCTCAGGTAGATGACAAGACTTTTTGAATCTCAGTAAAGAAGTTGACATTATATATAAAGTATTAACTATAGATTCTTCCTCCAAGAGCATTTTGAGATTCCTTATCTATAAAGACTCAACCTCATAACAAGTGCTAGGTAACATGATAGCATTGTTTACCTATATATAATAAATTTGCTTCCTTACTTGGTTATATATAATTAATGTGCAGAGTATTTGGGCTATTAATGCATCACCATCATGACACATTACCCACCCTATCCTAGATTTTCTCTCCATGTATCTATCAGTTTTTCATTCCCCATTGTCCTATCTGGGTCCATCAAAAAGTTTGTGGCTTACAGATATCTGTTACTAGGTTTTCTTCATGGTTATACAAAAATTTAAGAAAACTGTACATCTAGATGGTAAAGAAGATAAAGTACCGAAAATATTTTTCATAAACATTTGTAGGTTTGACAATTCATTAAAATGATATATATAATTCATTTCACTTAAGTATAATAATTGTAATTTATTACAGAGAAATATTAAAGTTTTAAACCAAATAAATAAGGGTAATGGTCTACAGAATTCAGGAGATGTCTGAAGTCAGAGTTTTCAGGCATCATATCCCCATAGAGTCTTGAAGTTACCTCATTCTGAGCAAGATTGTGACAGCAAGCATTGTATTTTCAAGCAGGAAAATTCTTACTAATATTTGGGTTTTAGTTATTATTAGGGGTTAATCACATAATGCTCATTGCCACATATTTATGTTCCAACTTCTTTTGTTGTTTTAGCATAATTTGTTTATTCTATAACTTTTGAAACTATAATTCTTATTGTACATCATATGGCTATATTGTCTGGAAACAAAATCTTTGGGTAAACAAAGATGATACTCTTACCTGACAATAAAGACATTACATGTGCCTATAGGTCAAAAGCTAATGATATCTCTCTACATAAGTTAAATTTATCATTGTGTTTTTTCACAATTATTTTTAGTGATGTAATAATGTCAGCCAGTTCATTTTGGATTCCATTAATTTTAGTCATTCTTGATTTCTGGATCAAAGCAAAAAAAAAAAAACTTAGCCCCTTTGACCTAAAAGAATCACCATTATATTTTATTTCTTTTCTCTATTGTTTCACTATTTTTGAAACAATTAATTTCCATTCTTGCTTATTTTTCTATTCTTGCCATACAGTTTGTGTTCTTTGTCTAATATAACATATAATAGAATTTATGAGACTTTTCTTCTTTGTATAGTCATCAATACTTGTAAATATCTTTCCAAGGATTGGTTCAGCTACATCTTATAAATTTGGTATATTGTTATCTTATTCTTCTCTAAATATTTTATTTACTATTTGAATTTTCTTTTTATATATTATTTCAATGTGTTACAGAATTTTCATATATTTGTGAATTTTTGCAAAAATTCCCAAAGTGTGTTTTTATGTTTTTATATTATTATGACAATAGATTTGATTATTTATAATATTTTTACTTAGAAGGGTCATGATAGCATCTATTATTGCTATATTTCTTGGATATCTAGGGAGTTGGTTTGAGTCTTTATCTTGTTAAAGCCTTATTTGTTTGTCAATTTCTTTCCAGTTATTATATCCATTACTGAAAGTAGAATTCTTTCCAAAATTTACTATTACATTGTCTGTTTCTTCCTCCACTTGTTTCAGTTATTGTTTTGTTTTTGATGCTATATTTTCATCATTTATATGCTTGTAATGACTTTATTGATACATTGATGTTTATTTTTTTAGTATCCCAATTTATCTTTACTAATATTTTGTATTTCAACGTGTGTTGTCAGTTAGTAAAACAAGGTTTCCTATCCTCTTATTTTCAATTTATGTATATATTTAATATAAAATGTGTATCATTTAGGCAGGGCAATATATATGTATATAATTAAAATTAAATTTTTTATTGGTGTTGAAATTTTTTTCTTTGGCATATGTGTTTAACTTTTAGTACCACAATCAGTGGTGATATTTTACTAAAAATTACTCATCAAGTTACTAAATGCAGAGAATAGTTGTAATAAACTCAAAGCTAAGAGGGACAACAATATGCATATCTGCCATACCATAATACCAAAATCACATCTATATCCCAGAATATATACTACAGTTAATAACAAGTAGCCTTTTATGCCACTTTAGAAGCAAGAAATCATGGTGAGACAAAACTATGCCGTGGAGCAAAACTATTTACTTGAAGGGAAAGTAATCAGAATCCAATAATTTTCATTAAGGGACTATTTCTACTTACCTATCTACAAACTCCTAATTCTTTCTGTATTGATATTCAAGATGCTGAATCTTTAATTAGTGGAACTTAGAATAATATTTATCCTCACCATAATTCTTTTCATTTCTTCCTACATCTTACTAGGCAGAATGTTAATTTTTCTGCTATTTCCTCCAGGACTATAGATATTTATGAGTGTGCACAATCACCTTTGTGATACTGATAATGACAGGAATACTAATTAGCCTTTCTTGACTACACGACTGCACTAAAGGCTGGCTACCCATTTTACTGTTTTTCAGAGATATACGTTCTTATATGAAGTGTTTCACTCTAAACTCAAATTTTAAAATTTGGCATTTTCTGAGCTGCTATATTCTCTGTCCAGAAGTGCATCTCCTGCTTATAACCCTATTGTCCTGAAAACTAGCAGGCCTTCTGTCATTAGATCCAAGAATTTCCTTCCAGTTGTTTTTACCAAGCCTCCACTATTCTTGAGGGAGAGCACATTTAAGTTTAAATTTCTTTAAACTGTGTTGCAAATGATGTCAGTTCTTTAGAGAAGGGATTAGGATTCAACTGATATGCAGCTTTTTTTCACTGCAGGCAAAACTCTGAGTCAGGTTTGCAGACCTGGGAATGCGGAAAATGTCAACCTGCTCTATCTCTGCACTTAGTAACATCCCAGGTATAGGAATAAAGTATTCAGTTGATTAAAGAAGCATAAACTTGAGATTTAGTCCTACTATAGAGCCATTGCTTCACTACTCAAGGAAGAGGTATGGAGTGATCAGCTCTAGTATATCAGTAAACATTAGCCACATTAAGTCCTGAATTCTACTGGTAGAAAAGGATACCCACCATTTTTTGCTGAATTCATCTGAGATTTAGTCTAAACAGCAAGCATCAGGGACAGGAAAAGAAATTCTATTTCACTGTGAGTCTCAGCATTCTGTTTGCTCATGTGAATGAAAATTAAGCATTCTGCCTAGGGTCTGATTGATGAATTAATCAGCAAGAGCTAATGTCAACAAAGATATAATATATAAATGGAGGTTTATTAGAAGGAGAACAGGAGGGGAAAGGGAAGGGAGAGTGCAGAATTCACTCTCAGGGTCTGGGGAAGAGAAGGAAAGAGAACATGAAGATGGGAAAAGAGCAAAGGCAAGGACAAGCAAGAGGGCAAAAAGGCAAAAGGAGCAGTGAAACAAAAATGTCTGGTTTATATAGTGAGTTTCTGAGACAGGGGAAGCCCTGCCCTTAGCTAGAGGGCAGGGTGTGTCAGCCATACCTTGCAGCACGACCTAACATTCCAGTCTTTTATTGATAAAAAATTGATAACTGGTGAAGGAATGTGGTCTTTGACTGCTTCTAGCTGACATAGGGATATTGATTTGGGCTTGGTGTGCAGAAGGCTGGAATGTTGGCCAAGTCCAGGATGTGCAGGCTATTGTATTTGCTGTTCAGGATCTGTGAGGCCATTGGGGGATAGAAACATCAGGTCTAGCTGATGCCATTTGTGAGGTTCAGGCAGGAGCACCTGTGTCCTGGGAGCATAACCTGGAAATATGCTGGAACATATATTATGTTACGGGCAGAAGAAAAAGTTAAGGAATTAAAGTTTGAAACTTTTAGGCCCATGGTCTTGGTATTTGGGGGAGGGGAGTCTCAAAACCAGGGAATAGGGAAGGAATTGCTGCACCCAGATTGCTAGACCACCAGGACTTGAAAACATTTTAATCACAAAAGGAATCTTTAATTAATCTCTAGCTGTGTTGCCACTTACATCAATTCAATAGTATCGAGAAGCAACTCAAGGACATTGGTCTAGAGGCTTTTTATAAGTCCCTTTCCTCCCAATGCCCCTAAAACAGGGCAGTCCTAGCCTGGAAATCAGGTGTTGGTTGAGTAAAATAAGGTCTAATGTATACAGGTGACAGGCTTCAGAAAAAGGTGTCAATACTGCCTATGGCTTAGCTTTCTTCGTTCTCTTTGTTCACTACCTTGTCCAGGGAAGTGTCATGATTCTTAATAACCCTATCTACAGTGGGCAGAAAGGAATGTGGCCATAAAACTGGAGCTCTTAGCAACTCTATCTCTGGTGGATCCTTTGAGTCAGTTGCTAGTCAATGCTATCTCTGGTGGGGCTCTTCTTTGCAATTATCGGTTCACATCTCCTTACAGCTGTTTTCCTACCTTTTAAGTCTGTTTTTTCAAGGAATTTTATGACCCTGACAATGACACTGAGGCCAGACATGGTTCTGGCATCCCACCTGGCTATGTGGCCTTTGGCCATAGTTTTAGTGGCCATCCGGGTGGGTTGCTAGGGAACTGTATCAAGTTAATTCAGGAGGGAATGCAGGCGTGGTTACTCCCTAGGTCTGTGTAACTGATTTCTCTTATACCAAGGGTTTAGCCCTTTTAAAAATCTTTTAGGCATCCCAGAATCCCAACCTCAAAAATAGGAAATATTTATCTGGATTGTGACCTGTGGATTCGAGTGGATCTATTAAAGCTTACAAGAATCTTTTTGCATTTACAAAAAGAGAGGAATTGGCTAGGGAGACAAATTAAAATCTGATTAATTTTAAAGCTATGAACAGTTGAAACAACAGTAGCATAGAGGGCGAAGAGATTTTATATACCTTTACCAACCTTACAACACCTTCTCAGACCCTCAAACACTTTCTTAGATCCTTGGACCTTACATAAATTTTGAGCTTTTCTGAGAGGCATGTGATGCCTTGTTTTTTATTGTTAAACTTATCTTCAAACCCGTCAGAGTCCTGAGAAAGATAAATTACTGAAGGAAGCTTAATCCATATAGCCTAAGTATTGACTAACATTAGAGAGGCTTTTATCTCAAAATGTTGTAAGCCACTGTCAGCAAGGCAACTGTAAAAGTGCCACCACACTGCCATGGTGCACAGCTTAAGCCACCAGAGCCTCTGGTAGCAACCAGAGTTGCTGTGGCTGCTCTTGAACTCATGCATGGGTATGGAGTACAATGGAAGTTGAACCCTGGAGCTCCATGTGCAGAAAGAAGCATCAGGAAATGGAGGAGGTGGGAGAGGTAAGAGTGCACTTTTTAAAAAATGTGGACCAATGCAGTACAAAGAAAAATTTATGTAGACACCCAGAGGCAACCCTGTCTCTCAGCCTTTGCTAAATCACAAAAATATGGAATTGGCTTCACAATTTGATATTCTGGGATTGGTAGGTTTGTGGAGGTTAATCCAGGAACATACATCTCTGAAGCATAAGGTTACCTCAAAAACAAGGGCCTGGCTTTATTCCAGACAGACTTGCTCTCTCTTGGCCCCATCCACAGAGAGCCAAGTCCAGGAAAGTCCTGGACCACCTCCACCCTCTCCACCAAGAGACACCTGGTGCCTCTTGGCAGCAGCTGGGGAACAGGATAATTTACCAAGTGCAAAGTTACAACAGTCAGAGGGAAGGCAAGTGGAAAAGAAACCATCCCCACATAGCTCTGTGCCGCCAGGCTGGGTACTCAACTTCTTCCCAGGTTAAAGATGATGGGATCAGAGCAGGGAGAGAATGATGAGCTATAGGCTGTAGCTCCACAAGTCCAGCCTGTCTGGCTGAGTGGGGGTTCAACTTCTCTTGAGTCACAAGCACCAAATGATTGATTAAATAAGAGGAATGAGGTAATAGCAACTAAGCTGTAAGATATAAATGCATGTTTATTGGAAGCAGCATGGGAAGAGGAAAGGAAGGGAGAGTCCACTCTGAAGGTGAAGGGAAGAGAAGGAGAGAGGGCAGGGAGGTGGGAAAAGGGCAAGGAAGTTCAAGGGAGGACCAAACGGCAAAAAGGGCAGTGAAACCAAAAATATCTGGTTTATATATTGAGTATCTGGTAAAGAGGAAGAGTAACCCCTTCATTCAGGGTAGGGCATGACAGCCATGCCCTGCAGCAGGACCTAAGATCTGCTCTTTATTATTTAGCTTCTTTATGTCCATGTATTATAGTGTGGTTATCCTGTATATGTGGCTAATATCCACTTATAAGTGAGTATATACCATGCATGGCTTTCTGGGGCTGGATTACCTCACTCAGGATGATTGCGTCTATTTCCATCCATTTGTCTGCAAATTTCAAGATATTCTTATATTTATATCTGGGCATTATTGTATTGTGTAAATGTACCATGGTTTGTTTCTCCATTCTTCAGATGACGGACTTCTAGGTTGTTTTCAGATTCTGCCTATTATGAATAAAGCTGCTATGAACATAGTTGAACAAAGGTCATTATTGTGCGGTGGAACACTTCTTGGGTATATATGCCTAGGAGTGGTATAGCTGCGTCTTGAGATAAAACTATTCCAAATTTTCTGAGAAAGAACCAGATTTATTTCCAAAGTGGTTGTAGAAGTTTGCACTCCTACCAGCAATGGAGGAGTGCTGTTTTCTCCACATCCTTGCCAGCATGTGTTGTTACTTGATTTTTTTATTAGCCATTCTTATGGGTATAAAATGGAATCTCAGAGTTGGTTTGAATTCCTTTCCTTGATGACAAAGGAAGGTGAACATTTCTTTAAGTGTTTCTCAGCCATTCTATGTGCCCATGTTGAGAATTCTCTGTTTATTTCTGTACCTCATTTTTAATTGGATTATTTGGTTTGGTGTTGTTTAATTTATTGAGTTCCTTACATATTTGTAATATTAGCCCTTAGTCACATGTAGGGTAAGTAAAGATCCTTTCCCAATCTGTAGGAGGTCACTTTGTTCTAATCACAGCATCTTTTGCCTTACAGAAGCTTTTCGGTTACATGAGGTCCCATTTATTGTTTATTTTAGTGCCTGAGATATTGGTGTTCTCCTCCTGAAGTTCTCTCCTGTGTCAATGAGCTCAAGGTTCTGCCCTACTTTCTCTTCTCACATATTTAGTGTCTGGTTTTAAGTAGAGTTTTTTAATCCATTTGGACTTTAGTTTTATGCAGGGTGATAAACAAGAGTCTATTGCATTTTTACAAGTAGACATCCAATGAGACCAACACCAAGATGCTATCTGCCTTGCTTTGTATGGATTTTGGCTTTGTCAAAAATCAATTGCTGTAGGTGTGTGGGTTTATTTCTGGGTCTTTGATTCTACTGATGCACCTGTTTGTTTCTACACCAGTACCATGCAGTTCTTATTACTTTTGCTCTTTAGTACAGCTTGAGATTAGGGATGGAGATACCACAAGAAGTTATTTTATTGTATAGTATTGTCTTAGCTATTTGGGGGTTTTTGTGTTTTTCCATATGAAGTTGTGATTTGTTCATTCAAGGTTTGTAGAAATCTGTGTTGGCATTTTGATGAAAATTGCATTGAATCTGTAGATTGCTTGTGGTAAGATGACCATTTTTACTGTGTTAAACATATTAATCGGTGAGCATGGGAGATCTTTCCATCTTCTGATGTCTTCTTCAATTTCTTTCTTCAAAGACTTGATTTTTTTTTTCTTAAAAGTCTTTCACTTGCTTGGTTATAATTACACCAAGATACATTGTTTTTGGGGCTATTGTGAAAATTGTTGTTTCCCTAATTTCTTTCTCAGCCTGTTTGTCCTGTGTATACCAGAGGGCTACTGATTATTTTGAGATGATTTTGTATTCAGCCACTTTACTGAATGTCTTTATCAGCTGTAGAAGCTCCTTGTTAGATTTTTTTTTTGTTCACATATGCTAACTATCATACATCTGAAAATAATGATACTTTTGATGTTTTCCTTTCTAATTTGTATCTCTTTGATATCTTTTAGTTGTCTTATTGCTCTAGACAGGATTTTAAGTACTATAT
>OU015760.1:63768893-63797448 GCA_907169655.1 Acomys percivali | reverse complement strand
GGCTACCTCTGACATGAACTATAATACCCACTCTTGATTACTTCCCTTTGGCAGGGAAGCCTTGTCAGGCCACAATGGAAGATGATACAGTCAATCCAGATGAGATTTGTTAGACTGAGGTCATAGGACAGGGGAGGAGGGATTCCCTTTCCTTGAGGACTAAGGAAGGGGAGAGGGGGATGAGGCAGTGACATTGGGACTGGGAGGTGAGGAGGGTGGGGGCTATAATCAGGATGTAAACTGAACAAAATAACAATAAAATAATATAAAGAAATACACTTTCTGATTTTTTTTGAGTGATAGGCAATGAATACCTTCAGATGGGAATTGGAACGAGTTATAACAATATTCTTCAATATTGCCATTTGTACTTAATTTGTGCCTCATTTAGCATTGGGGGCAAAGAATGAATTATTCTAATTTGTATATTGTAGAATTTCAAAATTTAAAAATCAATGTTTTATCAAGTAGTTGTATCTTCATTTGTTTTTTTCTCATGGTAAACTTTCCAATAACATTACATAAATCTTTTTCTAACAAAGTACATATATTATATATTCTAACAAATTACATATTTCTAACAATTATATATATATATAATATCACTGTGACAAATAAGTGATTAGAGACAACTTAAAGGAGGAAAGATTTATTTTGTCATATAATTCTGGGACACAGTCAATTCTGGCAATGAAGTCAGAAAAACAGCAACTGCTATCAGGTATCCCAGTTACAACTTGCTCAAATTCGAATAGACCACAAATAAAGGGACATGAAAACATTCTCCTGTCTTTCTCTGTCATTCCTTTTCCTTCAGTCTGTCATTCTAGCTTGTATACTAATACCACTCACATTCATCTTCCATTATCTGTCTATAATCCTTTCTTGAAATACCCTTACAGATTTATTCAAATTGTATATGTCTTCTAAGGTATTCTAAACTTAGTCAAATTGAAAACAAAGATTACATTTTTAAAAATTCTGAAAATACACTTGAGTGAGTAAGCTAATCTTCTCATACTATCACTTGTATTGTCAGCCTATTTACTAGTGACTTTAACTGTATGTAAGTACAAATCCAGTGTGTATTTCTAACCAGGCTAGTAAACATTTGGTCACACATTTGTTATGAACTTCATGTTTTTATTGTAACATTTTCAATTATTTTATTTTAATGGACATTAAATTAGGAAATGTCCAATCCATGCTTATTTTTCATTGATTTGTGGAATTAATTATATTAATTAATTAATATATAAGTATATTAATTCATTAACCATGTGGTTCTGTGAGGACTACAGGGATAACTCAATGGTGAGGAAATTCCTAGTACGCATTAGAGCTTGAAGTTGAACAAGTGTCCTTGTGGTATTGTGGAGCATCTTGTGGATATATGCCTCGGATTGGTATAGTTAGGTTTTTTGAAAATCTATTCCCAATCTTCTGAGAAACCTCCAGTTTGGCTTCAAAAGTGGCTTTATATGTTTGCACTCCCACCCTCAATAGAGGTGTTTTCTCCTTGCTCCACATCCTCTCCATCTTAAGGTGTCACTTGAGTTTTGACTTTAGCCATTCTGATGGGTTTGAGGTGGAATCTCAGTGTCATTTTTATTTGTATTTACCTAATGGCTAAGGATGTTGAGTGTTTTATTAAGTGCTTCTTGGCCATTAGATATTCCTCTGTTAAAAACTCTCTTTTTAGGTTCCATTTTTTATTTGGTTTGTTTACATCTCATTCCTTGAGTTATTTATTTTATAAAAAATTACATGATAAAGTTTTAACATTTTATGTGTCGGTGCCGCACCCGTCCAGCGGGAAAGAGACACAGACAACCAGGATCCTTCTTCAAGCAGTTTACTCAGGAGGTTTCAGGAAGTGACTGCCCCCGCACCCCAGGATAGCAGTTATATAGCAAACAGCAAAACCAAACACAGTCCGCCACGTAGCCGTACTCTATTGGACGCCAAGCAGGTCCAAATAAGGCAGTTGTTTACTACCAAGCTTTGCAGGAACAAGAACAGGAAGAGGCGCCATCTTCTAGGTGCGGCACTGCTCCGAACGGCTCCCGACAGTTCCCCCTTTTTGTTTTAGCTGAGCCAGAAAGTCCGATCACCTGCGAGATCATTCTAGAATCCGCCAGATCAAGGACAAAGAGGACAGTACCAACGCCATTTCGCGTGCAATGGGATACTCCCAGTGAAGTGCAATGGCCTTTGACAAAAGAACTGACATATGCCTTCCAGCGTGCAATGGCCAAAAGCCAGCTGGGTGCAAAGGCCATATGTCAGGGAAAAGGCTCCAAACTTCAAGTCAGGCTAGCAAGCCATACTTGAGGGGACTGTCCAGCCTCAATAGCTACGAAAGCTTGAGCAATGGCCGCAAGATCTCTTCTGCGCCCTTGAGCCATGTGGCAAAAACACCACAGGCAAAGACCCACAATCAGCATCATCAGGACAAGCATGGATCCCAAGCCAGCCCATTCTCTGAGGTGGCTCATGGCCTGCTGAATCCAGGCGCCAAACCCTTCTGCCATAGAGAGGTCAATTCGAGTCATATTGACATCTACTATAGCCAACCGGAGTTCAGTCATAAGTTTGTCAAAGTCTTTGGACCAATTGCCTTGTAAATACTTAGAAAGTTTCTGGGATAAGTTGGCAGCCGTAGAAAAGTTATGGAAAGTTATTGGGGTAACGCAAAGTCCTGGTGACCGTTGCACACAGCCTACTAGAGCCAACTGCCAAAGAGTCTCCAGTCTTTCTTCCACCAAGTCCACACATTGGTTCACTAGCATAATGCCTCCTTTCAATTGGGAGTTAATGCCAGCTTGCAAATCCAACACATGTGCTACATTAGCAGAGAGATTATTAAGCGTTGCTGCTGTCTGTATGGACGAGGTCAAAGATACCGCCGCCGCGGTGGCACCTGCTGCTGCGATGGCAATGGCAGCAACAATGGCAGCTGTAACTCCAAAATCGTGCCTAAAATGAAGCAGAGTTAGGGAGGAGGGAGCCTCGACAGGAACGGGCACCCATCGTGGCATGCGAGTAGCAATGGCAAGAGGAAACTTACTTGCATCCCAGCACAAAGTATAAAAACAATTTTCACGGGAGCAATTCAAAGTAAGACCATCAAAGGTATCATTAGTGCCATTATACACTACCCATAAAAAAGGGGGCCACACACAAACCGGTGTGGGGGAAAAACTAATATTTTGTCCAATAGAAGAAAGCCTGACAGATTCTTTAAAAATAAATGTATTATTCCAGGAAAAGGTAGCATTGCCTGTCCGTCCTCCGCCAATCATAGCAAAGGGACCTAAATCTGTGCAGCTTCCATTAACACCACACAATAGCCAAACATCAAAAGGATTCTGGGTTGAAACAATATTAGGATTTTGAAAGGTGAAATTAAATCCCGCAGAAGTACTATTAGGAAAACAACTAATATAGGGTGTAAAGGTAAAAAACCCCACCTTGGCCCAGGTGACCTTGTGGGACTGACATCCCGTCCAGGGAAAATTCAATCCAGGCCTTCTGGGTTCCCTACAGAAAGGAGCCCATCTAGGTTGTGACGGGACAGAAACATTATCCCGGGTTTCAGCCGCTGGCCACCATCCGGAAAGCCAGGTAGCATTGGTGGAGTTCAAACCATGCACTAGGGGCTTGGGATCAAACCACCCTGCAGTCTGATTATAGAGCCGAATGCAAGTGGCGGGGTCAGCAAAAGAGGACTGTTTATGAAAGCATAAAGTACCTAAAAGAGACCAAGTAAAATGAAAAGTAACAGGTGCTATTTGTTCATCCTTTGGCAAAAATGGAAGCTCTAGACTAGCATTAGAAGCAAAAAAAAAAAAAAAAAATGGGGAAATACTTGAGCATCATGTTGTATCGGCAGCGGATTTGGGAAGACTGAGAGGATCCCCCATCTCAATTCCGTCTTCGCATGAATTGTCTTCAGGAGGAGGAGCAGGAGGATCAGTATTACATTTCTGGACTAGCCTCTCAGGAACCCAAATTGGGTCATGGCGATCCTGAGGGAAAACACAAACAGAACCTCGAGCCCAAGACAGCACTGGGTCAGGTCCATGCCATAGTCCGGTTAAGACATCCTTCTATTTCACTAGTCCCATAGGAGCCTGAGGCCCATGGACATGTCTGTCAGCTGCAGATTGACCATTGATGTCCAAATTTAAAAAATTTATAGTGAACAAGGCAAGAGAAAGACGTTCTCTGGGTGTCTTATGCTGGGCTCCAATTCCCCCTTTTTGTTTTAAGAGATACATTTTTAAGGTTTGATGGGCCCGTTCAACAATGCCTTGTCTTTGGGCGTTATATGGTAATCCATGTGTAAGGGTGACTTGCATTTTATCACAAAAGGAGCGAAAGGACGCAGCTGTATATCCTGGACCATTATCGGTTTTTAGACAGTCTGGCTTTCCCCAGGGGGGCCCATGCCTCGAGGCAGTGTACGATGACATTATGGGCCTTTTCACCAGAAAGAGGAGTAGCATGTATAAGGCCTGAGTAAGTATCTATTGAAACATGAAGGTATTTTTGTTTCCCAAATTCTGAAAAATGAGTCACATCCATTTGCCATATTTTTAAAGGCAGTAGTCCACGGGGGTTAACTCCCAGCCGCGGTGGGTGAAGATGAATCACACAATCGGGACAAGAGAGGACAATATGGCATGCAGTCTCTCTTGAAATATGAAACTTAAGTTGTAAAGTTTTTCCATTAACATGAAATCTGAAAATGGTTCAGTAGAGCCTTGGATAATCTTTGTAAGATTGCCCCTAACCTCACCCCTATTGGGTAAGGCCCTCCATGATGTAATGGCAATTTGATTTATCTGGCGATAGACCTCTAGAGGGAAGCCTGTTTGTTGGTTAGCGAAACGACCCTGTCCCTGTAACATATCAGCATCCCAGGCTGGGTTTCCAGCAGCTCTATTCTCTGCAGCCTGGCGCTGGGCTCCCTCTTGGAATATGGCTTTCCATTCTAAATATTGTTCCCTAGTGAGGCATGCTCGAACGGTGGAAAACCAATCGTCTGGTGTCATCGCATTAGTGGCTAAGCGATCTACCTGAGCCTGTGTAAAGGAGGCATTAACACCATAAGTCTTTACAGACTCTGCCAGATTTTTAATTATTTTGAAATCCAATGGTTCATGAGACCTATGTTGGTTGGCATCTTCTAAAACGGGAAAAGCCATTCGTGCCTTCTTCCAGACCTCTGGGCAAAACATATTTTGCCATGGCTGCCTTCCCGGAGGAGCATCCGCATATGGCGGAGGGTCTGTTTCTGAACAAGATGGCGGGCGGAAGGGCGGTGGTGGCTTGACTTCCGCCTTCTTCTTCCTCCCTGTCTTGTTCCTCCTCTTACTGTTCAGGGACTTCATTTTGTGTAAAATCTCTTCTAAGGCTTCCTGGAGTTCCCCCTCACTTGCAGAGGACGAGGAACTATTTCGCCTCTCAGGAATTGTGGATTGGCTAGAATCCTCTAAGTCCTTAAGGTCAGGATAGAGCCGCCTTGCCTGTTTTGCGCCTTCACCTTCCTTCAATTTAATTTTGTTGGCACTAGCAATACTGCCCTCATTCTCCGAGCCACTTTGCCTTCCCTCACTAGAGCGAGTCTCCCTCAACTGCTCTAAAGCGGAAGTTGTCTGCTCTATTTCATCAATGCAGAGTTCATCTTTAAGGCAGCTGCGGATTAATTTCCAAATGGAGCATACTCCATGTTTGAGTGTGCCCTGCTCCCAGGCAAAATCTAGGTCTTTCCCTAACTTGTCCCAGCTGGCCACTGTGAGGTTGGCTGAAACGGCGAACCAGGGCGCCACAACATCGACCTCGTCCAGGAAGCGAATAATAGTTTCCTTTTGAATTTTTAGTTTCTTCGCCTGCAATAAGCTCTGAACAGCTTCCCGTAACGGGCAGGATGAGGAAGAACCCATGTTTATTCTCTCTAGCTTTAACAAGTGCACTCCTACTAACACAGTCAACAACAAGAACAGCCCTGCAGCCAAAAGGGGGTCAATGTCAAATGGGAGCATGCCCTTGAAGGGGAACTTTCGGATCCTCTTAGGGTCTCTTGTCTCCGAGGATTTTTACAGGTGTTTTAGCGGTCTGCGCGCTGTTCCTGTTATAGATTGGCTCTTTACCGAGAACCTTTAACTTGGCCCTACAGATTTACTCACCGGGCTTTCCGACGTCGCCCCGACCACAAGAAGTTCTGAACCCTGCGTATGGACCTTTAAGAGGTTCCCCGTACTGGCCACCACTTGTCGGTGCCGCACCAGTCCAGCGGGAAAGAGACACAGACAACCAGGATCCTTCTTCAAGCAGTTTACTCGGGAGGTTTCAGGAAGTGACTGCCCCCGCACCCCAGGATAACAGTTATATAGCAAACAGCAAAACCAAACACAGTCCGCCACGTAGCCGTACTCTATTGGTCGGACGCCAAGCAGGTCCAAATAAGGCAGTTGTTTACTACCAAGCTTTGCAGGAACAAGAACAGGAAGAGGCGCCATCTTCTAGGTGCGGCACTGCTCCGAATGGCTCCCGACATTTATGTATCATTTACTACTGGGCAACCTGATATATAATTTAAATATAACAAATTATGAGAGTTGTAGGTAACAGGGCTCCATGTACTACTCATCACTACTTTACTTCTCATATATCATGTACTGTATACACTTTTGGGTGTTGTCAGAAGACACAATGAAAATCTAACTTGCATTCTGTCCAATCTATAATATGCATAGTATTTTTTAGCTGGCAAAATATAAAGCTACAAGTTTTTATTCATTTACAACTATTCAGGGAAGCAAAGTATAAATAATCCTAAAAGCAAATACTTAAAATCATAAATTAAAGAATGGATAGCTAATCTAGTATAATATGATTTTTTTTCTCAGCTACAGTTCATATTTAGGAAAAATGAGCAATATAGAAGAAGGAAAAAGTATATAACTTTGTTTTTAGTAAATATTAAGATTTGGAAACATCTTTAAAAAATAGTTCTTCAATGTAAAATAACCCAAACCATTTTGTGAAAAGATATTCTTTAGTCCAAGAAAATAATAAATAATACCATAACTGAAATTTAATTGGTTCATTCCAGAAAGAATATTTTATTAGAGTCCTGAATATAACTTAAAGACAATAAAAGAAGAATACTTACTATATAATATTTGTAACAAATAATTGGCCTGATGTTTGGCTGTGGGTATCTGCATCTGTTTCCATCAGCTGCTGGATGAAGCCTCTCAGAAGGAAGTTATGCAAGGCTCCTGTCTGCAAGTATAGAAGAGTATGATTTATTATTGTCAATGGTTGGCTCTTTCCCCTTGGGTGGGTCTTATATTGGGGCAGTTATTGGTTAGTCATTTCCTCAATCTCTGCTCTATCTTTACCCCCACACTTCTTTTAGGCAAGACAAATTTAGGTTCAAAGTTTTTATGGGTGTGTTGGTATCACCCCCCCCCCCGACTGGAAGTCACACCTGACTACAGGAGGTGGCTTGTTCAGGCTCCATGTTCCATGTTGGTAGCAATTTCAGCTAGAGTCACCCCCATAGATTTCCATGGGCCTCCGCTATCCCAGAGAAGTTTCCCCACAGATTTTTGTTTTCTGTCTAGGTCCTCCTTATCTTGCTCCCCACTACCCAATGGCTACTCTTACCACACAGCTCCCTCCATCCTCTTCTGCATGAAATTCAAGCATACTTCCTTTGGTCTTCCTTGGATTCTTTGGTGGAACACATTATTTTGAAGTAAGACTTAATAATTATTTGGATTTATTGATTTCAGTCCTGAATTTGTTTGTTTTCTGACATCTACTCGTCTTGTGTGTGTTTTCTTTTTCTAGAGCAGTTAGTGCTATGAACTTTCCTATTAGCACTGCTTTTGTTGTGTGCCAAATGTTTGGGTATGTAGTGCCTTCATTTTCATTGAATTCCAGAACGTCTTTACTTTCTTTCTTTCTTTCCTTAATGACCTACTGGTCCTTGAGGAGAGAACTGTTCTCTTTCCATGTAGGCTTTTTGTTGTTTCTATTGTTGTTAAGTCCAGCTTTAATTCATGGTGATCTGACACAACACAAAGTATTATTTCAATTTTCTTGTATCTTTCGAGGCTTGCTTTCTGTCTGACTATGTGTTCAAATTTGGAGAAGGTTCTATGAGGTGCTGAAAGAAGGTATATCCTTTTGTGTTTGGATGGAACATTCTGCAGGCATCTGTTAGGTCAATTTGATTCAAAACATCTGTTAGTTTCATTATTTCTCTGTTTAGTTTCTGTCTTGATGATCTGTCCATTGGTGTGAGAATTGAGTTGACGTCTCCTACTACTAATGTGTGGGGTTCAATATGTTATTTAATCTTTACTAGTAGTGTTTCATTTATGAAAGTGAGTGCCCTTGCATTTGTAGCATACATATTCAGAACTGAGAAGTCATCTTGGTGAATTTTTTCTTTGATGAGTATGATGAGTATGTCCTTCCCCATTGTTTTGATTTCTTTTGGTTTAAAGACTATTTATTAGATATTATAATGGCCACTCCAACTTGCTTCTCTCTTGTGTCCATTTGCTTGGAGAACCTTTTTACAGACTCTTTCTCTGAGCTAATGCCTATTATCTTTGTCGCTGGCATATGTTTCTTTTATGCAGATGAGTGATGTATACTGGTGTTGCATCCATTCTATTAGCTTGTGTCTTCTTACTGAAGGAATTGAGAATAATGTTGTTGAGAGATATTAATGACCAATGATTGTTAATTCCTGTTATTCTGATGTTGGTTGTGTTAGAGTATATGTGTTTGTGTATGTTTTCTTTCTTTTTTTCTTCGGGTGAGGAATTGTTTGTTTCCTGTGTTTTCCTAGATGCAATTAACCTTTTTGGGTTGGAGTTTTCATTCTGGTGTTTTTTCTAGGGCTGAATTTGTTGACAGATATTGTTTAAATTTGGTTTTGTCTTGTAATGTCATTCTTTCTCCATCTACAGTGATTGGGAATTTTGCTAGGCAATTATGGTCTAGGATGTCATCAATGGTTTCATAGAGGCTGTAAGACATCTGTCTAGGCTTTTCTAGCTTTTAGAGTCTCTGGTGAGTAATTTAGTATAATTGTGATAGGTATGCATTTGTAAATTACTTGACCCTTTTCTATTGCATCTTTTAATGTTCGTTCTTTGTTCTGTAAGTTTGGTGTTTTGATTATTATATGGCTGGAGAATTTTCTTTTCTGTTCTAATCTAATTGTTGTTCTGGATGCTTCTTGCTTTATTTAGTTTGGGCAAATTTTCTTCTATGATTTTGCTGAAAATATTTTCTGGTTCTTGGAGCTGGGACTGTTCACCTTCTATTCCTACTTTTCTTAGGTTAGGTAGTTTCATAGTATCCAAGACATCATGGATTTTTTCTTTCGGGAATTTTTTAGATTTAACTCTTTCTTTGACTATTTTATAAATTTCTTCCATGGTGTCTTCAACACCTGAGATTTTCTCTTTCATGCCTTGATCTCTCAGTGATGCTTACATATTTCTTTTTTTATTTTTTAATATATTTTATTAATTTATTCATATTACATCACAATTGTTAGCCAATCCCTTGTATCCTCCCATTCTTCCTTCCCTCCCATTTTCCCCCTACTCCCCTCCCCTATGACTGTGACTGAGGGGGACCTCCTCTACCTCTATAAGCTCATAAGATATCAAGTCTCTTCTTGGTAGCATGCTATCCTTCCTCTGAGTGCCACCAGGCCTCCCCATCCAGGGGACATGGTAAAATATGGGGCACCAGAGTTCGTGTAAAAGTCAGACCCCACTCTCCACTCAACTGTAGAGAAGGTCCTATCCATTGACTAGATCTGGGTAGAATTCTCTCAGTTTTGTCTACTTCCATGTTATGGTATTGAACAGTTTTATTCATTTATTTAACCCATTTAATTTTATTGTTCTGTTTCTTTAAGGTATTTATTTATTTCCTCTTTAAAAGCCTATATCATCTCTATAAGGTTGGATTTAAGGTCATCCTCTTTTGCTTTGGCTGTGTTAGAAGATTCAGGGTTTTTTGTAGTGGTGTAGCTGAGCTTTGGTGGCGACATACTGCTCTGGGTCTTATTGATTGTGTTCTTACACTGGTTAGCCTTGCTCTGATAGGTGTGCCTTGGGAGGACCTGAGTGTTCGTAGGGTTCTACAGGCTTCTGCTGGTTCTGCTCTCTCTTTGGGCTGTGCCCTGGGTGGATTGGGCAGGTAGGAATTAGTCAAGAGGTTGCTAAGCTTAATGTTGTTGCTCCTCGGGCTTCCTAGGGATGTCAGGTGAAGGTCATTTACACATGCGTGCAGTTCACCACTGCTGGCTCTGCTTCATTCTCCCATTCTTATTCCTTAATTTGCTCATTTCCTGTGTACTTTGATTTAAAATTCTATATCCTTACATTGAACATCCATTCCTTGGGTTTGTTTTTTCTAGTACAGTTTTCAACTCCAGAGAATAATCATTAAGCATTTAAACAGTATTACAACCCTGAAAAAGGAGAAGCAAATAGGGCCATTTCCTTTTTGAGTATATTGAGGGTTTGATTAGATTCCTTTAGTCAGAGCACTGCTAGAGACATTTAGATGAGTAGGCATTCAGCTTACTCCTCAACAAATGTTTATTACTATCTCCTTATTCAATTTTGCAAATCATGCAGTATTCCACAAATTGAATCTGCAATTTCCATACTCTCCTATGTTTTTGATACCATGGAATGGAAATATGGAACATTTATAATATAAAACCTAAGAGTAAAGATAGTGCTAATCATCTTTTCTTACTCAGGTATTTCCGGCAAAAGATATATAGACATTAAACAGAATACGTATAAATGCAAAATAATTTTAAACATTTAAGTTAAGAAGACCTTAGGAAAAAACCTCTGAAAGGTATCTTCCATTTTTTCATTTAATCTGAAAAAAATTAGCAGATTCTGACTTTACTGTATACTTCACATGTCCTTTTACTGTTCACCTAAATTACAAAGCATTTGATTTTCTCATGTACTTAGAAAACTTACAATTAAAAACTGTTTATTATTATTTTTATTATTAATTTATTCATATTCCATCTAGATTGTTAGCCCATCCCTTGTTTCCTCCCATTCTTTCCTCTCTCGCACTTCCCCCCTTCTCCCCTCCCCTATGTCTGTGATTGAGGGAGTTCTTTATATACTTTGGATATTAGACCTTTGTCAGATAAAAGATTGGTGAAGATCTTTTCCCAGTCTGTAGGCTATTGCTTTGTTCTACTGACAGTGTCTCCTGCCTTACAGAAGCTTCTCAGCCTCATGAGGTCCCATTTGTTAATTGTTGACATTAAGGCCTGGGCTGTTGATGTACTGTTCAGGAAGTTGTCTCCTGTGCCAATATGTTCCAGGCTCTTCCTCACTTTTTCCTCTAACTGAATTAATGTCTCTGGTTTTAAGTTGAGGTCTTTAAGCCACTTGGACTTGAGTTTTGTGCATGGTGATGAATAGGGGTCTAATTGCATTTTTCTACATGTATACATCCAGTTAGACCAGCACCATTTGTTGAAGATGCTATCATTTTTCCAGTGAATAGATTTGGGTTCTTTGTCAAAAATCAAGTGAGCAAATGTGTTTGGATTCATCTCTGGGTCTTTAATTCGATTCCATCTGCTTACTATTATAAATAATGTGTCTATGCCAATGATTTTAAATATTATTTTATTAATTTTTTTCTGATAATCAATAAAATATTTTCATGTATTTTTCTGGCACTTATTAGTAGATAATTAGTAACAGCAATGTGGTAGCATTAAAAGTATAATTACCTTGAGCTTCTACAATTCTTGGAAGTAAATGTTCCTTCTGTAATAAGAAAAGACTCATTGTCGCAGCTATAATAATAATGCATTTAAGGCCATAGAAAATGTAATATAGGATTTAGCCAAAATTTGGGAGGTCCTTTTTGTCTAAAAAATAGGTAAATGCCTACACAGGTATATTTCCTGAGGTGTGGGAGGCCCAGGAGGTCAGTCAAGCATTGTAGAGATTTGTATCAGAGACATATGTCTCCTCTGGGAACTATTGGGGGATTAGTTTAGCATGAATTTTGTGAACAATTTATTCAAGACCTTATTCTCATTTATACAAGGCTGCTCTAAAAGACACCATTGATTCCCAAGAATCAAAAGATGAATAGCATATGAATGGGATTTAGTGCTTCTGTAGGTTGTCCACTTGAATTCTCTATATCCAAATATTTAACTAATATGTGGAAAGAACATAGGAGCACATGTTTGTAGACAGTGAGAGTTTTTAAATAGTGGAGGAAACAGTTTCATTTCTGGTTTAGTTAAATTCATATGCACTTTACAAATTATTTATAACTATTAATTATTTCTTTACTTTAAATTATTTTATATGCACAATCTGAGATTTATTGTTTATCTTTTTAATTTATTTTTTACTTTTTCATTTACACTTATTACACATATATACAATAAACTTCATTCAGCAAGAAGGACCACAAAACAATTAGGAATTATATAAATGTTACATTCAGAGTGTTTTGCCTATATGTGTTTGTCAACTTTGGAGAAAACATCTTTCTTATCTTGGTGAGTCTACAACTATGAAGGTACATAAATATCTATTACATCACATCTCATGTCTTTCAACCTAAAAACTTCTATCTAGACCTAAAAATTTCTTAATCCTTAAACAAATAAACTTAATTGTAAAACTAAACTATCTGGTCTTCAACCCCATCAGAGATTTGACAAGGAAAAATATTAATTATCTGTGTAGACAGGAAGTACAAATTGGCAGCTTTCAAAATGAGAAAATGACAGACAGTTCACTGTCTAGACAGTCAACCAAAATTATAATGTTGGAGCATCATCTTCAACCTTCTGACCCATTATATCTATCAGGATATAATGTGAGGCATTAACTATTGAGGACTTGCTTAAACTGTCTTGGCAGAATTTGGCCATCGACTCCGCCTGCATCCAAGCTTTCCCACTTTTAGGCAGAATTCTGCCTGTAGCAGAAACAAGGACATTTTGCCCAGTGCTTGGTTTGCCACATTTGAAGCAATCTCCATAAGCAGGTTCTTTGATGCTTATCATCTCCTCTGAAGTAGGCTGGGTGTTGCCAGGAATTACTCTGTCTTACTATCAAAGAATCCTTAAAATTATAAAAAAAAATCTTAAAATACCATATTCTGTAGGTCTCTGTGGTTTTTGAAGAAGTTATTTATTTTACCTTATACGTCAATAGAATCCTATCTATTAAACCTAGGTATATATACTTGTGATGAAAAAAGACTAATAATTGACATGGCAATGAGTTGATCAACTAACAGATAAATTGTATTACCTAGTTATCCTAAGCAGCCTGCAATAGCACCTTCACAGTATTGGAAGTCAACCTTGTATTATAATTGAGTTGTATGGCTATACTACCTCCTATTAGAGTAGCAGTATGTTTGATGTCTGCGAAGAATAATCTTGAATTTGAATTCTATAACAATGTATCAAAATTGAACTTATTTTGCATTTATATACAAAATTCTATACCAGTGAATTAAAAATAACCTTATTTGTGAGTAATAATTAAGTTGAGGAGTAGTTTCAATAATTTACTATTTGTCCTATCATTCCTATTTATTTCTATATTCCCACCTTCTTTATTTTCAACCCTATACCCAATTTTCAACCCAATACCTAAGAAAGAAAGATAAAGGAAAAAGAGATATCTCTGAGTTGAACCTCATTTTCTTTCTGAGTAAGATGAGTAATAACTTATAAGCAACTTCCAATGAAATAAACATCCATATCCCAAGAAAACAACCAAAACTTCTACCAACCCCCCTTAAGAGAAATGAATGTCATTATTCTGTCTGATAATGGACAAATAATACCTCACTAGCGGCCCAAATACAATTGGGGAAAATGGTTAAACAAACTAGGAATAGCATTTGTGATCAAGTTTCTAAATGTTGAGAAATTCCAGGCTTAACAAACGTTCTGTGTGGGAATATCTGACATACTACACCGAATTCAATAGAAGCTTTCTTAAAAGCTGTCTTGGGAGCTGTCCTGTTCTGATGAGGAACAGCAACCAAAACACTATGTGCTAGATGATGAAGACTGCAGTATGTCAGCATCCAGCATTTTGAGAGGAATGGATCCTGTCAGGTGTGATCAAGTGTCAGTGTCCAGTTCTTTTGTTCTAAAAACATAATTTCTGACAAGCATTATACACTCCTAACATTACAAAATTTTGAGGTGTGCAGGATGCACAGAGCAGTTAAAGCTGGTTCACTGTTCCTTGTATGAACAGAAGAAAGATATCCGTAACTCTTCATTCATACCATGTGAAAAATGGCATCTAAAAATAAGTCAGAGGGAGTATGTAACCAACAAGACGCATTGTCTATGCATAGACATTCATTCCTCAGCTGGTCTCTGAGCTATTATCACACAGTAAGATTAGCAATGTAAGACCTGCTTGTTCTGGGGTTTGAAATCATGTATGTATAGACTGACTTGAGTTAGGAGTCTCTCTTTCAATCTAGGTCTGTTTAATTCATTTTGAACTTCTTTTAAATGTGTATTTTATTAATTATAACCTCTTCTCACTACATCCCAACTGCCATCCCTTCCCTCCTGTCCTGCCATTCCCACCCTACCTCCCTCCTCCACCCATTCCCATACCCCAGACCTCAGACAGGAAGACACTCTCACCCCAAATATTTGGTAACACTCTATTAGGTCTTAGAAGGATAGCCTGCATCCTCCTCCTCTGTGTGCCTGTTAGGCTGCCTTGTCTAGGGGCAGAGACCAAATATTAGGTGCCAGAGTGATATCAGAGGTTCAGCAGCATTCTCTTCCCGACAGCCCCCCCCCCATCAGCAGTCTATTGGTTGTATCTGAGCAGGTGGTCTTGATTCTCGCCATACATTGTACTTGGATCGTGCGTCTGTCCATGCAACTCAACCCCCCGCCATTTGTTCAGATCCAAAAGCCCCTATGGTATCCATGTGAGGCTCCTGCTTGCTCCTGGATCCTCCATACAACTCTTACATACAGTTCACAGCTCTTCTCCGACAGTCCTTCTCTCTATCCCAGCATCTGTCTCTGTCCCCTGATGAGTGGAATAACTCAGAGGACATATATGTTGGGCTAATATCCACTTATAACTAAGTATACACCATGCATATCTTTCCAGGTCTGGTTTACCTCACTCAGTAGGATTGTTTCCAGTTCTATCCATTTGCCTGCAAATTTCATGATTTCCTTTTTTTTTTTTTTTTTTTTTTGATAGCTGAATAGTATTCCATTGTGTAAATGTACCGTAGTTTCCTTATCTTCTGTTGAGGGACATCTAGATTGTTTCCACATTCTGGCTATTATGAATAAGGCTGCTATGAACATAGTTGAGCAAATGTCCTGGTTGTATGTTGAAACATCTTTCAGGTATATGCTCAGGAATGAAACAGCAGGGTATTTAGGTACGTAGTATTCTCAATTTCCTGAGAAAGCACCAGATTGATATCCAAAATAGTTGTACAAGTTTGCACTCCCAACAGCAATGGAGAAGTGTTCCACTTTCTCCACATCCTTGCAAGAATTTGCTATCACTTGCATTTTTGACCTTAGCCATTCGGATAGCTGTAATATGGAATCTCAGAGTAGTTTTGATTTGTATTTCACTGATTACTAGGTATTGTGAGCATTTCATTAACTGTTTCTCAGCCATTAGATATTCCTCTCTTGAGAATTCTATGTTTATATATGTACCCCATTTTTACTTGGGTTATTTGGTTTGGAAGTGGTTATTTTCTTGAGTTCTTTATACATTTTAGATATTAGCCTTTTGTCAGATGTAGATTCATGAAGATCTTTTCCCAGTCTGTAGGCTGTCATATTACTCTATTGATAGTGTCCTTCACCTCACTGAAGCTTTTCAGTTTCATAAGGTCCCATTTATTAATAGTTGATGTTAGCGCCTGAGCTGTTGGTGTTCTGTTCAGGAAGTTGTCTCTTGTGCCAAAAAGTTCAAGGCTCTTACTCACTTTTTCTTCTAACAGATTTAGTGTGTCAGGTTTTAAGTTGAGGTCTTTTTTTTTTTTAATCTTTAAATGCCATATTCTGTAGGTCTCTGAGGCTTTTGAAAGTTGAGTTCTTTAATCCATTTGGACTTTTGTTTTGTGCCACAGACTGGCTCGTTCAGGCATAGGTCCTTGGGAATGAGAGTTCTCGAAGTATAGGTGAACAGAGATAAGGCTTGTGACAAACAGAGTGACTCAAGATTGAGTTTTACATCTGGGTGTATTTTCTAAGCAAGCAGTATAGGATTTTATACATTTTTATCTTCTGAAAGGAGAGTGGTTGTGGTGGTTACAGTTCCCATGGAGTAGGTGCAAAGAAGTTAGGGAGCAATCAAGCATACACAGTACAGACACAGACAGTGTTGTCATAATTTGAATCACAACTTTGATAGTAACAATAGAGGGTACAGACTACAGAGCAAAGACATCATCACTTCTAAGTTACTGACTTGATATCAATATGCATGTGGTCCCTTTTTCAGCACCTGTGTGCCAAGACAGTTTTTTAGTTCCCTTTTCTGATATCTAAATGCCATTATTTTGATTTTTTTGAAATGCTGTATTTTTAAGCCATAATATAACTTATTAACTAATGGTTAATTTCGAGTCATGTTTCTTTTAATAAGTGGAAGTGAAGCAGAGCTACTCCAGACCTCAACAGTCCCTGGTTGCAGTCCCGAGTCATCTCCTAGTGACTGGGGTTACACCTGAGAAGTCCTGACATGGGAATGAAGTACAGTTAAGAAGAAATAATAGATTCCAGCATAATGAGAGAAAAGAACTGCAATTTTTCTTCTGGCAGAAACATCACCCCAGTCGAGGAGACTATCCTCTTTTCGGGGGTCGATGCCTCAGGCTTCTGTACTATTTGTCACACAGACTCTACTGGAGGGGTCATGATAGTTTTGTACAAGGTGACAAATAAGGGTCTATTTCCATTTTTCTACATGTAGTCATCCAGTTAGACTAGCACCATTTGTTGAAGATGCTATCTTTTTTCCTTTGTATGGATTTGGTTTCTTTGTCAAAAATCAAGTGTATATATCTATGTGGGTTTATTTATGGTTCTTCCATTTGATTCTACTGCTCAACCATCATATTTCTATGCCTGTACCATGCTGTTTTTATTACTGTTACTCTACAGTACAGCTTGTGATCTAGGATAGAGATACCTCCAGAAGATATGGGAGCATTTTAGCTTTTCTCGGTTTTTGGCTTTTCCATATGAAGTTGAGAATTGATCTTTCAAGATGTGTATAGAATTGTATAGAGATTTTGCTGGGAATTGCATTGAATCTGTATATTGCTTTTGGTAAGTTGGCTATTTTGACTATGTTGACCCTCCCAATCAATGGTCATGGAAGATCTTTCCATCTTCTGATATCTTATTCAATTTCTTTCTCAGAGACTTGAAGATTTTTCATACAATTCTTTCACTTCCTTTCTTATTTGTATCCCCTTGATCTCCTTTAGTTGTCTTATTGCTCTAACTAGAACTTCAAGTTTCTATATTGAAGAGATATGGAGAGAGTGGGTAGCCTTGTCTAGTCCCTGATTTTAGTGGAGCTGATTTAAGTTTCTCTCCATTTAGGTTGATGCTGGCAGTTGGCTTGCTGTACATTGTCTTTACTATGTTTAGGTATGTGCATTGTATTCCTGATTTCTCCACGACTATACAAATGAATAAATGTTGAATTTTTCAAATGTATTTTTTGGCATCTAAGGAGATGATCATGTAGTTTTTTTTCTTTCAGTTTGTTTATATGGTGGATTACATTAATGGTTTTCCAAATCTGAGCCACTGCTCCATGACTGGCATGAAGCCTACTTGGTCATGTTAGATTATATTTTTGATGTTTCCTTTGATTCTGTTTGCAAGTGTTTTATTGAGTATTTTTGCATTTATGTTCATAAGAGAAATTGGTCTGAAATTCTTTTTCTTTGTTTGGCTCTTTGTGTGGCTTAGGTATCTAGGTGATTGTAGTCTCACAGAGTGAATTTGGTACTGTTCCTTCTGATTTTATTTTGAGGGATATTTTGGAAAGAATTGGTATTAGCTCTTACCTGAAAGTCTGGTAGAATTCTCTGTTGAATCCATCTGGCCCTGGGCTCTTTTTCAATGGGAGACTTTTGATGACTGCTTCTGTTTCCTTAGGATGTGTAGGACTATTGAATTTGTTTACCTGATTTTTATTCAATTGTGTGAGTTGGTATATATCAAGAAAAGTGTTTGCTTCATTTAGATTTTCAAATTTTGTGGCATATAAGTAAGACCTAATGATTCTTAAAATTTCCTTGGTGCCTATTCTAATAT
Source organism: Acomys percivali (assembly GCA_907169655.1). Lineage (NCBI taxonomy): Eukaryota > Metazoa > Chordata > Mammalia > Rodentia > Muridae > Acomys > Acomys percivali. The sequence continues at coordinate 63,779,012 of OU015760.1, read as the reverse complement.
CTCACTTTTCATTTCTGATTTTGTTGATTTGAATACCATCACTCTGCCTTTTAGTTAGTTTGGCTAAGGGTTGTCTATCTTGTAGATTTTCTCAAAGAGCTAGCTCTTGGTTTTATTGATCCTTTGAGTTGTTCTCCTTGTTTCCAGTTACCATTTACTCCTCTTTGGTGCTTCTGCTTCTTTTTGTTCTAAAGCTTTCAGGTATGCGGTTAAGTTGCTACTATGGGATCTCTCCAATTTCTTTATAAAGATATTTAGTGCTATGAACTTTCCTCTTAGCACTGTTTTCATTATGTCCCATTAGTTTGGGTATGTTGTGCTTTCAATATGATTGGATTCTATAAAGTTTTTCATTTCTTTTTTTTAATTTCATCCCTTACGCAGAGGTTATTGAGTAGGAAGTTGTTCAGTTTCCATAAGCTTGCAGGATTTATGTTTTTTTTCTGTTGTTGTTGTTGTGTTCCAGTTTAATCCATGGTGGTCTGACAAAGTGTAAGGTATTATTTCAATCTACTTGTGTATGTTAAGGTTTGCTTTTTGCCCAAGTATATGGTCAATTTTAAAGACGGTTCCATGAGGTGCTGAGAAGAAGGTGTATTCTTTTTTGTTTGGGTGGACTGTTCTATAGATATTGGGTAGGTCAATTTGATTCATAAGTCTATTAGTTTCATTATTTCTCCATTTAATTTCTGTTTTGATGATCTTTCTATTAGGTTGAATACGGTGTTAACGTCTCCCACTATTTATGTGTAGGGTTCAATATGTGATTTAAGCTTTAGTAATGTCTATTTCACAAATATAAGTGCTCCTGTATTTGGGGTATAGGTGTTCAAAATTGAGATATCTTCTTTTTCCTTTGATGAATATGAAGTGTCCTTCCCCATCTCTATTGATTAGGTTTGGTTGAAAAACTTTTATATTATATACTATAATGGCTAATCTACCTTACTTCTTGTATCCATTTGCTTGGAGTACCATTTTCTAGCCCTTTACTCTAAGGTAAGTTTTATCTTTATTTCTGAGGTATGTTTCTTGTATTTGGCAAATTAATCTGTCCTGTTTTTCATCCATTCTGTTAGCCTGTGTGTTTTTATTGGCAGTTGAAGCCACTGATTTTGAAAGAAACTAATGACCAGTGATTATTGGTTCCTTTTTAAAAAAAGTGTTGGCTGCTGTGGTAGAGTACATGTACTTCCTTCCTTTTAGTTTTTTATGCAAGGGCTTATTTATTTCCTCTGTTTTCCTGGGTAAACTTATTCTCCTGTGGTTGGAGTTTTCCTCCTAGTATCTTCTGTAGGGCTGGATTTGTGGTCACGCACTGTTTAATCTTTGTTTTGTCATGGAATATCATGTTTTCTCCATCTTTGGTGATTGAAAGTTTTGCTGGATATAGTAGTCTGGGATAGCGTCTTTGGTTTCATAGTGACTTATTGCCATCTGTCCAGACCCTTCTGGCTTTCATAGTCTACATTGAGAAGTCAGGTTTAATTCTGATAGGTTGCCTTTATATGTGACTTGGCCACTTTATATTGCAGCTTTTAATATTCTTTCTTTGTCCTGCATGCTTAGTGTTTTGATTATTATGTGGTGGGAAGGTTTTCTTTCTGGTTTCAATCTATTTGGAGCTCTGTAAGCTTCTTGTATGTATATTCATGGACATTTCTTTCTTTAGGTTAAAGAAGTTTCTTCCATGATTTTGTTGAAAATATTTTCTGAGCCTTGCAGCAAGGAGTCTTCTTTTTCTTCTATCCCTAGGATTCTTAGGTTTGGTCTTTTCATAGTATTCCAGGTTTGGTCTTTTCATAGTGTCCCAGGTTTCTTGGTTATTCTTTATTAGGAGCTTTTTAGATTTAACATTTTCTTTGCTTGTATCAATTTCTTTAATCATATCTTTTTTCTTTGATACTTTTGTTTCACCTCTTGAATTCCATTGGTGATGCTTGTGTCTGTAGAGCCTGTCCTCTTCTCTAGGTTTTCCTTTCCAGGATTATCTCAGATTGTGTTTTCTTCATTGCTTCTATCTCCATTTTTAGGTCTTAAAACTTTTTGTTCATTTCCTTCTCCTGTTTCATGTATTTTCCTGTCTTTCACTAATTTTTAAAAGTGTTTTGTTCAATCCTTCATTTCTTTCTTTGTGTATCCCTGTTTTACTCTCAGGGATTTATTTTCCTCCTTTAAGGATGCTATCATTTTCATAATCTCACATTTGCAATCTTATTCTTGTGTGTCAGGTATGATAGTATTTCATGGGCTTGCTGAGGTAGGATTGCTAGTTTCTGGTGGGTTTAAATGGCCCTGGGAATTGTTGCTTGTGTTCTTATACTGACCTCTTCCTGTTTCAATGTCTCTGGTGTTAGCAGGTTTGGTGGTCTCTGATGGTCTGTGAGATTAGCTCTGTACCTCCTCTTGGTTCATTCTCTGCTCATTGGCTGTTTCTGTCTTAGGAGGGTCTGGCAGCTGGTGAGCAGGCAGAATGATTACTGAGCAGAGAACTACATCAGTGGCCTGGCAACATCCTTGGGGTGGAGGGCAATGGGAGTTTGGTTCAGTGCCCATTCCCCTTCTCTCTGTTTGCTCTCTGCTTTCTAGATGTTTCTGCCCTAGGAGGGTCTGGTCTTGGCAAGCAGTAAGAAAGATATCTGAGCAGGGAGCCACTCCAGCAGCCTGGCAAGCCCCCAGTTATGAGACAATGGGACTTAAGAATCACACCCAATTCACCTCCTCTCAGTCCAGTCTCTGTTCCGTTGTTTCTGACTTAAGTGGTTCTTGCTGCTGTCAAGCCAACAGAAAGTTATCTGAGCACATAAACACTCCAGCAGCCCAGTGGCCTCCTCAGGGTGGAGGAAAATGGGATATGTCCAGTGCCTTAGTACTCTCCTCCAGGTTTGCTCTCTGCTTGCTAGTTGTTTCTGACCTGGCCACATGGGGAGTGTTCTGGCAGCTGGCTAGAAAGGTATGGGAGTAGAGAGCTGCGCCAGTGGCCCTGCCAACTTACTCAGGTGGAGGACAATGGACACTGGTGTTTTATAGTCTACAGTTTAATCTGACACCCATAGAGCACAGGTACTGAGTACTTGTAAAGGAGTGGCTAGACTTAGGAAATTGAATATCCACTTGCAGGGATCCACAGACTTTTCTGTGAATTATCCAGGTGGTCCAGGTATCAGACTCACCTGTACTCGACACTGTGGATGCCTCTCACCTGGGAAATATTAGGACTGGTATTTTGTAATTCTGTTTGTTTCTTAGGTCACTGTGAAGTCACTGCTGTCCCAGTTATCAGGCATGGTGTGAGATCATCTCTACCATCTTGGAACCCCCTACTTTTAAAGTTTTGATAATACCATAGAAATAGTCTAGATTTTACATCATAAAGCCACTTCTTAAAGCTGCTTTCAAGGAGAAAACCAATAAATTCTCTAAAAGACGAAATGTACATTGAGATGGTTAAATTTTAGCACATATAATCCTGTTTTACATTATCCTGCTGTCATCAATGTATTATTTTGTTAAATAATTGCAGCAAAAAATCAGATTCTTACTATATTCCTATATATGAAATACAAAAGAAGAATAATTGAAACTGATCTGAGATGAGTTGATTTGCATTTGTTTTGTGCTTGTTGCATCACATTAAATCCAGAATGTCATTTGATAATAATTTCTTGTGTTAATACATTGTGGTGATGCAAACTAGACTTAACAAGATGAATCTATCATTCTCACTGAATTCAAAACTCAAGATCTAAATGGAGAAAGAACAGTCAATAGAATCACATTGTGATAAAAAATACAAAAATGTTCAACGATACAAACATAATCAGTGGCATGTTCTTTTGAAGTCAGTAGCTCAGGAACCTTCATAAGACAATCTGTAAACCACCAAAACAGCAATAGTTGTAAACCATATGAATATTGAAAAATCATTCTTGAAAAAAATCATATACATAAAGAAAGAAGGCTCAATAGATAAAAGTTCTTTCCACCAAGCCTGATGAATTCATTGAGCCAATGATGCCCATTTTTACTCAAACCATCACAACAGATATGAAGGCAACATAAATTAAAACAGTTAATAACACAGCCTCTAATTTAATCCCCAAACAGCCCAGGCTTTTGCCAAGACTAAGCTGTTTTCCACAAATTGACAGAAAAGAGGAAGGGGTTCTATGTAGGCACTGGCTTGACTTCTTCAAGTTCAGTCAAGTGTGTGGTTGTTGTCTTCAGCTATTGGACCTTGTCATTTTGTAGAGCATAACCTATTGACTTAGCAACACACTGTGTTGTTTGACAATTTTCATGGGACTCACTGGCCAATATCTCAATGGGATGTAACTAAATTTGGTATGGAAGCTTCATTTGGTAAGAAGACATTGGTAGATTGGTCTCAACCTCCCTCAAGATTCAGTTATGCTCTTGGATATATATTCAAGGAATGGTTTACCCTACCAAAAACACTTGCTCAATCAAATTCATTTTTGCTCCATTAACAATATCCAGAAATTGGAAATGACCTACATGTCCCTCAAAGTAAAACAGATAAAGAAAATGAAGTGCATTTACACAATGGATAATAATTCAGCTGCTAAACAATATCACAAAAATTTTAGACAAATAGATGGAACTAGAAAAAATATGCTGAGTGAGCTACCTCAGACCCAGAAAGACAAGTATAGAATGTATTCCCTTGAATGTGAATATTATCTGGTAAATGATAACCAAGCTAAAATCTGAAGACCCAGAGTGGTTAGGTACAGAGGAAGGGACTGGTAGATGGGTATGGATCCTCTTTGAGGTGGGATACAGAAAATATTTCATGGGGATCCAAGATGGTGGCACCAATCACACACTGTCTGATCAGAAGGACAGCTGTGACTATATAGCAACCAAAGTACCAGTCCCTGGGCTTCAAAGCACCAGTGCTGGTATTTCCCAGGTAAGAGGGGACCTCAGGGTGTAGAACACAAATAGGTCTGGCTTTAAACTACCAAGCTAATCTATGGAAAGTTTCCAGGTCCCTGCAGGTGCTGTCTTGTTCTCCAACATCTATCCAACATGCTTACATGCAGCAGACTGTGCTCAGTCTCAGACAGAACTGTGGGCCACAAAACACCAGAGGCAGAGTCTCCCTGCTGAAGAAGATACCCCAGAGGAAATCAGGTGTATCTGATTTCAGGTCACCTAGATGATCCAGGGAATGGTTCTCTGTTTCCAGTAGGTGTCAGGTCTCAGCCTATAGCCATTCACCCATGAGCTGCTCTCAAAGAGGAACATTCGTCCATTGCTGGTGGGAGTGCAAACTTGTACAAACACTTTGGAAATCAATCTGGTGCTTTCTCATAAAACTGGGAAGAGCTTTACCTCAAGACACAGCTATACCACTCCTAGGCATATACCAGAAAGATGCTCTACCCTAAAACAAGGACATTTGTTCAATAATGTTCATAGAAGTATTATTTGTAATAACAAGAATCTAGAAACAACCTAGATGTCCCCTTCAACTGAATAATGGATACATAAATTATGGCACATTTACACAATTGAATACTACTCAGCTATCAAAAACAAGGACATCATGACATTTACAGACAAATAAATGGATCTAGAAAAGATCATTCTGAATGATGTAACCCAGAGCCAGAAAGACAAGTATGGTATATACTCACTTATAAGTGGATATTAGCCCAACATAGATATTCTCTGAGAGACTATGCCCAGTGGGAAGTAGGACAGATGCTGTGACTCTCACCCTAAATGCTACAAATCATATGGAAGGTGGGAGGATATAAGGATCTGGAGGTGTCAGGACCTACACAGGAATACAATCAAGGCCAGAGGATCTGAACCTAGGGGGACCTGCTCAAACTGATGCACCAACCAAGAACAATGCCTACAGACAACCTAAAGCCCCTGTTCAGATGTAGATAATGTAGCTCAGAATGTAGCTCATTCTCCACATGGAGGGGGTAAGGGGTAGCAGGGACTTTCTCTGACATGAACTCTTGTGTCCCTGATTTGATCACATCCCCTTGGTGGGGCAGCATTGTGGGCATATAGAGGTCAGGGACGTGGGCTATCCTGATGATATTTGGTGGGCTGTGGTCAGATGATGGGGGAGGAGGGGGACAGAAATATGTCAGAAGAGGAAGGACAGTGAGAATGTGAAAATAGGAATGAGGTGGTAATAATCAGGATGTAATGTGAATAAATTAAAAAATTTTTAAAATGAGACAATTTGGAAATAAAAATAAAGGATTTTATGTTTGAATGGGGTGGGCAGAACTGGAATGAAAGATAAGGTTTGGGACATTTGAGGGGTATTATGTAATCTTGGTGCAGTGAAAAATTTCTGAAATATATGGTAATCCTAATGAATTCTCTAAATAGGATTATCTATAAAACCAAAGTATACCAAGTTTTTCATCTTGCTCATCATTTTGAGTACCTCAATGTAATACAGTGTATAATTATCTAGATTTAGCTAGACTTGGTTAACGCAAGTTCCAAAATTTATTATTATTTCAACTTAATCAGATGTTAAACTGCTTAACTTCTGAGATCAACATTTCTATGAAAAATTCACTACTTTTAATTTTTTCCATATTTATTTTCTCTTTTATTTTTTTAATTTTTTTCGTTCTTTTTTATTTTTTAAATTTTTTTTATTAATTTATTCTTGTTACATCTCAATGGTTATCCCATCCCTTGTATCCTCCCATTCTTCCCTCCCTCTCATTTTCCCCTTATTCCCCTCCCCTATGACTGTTCCTGAGGGGGATTACCTCCTCCTGTATATGCTCATAGGGTATCAAGTCTCTTCTCGGTAACCTGCTGTCTTTCCTCTGAGTTCCACCAGGTCTCCCCCTCCAGGGGACATGATATTATAATATAACTCATCAATTATCCCTTTCCTTCCTTCTCTCCCATATACCCTTCCCTCCTCTTTTTAAAATTTATAGCTTCTTTTATCATCATTTGTTGTTCCATAAATATATACATGTTCAGTCTGTACAATGTGACTTGTACATATTAATGTTTTCAGAGGTGTCTATTAAGTACTGGATAACCAATTTGTGTGATGTTCCTTAGAGAACAGTTTTTCTCATTCTTAGAATGTTTTATTTCATATAGTTCTTTAAGTAGGCTTGAGCCTTCCAGTTATTTCTCCCATTCACAATGGCATGCCTACTATTGTCTTTACTCATCCCATGTTTTAAAAAATCATGTTGGTGAGACATTATGTGCATAGCTTCTGGCATTTGTAGGAGACACAATCTCACTGCAAACTACTAGATAATTTGGGCCTTAAAATCTTTTCACCACCTCTTTTGTGTGATCCCTGAGTCTGAGAAATAGTTTTGTAGATGTGTCCATTTGGAGTGGACACAATTGTATGTTTTGATTGGTTGTGGTGTTCTGTAACAGTCTCTGTTTATGGTAAAATTTACTACTTCTTAAATGTATGGCTCTATATTACAATTATTAACTGTATTTTAGAAATTGGTACATTGTACCCAGATCATGAGAACGCCAAAAGACCACCAGCACTCTATACTGATGCAATACCCAAAGGGTCCTTTATTATGGGCTCAGGCTTGGACCACAGGCCTTCCTGAAGTAGCAGCATAGGAGAGTGGTACAGAGCTTCAAGAGTAATGGGTTTATAAAGGGAAAATTGCAAGCAGGGTTTTCCAAGCCTTGTCCTTTCACAATTGTTTTGTGGGTCATAGGAATGTTTACCTTTAGGTGTGTTGGGTCGAGGCTAAATCAAGAGGAGAAGTTTTCTTCTCAGAAAAACATTGGGTGCTAAATATATATATAATTGCCTGGGTATGAGTTTCTGGAGTGTCTGGAGACTGCTGGAAGGTGCAGTTTATGGTAGTATGTGGACATTCCCGGAACACAGGAAAAAATAAGGGTGACCTAGAGGATAAGTTCTTACAGAACATAGATACCATGCATGAGTTGCAGAACACAGAGAACATGGCATTAGTTTGGTCCTTGTAGGTATCTGAAACCTCCTTTAAACATTTCACTGGTTTGATGGAAAGACAAAGGCTTCCCAGTATATTTTCTTTGATATAAAAAGAAAATTCCAAATATTAGCTTTTTTGTTTTTGTTTTGAAAGAGGATCTGATATAGCCCCAGTTGACCATAACTTTGCAGTGTAACAGAGTATGGCTGTGAACTCCTGAGATTACAGGTATGTGCCATCAGATGATTCTGCACAGATCTAGATAGGGATCGGTTCATTTTTGCTTTCAAACTAGCCAGTTCATGTCTTTTAATATTTTTTAAAAAGACAAACCACAAAGTGGTCACACCATAGTTCTAGGTCTTTAGAGCTACATGTATTTTAGAGCAGTCATATAATATATCTTCCAGGTTGTAGCAAGCAACAATTTTAGCAAACATTTTGCATGCATACCATTGGCTTTCATCCTTTTAGCCCCCAAATCAATAATGATGCTAGTTACTGCATATTAAACTTAGAGCATAAAGTTTACATTCATGTTATTGCACTTCAAAGATGTAATTTCTGTTAAGTAAGATTAATGTACATATTGTAACAGATTAGTTCCCAAATGTAGGTGGCTTAAATTTTATATGAATTATTAAAAAATAAAATTCCATTGAATTTACTGTGGTCATTGAAATGGTGCATTAAGAATACTGATTCTTTCCATTTGTGGCTCATCTGGCTTCCATAAGATACTTAAAATATCACTGGAGAATGGCATATGTGATTACAGCACAATTTTGTGACACAGGCTTGTTTGAAGCAGTGTCCAACACTTCTCACAGTTGGTTTGCCAGAAATCAGAAATAAGGTGATGCTTAAGGAAATCTAAGAGGTGTCACAGATATGTACAAAAAGAAGAAAGAGCAATGAGTTTGGTGAACAAATTTTAGTATCTATCAAATTATGGAAACTGTTTTTGTACATTATTAAAATATCTGTTTTACTCTTCACTCACTAGATCCATTGTTCCCATTAAGTACTAGAACAAAACATGTATTTTATGTAACAGACATTAAATGATAATTCTTACACAGTTTTGTTGATTTGTTTTTAAGTGGTAGACATTAATGCATTAGAAATGTTCATTTTTTCAAAATAACCTAGAACTGATGAAAATATTTTTTATCTAGCACTTCTGGGATTGATTCAGTCTGTGAGACCAGTTGGTCATATTTACAGAATTCTCTTACTATTTACTACATGCTTAGTAAATAAATTTCTTCATTATTGGAGATAATATCCTGTGCTGATAACACAAGAAAAACCACTATCATCATGACAGTGTGCTCACACTTATATTGATTTTTTCAGTAAATATTCATTAATTATAAACTACATACAAAGTTGGCTAATTTCTTTTCCTGGAATGCTCCAAATATTTTATATCAATTGCTTAATGTGGCATATGAAAGAACAATTCTTTAAGGTTATTTTATTTGCCACAGTAGAGACAAATGTATATATTTAAATAAAGGACAAATGTTGAGTAGAGATTTTTTACTAGATGTGTTTTTGCAGCTTCTTTTCCTGGGTTACATCTTGGAATTGTCCTAATCAACAATATGATAAAATATCTATATAAATTCTCTTTCAGTAAATCTATTGTAGTAGAGGAGAAATCACCATTTTATCACAAGGATCCTGAATATTACAAATGTTCCTGGATAATTCTTTGAATCTTTTAATTACCTTGTTTTTATCATAATATAAAATATTCTACAAAGAAATATGCTATAACAAATTTTATTAATTTTCTAGTTATATCATTCTCTGAAAGAAAGCATTTATAGAATTCAGTATTCCTTCTACTTCACAGTTTTCCTGTTTGCTACCATGGTCAACTTCACTTCAGGAATACAAACCAAAACCAAATAAATATATTTGCATGTGGGAGCTTGAATTATACAGTGACAGTACACAGGAGGATGAGGAAGGAGAATCCCAAATTCCAGAACAGCTTGGGTTACAGACTGAGATTATGTTTCCAAACACACACACACACACACACACACACACACACACACACACACACACACACGGGGAGAAAGAGAGAGAGAGAGAGAGAGAGAGAGAGAGAGAGAGAGAGAGAGAGAGA
>OU015760.1:63721859-63768883 GCA_907169655.1 Acomys percivali | reverse complement strand
AAAAAAATTAAAAAGTGGCTCAATAAAAGATTATCTTCCCATTCATGTTAGCAGTGTTATCAATGTAATATTATGTCATTTCTCAAGGTGATTTATATTCTGAGATCTCTCTGGGTATATTCCATTTTCAGTATATTTATTGTCATGCCCCAATTGTAGTTCAAAGCATTTGGTGTGAAATCAAACATAATATTTCTCCAAATATTAATTTCAACATGTATTAATCATATTAAGCTGGTAGTTTTCTCACTATTTTTAAGTCACCTCTGCTCAACACAACTGATAAATTCTATACTTAAATATTGACTCAATCTCTATGCACATTTCCAAATTCACTAAAATAGCCTTAGTCTATTTTTTTTTACTAAAATAATGCCAAAAACACATGTAACCAGTTCCTCAATTTCTAATCTTGGCTAGAGTAATTCCACTGGCATAGTTGGTAGGATTCCAATAGACAAGTTAAACAGTAAACCAGCAACCTAGAGAAGTTGACGGCAACCACAGCAGCTGGAACCCGGAGCAGAGCTGGAGTGGTTCTCTCTAGGAGCTTCTTGAAGTAGAATGATGAACAGCCAAGACCAAAACCCCTGCCTCTTGTTTTAGGCTCATATATGTATATGTCCTCTCAGAGTCAAGTACTAGGATGTTTATCAGTTGGCAAAGACCATATCCCTGAAAGAAGTGGTTGCTTTTCCAGTGAACAAACATCATCTGTTCTTTCAGAATTCTCTTTTCAGCAGAAAAAACTTGCACACCCTTACAGAAGTCTGTTTTACATCCAACACTTGGGATAAAAACAAAAACATGTTTACATCTACTACACAGTAGTCTACTTAACTTCAACTTACACATTTAAAAAAAAAGGCTGTTCCTCTGGATTGGGAAAAAATGTGCCCTTCAACTTTTCTTGTACATGTGTTTTTTTTTCAATTAAGAACATTAACATAGCAATCATTGTTACTCTTCTTTTAGGCAAATACCTTTATGTTGGCTTTCCACAAGTTTCTTTTCCCAATTTGCCTTCTTTCATTGAAATAATTGTGAAATTTATGTTGTGACCCAAGTTTGTTTCTATCTTGAATTGGTGGTGGTTCCTCAACTATCATCACATCACTAGAATTTGGATCCCTAGTATGTCAAGTTTTACTTATGAAGTAATTTAATTAGCCATCCTTAGTTGCCAATAATACACCATAGCAAAAATTCTATTTTTATGAAATTATGTTATGTGATGACAAATAACTTTTCATGAACACAATTATTTTGAAATACCTATGGCACTTTGAAATCCTCTCATTTGGAGAATGTTCGTTGGCATTATTCTAGCCAAAAGAAAATTCAATAACAATGGTCTCCGGACTTAATGAAGGTTGCATCAGAAAAAAAGATTTTTACAACTTATGCATGAAACATTCCCTCATTTTTATTAAAACTGTTCATTTAATGATCATAATTGAGTTTCCAACTATATTCAAGAGAGGAAGTAATTTTATTATAGTCAGTTTTTCTGAAAGAAACTCTCATACTTCAAAGGTAATATTACAAAAATATCATAAATGTGCCCATCTTCAAATCCCAATAACCAGTCATAATGGACTATTCTATTAACAGGTACTAAACATGGAGTTACAAAAGCAGCTATGCTAACAATTGTTTAGTGACTTTTAACATTAAGGGGAATTAGTGGATTATAATTCAAAAGATAATTTAAAAATTCTTTATATTAATATAATACCATACACACAATTTTGGATAGTACTTATAATTTTATTTAAAAAGCTGAAAGAACTTAGGAGTTGGAGGACCTGGAAGAAACAGCATCTTCACAAGGAGACTAATCTAGCCAACAAATCTGAGCCCAAGGGGACCTTTAGAGACTGATACACCAACCAAGAACTATGCCTGGTGAGAACCTAGACCACTTCTTGAGATGTAGTTGATAGGCAGCACAGTCTCCTTGTGGGTCCCATAATATGGGGAATAAAGGGAAACCTCTGATATGGATTCTTTGATCATTTCTGCCTGGCTGAGTGGCCTTGACAGGGCTCAGGGGAAGAGGATGCAGGCAGTCCAGATAAGACTTTTTAACCTGAGGTCAGATGATAGGGGAAGAGGGCTCTCTCTTTCTGAGGACTAGAGGAAATGAGTGAGGGGCCTACAATCATAGAATGTAAAGGGAATAAATTAAAACTTTAAAAAAAAGAAAAATAAAAAAGTTGAAAGAATAATACCAGCTACTTATATAGCTAAGAAATATTTAATTCATTTTCACAATTTATTCTTACATGAGGTTATATGTTTAAAAAGATTGAAAACTTCTATTTTAATTTTATATTCTTTATTATAAAAACTAGCAAATAAATACAAATATCATACACCAAGATTAATTAGACACAAAGTCTATGTAATTGACAGAACTTCCATACAGTTCAAATGGGTATTTTTAATGGAAGCTGTGGAGACTTACATTAAAGTTTATGTACTTAGCACCATGTATCACAGCAATAATAAATTCAACTAAGACACATAGATACATTCATTATTGTCTAGAATCTAAAAAAAAGAGGAACTATTCAAGATTTTTGATTTCTAAGATTAAGTTACCTTTCTTGATATACATTCTAAGTCAATTTTCTTGCAAATTCTTTAGCTTTACTCTTCTTTAGAACTAAATAGTATTCTATTTTATATATTTAGTAAAAGTTGATCATCCATTTATCTGTTGACAGACAACTAAAGTTGATTTTAATTATTTTGTTATAGTGAACAAAGCAGCAATAAATTGAGGGATACAAATATTCAATATAAGGTATTAAGATTTTATGGGTGTACTCAGAAGCGAAAGAGCAGCAAAGTATGGAAGTTTTATTGATTTCTATAGCTCTTTTACTAGTGCATCATTCCAGTAGTGAATAAGGATTCAGTTTTTCACATTCTTTTCAACATTGTCACAAAGTAGTTTAAATTTACATTTACATGATAGTTGGGGATACTGAACATTTTTTAAAAGAATTATTGTCAACTCATGTTTTTTTTGAAAAACTATTTATTCAGCTTATTTGTCCATTTGTTGTTTGGCCAGTTTTCCCCCATGCTATCTAATTTCTGCAAATCTTTTATAATCTGGCTATTTGTCTCTTGTCTGAAGTTTGGTTGGTAAGGATTTTCTCCAATTCTGTAGACTGTATGATCTGATGATTGTTTGCTGCATAGAAGTTTCTTATTTTCTTGAAGACATATGTATTTATACTCAAGGTTATTTCATGTACTATTAATACTCATGACTTTTCAGTATTTTTAATTTATTTACCCTTTAAGAAAAAATTATTACTTTCTATTTATGCCAAAATGTTATTGAAATCTTAATGAAATAAATCATGTAACATAAATGTCTCCCTCACTCTTATTGCAGAAAAGAACTATATTCCTTAAGAACAAAGATAACTATAAATGAACATTTATGTTATTATAACAAGGAATGAATATAATAAAATAATATCTGATGGCTTTTGCTTATTTTATTATGTAATGTCAAGCTCAAATCAAATTTTTTACTTGTTTATTAGTGGTATACATTAAAATATCTTTTAAACAGCAAGCTAAAGAAAATTGCAAGCAAGAAGTATATCCTATTTTAAAGGTGTTTATGCCACAAAATGGTTTCAGCCCAGAATTCTATCAGACCTTAAAGGAGGAGCTAATGCCAATAATCTTCAAGCTACTCCAAAAGATAGAAATGGATGGAACATTACCAAAGTCTTTCTATGAGGCCATGGTCACATTGACACCTAAAACTCACAAAGACCCAATAAAAAAACAGAACTTCAGTCCAATTTCTCTTATGAAAATTAATGAAAAAATACTCAATAAAATACTCGTGAAATAAATACAAGAACATATCAAAGATATCATTCACCATGACCAGGTAGGCTTCATTCCAGGCATATAGGGATGGTTTAATATATGGAAATCCATCAATGTAATCCACCATATAAACAAACTAAAAGAAAAAAAAACATATGATCATCTCCTTAGATGCAGAAAAAGCATTTGACAAAATCCAACACCCATTCATGTTTAAAGTGTTGGAGAGATCAGGGATACAAGATACATACCTAAAAATAATAAAGGCTATACACACCAAGCCAATAGCCAACATCAAAATAAATGGAGAGATAATCAAGGAAATTCCTCTAAAATCGGTAACAAGGCAAGGCTGCCCACTCTCTCCATATCTCTTCAATATAGTTCTTGAAGTTCTAGCCAAAGCAATAAGACAACACAAGGAGATCATGGAGATCCAAATGGGAAAGGAAGAAGTCAAATTATCCCTATTTGCAGATGATGTGATAGTGTACATAAGTGACCCCCAAAATTCCTCCAGAGAGCTCCTACAACTGATAAACACCTTCAGCAAATTGGCAGGATACAAAATTAACTCAAAAAAATCAGTAGCTTTCCTATACACAAAGGACAAACAGGCAGAGGAAGAAATTAGGAAAACTACTCCCTTCACGATAGCCACAAACAATATAAAATATCTAGGAGTAACTCTAACCAAGCAAGTGAAGGGCTTATTTAAAAAAAAAAAAAACTTTAAACCTCTGAAGAAAGAGATTGAAGATGACATCAGAAGATGGAGGGATTTACTTTGTTCATGGATTGGGAGAATTAACATAGTAAAAATGGCTATTTTACCAAAAGCAATTTACAGATTCAACGCAATCCCTACCAAAATACCTACAAAATACTTTGAAGATATTGAAAGATCAATTCTTAAATTCATATGGAGAAATAAAAAGCCCAGAATAGCAAAAACAATCCTACATAATAAAAGATCCTCCAGAGGAATCTCCATACCTGATCTCAAGCTGTACTATAGAGCAATAGTAATTAAAACGGCATGGTACTGGCACAGCAATAGGCTGGTTGATCAATGGAATTGAACCAAAGACCCAGATATGAATCCACACACATATGGTTACCTGCTTTTTGACGAAGAAGTCGAATGCTTTTATTTTTAACTCCTTTTGTTGGATAAAAGTGTACACAAATGATCCATTTTAATGTTGATACATTTTAAATGGAAACAAACACATTTCTGTACAAAAAAATCATACTTAAGAAACCAAATGTGAGCTGGGCATGTTGGCACACCCCATTATTCACAGCACTCAGGGGGGAGAGGCAGGCAGATCACTGTGAGTTTGAGGCCAGCCTAGTCTATAAAGCGAGTCTAGGACAGCCAAGGCTACACAGAGGAACCTTGTCTCAAAAACAAAAACAAAAACAAAAACAAAAACAAAAGAAAAACATATATTCACAAGACATTTCTATGATTTTCATTAACTGTTAATAAACTTGTGTTTTAAATGACATCTAATTATTAATATTAATCACACCAAAGACTTGTTACAAGTGCAAATTATTTAAAATCTTATTGTGGAAGAAGCCATATTTATAATATTATAATCTTTCCCATATCCTTGTAATGAAAGAAGGTTATGTAACCTGGCACAGCTATGAAGAGTTGATATCTGTTTAAGCTATTAATTTCTAGTCAATCAACTCCTTTTGTAAAAAAAAAAAATACATTTTCAAGTAGTTAGGCTTAAATTCTGATAAAAATACTATTGTCCACAGAATAGAGGCCTTTTCTCAACATGCTCAAGACCATAGATTCAAGCCTCAACACTGTAAAAACTAATAAAGATTTCTAATAATTTCACTATAATTAATTATATGCAAGAGACAGTGTCTCCTACTTAGAGAATAGTGCCCTCTATTGTCTCACAGATACTGTATCAAGAGTTGAATATCAGGTGTTAATGTGAAGTGGAAGGATACAGACAAATATGCTAAGTGTGCAATTTGTTTCCACTGTACACTTTAAAACAATGTCTGGTTACCTGTTGTAGTTTCACAAAATGATTATAAATCATAAAGAATGTGTAGTTGAAATAAAACACCTTGGTCAATGATAGTATGAAAATTAAAATGGACTTTATTTTGATCACAGGCTATTGATTTGTTCCAAGCCTATACAAACTAGTCAAGTAGAGAGTGGACTATTTTCCAGCTAGCATTGTTATTGCCTAGCATTTAGTTAAGAATTGTACTCAAATTTTCCTTTGGATTAATGTTGAACCATGAACTGTATTTGTAGATTAAAATACTTAAGAACAAGTTACCATACATTAGTAATAGCAATCCACTGTGCACACAACTACTTTTGAAACTTCAGATTTAACTAAAAGAAACAGTCATGAAATTTATATAGAAGAAACTAATGAAACTAGTATGTTGTTAGTATATTCTTACAGAAAATTTCAACAACTCAAAGATAATTTGTGTTATTATCATATTCACAACTCCAACAGCTACGACATAGAAAAATGGCTTCCTTTGTAATACTGTTTTTGGCCAGGATTTTGATAATTTTTCTTTCTAATTGAATAGAAATGATATATATGTGCAGATGTTTCCTTTTATATATAGATGTCCTTCATTTTAATGTGCTGATTGAAGGGAAAGTTAAAAAAATATTATATTTATCTGTGTAATATAATATTCTGTCTGGTTTTATAGAAGCTGTCAAATGCTACTGTTTTTATAATAATTCATCTGAAAGTAAACATTTTCTTAGAGTCTAGATAGAATATCTCCAAAATCTTGAATGTTTAAGGTTCAAACATATCCAATAGATACCTTAATCAGGTGTAGAAAAGTAGCTCAGTGGTCTAGATTATATAAGGCTCTGTGCCCAATAGATCTGTGCAGGAAAAAAATCAGAGATTTCTATGTTTTCATTAACTCACAATTCCTATATACATTCTGTTGTTTTTTATTGATTAATATACAGAGGAATAACCACCCAAATATAACTCTGGACATTGTATGGTAGTTTCTGGTGTCCTTCACTGGCAGTTTAGAGCAGTTCATAAGTGAGTAGATATAGAGCCCTCACCTGTGTGGATCAGGGAACCCTTCCCTGGATCAGGTTCTTATCCAGGACTTTGGTCCACACCCTGGGCTCCCCACTTGGCCAGCAATCTCAGACCCAGGTGCTCAGCAGCCCACTGTTCAGTCTCAGAGTGTGACAGTGCAGCCTACTAGCCTGCATTTGGCTGGGCTTTAAAGACCCTGCCTGGGACCGCCTGCGACCTGGGGTTTCAGTTCAGTCTCTGAGAGAGTGCTGGTACAGTGCACTAGCCAGCATTTGGCTGGGCATTGGTAAGTGTGCCAATGCCTACCCAGGCCTTGGGGCACTGTTTCAGCCCAAGTGAGAGTGCGGGTACAGCTAGCTCTCTAGTCTACATTTGGATTGGCTTTGGAGAATGTGTCCACACCTACCTTGGCCCTGGGCCCCTCCGTGGACCAGTGTGATGATCTGAGGTCTGATTTGTCCCAACTCCACACTCTGAGCTCCACCTGGGCCAGCAGACACAGATGCTACTGCACTGTAGCCCGTAGTTCAGTCAGAGAGAGAGAGAGAGAGAGAGAGAGAGAGAGAGAGAGAGAGAGAGAGAGAGTGCTGGTACACCACGCTATCCTAAGTTTGGCTGGGCTTTGGTGAGCTTGCCTGATCCTCCAGGGCCCTTGGGCCTTCTATGGATTAGCAGCATGGTCTATGGTCAGATCTACCCATTTTCCTTGGTTCTCCCCTGGGCCATCAGATCCAGACTCTGACTCTCCACCACCCACAGTTCAGTCTGAGATATAGAGTGCAGATGCAGTTCACAAGCAGGTATGCATCTAGACTCTGGGGACTGGACACCCATCCTCCATGGACCAGTTGGATGGTGTGAGGCAAGACCCACCTGTGCTCTACCCTGTGTGGACCTCTTTAACTCAGGACTCTCCAGGTTTTGTGGTCTGTAGCTCCCAGTCCATTCTCTAGGCTCAGTCCTGCTCAGATCAGACAGAGTGCATGCTTGGTGCTACCATCTTGGATCTCCCTACACTCCACTTTAAAAATATCCCTGGCTCTCATCCTGAGCCCAGTTTCCAGGAGACTTTTTTTTTTTTACAGGTTTCAGATAATGCTACTTTTTTCTTTCTTTCTTTTGCATTATAATTTTTAATTAATTCATTCATATTACATCTCAATTGTTACCCCATCCTGGGTATCCTCCCATTCCTCCCTCCCTCCTTCTGCTTTTATCCTACCCCTCTCCCATATGACTAAGGGGTACCTCCTCCCCCTGAATATGATCCTAGGGTATGAAGTCTCTTCTTGGTAGCCTGCTATCCTTCCTCTGAGTGCCACCAGGCCTCCCCATCCAGGGGACATGGTCAAATATGGGGCACCAGAGTTTATGTGAAAGTCAGTCCCCACTCTCCATTTAACTGTGGAAAACGTCCTTTCCCTTGGCTAGATCTGGGTAGGGGTTTGATGCTTACTGCTCATATTGTCCTTGGTTGGTGCCATAGTTTGAGTAGAACCCCTGGGCCCAGATCTACCTATCATAGTGTTCTTCTTGTGGGTTTCTAGGACCATCTAGATCCTTCTATTTCCCCATCTCCTATATTTCTCTCACCTAGAGTCCCAATAAGATGTCCTTACCTCTATCCCACTTTCCTGGTAAGTGAAGACTTATATAGGTCATGCCCCTTGAGATAGTTTCCAGTTATAAATGAGTATATACCATTTGAGTCTCTCAGCTTCTGGGTTAACTCACTCATTATGATCATTTCTAGCTCAATCCATTTATCCACAAATTTCGGGAATTCCTTGTTTTTAATAGCTGAGTAGTATTCCATAGTATATATGTACCACAGTTTCTTTATCCATTCTTCCACTGAGGGACACTTAGGCTGTTTCCATGTTCTGGTTATTATGAATAAAGACACTATGAACATGGTTGAGCATATGTCCTTGTTGTGTGCTGGAGCATCTTCTGGGTATATTCAAAGGCGTGGAACAGCTGGGTCTTGAGGAAGCCCTATTCACAGTTTTCCGAGATAACGCCAGATAGTTTTCCAAAGTAGTTGTACTAGTTTGCATTCCCACCAGTAATTAAAAGAGTGTTCCTCTTTTTCCACATCCCCAGGGGACGCCTTTAATACATAATTTAAGGGTAATTTAACTAAGATTCAAAACTATGGAAATCATAATGACTGCTTACTAGATAGTTACATCTAATGTACTTTCATTTATATTATTTTAATCAATACATATAGAATTTAAAATAAAATGTTATTTATTCTTTCTAGATTTCCTATATTTAAAGTATAGACTGATTTTCTTGACATCAAATGAAATTTGTCACTCTCCCTATTTTCAGACCAAATTCCTTCAAAGTATTAAATCTGGAAAATATGATAGAATTACACGAGTGCAAATCAAAACCACATTTGTCTGCATTATGAAGGTGAAATCTCATATCTGACTAGTTTCCTCATGAAGGTCTTGTGAAATGGGGCATTTTAGAATTTCTTTTCCTTGAAATTTCATCTGTATTTTAACTTGCTCTAATGAGTCTGACAATATTAAAGTGGCTGTGTTTGACTGTGAATAAGAATATCACAAGTAAACATTTTCTTTCAAATAAGTGAGATATGTGAAACTATGGGGTATATAAATTAATAAATACAAAGTATGAGCTACATACAAACGATAAATTTATCAACTTTGTAATTATTTCATAAAATTGTTATGTTTTCTATACTTTGATTCCCTGAAATCTTTAATAAAATTCAAATGATGAACTATTTTATATATGTCATTGTTTAAGTCACCATAGAAAACATTAAATTATCTCATTTTCTGAACATAACTTCACTTATCTTTTATCTAGAGTCTTAAGTTGCAAATTTATATATTTATGAAATCATTTCAGAGCTATGATTGCCAGTATATGTTTCTTTTCCTTGTGAAATGCAATATCTTATGATTTAGATGACATCACTCTGACAATAGAATATTTTACAAAACTCTGGTGGCTACAACAATAACTAAATTATCAGAGTAACATAAGTTTACTCATATTATTTCTATAGGAGAAACATGCACGAATGGTGGTTTTAAAAAATCTTGAACAATTTCTTAGCACTTATTTTCCTATAATGAGATATTCTTAAAAAGCCAGCTTGCATACATCCATTGATTTCTGCAAAGTAAGCATGACAGTAGATGAAAGGGTTTTTTATCATTAATCTGTAGAGAACAGAGAATTGCTAAATTTTGTCCTAATGTGATATATTTTTTTACAGCCACACTGTAAAAGACAATACTGCCACATACAAAAGAAATTTCAGACAGTTTGTGTTTTTCACAATATTTGTATGTACAAAATTGTAATCTCTTTTCATTAGTTAAATAATGTTTTGAATATTCTATAGAAAAGAGCTGTTCTGTATGCAGGAACTCATTTTCCACATAGAAGACAAATCAAAGTGTCAGATATATCTCAATGAGCTTATTAATACTAGTACATAAATACTTTTTTTAAGGATCTCTTCTCAAGTAATGTTGAAATAGTGTGAAAATACAAAGGGCAACTAAAAAGAAACTTCATAACAATTAAAATAATTATTTAATAACAAAAAATTTTTTGAATAATACTAACTAGCTATAGTGTCTATAATTCATTGATAAATGATGACTTGACATGGAGAAAAATTTAAATAAAGTTTTTTATTTTATTTTTGTTTAAATATTTTGTAGGACAATCTTTCCTAGAAGGTGCTTCTTTTTTGTTTTCTCTGGGGAAGAATATTCTCATGAATATGGAGTTCTCTGAGAGTACTGAAATTTTACCAAACTTAGAAGGTTATACTTTAGTTTAATAGTGTTTCAAAGACAGGGGCTAAAAATATGAAATTCTGGGTTCAATAAAACACTTCATTACTCATAGCAATAACCATAGGTATAGTGCTAGCACAACAGCTACAGAACTCTCAGTTTCCATAGGTTGCTGTTCAAACATGAACATGATGCCTGGACATGAAATGGATTGCATTACAGAAAAATAATGCTAATGTTAGAGTATGTAAATCCTTATTATAGTGATTAAGCTTATCTGGCCTTTGGTTTGAAGAGAGATAGTCTCCTTATTATAATAGTAAACAAAACTTTTCTGTCCTCTTGTGGAGAGATTATTACTGTCTTTCAAGTATTCTAGAAAAGATTGTTGGGATGAAAGACAGATACACAGTGTCCTTCTTTGTAAAACATGCATAAATGCAAGAGCCACAGAAAAATATCTTATATCAGTCTTTTATTATCAGTCCTTTATTCAATACAAAGGTATGTGGACAAAGTGAACTTGAAACAGCCCTAACTATAGGTTTTAATATTTTTAAATTTTAGAATATATGAAATTATATTATACTACAAAAGTGTTATCTTAAAATTATATTTATATGAAGCCATTATCACTGTTAGTTTGATTGAAAACATAAGTAATTTATGCATAGCCTCTGTCTTAAGAATTAAATACCATTTGGATTGTGATAAGGGACAAGGACTCTCTATGAATAATGAAATGATTGTTTCCACTACAGGTAATAATACTTTGTTTAAACATATAATTTTATCATATTAAGATGACAATGATTTTAGTTTGTTTATATTTTATTGCATTTCATACTCTTCTGTAGCAGCTTTACTGCTTACAAATTTATTACTACTGCTTTCAGTCCAATGAAGAAGGATTTGAAATATTGTCTTAATGAAACGGCTACTAAAATTTAAATAAGAGTAATTATCATAAATGAAGCAGAAACTGAATGTTATAAAACATGCAAATATAGGATAATGATTTCTTAGAGTGTTTCCTGGGAATGATAGTATTTTGTCTGTATTGTGAAGATTTAATATACTTCATGAATGACTATATACCATGCATGATGTTAGATATAACATGGATAAATAATGAGGTTCTTCTAGCAAGAATATATGGTGATCAGAAGGAGATAACAGCAAATGAGTCTGTAAATTATTACTTTTATAGGTTCTTAACAGCTCAAGTACCTGATAAAGAGTATGGCCAGAATGCCTGTATAGTGAAGAGATTTGAAGTTTTTCTTAGTTCTGTGATAATATAATATTACCTGTTGAGAAAAATTCCACTAAAATAAAGCAAAATGTGCTATTGTAAATTTTATGACATTTTGACTTATTTTCAATTAATAAATCAAAGTGTCATGAAATTTACATATGACTGTGAGTAGAACAAACATAGATATGAAATTGTAAAACCAGAATATAAACTATGAAAATTGAGTGTAGAGAAAAAGAAAAGAAAGAGTTACCAATGTGTGAGGTTTCTAATAGAAGTGATTTTAAAGGTGAGAACCCAATTAATAAGGATTGGAAACCAAGGATAAACAGGTTGGGTGAATCAGATCAGTTTGGTATTATAAATGTCACATGTAGGAGCCTAGCAGGATATTCAGATAGAGACACATGCCAAACCATATGTTGCAAATGAGTTTGGAGCTTGAAAGAAGAAGCAGAGCCAGAATTCTAGAGGCAGTCATCATCCTTTATGTGGTAATTCATATCATCTAGAGAAAGTACGTAGCCAAAAAGAGACAAATTGTTAAGAATGCGTACAGCTAAAAGATAGAGAAGAGAACTTTTACAAGTATTTAAAATAGATGATAACTGAGTAGAAGGGTAATCAGAAGACTGAAGTATAATTGCAAAAATCAAGGGAACAGAGCTTTTAAAAGGTGATAGTATTTACATGAGTGTAGGAGAGCAATGTCAAATGCGCAATGAGGACTGAGAAGTGTTTTAGTTTTACCACCCATTTGCTAACAAATAACTTCAATTAGAATGTGCCGAACATCATGAGAAACAAAAAAAAAATGGTTTATAAGAAAATTAAGACAATTATAAATTATATTTTAAAAAAGTATGAAGTTAAGGTGGTAAGTAGTATAGCATGGACAGAAAACATAAATTAGTTTTCACTGTTTGGTTGTCAGGAGATATCAATATGTTTATTTTTTCATTTTTTTAGACAAAAATAGGCTGAGGAATAAAATAGATTACAATATCACAACTATTCTATCAGTTGCTAGATAATTTCACAAATTATTGGCAGTATTTCACAATGAACCATGTCAGAGAATATGAATCATTTATGGAATATGAATCATGAACAGTTGTCTTTAGAGCACATGAATTGGCAACATTTAGAAAAAAAGTTTGTGGAACTTCTTGTATCTTTACCTTTGACTAACAAATACTTCATATATATGTCATTTTATTCATGTTAAAAACATAAAGAGATGCCTGTGGAGTTATAAGAAAAAAAGCATAAAATTTGGACATGTAAATCTTACTAAATGAAAGTAATTTCAAATAACCCTAAAGTATTATATTCAGAAGTTTACACAAAAGGAAGTCATTATAATCATAGAAAATATGATAGTGTGTTGTTTTTTAAGAGTACTCATATTCTTGGTTTTTTGAACATTTTATTAGCAGAAACTTCATTACTTTCACTGAATCTTTTTCTTGGTAATATTTATGACAAAATTGATTTCTTAGAATAATTTGTTAAAAGTTTTATGACAGATATATCTATGAAGTAATGCAAAATACAGTGTGTATATTAATAAATTATATTTCAATATTATTATAAAACAAGAAAAAGAAAAAATGTCTGAATTGAGACAAACAAAATGAACAAATTTTACTAAAAATTAAAAAAATAGGTTTTAATTTTTTAATACAGTATACTTTGATCATAATCTGTCTACTCCACCAACTGTTCCTAGATCTTCCCTACAACTCTATTTACTCAGCCTCATGTTCTTTCTCTAAGAAACAACAACAATAAATCAAAACAAGCCCCTTGAGAAATAAACTACCAAACTAAACCAAAATTGTGCAATAATCACACACATACACACACACATACACACATACACACAAACACAGACACACAGACACACACACACACACAGACACACACACACACATACACACACACAATTCTCTTTTGTGTTGGCCGAGTATTTGTAAGCTAGTGCCTATTCTGAAGTATTGTTGATATACTCAGTGACATTGGAGAAAATGAATTTTCCATTTTCAGCAGGTATTGATTACTTGGGTAAGGGTGGGACTTTTGGTTCCTGTCCCTGTCCCCTTATCTGTGTTGGGATTTTGTCTGCTTTGACCTTGTGTATATTATCACAGTCTCCGTTAATTCCTGACTTTGGATTCTAAATAAACTGTGTCTATCCTCAACTAGTTGCTCAAAATTATTTCTTCTATATTTTTCAGTTTATCAGTTTATATTCATCATATTCACTATGTATTCTCCTGGTACAATGAGTTTTACAAAACTCCTCCTCCAGTTGCCTTACTTGCCTTCTCAGAAGAGTTTATGACTCTCCTTCCCCTACATTGATTAATCACTAGTAGTGCCAAGGATATCTATGGAGGTATGTCATTCCATTTCTGGAGATAGCATGGGCTGTCCCAGTGCATACTGTGTTTCCCACCATCAGGCAGGAAACAGATGTTTGAGATTCTCCTGCAGGCAGGACCAGGAATTGTTTCCTTCAGTAGAGGAATCCCCCTAATCAAAAGTTCTACTTCTCTCAAGAACAGCTAGAGGGCTCTGGCATGGGTGAGGCCTGAAAGCTAGGCTCCTAGTCCCACTTGGGGAGGTGAAAATGAGTTTTCCACCGCGTGTTAAAGATAGCTCTTTTAAAATGAGATTGCTACTACTAGATGGCAATGGAAACTTAGGCATTCCCAAAGCCTGTGATGATACCTCAGTGATACAGACCTTTGGTTAACCTGCTGTATTAATGGCAGTGGTTCAGGGAAAAGCCCAAAACTGACCAGAAGGCAGGTCCAGTGAGAAACAGTTCCTGTGGTAATTGGGTCAACAGCTGAGGAAGCAGTTCTACAAGTTGGTAAACAATGGAAGCTTGAGGCTGCTTGCATCACGTGGCTGACTGACTGGGAGTCAAGCCTCAGTTTGATTGTCTGACTGTCAGCCAAGCTTGGGGTATTCAGTGGCAGTTATTCAGGGAACAATTCCTTCCCCAGAATAAATGACAAGTCTCAGGGTGTCATGGTAGAAGAGTGTGAGAGAGCATTTATTTTGTGAATCAGTCACTTATATCCCTTGGGTAGTGGGAAGAGTTTTGAAGGTGGATGTGTATGATTCACTGAGGTTAAGGGTAATAGGGTTACATGTAACAAAACATCCCTACAATAAGAGGAGAAAAGCAGTACTTAATTATTCTATGGGTGGGTGGGGAACACCAGGTACGGTTAAAGGTCATTTGTTGAAAGTCAAGACATGAGACACTTCATTAGCGTGGGATAGATATTTCCAGGAATCCCCAGGTGTGTGATGAAAAGCTTTCTTATCAGGAAAGACTTGTGTTTGTACCTTCCCTAAGGGCTATGTGATATTCCTTAGAAGATCTGGGGTTCCCCGATCAGGTGGAGAGGAAACACCACTGAGAAATGGAGTCCTTCATCTTACATTGAGCTTAGAGGCTATCCAGAAACACCAGACCTTGACTTTAATAGCAGGATCCCACAGAAGACTTCTATTTTCCTGTGTGTGTCAGGTCACTCATTTCCTAATGTTTCCAATTTTTGTCATAGAAAGTTTAATTTTTTGCATGACTTATGAGGGCATTTAATATTTGCTTAATATTTACTTTATCAGCCACATATCTTTGATTGCTGCTTTTCCCCCAATCCTTATCATTTGCATGTGGCCAGTCTGAATTTATTTATTTCTTATTAGGCTTTGTGGGTCACAGAAGCATAATGAGGAGAGAGAGGTGGAGGAGAGGAGAAGAAAAAACCTATACCAGAAAAGAAAATAAATGCAAGAATTGAGGAATTTAAAAGAGAGGAACATAGATTAATTGTGACAAGTAGATTAGATTTTAATTTCAGCCCTGTGCTTAGTTTTTGAACATATCAGAGTCTCCATGTATGGTTATTTCAAGAAATTGTTGGTTAAATAGTAATTAATACTTTACCATTATATAAATAATTATTAAATATTAATAATCATTCTACAGCACTCATTATTGGCATACTAACTCATAACTCAATGGTATGATAAAAATTAGTAAATATTGAGAATTCATTATGTTGCAAGAAATAGATAATATACTTTGTCCTTGTCCATATAGTACTGAAATAGTAACTTATTTGAAAATTTATAAAATTGTAAAGGATGGTACATATAAAGGGTATTTTTTTCTTCTCCAGGTAAACATGACTGGTTCATAATTAGTTTTAAATGGGATAAGAAGTGAAATAAATTAACATTTAATATGATACTTCTGTGTTAAATTTGCCATATCCAAATATTAATTTTTATATTTATTTTTTTAATTTATTCAGTTTTTATCCTGATTGTTCCCCCACCTTGTTTCCTCCCACTCCCACTCTCTTCTTCTCTTCCCCTTCCCCCCTCCCCTATGCATCAGAAAGAGGAAGACTTTCCCTACCATCTGACCCCAGCCTATCAAGTCTCATAAGAACTGCCTGCAATCATCTTTCTTTGTGGCCTAGCAATGCTCCCTCGCCAGGGATAAGTGTTCAAGGGGCAGGCAACAGAGTTCTCAGAGACAGACCCTGCTCACCATTTTAGGGGACCAACATGGAGACTGAGCTGCCTACCAACTATATCTAAGCAGGGGGTGTAGGTCCTCTCCATGCATGGTCCTTGGTCAGTGCATCAGTCTCTGGAGGCCTGCCTGGGCCAAGATTTTTTTTTTTTTTGGCTCTCTTGGTCTCCTTATAGAGCTCCTGTACCCTCCAAATCCTTCTATTCCCCAACTCTTCCATAGGACTCTCTGTGCTCTGCTCAAAATTTGCCTGTGAGTCTCAGCATCTGCTTTGATCCCCTGCTGGGTTAAGTCTTTCAAAGTACTTCTATTATAGGTTCCCATACTATTCCATTGGTTCAACTGCTTCCAGTGTCTATTCTATTTGCTTTTCTGAATGAGATAACCATTCCGCTCTGGCTTCTTTAAGTCTGTGGATTGTAATGTGGTTATCCTGTGTTATATGGCTAAGAACTGATTATAAGTTAGTATATATCGCTCCAGTCTTTCTCAGTCTGGCTTAACCCACTCAGGATGATTGTTCCTCGTTCCATTAATTTGGCTGCAAAGTTCAAGATTTCCTTGCTGTTAATAACTGAGTAGTATTCCATTTTGTAATTGTATAACAATTTCTTTATCCATTCTCCACTTCAGGGACGTCTAGGTTATTTCCAGGTTCTAGCTATTATAAATAAAGCTACTATGAACATAGTTGAGCAAATGTCTTCACTGTATGGTGGAGCATCTTTCCACTCTATGCCTAGCAGTAGTAATTCTGGGTCCTGAGGGTGAAATGTTCCCAATTTTCTGAGAAAGGACAAGATTGATTTCCAACATAGGTGTAAAAGTTTGTACTATCACAAGCAATGAAGGAGTGTTTACCTTTCCCCACATCATTGCTAATATGTGCTGTCTTTTGAGTTTTTGATCTTAGCCATTTTGACAGTTATAAGACGGAATCTCAGAGTTGTTTTGATTGGCATTTCCTTGATGACTAAGGACATTGAACATTTCATCAAGTATTTCTTGGCCATTTGATATTTTCCTTTTGAGAATTCTGTTTAGATATGTATCCCAATTTTAATTTTATTATTTAGTTTGTTGGTGTTTAATTTATTAAGTTCTTTGTATATTTTGGTATTAGTCTTTGTTGGATGTAGGCTTGGTGAAGAATTTTTACCAGTTTGAGGGTTGTCATTTTGTTCTGTTGACAGTGTCCTTTGTCTTAGAGAAGCTTTTCAGTTTCATAAGGTCTCACTTATTAATTGTTGATCTTAGAGTCTGAGGTCCAAGCTGTTGGTGTTCTATTCAGGAAGTTGTCTCCTGTGCTCTTCACCATTTTTCTTCCAACAGATTTAGTGTGTCTGGTCTTTAATGTACTTGTACTTGAGTTTTTTTTTCAGGGAGATAAATGGATCTATATACATTTTTCTACATGTAAACATGCACTTAGACTAGCAACATTTATTGAAGATTATTTCTTTTTTCCATTGTATGGTTTTGGTTTTTTATTTACAGAAAATCAAGTTTCTATAGGGTACTCTATTTGAATCAATTCATCTAAGCATTTGTTTGTATTCCAATACCATGCAGTTTTTATTATTGTTGCTCTACAGTACAGCTTGTCATCAGGCATGACAATACCTACAGAAGTTCTTTTATGGTACAGGATAATTTTAGCTATTTTGGGTTTTTTGCTTTTCCATATGAAGTTGATAATTATTCTTTCAAAGTCTCTAAAGAGTTTTGTTGCCATTTTGTTGGGAATTGAATTGAGTCTGTAGATTGCTTTTGGTAAGATGGCAATTTTTGCTATGTTAATCTTCCCAATCCATGAGTTTGGGAGATCTTTCCATCTTCTGTAATCTTCTTCAATTTCTTTCTTCAGAAACTTGAAGTGTTTTTCATCCAGGTCTTTCACTAGCTTGATTAGTTACACTAAGATACTTTGTTTTTTGAGTTTTTTTGTTTGTATTTTTTGGCTAGTTTCTTTCTCAGCCCTTTTGATTTTTGTATATAGGAGACCTACTGATATTTTTTTTGTAGTTAATTTTGTATGCAGCCACTTTACTGAAGGTGTTTATCGCCTGTAGGTGTTTTTGGTAGAATTTGGGGGTCATTTAAGAACACTGTATTATAATATGAGAATGGTGATACTTTGATGTCTTCCTTTCCAATTTGAATTTCCTTGATCTCCTTTAGTTGCCTTATTGCTCTATCTAGGACTTCAAGTATTATATTTAAGAATATGGAGAGAACAAACAGCCTTATCTTGTCCCTGATTTCAGTAAAATTTATTTTATTCAGTGTGATGTTGCCTATAGATTTGTGTCGGGAGCCGTTCGGAGCAGTGCCGCGCCTAGAAGATGGCGCCTCTTCCTGTTCCTGTTCCTGCAAAGCTTGGTAGTAAACAACTGCCTTATTTGGACCTGCTTAGCGTCCGCCAATAGAGTACGGCTACGTGGCGGACTGTGTTTGGTTTTGCTGTTTGCTATATAACTGCTATCCTGGGGTGCGGGGGGCAGTCACTTCCTGAAACCTCCCGAGTAAACTGCTTGAAGAAGGATCCTGGTTGTCTGTGTCTCTTTCCCGCTGGACGGGTGCGGCACCGACAGATTTGGTGTATATTATCTTTACAAAGTTTAGGTATGTGCTTGTATTTCTGATTTCTTCAAGACTTTTAACATGAATGGGTGTTTTATTTTGTCAAATACTTTTTCAGCATCAAAGGAGATGATAATGTGTTTTTTTCTTTCAGCTTTGTTATATGACTGTCACAAATAACATATGGATAAGTAATAGATGCTTTGCTAGAAAAAGGTCCACAGACCTCCGACTATCCAAAATGATCTTTAGACATCCAGAACAGCTGTGGAAACTTTGCTTGACAAAGTTCCAAAGATCTCCAGCTGATCATCATTGCCCCCAAATACCATGTATGCTCCAGATATTATGTTATTTAGAAATCTGTGATTTCTCCTAAAACTGTTTTATTCTCTTTATTTCTCAGCCCTAAGGAAAATCATACAGGGAGAATGTTT
Source organism: Acomys percivali (assembly GCA_907169655.1). Lineage (NCBI taxonomy): Eukaryota > Metazoa > Chordata > Mammalia > Rodentia > Muridae > Acomys > Acomys percivali. The sequence continues at coordinate 63,749,285 of OU015760.1, read as the reverse complement.
TCTCACAGAGAATGTTGAAAGAGGGCATCTGGCCAAAGGCTTGAGACAATGGTAAAGTTTTTTGCTCTGACTGAGCACCCAAGCAGACAATGCATAAAAAAAAGTTAAGGCCTTGATATAACAGTACCTGGATAGATACTGTTACCTGTAGAAACATTTTCTTAGAATCTTCATTGAAAGCAATAGAAGGCAGGCTTAGAATGTCATGCTTTACAGATATTTTACAATAAAAGACCCCTTCCTTGGTAGTAAGAGTAGGCTTGGATAGCACACCTGTTGGTTTGGAAATGGAAGTAGGTCAAGTTTTTTCTTTAGAGAATATTTAGCTCAATCTATGTTGCTATGACAATCTTGTAAACACAATGGCTTTAACCTGGGGAAATTTATGAATAAACTTTACTGAGTGTTCTATAAGAAGAAATAATCAGGTTATGCTGACCATTGTTTGTAAATTGACATTTTTTGTATGCTTTCTTGTAGGTTACAGAACTTTTTGTATTTCCTTATTACTCTGCTGACTTTTGATTGCTCTAGTGATTGTAAAAGATAAAAAAATAATAATGAAAATAATTGAACTTCATTTCAATAAAATACTGGGGTTGGCCCAAGAGGAGCCCAAGAAAAAAAGAAAAACAAGTAACTGACATGAGAAAGTAAGCTAGATAGAGTGAGATGGGGAACAACAAGAGAGGTAGAAATGATGTTTCCTCTCTTTCTATTTTTGTGATTTTTCTTTTAATGAGTATAAAGTGTCCTTCCTCATCTCTTGATTAATTTTGGTTGAAAGTCTATTTTATTAAATATTAGAATGGCTACTCCAGCTTGCTTCTTTACTCCATTTTCATGGAAAAAATTGCTCCAGCTCTTTACTCTCAAGTAAAGTCTATCTTTGTGGCTGAGATGTGTTTCTTGTATGCAGCAGAATACTAGGTCCTCTCTTTCATATCCATTCTTTTACACTATATATTTTTTTATTGGAAAGGTGAGATCATTGATGTTGAGAGAAATTAATGACCAGTGACTGTTAGATCCTTCTATTTTGATTTTGGTTGTAGTAGTGTGTTTGCGTGCTTGTCTAATTTTGGTTTTTCTGTAATGAAGTTTTTTATATCTTGTGTGTGTGTCTTTGGTGGGATGCAGTTAAACATTTCAGATGGAGGTTTTTCTTACAGTGTCTACTATTAGGATATGTTTGTGAACAGATATAGTTTAAATTTGGTTCTGTTGTAGAATCTTGTTTTCTCCATCTATGGTGTGAAAGTTTTGCTGAATATAGTAGTCTGATATGATCTTTTAGGGTTTGCAAGACATCTTCTTAGGCCCTTCTGGTTTTTATGTTCTCTGTTGAGAAGTCAGGTGTGATTCTGATAGTTTTGACATTATAAGTTACATGGCATTTTTCTCTTGTATTTTTTTTAATTGTTGTTGTTCTGTACATTTAATGTTTTCATTATTTTGTGGCAGGAGGATTTTCTTTTTTGGTCTAATCTATTGGTGTTCTGTAAGCCTCTTCTATGCTTACAGGCATCTTATAAAATTTGGAAAATTTTATTCTATGATTTTGTTGAAAATATTTTCTGGGCCTTATAGCCAGAAATCTTCTGGGTTGGTCTTATATTCCTATTATTTTTAGGTTTCATCTTTTCATGGTATCCTTAATTTCTTCAATGTTTTGTGTTGGGAAGTTTTTAGATTTAACATTTACTTTGACAGATGCATCAATTTCTTCCATTGTGTCTTCCACACCTGAGATTTCTTTCTCCATCACTTTTATTTTGTTGTCAATGCTTACCTCTGTAGCTCCTGTTTCATTCCCTAAGTTTTCCCTCTCTTGCATTTCCTCAGTTTGGCTTTCCTTATTGTTTCTATTTCCATCTTCAGATTTTAAACTATTTTATTGATTTCGTTCACTTGTTTGTATTTTCTTGTAATTCTTTGATTTATTCATTTCCTCTCTAAATGCCTAAAATTGTTTGCTTGTACCTTCTTGTGTTTCTTTAAGGATTTGATTCATTTCCTGCATTATCATTTTCATAAGCATAGATAGTATCATTTATTGGTGTTGCAGTTGTATTAGGAGATCCAGGGCTGCTTGCTGTAAGATGACTGGGTTCTGAAGATGCTCTATTACTCTGTTTTTTGTTGATTGTGATTTTCACTGGCCTTTAGTTATCTGGTTATCTACAGTGTTATCTGGCAGATCTTGTTGCCTGCTGCAGTTCTTGGGGTAATGGAAAACCTGAGAAGGAAGCTGAGTGTTCCGGCTGGATCTCTGCTCAGATTAGTGGGGATTGTTTTTGACGGGCAGGTAGTTCTCAGGGACTTTCCCATAACTCTCCTTAGATATACCATTGAAGTGGGCTCCTCAGAAGCCAGGGAACCTCCTCTCTTTAAGGGAAGTCCAGGAGTCAGCTGTCTTTTTGGCTTTCTTTCTCGAAGGCCAGAGGGAATAAAGGTATGTGGAATGTATGAATTCTATGTGGATCACATATGAAAAGATCTTCGGATGTGATCCATTTCCAGCATATCCATGTTGCTGGATTAAAATTCCTCCACATTTCCTCCATTTCTTTCTAAGCTAAAAATCATCCATCATTTAACTATTACAACAGAAACAATTATCAATCCCATATACTTAACAGTCCGAATATTCTTGTAAAGATCCAATGATGCAATGATCCTTCCTAACTGCAAACTTGATCATCTGTCTTTTAACAAATGTTCATTTCTGCATCAAGATTTTCTATTCTTACAGTCTGATGAAAAATCTGTCCTTCAGCTATTTTGTTGAGCTGTACCCATGCAAGGGGGATCAGATTTCTCCATATCTGCTTTGCTGTCTTTCTGTATCTCTTCCTTCCTTTTAGTACCTTGCATGTGAAAGCTTCTCTTACTCAGATTATATCTTTATCAATTTTGATGTAGCCTATAGTCTTTTATTACCTGTGGAAATACAGGTAAAACCTCTTCCCAAACATAACATATTCCTTGACTTCTATTCTGATGTTAAAACATCTTTAGAGTATACAAATTGATCAAATTCAGCAGCTTTTAAAAAATAATGTCCAGTGTCTTTCTTCAGCTTTTGTTTCTGGCTCATTGGCATTCAAGAAAATTAAAGTTAATAAATCATTATTAGAGCATCCATGCTGCTGGGATAAAATTCTTCTACACACACACAAACACACACATACATATATGTACACATACACACACATATGTGTTAAAATTATACTGTTTTGTATGTATAAGTAAAAAATAGAATTTTAAAGAATAAAGAAATAAAGCATGAAAATTCCAACACCTCAGTTTGATTGAGGTGACAAAATTATGTAAAATTACCTACTTTTATTAATATAACTGTTGAACATAAATGTTGAACAATATTTGAACCCATTGTGAACCCGAAGATTGTGAACTATAAAAACCTGTCTTTTGTTTGGTGGCCTTAACACCCACTTTTAATCCAAGAACTTTCTGTTTATTGTAAACATGTAACTATGGTGTGGCTCAGCCCTAGCACGCATCTTTAATCCAAGAACTTTCTGTACCCAGGATTTAATAAAATTAACCCTGTGTCAAGCGGTGGAGCAAGAAACCCGCTGACAGGGATTAAGTAGAAACGAGTGGCTTTGAGTGAGAGACCAGAAGAAAGGAAATTGGATTTCAGGATCACTGGGGCAATGGTTAAGTAACAGGCCTACAAGAGAGACCAGGCATGATAAGGCATATCTGCCCAGCTGTAGATCGGAACCAGTCTTGCTGCATTCCTTACTGAAGTCATATGTCTGCATTCCTTTTCACCCACAGGAGATAAGGTAGCTAGGAAACCAGGCGAGAGAGAGAGAGAGAGAGAGAGAGAGAGAAAGAGAGAGAGAGAGAGAGAGAGAGAGAGAGAGAGAGAGAGAGAGAGAAACAGAACAAGGGAAACCAGAACCCTTTGTGATTTGGGTGCCTCTTACAACCAATCATTTTAAAACACAGTATACTCTGTTGTATCTCAACCAATAGGTGCTTGCCAGGCTGGAACTCCACTCCTTTGGAGGTGCTGGGAGGGAAAGGAACCTATAAATTACCCTCAGCTCAGAGCTCCTGGTTCTTCTCTAGATACCACTACATTGGTGAAGGTCAGAGTCTGGCTCAAACCATGAATAAAGATCTTCTTGGTCCTACATCAGTTTCTTCTCCTCGTGGTCTTTCAGGATGGAGCAGGATCTCACGAAATGGGCACAATAGCACAAAAGTATTCCAAATGTATCAAATGCCTAAATGTCAAAATTAAAATTTCTAGAATGCTAGAAGAAAACATAGGTAGTACCCTATAACATAGAGAAGTAATAAAATAATTTCTAAAAATCTCTTTTGGTGGGCTGGAGAGATGGCTCAGTAGTTAAGAGCGCCGTCTGCTCTTCCAAAGGACCCGAGTTCAATTCCCAGCCTCCACATAGCAGCTCACAACTGTCTGTAATTTCAGTTCCAATGGCTCTGACACCCTCACACTAAAATAAAATAAAACAAATTATTAAAATAAGAACAACTCTTTTTGCCCAGGAATCAAGACTAACAATTGATAGTGGGACCTCATAAAGCTGAAATCTTTTATAAAGCTAAGAAATCTTTCAATTGATTGAAGGGAAACCTCAGAGAGTAGGAGAGAAATTTTAGCAGCTATACAGTTGACCCAGGATTAATATCTAGAATATATAAGAGCTCAAAAATGTTTAAAAATAAAAACTACGCATTCAAAAATGACCTTAATATCTTAACAAAAAGTTTTCAAAAGAACAAGTAAAAGTGACTTAAATGATCTCAAAAGATATTGACCATGCTTAACAATTATGGAATAAAAATCAAAGTTCTTTGAGATTTCATATTATCTGAGTCAGAATAGTATAACTGAACAAAATAACTGACAGAAATGCTGTATAGAATGTGAGAAGCATGAAATCCCATTCATGTTGGTATGATTGTAAATTTATACATTCACTAAGGAAATTAGTATGAGGAAATCTCAAAAAAACTAAAATTAATTCTACCATATGATGGTACTATTCTTAAGACTCCAAAGGAGGAATCACCCTTTCTGGGATACCTGCCAAATGAGAGACAGAGACCAGCTTGATGCAAAATAAGAGGTTTATTGATCCAGCGCACTGGGGTCAACTTAAACTCTAGGGAGAAGTGACCCTGAGCAACAGTTTTTACAGAGTTTATATACCTTTATGAACAGGCCAACTTAAGCAACAGCTATCAAACTGTTTGTCATTTGTGGAATTAGCTGATCTTTAAGCCCATTGGCTGTCTTAAACTAGGCAAGACCTCAGTGTTTTGTTTTTGTTTTTTGCTTTGATTTGTTTTTTTAATTGCATTTTCTGCCTTGGTAGGAGACCAGAAGCCATTGGGGTAGGCCTAGTTCCTGGTAGGGAGGGGCAGGTGGGGCAGCCTGTGTCAGTGGAATTTTATAGGCTTTGGCCTACCTGGTTTTAATGGAGTGACTTGGGTGTCATTTGATTTCTTCAATACTACTTCTTGATATCTGACCCGAGGATTTCACATTGTTTTCTGCAAATTCTTGCTCAGTCGTATTGATTGTTTGTTCATTCATAACTGCTAAAGTGAGAAGAAACTCTGAATTTCCTCAACTGGTGAATAAATAATAAAAGATGTAATGTATATACATTCCAAATGTGGTATGTTCTTGCTCATCTGTGGTGTGTAGCATCAAATGTTTAGAAACAAGTATATAACCTGCAATAACTTCAGAAACCAGGAAAACAAAGTGGCCCAATTTAGGGGGAAATTGTTAGGTAATAGAAAAGAAGTAGGGCATAATTCTGTTATGAAAAGGGAAATGATGGAAAAAGAAGAGATTCTCTAACTGAGTAGGAAGGATAGAGCTCAGTACAGAAGTAGGCAATGAAAAGGAGAAAATAACACAAAAAGTGTTTTGAAAAACCCATAGGGTATGATGTTACTTTTTGTTTATCCTACATTACAGTGTGTGTGTGTGTGTGTGTGTGTGTGTGTGTGTGTGTGTGTGTGTGTGTGCTCATATAGTTTAAGTAAAGTTAAACCACTTGGGCTGATAATACTTTCTTCAAGAACCATGCACTATCTACTAATAATCTCAGTACCAAGTATGAGAAAACCATTAAGTAGTTATTCAGAGGATTCCAAGAGATTACTGCCATAGCTCTTGGTTTTCTCCCAGAGGTAAAAGAGAATTCTCTGTTGCTGAACACAGCATGCATTTTTGACACCGGAGTCAGAGAATCCCAGCTGAATTTGAATTGAAAGCCTCTTCTTAAGGACTAGCTTTGATAAATGGGGAATGTGTTATGTAAGCTACCAAAAGACAGAAAGAACCAGTATTCCTAACCAACTGAAAATCTGTGAACCACCCACAACAAAGACTAAGGTGGCAAGATTTTTGAAAACTTGCAGTATTGATACTTTTATCTTGTTATTAGCAAATAACTGTCTAATTTGACTTCAATCTGGATCAAAATGAGGGAACTCATGCCTGGTATTAGAATTCTAGCCATCTACCTGGGGTTAGTGAGCTCATGGATTTCAAAAGAGAGCCTTATACCATACCTTACTAAACAAACATGATTCCTTACTTAATTCTTTTCCCCCCATTTTTCCTTTTATTTAAAGTAAATTATGTTCTCATACAAGATATCCTAATTAAAATTTCCCCTCTATTTCACCATGTTCATCCTTGACACCTATGCCCTACAGATACACTCTATTCCTGTCTCTCATTAGAAAAGAACAGGCTTCTTAGAGATAAGAACTAAACTTGACAAAATAAAATATAAGGCAAAAATAATCACATAGATGCTGGACAGTGCAACCAAACATAAGGAAAATATTCCCAAGAACAGGCACAAGAATCAGATATACACTTGTTCACACACTCAGGAGTCCCATTTAAAACAAACAAACAAACAAACAAAAACACTGACTAAACTATAAGATATAATAGATTCAGAGAGGACCTGGTATAGGTCCTGTTCTTGCTGCCTCAGTCTCTGTGAGCTTATATGAGCCATGTTTAGTTGATTCAAGGGGCCTTGTACTCTTTGTGTCTTACATCCTCTCTGGCTCTTACACTCTTTCTGTCTCTGTGTGGTTCCCTGAGCTCTGAGGTGAAGAATTTGATGGATACATCCCATCTAGATTCTCTCTCCACAGTAATGTCTAGCTATGGCTTTCTACATCTGCCTGGTTGCTGCAGGAGGAAGCCTCTCTAATGATGACTACATAAGGCACTGGTCTATGAGTATAGCAGAATGTCATTAGGAGTAATTTTGTGGAAACATTATTCAGACCAGTAAATTTTTGTTTTTGTTTTTTTTGTTTTTGTTTTTTGTTATTTTATTCAAAGAAGTATGGAGGAGGAGAGAGAGGACTTATGAGAAATCAAGGTGATGACCATGAGAGGATTTGGGGAAAAAAGGAATGGAGAAAAATTATGTAATTATATGTTAACAAAATGTTAACAAGAAAAGAAAAATCTGCATATGTGCATTTCTGTATTGTATCTATGAAATCCAGGAAGAGTTAGATTTTCTGGACCTGAGTTATAGATTATTGTTAACTGTCTGATGTGGACGCTGGCAATAAAATGCTAGTCCTCTAAAAGTGCAGTAAATTCATTTACACTTAGTCATCCCTGTGGGCCACCCGGGCTGTGCCACAGGGGAATATTCAGCACAAAGCTAGAATGAGGTCCAGATGTGTCCAAACCCTAAACATCTCAGTCTTGAGACCTGCAGGAGTAAGGATCACTCCCTCCCTGTTCTGTGACTGCATACCCTGGGCACATAGCACTGTGACTCCCACCATTGAGGTAGTCACAGGTAGCCTACCACCTGAAATTCCTCTTCTTACAAATGAAGCATTTCCAGCATCTTGGTTCCAGCCAATGATGTTCACTCATCCAAAAATCCATACACACTTCCTGAAGGTTTATATAGCCCTTATTGTCCCCAAAAAGAGCTACTGTATCACTGGAAGAGCTATATCTCTGTATCACTGGGAGAGCTCTGAGTTAAAAGGGCTATAACACTGAAAGATTCCTTTCATTGCAAACTGCCTCAGTGAAGGCTTTCTCCATTAGGGTAGTCACTGCCCAGCTGAGATCATGCGGACTAGGATAAACTTCATACCTTTGAGACCAATAAAATGTCTGGATTCCCCAAAGGAACTGGCCCTACATTGTTGTAGTCTCCAAATCCAGTAGCTTTTAATAATCATGTTTTTGGTTGAGCCAGATGTTGCAGTGCAGTGAACTTTCTAGTTTTTGGTGATCACAGAGAAATGTTTGTTGTATGCTCTCTAAATTGGTTTTCTGATCTCTGTGATCAAATTCTTTACAAAAACAATTCATAAGATAAACTTTTTGCCAGGCGTGGTGGCACATGCCTTTAATCCTAGCACTCGGGAGGCAGAGGCTTGTGGATTGCTGTGAGTCTGAGGCCAGCCTGATCTACAAAGGGAGTCCAGGACAGCCAAGGCTACACAGAGAAACCCTGTCTCAAAACACACACATACACAAAAAAAAGATAAACTTTTAACTTTTTTTGCTCATATTTTCAGAAAATTTATTCCATCTTGTCAAAGAGGGTTTAGTGGAACAGAGCAGTTAATCTCCTTGTAGTCCAAGAATAGACAAAAATACATTGTCTACTTTGTCATATTCATTGTTTAGTTTGTTCAGACATCCTTGAACCAAAGAGATGGTGCTATTCATATAAATTACATTTTACCTCAACTTTATTTAGTCTGGAAACACCTGCATTTAGAAAAACAGGTAAGTCCTTCATCAATGTGCTGCGTTATTCTAAATTTAGTCATATTGACAATGAAGAATAATACTATATTGATTTCTTCACTTCTTGTTTAACATAAAAATCATAACAAAAAACATAACTGTTCTGAAAAATAGGACAGGTCCACCACAAATTATTTTGTTATTCCTTGTCTTAAGTACAATTATCATCCCATAATATCAGGTAATTACCCAGGTAATTTCTCAAAGGCATACTCTTTCCTTCCTTATGTTAAATAAATATGCTCTTCTTTTGCAAATGAATGTGATTGAATCTGAGGATTTACCATTATTTACAACTTATAAATGAACGCACACAGCCATATATACAGCTCAGTTCATATTAATGCAGAACTTTAAATGAATAATATTCACTTTAGCATAAACCATTATTGAAGGCATACAGCCAGAAACTAAATATCATGACCAAAATTGATGAAGATTTCACAAACTCATTTTAGATACACAATATAACATTCCCATAAACTTTTTTGCAGTGAATTTTATTATCATATTTTATTTCCATTAAATTAAAACTGCATTACAAGAGATGTAACAATTGATGAACCTTTGTACAGCTATTAATAAAACAAGTACAAAGCACAATCATCACATTTGTTTTGAAATGGAGATAGAAGACAGGTGGAAAGAAATTTAAGGAGGAACAGATTATTTTGGCCTTATTACCATGACAATTATTGACAGTTTAATAATAATGATATGTACTCTGAACTATTTTATTTCTAGGCCAGTTTGGCTAAAATGTCATGCTAATTTTTACAAGACATTTTCTTAAGACAAATACATAGAGTGTAGAAATAGTAATTTTTCGACTTATGACAGAAGGAGGAAATGGCAGATGTTGGCAAATAAATGTAGCAGACATGTTACATAAACAACTTTAAAATTATGAAGTACAATACAATGAGTGTTTTGAGGATAGTGCAAAATATTGAGGGATTTTAAAAATTAAATAAACTATAGCAGTGACTGACACTATGAGACAGTGGTTACATTTGTAAAATTATGGTTATGTTTTTATTTTCTTAAGGTAATATTTTACTGTGAAACATACGGAAGCATTATATATTATCACATGCTGTGTACTCTAAATATGTACAAAGTATTATATATTTTTAAAACATTTAAAGGGTTTTTGTCATTAGTGCTTACATTTATTGAAAATTAGCAAATAACATTTCTATGGTGTTATTTTGAGAGCTTGGATCATTAAACAAGAATGATGCAGACACTTGTTTAATATTTGTAAGAATCACCCATACTGTGTTCTCTGATTTGAGAACTGAGCTTAAACTCAAGGGGTTTATCTCATCTTGATCTTTTAGAACACGTGATTTATTTTTTCAAAATATTTAATGCAAGCCCTTATGATTTAGCACTTTTATTTGCATTTTAATTGCAATCCATAATAGCAAAACAAGTGAGTCTTTCAAAGAAATTAGTTCTATGCACTCTTTTCTGTTTACATTGTTTAATTCAAAATTATGCATAGACTACTTACTTATTAAATATGAGTTGGAGTGATCATAATCTAAACTGCTATCTTGCTTTTATTTCTTCCATTCCAAAACTTATCTAATTATTTTACTTGTTTAGTTTCAGTACTGGTTTCAAATACAGGCTTGAAATATCCTGGTGTATTTTGTAAGTAAATTAAAACAATTTCCTTCCATAGAGATTCTTAACTTGAACATGACTTACTTAAGATTCAAAGGAGCAGATCTCCAAAGCCCCAAATGATGACACAATTTATATGAGCTATTTTCACTTGAGCTGACATCTGGACAAGAAGTTATTTCCCAGTACATTCAGCCTCCTGGGTAGGGAGCGTGCCATCTCTGTGATCTCTAAAAACAACCCTTTCGTGCTGAGTGCCATGTCAAGCACTTTGTGCATGTTCAAGCAAACAGTTCTCAAATTGAAGTGAAGACATGAAAAGGGAGAAAGAAAAACACTGGAGCCAGATGGATCTCTTGAAATTAGACACTCAGGTAAAATAAGTAGCTTGTTTACTCAAACACGAAAAGCTGAATGTTTTCTGAATCTCTACATAATCAAAAGTGCCAACGAATAATATAGTAAACTGCACGCTCACTTTTGGCATTTCTTCTCTCTTTTAGTAAGATTAACAATTTTGGAAACACCTAAAATTTAGACTCTGAAAAAATACTACCTGTTTTATTGCTTATATATCTTAGATTTTCTTTGTATGCTTCGATGTCTTTTCTGAATAATCAATAAATACAATTTTTTCAATCATGTAGTTTGGTTGTATATTTATTATTTATTTTACAGATACTTTCCATGAAATTATCACTAAATATTTGTAGAGTGTATGTTTGGTTATATGCCTAATCTTCATATACCTCTAGTCTCTGAATTTTGACATTTTGCTATTTGTTCACTCACAATGAATACACACAAAATGCATACTGCCAATACACAATTATATTTTGCATAAATTTTAACATCCAAGACATGTCCACAGATACTGAATGTGAATGTACAAGTACGTTATATTTAGTTTGCCCAAACCACATTTTAATAAAGATTTAATTGGGGATAGAGAGATGGCTCAGAGTTTCAGAGAACTACCTGCTCTTCCAAAGGTCCTGAGTTCAATTCCCAGCAACCACATTATGGCTCACAACCATCAGTAACAAGATCTGGTCCCGTCTTCGGGTGTACATGCAGGGAAAACACTGTGTATATATGATAAATAAATAAATCTTTAAAAAATAATGATTTAACTATTAGAGTCTACTGTGATAAAATTTAATAACTATGATACATAAAAACAATATTATATAAAGAGTTGCATATTGATATTGTGTCCAAATACATGAGTAATAAGTCATTTTCTCATAAACAAAGCATTTTGTTATAGTAAAGATACATATGTAATTAGTAAAACAGATCTTGGTAAAAAGTTGAGAGGACAGATTATGAATTTATATCCCTTTCTTTAAAATAGTTAACACAAGCAGACATCCTTTTAAGAATAGTTTCTGAATAATTTATACATTTGTCCCATAATTTTGAATAGTTTTTAAAAGTTCAATAAAAACTTGAACCAGCATATGAAATAGCATTCTTGATTTGAATGCTTACATCATACCAAGTTTTAGTCTGAGATTTTAAAAGAGATTAAGATAATCTGCTCAACAAATAAGGAAGTAAGATGTTTTTCTTATTCTCATTATAAATATAAATATAAAAAGAAGTGAGGTACCAAAAGATAATCAATTTGTCTAAATATAATCTACCAAATAGTTTTGCTCTACAGCCTGTCTCCCTTACCATTCTGATCCACTCACCTAATGTCTAAACAAGTTACTTTCTTTCACAATCCTAAAGCATTTTAAAAGTCAGCATAGAAATTACCCTTAAAATATTCCATTTCTTTTTAATTAATACCCTTTATTTTTTAGAAGAGCTTTAAGGTCAAATGTAAATTGAGCTGGATTTGCAGTTCTTTTATACTCTGTGTCCAAACATAGGCAACTCGCATAACTATCAATATCCCTTACCAAATTTGCAATTTTTCTTCAGTTGATAAAATTACAAGGTCATATAATCTGCAATTGAGGTCCTTAATATTCATGGGGCATGCTGTGGTATCATTTACACCATATATGTAATGGCAGTTATTAATGCTATAGCATCATAGAAAAGAATTTAGTTATTTTAGAAAAAAATTCCAGTTTTCTGCTTATTTATGATTTTCAGAATCCTAACTTCTAATAGCCAATAAACTTTTAAACTATCTCCTTTTTTCATAAATGCTTTTTCATAAATGTTATATAGTTTTCAAGTCCACTCAAAACCATCATGTATGGACTTCAAATGTTAGATAAAAATACGATGACTTAGAACCACAGTTGAGCAATTCAGGAATAAAGTCTCAGAAGAACATTCTAGGTTTGTATTTTATTATAGTATATTAAGTAAGTGTGTGTACTTGGACCCTTACAGGATTGTCTCCCCAACAAAGTCACAGATCTCCTGTCTTTGAAACACAGTCTTTGTTGTGGGTTATGTGCTTGGGAGCTGCATCTCTGAAAAATGTTATGCGTAAGTTCTAAGCTCATATAGTTGATTTTGTATTTGAAAAGTGTATTTGTAGATGTAAGCAAATTAAAAATGAATAATGAATGAAAAAAGACCTAATCCAATGAAGACTAGTTACTAAGTAAATTTTGTAATTTTTCTTTGACAGTTTCATGCATGCATATAATACATTTTGATCATTCTCACTCACCCACTCTTAATTTTCTCCCTTGTCCACACCCTTAATTAATCTCTTTCGCACATGCTTGACTTCTTGTTTTGCTTGTGACTCACTGAGTTTTCCCAGGTCCTTCCTATGGCCATGGGTTTGGAAGTATTCACTGGATTCTGGTGGCCTTAGTTCAATGATACACAACTGATGAAAGTAGCTGCCCATCTTTTAGAATCCATCAGTAGCCAATATACAGAAGTATATCCATCAGTAAAGAAGAGAAACTCATGAGCCCCTGCTCCATACATGAGTAATTCTTGATAGAGCTTGTCCATTTCATGCCCAATGTAGGTAATGGCAGCTATTGTGAATTCATGATTATAATCGCTGAATCTTTTCCGGAAGACTGGTATTTCAACAGTCTATTTCCCTATCAACAGCCTTATTTGTTCAATAGTGTCTTATGCAAAATTTTCTGGGCCTTAGAAAAATGGGAGTATAATTGTGTCTTTTAGAGCTGAACTGCTAAGCTCCACTTATTCTGAATTTATTATGCAGCCGCGAGTCTCTGCTTTCATGATCATATACCAGGCATACAGAGTAGAACAAAGCACATCACCTGAGCATGGTCACCAGTCAGAGAGAAAGTACAGAGCTCTCTTTTGAGTCTCTTACCAGCTCTGATGTGGAAACAATGATAAAAACAACCTTTAGACACTGTAAATGCATTATGGGATCACTGTGCCTTTTTCTCAACCACATTCCATCTCAATATTGCTACTTACTGGGTTCTAAAAACATTTGTTTTGCTAAACTTTTTTAGCTAATATATAATGATATTTTAATATACTGTTGAAGTAACTTTGTGCAATCAGTGAATTTAATAAACTGCCAATAATTTCTTTTTCTTATTGTTTGTTATTTGTTTTGACAACATACTTGCCATGAATTCACTATGCATACAACACTAATCTTGAATGACTCATCTCCTTTCCTCTAACTCAAAGTGGAGGATTTACTGACTTGTGCCACTATATCTACTTGAAATTGCAAAATAGGACTGAAGAGATTGTTCAGTATCTAAGATCATGTACTCAGGTCCTGAGTTCAGTTCCAGTCACTTGCATAAGGTCATTGACAGCCCCCTGTTGCATCATATGTCACTCCCTCTTCTGGCTTCTATGAGCAGCAAATAAAAATGGGCATACACGCTCATAGGCACAGATACGCAAACATTAAAAACTAATAAAATAAAATAGACTTGTAAGTTCATGGTTTGAGACAATGAATATGGATATAAAGTGTTTTTTAACACTTTTATTGTTTATTACAAAGCACACAAAGAAAGCAGATTGTTTAATTTAACATATTGTTATAAAACTATATCTTATAGCTATAATTATGGTAAGAAAATAAAGCATCTTCATTTTTTATGAATTTAGGACATGAATACACTGTGTTATTATTATATTTTACCTTCCATTTTCCCTCTCTAATTTTCTGATACCAACAACAGGCTTTCCTATCAACTTCATAGTCCCCAATTAATGAAACTGAGAAATATTAAGAGGTATGACCTTGTTGATTAAAATTGTTTCAGGGATGCAGGCTTTAAATTTTCAAGAGTCATGTCATTCCTACAGTGTTCTCTCTCCCTTCCCTACGTGAAGATCAAAATCTGAGTTCTGATATTTTCCATCTGCCATTCCTGAAACCATAGCACAATTAAATGCTTTTGTTTATATTACTTTCTTGGTCATTATGTTTTGTCACAGCAATGCAAAAGTAAATCAGACAAAAGTTTATTCCAGGATATTGCTGTGACAGATCTAACAAAGCTGTTCTTTGGAGGAATGTAGAAAACATCAGGACTTTGGTCTAAAGAAGTCGTCGAACTATGCAAGCAGTATTTAATGAGCCATCCTAATAAAATCCTGGAAGACAATGATACTGAAAGCTATACAGATTAGGCCAGTTACTGGATGTTTCAGAGGAAAAATAATTTTAGTGACCTAGAAATAATTTCTTAATTTTGGTAAGGATTGTGGTACCTTTTGTCATTGTCCTAAGAATTTTTCTGAGACTGAACTGTAAAGTGATGGAGTCATTTCCACAATGGATATTTCCAAACAGTATAATGTTGATGCTGTTGTATGATTATTATTACATATTAAAGTCTACAACAAAAACTAGAAAGCAGAGCAAAGAGAAATATAAAATATAGCTTAGGAAAAAATGGCACTAGGACATTTAATATTGGACTTAAGCTTTTTGCTGAAAGAGATAAGGAGATTAGGAATAGGCCTAGTCCAAAATGGGCCAAAGATAAGGGTATCCGCAGGACAATACCCCACCCAGCTAACAGAAAAAGAAAAAGGAAAAAAAAAAGGGGTAAAGAAATTTCTGCCTCTAAAATGCAACAACAAAGTAATAGCGCTGCAATTGTAATTCAATGAGGCTGGGCTCCATTTCACTTGGGCAGCTGAGTTTGGCAATGTTTTTGGAGTTATTCTGGATTTGATGTAATTAGATATACATAGTTATATTTTAATATAGTGTATGTAGTTATATTTTATATATGTAGTTATATTATGTATATATACATATATAATATAGTTAGTTTTAATATATGTACTTATATGTTGAAATAGTATTATAAATGAAGTTCTGATTCTTAATGAAAATTTTATGTCTCATGCTTCTCAAAATAATAGTTTTATCAAGTATAGCCTTTTAAGAAGTGATTATATCATAGGAGTAGAAACTTCATGAATAAGGTTAGGCCCTCCTAATAATAAGGGATTTAATTTCACTATTTCACATGTGAGAATGGAATGAAAGGACAGAGATCATAGACTATGCCCTCATCAAACACTTATGTTTATCAGAATCTCGATTTTATAGTCTCTCACCTATAGAGCTGAGAGGAATATTAATTTTTGTTAATAAACTCTCCTGAGTATATCATTTCATTATAGCAACATGAATGTACCAAGACTAACTTTCCAACCAGTGCTTCTAGATCAAAGGTTGGAAATTTGCAATTTATAAGCCAATACTCTGTTGCTATTTCCACTTGGCTTTTGCATATATACAAGCTTTATAATGTGTTCCCTTTTTAAAATTTGAAAATATTTGTAACCAATTTGATGACTGAAACACTAAACCTGAAGACTTGTTAAGTGAAGTGTAACCTCTCAATATAAAATTTTATTACAAAGCTTTTTTACTGCTATTATTGTCACTGTGTATTTTATCTAATCAAAACTTATCTAAAGAAGAATGGTTGGCTATTAAACTATCTGTATAATATGTTTGAGGCTCCCCAAAACTGCTTTAAATATATGCTATCAGGTCCATTAGCAAGATATCTGTTAACTTCTTTTATAGCTATTAATATAAATGATCATAAGACTCTTCTGGAGATGAGAAAATATAGATTTTGTCTTCATCCATCCATCAGTGTGGCAAGATTGATTATGGTTCAGTAAACTGTAGATGAGTGCTAGTAAGGTCAATTTTTTCAGAAAGAGAGAATGCTAACATACTGAGATAGTTCAACACTGCCTTTAAATTAGAGTCACATTTATTTAACAAGAAATTACCTTCAAGGAGATTCATATTTCTGTGAGTTGGATGCATGAGCATTATAGACTAAGCTTATGCATGCTAAAATTGATAATAATTTAGTAAAAAAAATACATAGTGTTGCTATAGTATAAAATGTTAATTATTGATAAAAATATTGCTATACAGCTCATAACTTTGCATGGAAGCCAGTGATTCCCAAACAAGACCATGTAAATAATCATTTTAAAGCCTTCTATGATTAATTGAAAAGGGGATTCAACTTATCTAGGGTCATTTTCACTATTCATTTCATTAATCACCTTTCCTTGGATCACAACTTTTTGTAAAAAACAAAGATTTTATTTTAAGATTGAGAAATTGATGATTACTCATTTGCAACATTATGATAAAGAATAAATTATTCTTGTGTTTCATGGAATTGCTCTTAAGTTTATTTTATGTCCTCTTTATTATTATTTATCTATCATATAAAGGTATGCATTTCAAGTATGTATCTGCTAACTGGTCCACTCATCAATTTATATGTCCACCTATATTTTAAATGTATCTTAAATATACTATACTGTCTTTGATTCCAATTATCATATAAATCTCAAATTGCTTTAGGTATAAGATACAATTTTTGCCATCATATATTTAGACATTTACCAATGTACCTTGGAAAAAGCAAGTAAGATATATCCGGTTACAAAAAACAAAACATTAGAGTATTCTTAATTTAAAAAATAATATGATAGCACATTTCAGAATTATCATTAAAAATCACTTGCAGACCAATTCAATAATAATTCCAGGTAACATTGGATGAAGAAATAATCCTTTTTCTAAGGCAAATTCTAACATAAAATATTGGTTTTCTTTAGTGAAGTTTCAAATGACAGTCTTATGTTTATGTTTTTAAGGACCTAACATTTATATTTTTCTTTAATTTTCTACATGTTTTTACCGTTACATCTATATTGATGTTACAACAAATTCAAATGATATTTTCTTAGAGTTGTGAAATATTTTTTGTGAAATATTCTATGAGTGCTCTCCATATGGAGACAATATATCAACTATTATTTTACAAAGTTATGGTTTACATTTTCTTAACTGCTAAATTTATGCTTTGGGATTTCAAACCATGTATACTAAATTTATCTAGGATGCCTCTCTTTTTATTAATACATTAATATACTGATTTAAGTCACTTATATGGTGTACTTAGTAAAGTAACTTTTTTTTTTTTTTTTTTTTTTTTTACTTTTAGAGACAGATTCCATTCGTTTTATATATGTAATAGCGTTTTCAATTCCTTTTGGAAACCTGGATGAAACATACACTTCACATATTATGAAAGATATACATCTTTAACAAAGATTAAAACACCTAATATAGTTTAAGTTCACTTATAGTATTAATAACAACTCCAAGTTCTTGGCCCAATTATTAAAATAAGATTTCAACTAACCAATTATTTGTCTCTTGTAAACTCAGTCTAAATTATCTTTGTGATTCAATCTGCTTTTAGAGCGCTATGTTACTCTTTTTCAACTTATATGAACTATTAAAAGTAGTGTGGAGAAATATTTCCATTTCAGCATTAAAATAGATAACATATAGGTAAGCATCAGAACTCATAATTAGTGGACATGACTCAGTATTCTACGGAAGTCATACAATTTAAAGTAAAAATATTTTATTTTGGATATTCAAGGAAGAGACGTATGTATTGTGTATGTGGCTTTCTTTCCTTTTTGGTTTTCTTAAATTAAAACAAAATGAAATAGAAGTTTCAAAATAATATCTCCCATATGCATTTTTATTCTTTGCCTGTGTGGATCACATTAGTATGCTATGCCATCATAAAACAAATAAAGCCTAGGTAGGTAAGTCCATTGTCTAGTTACTAAATCAGAAAACTTTAATACTTTGTTAGTAGTACCTCTTATATATGCTCTCATGCCTTAAATTATCACATATCATATGAATTTATATATATAGTCTTTGGTATTCAAGTATCCTATCCCATGTGTGCATTATGAAAACACAATACCAAGTAGATCCCTTAAATTAGGTGTTTCTTTATTTAGCATTATTATTAAGTGTACATCCTTCAAAAAGTACATCTTTAGTTTAATACATTCATTCACATAGAAACAGTAGACGTATTTCCCACCATCTACTGTTTCTTAACATGCAAATCTTAAAACATCATCTCAGCAAAGTTGCACAGTATCACATTCATGCTACAAGGTAAAAAATGAGATCATGTTTAAACAAACTGCACAAACTGGAAAATTTCTATATAATCTCGAGAATTTTCAAGAGTTGACTAAGGTTAGGTAAATAGAGGTAAGAGGGTAGAGACAAATAGATTAGCACCAGTCATTTTAAAAAGAACATTGATTTAGAAAAGAATACTCCTGAGGTTTAAAATCATTGTTAGTAGTCACATGAAGAATAACTACAGAAATTGAATGGAAGCTCTTCTTGATGTTTGACTTTCGATGTCAAACAAGGCAGAATTTAAATGTCTTTACAATATCCATTTACATTTATAACATTCGAATGACTCTTTATGCCTTTTATTTATTGTCAGTTAGCAAATCTCTCATTTATTCTCTATATAAAGTAAAGAAACACATTCTTGGTCTTTCTTTCCTTTCTTGTTTGGAAACAAGTTATCTTGACTTACATTGAATATTTGAATATCCTTACAACAATGTATTTAACCCAACCTTAGTCTTAATTACAGCAATAAAGTATTTTTTAAATAACATTAAAATACAACATTGAATAATATATCTATTAATTTATATATGTGGGGTTTTCTGTAACAAAAAGAGAAAGTTATTAAATTCCTCAGTGCTTTATTCAAGGATTTCAAATGTGCAAATTTCTCAAAGATAGTTGACTTTAATGTGTTTCTTGCCACTCTCTATATATTGGCTTAAAATTTATTTTAAATAGTATCAGATTTTGATTTGTTAAGTCCTTAATTTTTCAAAAGCAAAATATTCCCTTTGGAAATATAAAGTTATTCCCTAAAGGTGTAAATTTTTTACATATTTTATTAAATGATTAGTTCTACATAAAAAAGTAGTATGATAATTAAAAAATAATGCCAGATAATATCAGCTTTCACTCTGTTTTACTAAAGAGCCAATAAAAAGTAAGCACATTTTTTTTAAAGGCTCCAAATTTCATATTGGAAATTTAATGAGTAAAACTTTTCTCTATCAAGTAAGACATATTTTAAAATTGACTGTGATTTTTGAGAGTCAAAGTACATGAAGTCATGTTTTTACTTTATAAGAATTGGAAGGCCAGTTATGGTGGTGCATACCTCTAATCTTAGTACTCAGGAGACAGAAGCAGGTGGATGTATGTGAGTTCAAGGCCAACCTGCTATACAAAAGTCTTTCAGAAGTATGAGATACTAACAAAACAAAACAGACAATAATAACAACAATAACAAAACAAAACAAACTGGAGGCCTGGAGAGACAGGTCAGTACATAAGACCAATTGCTGTTCTTGAGGAGGATTTGGGTTCAGTTCCTAGCACCCATATAATGGTTTATAACCATATATAATTAAGGTCCCAGAGGATCCAATGTCCTCTCCTGACCTCTACAGGCGCTAGTCATATATGTGGTGCACATATACCTATGCAGACAAAGCATTCATACATATAAATTAAAAGTAAATCTTTGAAAAGCAAGAATCATTAGTATTAGTACATTGATTGCATTAGGTCCTTTTATTTTCATATTTGCTTTCATAGACAGAGTATTTCAAAATATTGATGATAAAAGAGTGTTTTTTTTAATGTGGTACTTATCATGTTTGCCTAACACATCAAAGATAAAGGACCCAGATGTGACAAGAGCTCCACAAGAAGACCAACAGAGCCAACTAACCATGGTCAGAGGGACTTGTGGAGACTGAAGTACTAACGAAGTACTATGCATAGACTGGAACTTGGGGCCCTACACAGATGTAATCCTTGGGTGGTTCAGGCTTCATGTGGGTCCCCTACTAAGTGGAGCAAGGGCAGCTTCTGAAATGGAATCTGTTGCCTGCCTTTTAATCACCTCCTCCACAGGCTACAGGGGAAGGGGGAAGAACTCAATCCTGATGTGACTTCAAGAGCTGATGTGAATGGGTAGAGGGGATCCCCTTTTCTAAAGAATAGGAGAGGAAGGAGGAGGAAGGGAGAGTGGGACTGAGAGGAGAGGAGGGAGAGGACTATGCTTGGGATGACAAATGAATCAATAAATTAATTAAATTAAAAATATTGATGATGATCTACTGAAGCTATATGGGATGTATTTACTTTCCTGAGTGTCTAAGAAACCATTTGTTCGGGCATGTTTCAGAGTAATAAACAATACTCATATTTCAAATGCAAAATATCCCCTTGGGAAATCTAAAGGTTAATTAATAAAGGTATAATTTTCTATTATACATTATATTTAATTGAGTGATTAATTCTACATAAAAAATTAGTCTGACTACTAAGAAAATAATTCCATATAGTATCAGCACTCAATGTTTTACTAGAGATCCCAAAAGAGCTAAGTACATTTTTAAAAGGCCCTAAGTTTCATATTAGAAATTTAATTACTAGGTCTTGGTAGGGGTTCGAAGTTTACTGCCTATATTCTCCTTGACTGGTGCCTTAGTTTGAGGAGGACCCCATGACCCAGATCTGCCTGCCATAACGTTCTTCTTGTAGGTTTCCAGGACCCTGTGGGTCCTACTATTTCCCCATTCTTCCATGTTACTCTCACCTAAAGTCTCAATAGAATATCATCTCCTCTGACCCACTTTTTTGTTAAGTAATATTTTTCATGGGACTATCCCTTGGACTACTGTTTTGATATAAGACCTAGCCGACAAACATGATATTCTCCACTGTTGAGTGGAGAGTGGGGACTGACTTTCACATGAACTCTGGTGCCCCATATTTGACCACGTCCCCTGGATGGGGAGGCATGGTGGCACTCAGAGGAAGGATAACAGGCTACCAAGAAGAGACTCGATACTCTAAGAGCATATACAGGGGGAGGAGGTCTCCCTCAATCACAGACATAGGGGAGGGGAGAAGGGGGAAAGTGGGAGGGAGGGAGGAATGGGAGGAAACAGGGGAAGAGCTAACAATCGAGATGTAATATGAATAAATTAATAAAGAAAGAAATTTAATTACTGTGTATGAATCAAATAATGTCAGATGAGCAAACATTATTTATTCAGGAATTACTGTGATTATACACTTCAACACAGAAGTAAGACTTTGTGGCATCTGGTTGGTCTTCATTATAAAAAAAAATCACTGCTCTACAAAGTTTTTAAGTTATGCCAATTATTACAGGCTTTGTATTCAGCATATGTTTATCAGTCAAATGGTAAATAATCATGGAAATATTGTAAGATGATCGAGATTATTAATAAAACCTTAACACTAAAAAACTTTTCAACATCAAAACCACTATTAACCAACGTAGTGTTTTTGTCAGTTCTCAATAACGTTTCCATATGCTACTGAAAATTTCATTAAAAGCTGAGGAATAACTGAAAAGTAACCAAATGGATGATATGTCTTGTTACTAATGTATTCATTAGCTATTTATGGAATACTGTATTTTAGATATTATTATAGAGGTTAAACATACTTCTATCGTCTATAATCAGCCATGTATTGACACATTTTAATTGTTCTCTTATATCTAGGGAATTTACTGGTAAGGAAGACGGTATTTAACCCATTTTCAACTTTCTAATTTAAAAGTATCTATTATTGCTCTGTCAGCTCAAGCTAAAAAAATTTCACTTATATGTATACATTTTTTCTTTTTCTTTAATCCTTGGTAATACATAAACAAGAGTATGTGTAAATATCTTGTCCCACAAATTTGATGATGATAACTTGTAATCAGAAAGGATTATTCTTAATTTCCTTTCCATGGGCATATATAAAATTTGCAAAAATGACTACTTTGAAAACATAAGCAAAGCAAAACTTGAATTAGAATGTCAATTATTAACCTTACTTTAACAGTATACTTTTTACTAATTATATTTTCTTCACAGATTCTAGACAATAAGCTTTATAAAATTCTTTGCCACTGATTTAAATGTTCCTTTTTGGAAATCTCTTATAATTTGCTAACATATAAGCACAAGATTGAATAACTACTCAAATGAGTTTATTCAATTAGAGATTTACTTTAATTTTTATTTTCCTCATGTGTTTCAGCTATTGAATTTTCAATTTTTCAAATGATTAGCTAGATCCCTAAGATGTGTATTTTACCTGTGCCTGGGAATTCTTAATTTTGCCTGAAATTAAAGGCTGATCTTCAGAATATGGTAACCTGTAAATATGAAGTTCTAAAATCATGCATTGAATGGCTATAGTTGATATATTTTAACTTTCTTAAACTCTTCTTAGAATTGAATTTGAACGTAAAAGTCATGTTTAATGCTTATAACTATAATTTTAAAATTATGGTATTTAAAATGAATATAATAAATGATATGTATTTGTCATTTTATCTATTTCAAATTTTATGTATTTTATATATTCAATAATATAAAGTAGGTTCATCAAACATGAAGGTTATTTTCTGTTGATTTATGTTTTCTATATAAATTTCTATGCAGAACACATGTTCAAAGGTTTCCAATATTTGTGACATATCTAACTATTGTGTGTTTTAATGTTTCCAGGAAAAGATATCCAGCACAGTATAGTATACAAAGTTTTAAAATATTGAATAAAAAATCTTATTCAATATGTACATCCATATTAAGGAAAATTATGAAGTTTCTAAAATCATGATATATCAACATCAATATTGATTGGTATAAAAGGATAGCTATGGTTCAATTCAAAACAAGAATATGAAACAGTACATAATGTATTTTTGTAAAAATATTTGTATACCTAAGGCAAAGATATAGAAGTATACACACATACTAAAATTAAGAATGAGTTCCTTCCATAGTGTTTACAAATTTTATGATTATGAATATGTATTATAATTGCAATCAACCAATCAGTGATTTTCATTTTGAAAATACTTGACTATGTAAATATACAAAATTGAAGATAATTACATAGAAATAACTTATTTTAATTTTATGGTCAAAGAGCAAACAGAAGTTGTAACATTGTATAATTACTTTATATTATTTATAAAAAGATTTATCTGTAAAGTAATAAAAAGTAATCAACTGATAAGAGATACCAAACATGTTATTTTGATGGGATCCACCTAGGAGAGAATCATATATTCTAAGAACGTTATTCAAATTTCAAAAATTTACTTTTTAAGTTTCAAATATGTTTGTGCTGGTGTTAAGTGTTACTTGAAACTAAAAAGTGTTTACTGTATGTGAAACATAGAGAAATTACAGTTTAGAAATTACATGGTAGATAGAATAGCTGCAAAACAATTTGTTCCTTCATGTTCTGAAGCAGCATATTTTCTTTTACGTGTTCTAAGTTAGCAAAGGAGAAGTATTTTGCACTTAATAATTCTCATATAAGAGATGGAAGAGTATGACATAATTAAGGGATAACCTGTTTCTTTTAAAACACCTGTCAATGTTTGCACATGATTATGTTCTAGGTTGACAAGAAAGTTTTTAATTAGCAGTGAATAAGATATTTAAAAGTAAAACTGAGTTACTTCATTAGTAAACATTTTGTTACATTAACATAGTTTACTTTATGTATACACTATATAAATTTCAAAAACAAGTGTTAAGAATGGCTCTTAGAGTACCTTCAAATATCAAACCTTTTGGGGAAGGATTTTAAAGACACCCTTACATTTTAAATAGCCATTTATCAGTGCAGCAGTTTCCTAAAAGCACTGATTGTGAAACAAAACATGACGTTAATAAAGATAAACCCCAATACTTGGTCAAAGTTACTAACAAATCATTAGTATGCACCCAATATATGCATAAAAGAAAATTGATACAAAAAATAAAGGAAAGAAGCCTCATGTATTTATAAAACATATTCCTTTTATATCATAATTTAAAATTAAATTATGCAGCAATTTTAAGTGGCTCATATGCATTTCTCTTCTTTGAAGATTTCTCAAAATAGCAAATGGTGACTTTTTACTATGCAAGAATCAGAAATAAGGACCATGCCAAGAATATTGTATTGAAGAAATCAAATTAGTATTATGATATAAAGAAAGAAATATAATCAATTGCCTCATTTAGGATACTCAGAAAAAAAGGATGATAAATTTTATTTTACATGTTCCTAAGGATAGAAATAATATAAAAATCATACAAAATGATAATTTTATCTTTAGAAACTATGTTCTTCACTAAAATGAACAAAATGTTCTATGAACATTTAGTTTCCAAAAGAAAGTTTTCACTAAAAGGAAAATGAAGGAAAGAAAAGAAAGAAAGAACGAAAACCTATGAATTGGCAGAAATAATCCCCTATCACAGAGGAGCCCAAGCTAAGTAGGCACCTGCTAAGGCTGAACAAACTGATCATTGTGCTTCTTACCACCTGCGCCTGGCTTGGCCCAGAGTGACATACAGTGGTTTGGAACCTACTACACGACCATTCATCTCATCCACTGCTTTGATAGCCTCTTCAAATGAAGAGAAGCAGATGACACCAAACCCTTTGCCTTGCCCCACTTCCATCATCACTTTGGCTCGACTAATTGATCCAAATGAAGAAAATTCCTCCTTCAGTTTTTCATCATTGATGGTCTCATCCAAGTTCTTAATATAGATAGGCACTCCTGGAGGCCTACTTTTTTCTTTTAATTTCAGCCGTTCAAATCTCCGCCTTAAATCAGCCAGGCGTTCAATTTTCTTCTGTGCTCTCCCTACATATAGGATTTTCCCACTTACTGACTTGCCATGCAGATCTAGCACAGCCTTTTGGGCAGCTTCATGTGTCTCATATCTTACAAAGCCAAAGCCTTTAGATTTCCCAGTGGCATCTCTTATTACTTTCACACTCTCAATTGGCCCATATTCACTGAAAAGTTCATTTAGTTTTTTGTCATCCATGTCATCTCCAAAGTTTTTCACGAAAACATTGGTAAATGTTGCTCTATCCCTGGTTCTGACTTCTGCAGCTCTCTCTTCAGGAAATTTGAATCGGCCAACATACACCAGGCGGTTGTTGAGCCGGACCCCATTCATGTGCCAGATAGCTCTATTAGCAGCAGCAAGGCTATCGAAGTGGACATAGGCATAACCCTTAGAGCCATTGTCATCACATACAACTTTACAAGAAAGAATGTTCCCAAACGCAGAAAATAAATAAAATAGGGCCCTATTGTCTATGGATTTATCCAGGTTTTTGATGAATATATTTCCAACCCCAGACTTTCTTAAGCGGTCATCTGGCTGTGACCACATGAGACGAAATGGTTTACCGTTAATTAAATCAAAATTCATGGTGTTCAAAGCCCACTCAGCATCTGCAGGAAAGCGAAAGTTAACATAACCATAACCCAGGGGGCTGCGGGTCACCGGGTCACGGCAGATTCTAGTGAAGCGTAGTGGGCCAGCAGGTCTGAACTTCTTATAGAGCATGTCCTCTGTGACGTCAGAGTCCAAGTCACCTACATACAGAGCAGCCTTGAGGTACTTCTTTTTCTTGCCAGCAGTATTAGGTTCCCCACTCCCCATCTCTGAGCACTTAGAAGAGGTTTTCTTGGGACAGAGGGGAAGAGGAGGCCCTTTTCTCTAATCTATGGGCCAAACAGCTATTCTTGAACAGAACCAAGCCAAGGCAGGCGAAGGGAAGTTAAAAGCAGACTCAGATCACTGTTGAGGCTGAGGCTGAGAAAATGAAGTTCAGAAACAGCTGGTCAGCAGGCTCAGAACAAATGCATCAGACAAAAAGGCAATCCAATAAGCAATCTGTTCTCCCTTATAGGATTTACAGTTTTTTCACCCCTTCAGATTTCAAATCAGTTTCAAAAGTCTGTATTAAGAGCACAAAATCCCCTTCCCCATTAAAATTAATGAAATCACCAATTATCTGGCTGGCTCACCACATCTAGCTTTGCCAACAGAGGCCTTAAGACTAAGGACTGGCTTTCTGAGAAAACATAGGCCTTGAGCTCTTGTAGCTTTAAAAACGCCAGCCATTCAAAGCAGGGGGCCAAGTGTGTGTATTCCTCAGCTAGCCAGTGTTGAGCAGGCTTGGCACTCAGAAGGCCGCTCTGCACTCAGCCTCAGTGAAAGCTCGCTCAAGACACTTGGTGCGCTGGAACCCGCAGACAGGCTGCTGGGAGCGGATCACACAGAGAGACAGACACACAGACACACGCGTGGGTAACCGGAGACCGCCCAGATCCCCAAGATGACCACCGGGTACGGACCGAGTGAGGCGCGATGATTTCTGCAGCCTGAGTCTCTCAGCAGTTCCGGAGGGACTGACTGGCAGCTGCGCTGTGGGTCAGCTCTGACGCGAGGCGGGTCTGGACAGATGCAGGGCGGAGTCAGGAGAAGAAGGCAGATGTGCCAAGGGCGGGCCTAGTGGGGACTTATAAACCTGACAGGGTTTGCTTCCTGCAGGATAGAGTTACAAAGGAATCAAGGGATTATGAGCTTGTAGCTGTGCTAGGCAGGGCGGGTGGGGCGCTAGGAAATCCAGAATCTTGCTCTAAGCTGAGAAAACAGGGGAGGGGGAGAGGGAAGGGGGGAAAGAGAGAGAGAGAGAGAGAGAGAGAGAGAGAGAGAGAGAGAGAGAGAGA
>OU015760.1:63686364-63715895 GCA_907169655.1 Acomys percivali | reverse complement strand
ATATATATATATATATATATATATATATATATATATATATATAAGATAATGATATATGCAAGGTACCAAATATTATGTTATATGAAGATTATTAAATGAGCATGGAAAGAGAAGGAAATGGGGGAGGGGTACCCAAGAGACAGAGACAGGGAGATTAAGAAGAGAGAAAAAAGAGGGAGAGAGAAGAAAACAAAGAGAAAGAGAGGGGGAGCCTCATGGACAGTTTGTCATTTTATATGGCCCTGGGCAGGGCCATGCCCTAGAGGCAGGTAAGCAATGACATCACAAGTAGAAGGACTGAGGCAGAATCCTAACAAAGTCACCATAACATTCCGTAGAGGGTGCTAGTTCTTTACAATAAAAAACAATTAAATGGCAATTTGGAGACTCAGTCGTGCATTCATGTCTGGAATATTTTCAGTTAAATCTGGTCTCCTCTTTCTACTAGAACCTTTTCCTAAGAAACCACTCTTTGGTTCTTGCCTTCTCAGAGCTGTAACATCTCTGGTCATGGCAACCCATTTTTCTAGAAGTTGTGATAATGTGCTATGAAAGGTGGAAATTTTGAGTATGTACTGTTTTTGCATAAAACTATAAGTCTGTGGAATTGAGGATTATGAGCATTTGGTTGTTATGTGAGGTTTTAAGGAAAATTTGTGAGATTCGAGGTTGGAACATGACTGGAATAAGTTCAAAGAGAGACAGCACATGAACACAACATGTGAACTTCAGAGTCTGGGTACTTGTGTTAAGAATTGAAATGTCTGTGTACTCTGCCCCTAAGCCAATAAAATATCAGTTGTTAAAAAATTAAAAAAAAATAGCTGTTACAAATTGTGTGTAATGAGGAGGGTGGGTTTTATAGCTAAATGGTCTAGAATCTAATGTGGTCTCTGATGAATAACAATGAGGTCAGTAGACCATAAAAGATATGTGACATCTCCCCTAAGGAGAAAGAGAAAGAGTCTGGAAAAATCATACAATCATTCTCAGGATTTAGAGTGAGGTCTGTCCTTATAGATATCAAAAAACACACCAGATCATTAGTCATCTCTACTCTTAACTTTCTGGATGTGATGCACATATTTGATTTTATCTCCTCCATTTAGTAGACAACCCTGTGTGATTAATATTCTTGGTTCTCTTATTGCTTCTTGGTGAGACAGCCCTTGTGCTCTCTAAAATAAACCCCTAATCATATTAAATAGAAGGCACGCGAGAGAGAAAAAAATAAAATTGGAGATGAGAAAAGGACAACACAGCAGACACCTAGCAAATCCAGGGAAAAATTAAAAATACACTTTAAAATATAAATCTGTGCTCCACCAAAACATAATATCCAGAGAAAATGATTAACATTTTTGAAATAGGTAAACAACCAAAGTTAAATGAAAAACAGAAAAGCAAATTAAATAGACACATAATCCATAATGAAATAGAAGCGGTAATTAAAGGACCTCCTCCAACCCCCACATAGGAAGCTTAGAATTCTATCATAACTTGGAGGAAAAATTAACACCAATTCTCATTAAATTATGTGACAAAGGAGAAACAGAAGGAACATTGCCTACTTATTTTTAAGATACCACAATTAGGGGAGACTTGATACCCTATGAGCATATACAGGGGGAGGAGGAACCCTTCAGTCACAGACATAGGGGGGGAGTAGGGGGGGAAGAGGGAGGAAGGGAGGAATGGGAGGATACAAGGAATGGGCTAACAACTGAGATGTAATATGAATAAATTAATAGAAAAAGATACCACAATTATCATGATATCCAAGACATAAAAAAACACAACAAAGAAAATTATAAACAACTGCCCTTATAAACATAGATACAAAAATTCTCACTAAAATACATGAAAACCAAATATGAGAACATTAAATAATAATGTCCATCATGATTAACCAGGATTCAACCTGTGATTCTAGGATGGTTTAACAGATCTAAATTGATTAATGAAATTTACCATATATTTAGGCTGAAAAACCAAAACCTCATGGTCATCTCATTAGAAGCAGAGAAAGCCTGTAACAAAGTGCAATACCCCTTCATAAAAAGTGGTATAGTGAGTCGGGATACAAGGGACATACTTTCACATAATAGAGGTGATTCACAGAAAGCCCACAGCCAACATCAAATTATATGGAGAGAAAATCAACAACATTTTCACTAAAATCAGGACCAAAAAATGGCTGTCCATTCTATTCAATATCTCCATACCTACTCAATATATTACTTGAAGTCTTAGCTGCAAAATTGGAGGAAATACAGATGAGACAAATAGGAAAAAATGAAACACGGTATAGGGTTTTGAAGACAATTAGATTTTACATAAACTTGCCCTAAAACTCCACCATGAAACTTTTCCAGTTAAAAGCACTTTCAACAAAATAGGAAAATACAAAAGTAACACAAAAAATCACCAACCTTCCTATATACAAATGAGACAAATGTAAGGAAAAAAAACCAGGGAAATTATACCTTTCACAATATCCTCAAAATGAAATATCTTGGCAATTCTTGCCAAACGAACAACTTATATATCAACTTGTATAATAAAATATTTACAATATTGAAGAAAGTATTTGAAGAAGATATCAGATTAAATAAAAACCTATGATCACAAGTCATGGTTTAATATAGTAAAAATGTCCATCCTATTGAAAAAAATCTACAGATTCAATGTAATCTCAGTAAATTTTCCAATATAGTTCATCATAGAACTGGAAATGGTAGTTTTCTGATTCATAGTGTAACACACACACAGACACACACACACACACACACACACACACACACACACACACTAAAGATAGCTAAAACAATACTGAATAATGAAAGAACTGCTGGATGTATCATTATTCTTGATACATAGTTAGATTGCAGAGCCATAGTAATTAAAACTACATGGTACTGGCATAAAAATAGACACATTGATCAAAGGAATCAAACTGACATAATCAAATTGTAGACACAGACATAAATCCATTTATATTTGCATACCTGAGTTCTTAAATGGTATACATAAATGTAAATTGGAAAAAAAGGCAGAATCTTTAACAAATGGTATTGGTTAAATTGGATAGCTGAATGTAGAAGAATGCAAACTGATCCATGTTTATCACCCTGCACAAAACTGAAGTACAAATGAATCAAAAACCTCAACATAAGGCCAGATATACTTAATCTAATAGAAGAGAAAATGGGAGACAGTCTTGAATGCATTGGCTAAGGAAATGGCTTTCTGAATACAACACTTATAGCACAGGCACTAAGATCAAATATTAGTAAATGGGACCTCATGAAATTAAAATGTTTCTGTATGATAAAGGACAACTTTATCTAGACAAAGTGTCAGGCTACAGAATGGGAAAATAACTTCACCAACTCTACATCTGATATAAGGCTAATATCTAAAATATATAAAGAACTAAAACAAAAACATCAACCCCCCCAAATAATTTATTTAAGAAAATGAGGTAGAAAAATAAGGAGAGATTCACAAAAGTGTTTGGGGAACCCTTACAGAATTGTTCAACATCTTTAGTCATCAGGAAAATGCAAAGCAAAACTACTTTTAGATTTCAACTTATACCACTCAATATGGTCCATATCAGTAAAACAAATGACAAGTCTTGTTGGTGAAGACATGGAAAAATGGAAACACACATCCACTGCTGATGGCAAAACCAACTTGTACAGTCATTATGGAAATCTGTGTGAGGGTTCTTCAGGAAGCTATGAATGTATTTATTTTAAACCGAAAGCACTCTATAACTTACAGACACACTTACTCAAACATAGATTTATCAATTTTGTTGGTCTTTTTAAAGAACTAGCTTTTAACTTAATTTATTTTAATATGAGTTCATATTTTCAGTTTATATATGTCCTCTCAAATATTTGTTATGTCAACATAATTAGTAGTGTCTTCACCTTACTGAAAGTAAAACTCAAATTACTTATTTTTGGACATATTTAAATAGCTGTATTAAGTATTAGTCTTTCTCTTATATGTAATACATGTGTGGTATTTCACATCATTCATTATTATAATTTTGTTCAAAACGATTCCTAATTTTAAAATATTTTTGCTTTGTAACACACACATACAAATCTAACTATTCTGTTTTTTCCTATATGTTGATTTGCAGTATAGTTAAATAATTTAATTGATCTCCTGTTTTTTAAGAAATTTCTTAATATTCAGGCTAGTTTTCAACTTATTGTTATAAAGCTGCCTTAATCTATTTTTAATTTTTTACCTATACCTTATTGACTAGAATATACTGTAGTTTATTGGGGAAGATATTTTCTTTTCTTTTTTTTTCTTCTTTTTTTATTAATTTATTCATATTACATCTCAATTGTTAGCCCATCCCTTGTATCCTCCCTTTCTTTCCTCCCTCCCGCTTCCCCCTCTACTCCCTTCTCCTATGTCTGTGACTAAGGGGGACCTCCTCCCCCTGTATATGCACCTAGGGTATCAAGTCTCTTCTTGGTGACTTATTATCTTTCCTCTGAGTGCCACCAGGCCTCCCCATCCAAGGGACATGGTCCAATATGGGGCACCAGAGTTTGTGTGAAAGTCAGATCTCCTTCTTCCTTTAATGGTGGAGAATGTCCTAGGGGTGAGAAGCCTGGGAGAATGAGGAAATAGAAGGATCCAGAGGGTCCTGGAAAACTACAGGCGGGTCTGGGCCCTGGGGTCCTCCTCAAACTATGGCAACAGCCAAGGAAAATATAGGCAGTAAACTTCAAACCCCTACCCAGTCTAGTCGATGGGAAGATATTTTCTATTCATTTGCTGGATAAAAGTTTTGTAATTTATCCATGGGCTGAAACTCTATGATCATTCTTTGAGTTCAGGTATGTCTTTTCTAATGTTCTCTGATGGTTTCTTTTCACTTTTACACATAAAAGTCAAAAACTATTCTAAATCTTAGGAGATTTATCTAGTAAAAGTACCAACAGATTTGTTTCTATTAAAGTTTATAAACACAATATATGTTTATAACATACACGTGTAAGGTTTTTCATATTTTCTCTTTTATTAGAAAATATAAGACTGTTATTTTGATACTGATATAATTATTTTAACTTTGCTTTCTTTATTATTTGAATGGTATACATTTTGATAATATAATATTTTAGTATTTTTTTTGTAATTACATGCAGTGTATTTTGGTTCCCCCACACCTTCCTTATCTCTTTCCAGGATATTTCTTTCTTCTTAAGTATCCTCTTTGAATCCATTTTTTTCCGTTTTAATTTTCTAAAATTTTTTATTTAAATAATTTATTCAGATTTCATCCACATCGTTATGCCCTCACTTGTATCTTCCTGCTCCCCCTCCCTCCCTCTTTCACTCTTTTCCCTTCCCCTAGACCTGTGACTGAATGGGACCTCTTCTCCCACCATATGATCACAGCTTATCATGTGTAATTCAGATAGCCTGCTTCCCCTTCTTCTGAGTGACACCAGGCTTCCCCACCAAGGGAAAGTGATAAAATAGGGGGCACCAGAGTTCGTGTCCAAGCATTTCCTGTTCTCCACACAATTGTGGAGAGTGCGCTGTCCATTGGCTAGATCTGAGTAAGGGGTCTAGGTTTATTGCATGAATTGTTCTTGGTTGGTATAGTAATTTCTGTAGCCTCCCCCCCCCCTGGGTACAGATCCTCCAACCTCAATGGTCTACTTGTAGGGTTCCAGGACCCTCTGGGTCCTTCTATTTCCCTATTCTCCCATACCTTTCACACCTGGAGTCCCAATAGAAGTCCCCACATCTGTCCCAATCCCCCTCTAAATGAAGACATTCAGAGTACATCCATGTTGGGCTAGTATCCAATTATAAGTGAGTATATACCATGAGTGTCTTTCTGGGTCTGGGTTACCTCACTCAGGATGATCATTTCTAGTCCCATCCATTTGACTTCAAATTTCAAGACTTCCTCTATTTAATAGCTGAATAGTATCCCATAGTGCAAATGTACCACAGTTTCTTTATCCGTTCTTGGATAAAGGGACATTTAGGTTGTTTCCAGATTCTGGCTATTACAAATAAGGCTGATATGAATATAGTTGAGCAAATGTTGTGTGGTAGAACATCTTTCAGGTATATTCTAAAAAGTGAAATAGCTGTTTCTTGAGGTAGCCCTATTCCCAACTTTCTGAGAAAGTGCCAGTTTGATTTCCAAAGTGGTTGGACATGTTTGCTCTCCCATCAGCAGTTGAGGAGTGAGTGTTCCCTTTTCTCCATGTCCTTGCCAATATGTGTTTTCACTTGAAATTTTGATCTTAGCCATTCTGGTACTATAAGATAGAATCTCAGAGCCATTTTGATTTGCGTTTCCCTGATAACTAAGGAGGCTGAACATTTCTTTAGGTATTTCCTGGACATTTGATATTCCTCTATTAAGAACTCTCTGTTTCAGTCCAAATCCTATTTCTTAATTCAGTTATTGGGTTCAGTGGTGTTTAACTTCTTGAGTTCTTTGTATATTTTAGATATTAGACCTTTGTCCAATGTAGCATTGGTGAAGAACTTTTCCCAGTCTGTAGGTTGTCACTTTGTTCTGTTGACAGTGTCTTCTGCCTTACAGATGCTTCTCAGCCTCAAAAGGTCCAATTTAGTAATTGTTGACCGTAGAGCATGGGCTATTGGTGTTCTGTTCCAAATCTATACAATGGAAAAAGGATAGCATCTTCAACAAATGGTGCTGGTCTAACTGGATGTCTACATGTAGAAATATGCAAGTAGATCTGTATTTATAACTATGCACAAAATTCAAGTTCATGTGGATCAAAGACCTCAACATAAAACCAGACACACTAAGTCTGTTAGAAGAAAAAATTGAGGATGAGACTTGAGCTCATTGAATCTATTTTTTAAGGAAGAGGTTATCTCACAGCATATCAGTAGATGTCCCTCATCATCTGTCACTTACCATCTTTCTGCTTCCTCTTTAATGAGCATACCTGAGATTAAAGTATAAAGGTTTTGTTGTAAATTAATTAATTGGTTTTGGGTACCCCTTAGTTTTTCTCTGTACTTAGACTAGTTCTACCTTTCTGCAATCATCTTCAGTTGTTTCAAAAGGATTTGGAGGATCAACTAGACTCCCCCTTCCCCTAGTATCTGGCACTAAGATTGTGTTAAATAGTTTAGAGTTTCACTGGGTAGCATTTTTATGACACATAGCATGACTTCAATTAATATATGTTATGCATAATTTCATTTTTTCTTTATTCTTCTCTCATAAAGTACATTCTAAATGCAGCCTTCCCTCACTCCCATCCTCATAGTCAACCTCCACCTCCACTCTCCCCAAGATCCACTTCTGCTTAATTTCTGACAAGGATTTTAACTGCAGCAAAATGACTGATTTGGCAAGGGATCACATCTAAAGATCTTCTAGGTATATGTGTTTTGGCTGGAATGCAGACATGTCCTAGATTTCAGTATGATCAGGCTACTATACAAATACTCCTTTAGTACACACCCTTAATCCCACATCAATGGGATTGTAATTGAGGGATAAGCAAAGGTACAAATCAGAGAAAGATTTGACAGAATGAGTGAGAGATAGGATAAACTCAACTCTTATGAGAACAGTCAAAAAAGGAAGCCAATTATGAGCAGTGAGAGAGCAAGAGCGTTTATGGAGACAGTGCAGAGGAGAGTACAGTAAAGAAGAGCAGAATAAACTACCGAAATACAGTACACTTTGTGTAGTCAGCACAGTACAGGTCTTGTTGTGAGGATGAATTAAGAGCAGGAATTTTGATGTGTTCATTTCATGGAGTTCAGAGGCAATATTTTCAAGAACAATTTAGTGGAAAGTGGAGAGAAAAAAATTGCATCTGTCTGCTTGGAGAGAAGTTTTGATCCAGAAAACCTGAGTCAAACCAGATAGCCAAAATTCAGAAAGAACTAGAAGGGGTTTGCCTATCAGCAGTAATGAATTAATGTTATAACATTTGATAATATTTTGTAGTAATTGTCTATTTTCATTTATTTTTATCTTCAAATTTGTTTATGTCTTTACTATTTAAACATTTTATGATTCCATTTTGTCTTGTTAAATATAAATTATATGACTATTTTACCATAATTATTGTCATAGAAATTTTAGTATACATTTATAAGAAATTTAGGTTTTTATTTTGAAGTTTAATATAATAGCACATGCTTGTTACCTCAACACTTGAGAGGTTTAAGTAAGTGAGCCAGAAGTTGACCTCCCCTTCTGTTATATAATGAATAGAAGCTAGTTTGATTTGTAGAAGACCAAGTATCAAAATAATAAGCTAAAAGGGTACATTTCCAGTAATGCCTTACCATTTTACTAGAATAAATTTCCCATTCTCTCCCATTTTATTGTTTTTGTGCCTCATTTCATTCAGAGCTAAAGTCATTGCTTGGATTGCTCTTATTTTTGAAATTTTCTCTTATCTATTGGATTGTTAATAGTACTTTAATGATTACATCTTCAGCATGTTCATATCTCATTGTTCTAATACTGTAAAAATAGAAATCACTTTCTGCCAATTCATCTTCCTGTGTTCAGAGATTTTTAAAAATGTAACCATTCATTCCATTATTTTCCACAAACAAGTACATGTTTTTACTGACCTTGATTGCAATTCCATGACAGAGCTTTTCCAGTCCAACACTATACATCATAGCATAATATGAGGTCTCTGGCATTGATTAATTTGGGCATACTTCCTACATATTCCTAAAAGTCTTTGGTTATTTATATATCAGTGTTCCTGGTTTAGATTTGTTATCATGTAGTTGATCAAGAGTCAAATTATTCTTCTTCCTTTCACTCTTCTCAAGTAAAGAAACATAGCCCTAACTGTTATCAAGAGAAGAAGTGACTATTCACAAGAAGTGGATATGGTTTTATTTGGTCAATATTAGTTTATTGAAATAATTGTTGTTCTTCTTGATCCCATAGTTTCTGTTCATAGCTCTCAGTGTTTTTCTATAGCTATCTTACTACAGGTAATCTCTATTCATGTATGTCTGTTAGAAGGCTAAATATACTTTATTGTCTTGGTCCTAAACTTGTGAGCCATGGCCACTTTGGTAAATATTTATTTCCAAATATATTTATATTATGATTCATAACAGGAACAAAATAATAGTTTTGAAGTAGCAATGAAATAATTTTATGGCTTGTGGTCAACACAATATGATGAACTGGATTAAAGGCTCAGAGTATTAAGAAGGTTGAGAAGCTCTGCTTTGTTTAGTTACTCACCATTGTTTTATATATATATTCTTAGTTAATCTACAGCATCATTGTGAAGGATAGTAGTTCTGGGTTTTTACTGTGCTTTCTCACAGTTAGGCATAAGCACCAAGCACAACAACTCAATGTAAAAGTCAGTACCAATGGACCTCAGTACTATCATTCAATACTATGAAATGTAAATATCTCAAGTACTAGCTAGCTCTTAATAAAGTATCTTGAAAACATGTGGTAGAAAACAAAGTGACTAAATAACACAAATTCATTTCACTATGACTTGAAAATAATCATTTTCATACAAAAGACATTTTTAAAATGGCCAATTTTTACCGGGAAATTTGATTATTTTGTTGTTGGTATTGTTCATAAGGATTTCATTTATATCCACAGTGTATTAATCACTAAGCAGATTACCTGCATTCTTGGGAAATTCTGTAGTTTATTATTGGTCCTTAAAACATTTAAAATAAAACTCTTCAGTTATTTAATATGAGTGAGGTTTATAGTCAAGTGTGGTCAAGGACATAATTACCATCCTCCAAAAGAAAACATTCTTAGATTGAAAATACTAGAAAAACAATTATATTATTCTTACGGTGTTTTGAAGTCTCTTTATTGCCAGGTATTTCAAATAGAACATTCATTGTAGTTAACTCAAATGAAGGATATTTTAGCTTTTTTTTTTTTTAAACACAGCACTTTAAACCTAAAATGTAATACTAAAATATTTTAGTACATTATATTTTTATTTTCAAATGTTCCCCTTTATTCCAGTTTTCTGAACTATGTCATATTTCTCATGTTTGAAAAAGGTTAAGGATGTGATACATTGCTTTAATTAAAAAATCCTAAAAATTCCTAATCGGCTTTTCATACTTGGAGGATAATTTTGCTGAATACATATGTTTTTGTTAAATATCGTTCTCAATACTTTTAGTACTCCACTGTGTTTTATTTTTGCTCTCACACTCCCTAAGAAACATTTTAATGTAATTTTCACTCCTGTTCTTCTCTAGGAAAAGTGCTGGGCTTCTCTCTCTCTCTCTCTCTCTCACTCTCTCTCTCTCTCTCTCTCTCTCGCTCTCTCTCTCTCTCTCTCTCACACACACACACACACACACACACACACACACACACACACACACGCACACACACACACACACACACACACACACACACACCAAGAATTGAACTCAGTGCCTTTAATATGGTAGACAAGTGCTCTATCATTCAGCTATATCTCCACCTCCAGCATGGATGTTACATGTTTCTTTTCCAATAGTTTGTGACTCTCTGTAACCTCAATATAGTGGCAGATCAATGACATATTGATTACACATGGATTTTCATTTAATTTATCTTGTATCTTTCTCTGGAACTAGCAAGATTGACACCTATAGTAATTGTAAGCTTGGGTGGAAACAAGGAGAAGTTTAATCTTTTCAAATGAAATAGGTGTTTGAAGCTCGTTTTTAATTAATATAAAAGGAATTTCCAAGCACATATGAGTTGAAGGTGGTACCCATTGATATCTAGCCTTTACCAACATGAATAAATGTCTTAATTAAAAATATAGTAATCTTGGAGAAAATGAAATAATATGAAGAAGCTGGATCAATACAAATATGGAAGTAGGAGATCTGTGCATTTTCAAAAACTTAGGTATTATATAATCTTCATTAATATATACCATACTGAAGTGTGATTAATCTACAGGATTTTAGTATTTTCACATAAGATTAGCAGAAATAAGTTGTTACCATATTAATTGATACAATTATTAATATTTTCACTTACTGAGACAACTACCCAAGAAAACAACTTCAAGAGAGGAATGCTTTATATGGCTCAGAATATGGGTGGTGCCAGTTTATGGTCATTTGGTGTTGATGGTTCTGGTCTTCTGAAAAATTAGAAAAAGCATTGTGACATCAGGCAGCAAGTAAAAGAACAATACTGTTCATGTCATTGTGTTCCAGAAGAAAGAGATCTGTAAGAAGATATCAGTGATTTGACACTCTTTTTAAAAGCATTCTCTCAGTTTCCTAAACTAAGCTTTTTTATTTAAGCTTCACTTTTCAACATTTCTACTACCTTATTAAATGATGTCAACACCTGTAAATAATCTCATTATCATGTGAGACTCACTTTATATTCAAACCACAAACATCATAATTTATCATTTTCTTATTTTACTTAAGGTGTTCCAACTGACCCTTGGGAAGGATTTGATGAAAAAATACCATTTAGAATTCAATGCTCCAAAGTTTCTAATTCTCCACAAACTGTCCAGTTGTGGATTTCTGCATTAAATCTTATCAACTGCAAGAAGATACTTGCAGTTTAGTCTTTAATGGTAATCTCTGGGCCTAGCAATAGGTATTTGGGACTCATTTTATTGTTACATTCATTTAGCAGAATCATAGTAGTCAGAATACCACTAGGCCCATGGCTTACCCTTTTTAAAATACTCAAACTGATGATAAAGAATTTATTACAGTTATTACACTACTATTACATATTTGTCAGTTGAAGTTCAACACCTAATAGATTTCTATATAATTAAGAAACAATGATTATTCATTGAGAAATTGGATAAAATAAATAATAAAATTTTTTTCCAACATGTATGAATTTTGTGTTTTATTGTTACAACTAAAAAAATAGTATAAAGTTCTGCATGGTAATTCCACTTCTTTTTCATATATGGACTACATAAGTCCTACTTCTAACACATATATTTAACCTCTTAATATATCTTATATTTTCTCTTCTGATTTGTATTTTCTAAATTAAATGAAATAAAAAAAATTTAAAAAATTAAAAAAATAAATAAAATGAAATCACCCATTTAGATAAGCACTCCTCTACTATGTAGTCTCAGTTACAGGAATTTTAATTCCTAAACTATGTTTTTAATTGAAACTGGAAAAATTTATATAAAATTAAAATAACTTCTTATTTCTCTTTTACTTGAACATATGCCATGGATCCTATAACATTTCACTATAAATTATTCTTAGCATACAAGGTTTATTTTGCCTTATTCACAGCTAGTTTGGCCTCCTTCATTGTCACTACATTCCACAGTACAATTTAAATTTCCCATAATGAAAAAATCTCTTCAGATTTTAGTGGAAATATTTTGAGTTTTTTCTATATAACAAGATGT
Organism: Acomys percivali; assembly: GCA_907169655.1. NCBI lineage: Eukaryota > Metazoa > Chordata > Mammalia > Rodentia > Muridae > Acomys > Acomys percivali. Next base: position 63,703,455 of record OU015760.1, on the reverse strand, counting down.
TTGCCTTTGACTTGTTGTATTTTTCTTGATGTTGAGCTATGTCCCCTGTCTCTCTAGGCTGGTTGGTCAGTGGAATAGAATCAGAGTTCCAGAAATAAATCCACACACCTGCAAATATTGATTTTTGTCAAAAAAACAAATCCATAAAATGGGGGAAAAAGGTAGGATCTTCAACAAATGATGCTGGTCTAACTGTATGTCTACATGTAGAAAAATGCTAAGAGATTCATATTTTTCTCCCTGCAGAAAATGAAAGTCCAAGTGGATTAAAGACCACAACATAAAACCAGAGACGTAAATCTGTTAGAAGAAAGAATTGGGAAGGGAGTTGTTTATTTTAAAGGAGATAACATTGGTTAACTAAAGAAGAGGAGGGGCAATACTAGAGGAATTGTATTGAGTGAATATATATGATCAATATATAGACTATGAAATTCTCAAAGAAAGAACTCATTAAAAGAAATGGATGTCTGCCTAAAAATAGGCAGGCTTAGATGGCTGAACTCTGACAAGACAGGGTAAGCAAGTCCTCAATAGTTGCTGCCTCGAAAATTTGTCTGTCAGATATATTGGGCCAGAAGGCTGAAGAATATGCTCCAGTATTATAGAGAGTTTTGCGTGACTGTTTAGACAGTAAACTGTCTCTGTCATTTTTTTTTTTTTTTACTTTACACACTGCTAACCTGCGCTACTGTTCATTTAGGCACTAACGTCTCTGAGAGGGGTTGAACAAGAAAGTTGAATTTTAAAATCAAGCTTAGTTGGTTAGGGGATAAGATCTTTCAGATCAAGATAAAGGATTTAAGGTAATAGAGATGCGATGTGATAGGTATTGAATTTCATTCAGGAATTTAGACCCAAAAAGATAGGAAAGATTTCAACTTCAAGTTTGACAAATACAAATAGCCAAATCACTAGGAATGTAACATTTATATAATTCATGATAGTCTGATTATTCACCCTACTGTATGTAGTTTGTTTTATTCATGTTTAATAAAATAAATGTATATGTTAAAAATAAATAGAAGTCTCTTCACTCTTTTCCCTAAGAATATTTATATTAACAAACCATGATCTTTTATATGTTGCCACTGTCCCATGTTTGTATGTTGTTTTCATTTTCCTAACTTGCATACTCCTATTCAAAATTTAGTACATATCCATGAAACCTTATCACGTTTCTTATTATGTAATTGTCATTTTAAAAATATCTTATATGAGATAACACAAACATATTGTAAGTCTATGTAATGTTTATTCCTCCACCATGTTTTCTCTATGCCTTACTAATTTCTTAAGATGAGGAACAGCATTAGAAAATACTTTGCTTCTATTAATTTTGTCTTATATGCTAGCTAATTTTCTAGCTAGATATTAGTGTATAAGAGACAGCATTAAGTGTTTTAATCAAGGAAATTAAATTGCTTACTTATAATAACTTAATGAATAAATTATAAATTAATTACTTGCTAAAACAATGTACTCATAAATAATTTCACCATTGAATCACTTTCAAAACTTTTCAATAATATCCTGGGTAGCTGAAACCTTTTTTAATTTTCATATTAAAATTGAGACACTATCTACAGTACAGATAATTATTGCAATAATACTCTAAAAGTTCCTAATTATGAAAACTTGAACAAATTCCTTAACCTCTTGAATGTAAATTTTCTCTTGTGATAACTCATATATATAACTTAATGTAACTGCACTAACATGAGTTATATAATAAGTGATCATAATAATAATTACTATGGATTACTTTAAAACAAGTTGGTCATATATGTACACTCTTCCATATTTGTATTTCTCATATATGGAATTCTCTACATAAGTATTCTTGCAATTCTGGATGCATAATAACTGAAACAAAGCTAATTTATTGATGGTACATAGACTTCTGTCTTAACCATTTCCATAATGTGTACATCATGTTAAGTACTATAACATAACCTAGGCATGATTTAAAATGTATAGGAGAAAGTATGCTGACATTATGCAAATATTATGACTTTTTATATAAAACACTTGATAATCTTCTGAAATTGGTAATTTGAGGGAAGAGGTCATATAGACATTCATGCACATCAAGGAAAAACTATAACTGTTTTAGTTATGGTTTCTATTTCTGTAAAGAGATACCATGATCAAAACAACTCTTATAAGGAAAAATTTAATTAGGTTTGACTCAAAGTTCAGAGATATATTCTACTGTTATTTTGATGGGAGGCATAGCAGCACGTTGGCTAATGTGTTTCTGGAGAGGTACCTGAAATTTCTATTCTGGATTTGCAGTCAGCAGGAAAAGAAGGTAACACTGGACCCGTTTTGAGCTTCAGAAACCTCAGTGCCTTCTCCAGTGACATACTTCCTCAAATAAGGTACACCTACTCCAACAAGACAACACCTCCCAATAGTGTCATTCCCCATGAGCCTATAGAGGCCATTTTTATTTAAACTACCACAGCAACCTCAAAGTGTTTGGATATTTTGTTGACAGCTTGAAAATAATCTAAATGAAAAAATTATCATTTTCTTTTTCGAAGAATCAGGATGTGTAAATTTAGATTAGTTTTACGAGAAAAAAAATAATGAAGTGTGGGTGGTTATTTCATCCAAGAAGGAGGGGCGACAAACAGTTGTGGGGACTACAGTCTAAAATAAATCCTAACAAAGGACTGAGATCTAATCAGAAAATCACAGAATGAATTCTTTCCTTCTACATCTTACCACAATTCAAACTGCATTTCCTGTATAATAAGATGTAAGAACTACAAGGGTCAAAAAAAGTAAAAATTGTTACCACATAAAACTGTAGCCACATAACATTTTATACACAGAATAATGGATAATAAAACATGCACAAAATGCTCCATTAACAGCTTCTTTACTTCTGTTGTAGTCAGGGATCTCTCATGAAAGAGAATTCTTAAAATATAAAAAATATGGGTTTATTATAGTATCTTACAGGCTGTGGTCTATATAGTCAACATGGCTTCCTCCTGGTGAAAATGCAAAGAATTTGGTAGGTCTTTGTCAGAACAATATAATTCCAAGAATGGAGTCAAAAAATGAAAATTTTGATTGCTTTTGAGAAAACTCCAAAAACAAAAGAGTTTTGTAACTGCAGGCTTTTTTTTTAAAACATGAGATTGTGCTTGGAATGTGCTTTTGTGCTCCTCCCGTGGATAGTGAATCCATGGGGGTGAGTTTGCATTAGATTATTCTTTACAAATAATATTGGGCTTTTATTTATATGGCTCCAAATAAAACATTTTGGCCACGTTCTGTTGTCCTTGTGATTAAATACAGATTGAACTCATGAGAAGTTTACTCATGAGACCCTTTTTATCTTTCAGTGGTATAAATTGTCTGATACTCTGAATAAGGTTGGCAATAAGTTGATCTAATTAAGAAAATCTCTCAGTTGTTTGGGTTTTGTTTGATTCCAGATGAGGTCAAGATAGGAAAGAAATTTATCCATCACAATCTTTTTTCTCCTTACCAAAATCATAATGTTGGAGTTCATCAAATGAAGACAAGACAAATGTTAAGTTAAATGTTAGGATTAAGAGAGAAAAGAAATATAAATGATTAATATTTAATAAATTACTTAAATTAAAATGATCAATAAGCTTGGAATTTTACTGGGAATATGTATAACATTCAAAAATAATGGCTAATATAAGTAGAATGAAACTGCAAAAGATTCAAGAAGTAACACTCTACTATAAATTTATGATTCAAAAGTAAAAGCAAAAATATCAAAGAAATTGAAGATATATCTATAGAAGCTTTATATATTTAAATACAGTATCAAATAACATGGAAAATACTGTCTATAATCTCTAAAAAATTATAGGATAATTCAAAATGTACAAAATATATACCATCCTTGTATCCTGGGAACAATATAAGGAGAGAGGAACAAGAATATTTGAGCCATTGTTTAAAAAACACACACAAGACAAAGCTAATGAAGTTACAATTCTCAAGAACTGTACAAGAAAAATCAAAGATAAGCTTCTTAAAATTATATATCTCAACTTTCATATATTCTAGACCAATTTATGTGTTGAAATCTAATTACCAAGAAGATTATGTCAAGAATTAAGAATCTGGCCTTTGAGTCGGGCATGGTGGCACACACCTATAATCCCAGCAGTTGGGAGGCAGAGGCAGGCAGATGTCTGTGAGTTTGAGGACACCCTTGTCTACAAAGCTAGTACAGGACAGCCAAGACTACACAGAGAAATTCTGTCTTGAAAAACCAAAAAAAAAAAAGAAAAAGAAAAAGAAAAAGGACCAATTCTGCCTTTGGAAGGCAACTAGGTCACATGGACTGAGATCCTTTTAATTAAAAGAAAAGGGAAGCTATATTTGTCCTTTCTACCACTTGAGGCCATGGCAACAAAATGACATTGTGGAACTAGTAAGGGGACCTCACAAGAAAATGAATGTGGTTGTGCCCCAATCTTGAATTTATTAGTCCAGAGAAACGTGAAAAGAAAATTTCTATTTTAATTTAAGTTTTATTTATGGATCTCCATGCGTTTATATGCATATGCATGTGGGTACTCACAGAGGAAAAAGGAAGATATGGATTTCTGTGGGTCTGCTTTACAGTTTTGAAGCATTTGATATGGTAGCTGTGTAACAATGCATGCCACAAAATGGAATATTCAAACATTAACAGTAAATCGCTTTGCAACAATTATGCCTTCCTGTTAATTGATCATTTTTTAAAATATTGAACTATTTTTTTTGTTTTCCATGTTTTTTGTTTTCTTGACATCTAGAAACAATCCTTGGAGAGAGATGATTCAGCCATTTGGCCTGTTTTTTTTTTTTTTTCAATTTTAAATTTATTCACTTTACATACCCATTGTAGCTCCCTCTCTTGTCTCCTCCAAGCCCTAATTTCCCTCCCTCTTTCTCTCTATGCATCTCTCCTAGTCATCAGAAAGAGGGAGACCATCTTCCCTACCAAATGATCCCAACTTATCAAGTCTCCTTAGGACTGCCTGAGACCTCTTCATCTGTGGCTTAAAAATAAAATCTTCTCATCACATAATAACCAAAACACTAAATGTAAAGCACACGAAAATATTAATATCTGCAAGGGAAAAGGTGAAGTAACCTATAAGGCAAACCTATCAGAATCACACCTGATTTCTTAGCAGAGACCATAAAAAACATAAGCGTCTGGGCAGATGTCTTGCAAACATTAAGAGAAAACAGATGACGTTCCAAACTACTATACCCAGAAAAGTCTCAATCATCATAGATTAGGAAAACAAGATATTCCACTACAGAACAAAATTTAAACAAACCCATCCCTACAGAAGATAAAAGGAGGAAAATTCTCACCCAAAAGGTTAATGACACCAATAAAACAACACAACAAAACAAAACAACAACAAAAAACAAAAGCAAAAACAAAACCGACCAACACTAACAGCAACTATAAGAAACACAGGATACAAATACAATCACTACAGCAAAACTAAAAGTAGACAAGCATGCAAACAAATTACCACAACCAACATCAAAATAGAAGGAATAAACTGTCACTGGTCATTAATATCTTTCAATATCAATGGACTCAACTCTCCAGTAAAAAGACACAGAATAACAGAATGGATATATTTAAAAGACCCACCATTTGGCTACACACAAGAAACACACTTCAGCTACAAGGATAGGCACTAACAGAGACTAAAGGACTGGAAAAAGTGTTCCTAAGCAAAAGGAACAAAGAAGCAAGCTGTAGTAACCATTCTAATATCTACTAAAATATTTTCAAATAAAATTAATTAAGAGATACAAGGAAGGACACTTCATACTCAAAGGAAAAAATCCACCAAGATAACATTTCAATTCTGAACATCTATGACCCAAACAAAAGGGCAACAACATTTGTAAAAGAAACATTTGTAGGTAAGAGTGGGGAGATGGAAGGACCAGGTTGGATTGGGAGCTCTGCAGGGAGACCATCAAGACCAGTGAATCCAGACATAGGGGACCCTGAACAAACTGATGCACCAAGCAAGCACAATGCATAGAGAGAACATACACCCCTGCTCAGATGTAACCAATTGACAGCTGATTCTCTTGTTGGGGGAGAAAGTGAGGAAAGTGCAGCTGAACCTCTGACATGAACTCTGATGCCCATGATTGGATCACTGCTCCTTGGTAGGAAGGGGTTGCAGGGTACCCTAATCATACCTGATAGGCTATGGCCAGACAGAGGAATAGGAGGTCCCTCCCCTGTCATAGGGCTATTTGAGGGAAATAGGACAGAAGAAGGCGGGAGGGTGGGAACAGGAAGATAAGAGCAAAAGTATAATAACCAGGAGGTAATGTGATAAATTATATAAAAAATTTTCTTTTCCACCTTTTGGCTTTTATATGTTTAGGAGACCTATACTATCTTAGTCATTGTCAGTTTGTATCCTTGTTTTTTGTTTTGTTTTATTTTCTGTCTTTACTAGTAAGCTTAGATCTTTCTTTTCTTTCTTTGATACTCTCTCTTTATTTCCAAGTATGTAACCTAATCTTTATTCAAATTCATGATACACATGCTTGTGGATCCTGAATAGAGAAATGCTACTAAATATAAAAAAGTGCTTCTTGTAAGCAAAATATTATTGTGACTTGTTTTTGTATTTATCTTTCTATATATTTACATTAATTATTTAAATCTTTATATATATATATATATATATATATATATATATATATATATATATTCACTGTGCAAGTATGGTGACCCTGGATGTCAGAAGATAACAGGAGATATCCTAAAAATGGAGCTATGGTTGGTTGTGGACAACTATGTGGGTGCTGGGAATAGAATTTGTGTCCTCTTGAAGTTTAGTCAGTGCTCTTGATTGTTAGCCATCTCCCCAACCCTGTATTCTGTATTTTTAACTAGGGAATTTTGTTCATTTAAATTATCTTTGATAGGTTTATCCTTGATAGGTAAATATTTATTTGTTTCATGTTTAAAACTTTTTAAAATATTTATTCTAGTTCTTGCCAGAGCAATAAGACAACAAAAGGAGATCAAGGGGACCTAAATGGGAAGGAAGGAAATCAAATTATCTCTATTTGCTGATGATATTATAGTGTACATAAGTGACTCCCAAATTTCCACCAGAGAACTCCTACAACTGATAAATACCTTCAGCAAATTGGCTGGATACAAAATTAACTCAAAAAAGTCAGTAGCCTTTCTATATGAAAAACATGCAGAGGAAAAAAATTAAGAAAGATACACCCTTAACGATAGCCACAAGCAATATAAAATATCTAGGAGTAACTCTAACCAAGCAAGTGTAGGACTTGTTTGAAAAAAACTTTACATCTCTGAAGAAAAAGACTGAATATGAAATCAAAAGATGGAAGGATGTCCCTTGTTCGTGGATCGGGAGAATTAACATAGTAAAAATGGCCATCTTACCATAAGCAATTTACAGATTCAATGCAATCCCTATCAAAATACCTACACAATATTTTAAAGACACTGAAAGATCAATTCTAAACTTCATACGGAAAAACAAAAAAAACCAGAATAGCAAAAACAACCCTATACAATAAAAGATCCTCTGGAGGAATCTCCATTCCTGATCTCAAGCTGTACGATAGAGCAACAGTAATTAAAACGGCCTGGTACTGGTACAGCAATAGGCCGGTAGATCAATGGAATCGAATCAAAGACCCAGAAATGAATCCACACATATATGGTCACTTGATTTTTGACAAAGAAGTCAAATCTATTCAATGGAAAAAGGATAGTTTCTTCAACAAATGGTGCTGGTCTAACTGGATGTCTACAATTGGACCCATATTTGTCACCATGAACAAAACTGAAGTCCAAATGGATTAAAGTCCTCAACCTAAAACGAGAGACACTAAATCAGTTAGAAGAAAAAGTGGGGAAGAACCTGGAATACATTGGCACAGGAGACAACTTCCTGAACAGAACTTCTTATGTTGCTCTTTATGTTTTTGTTGTTGGATATTTTAAGCTATCAATAAAGCTTGATAGTTACTTCTATTTTTGTTTTATATGTTTACTCTTTTACCATATTATTGGTAGTTATATTTTACTTGTTTTGGCATCTAAGCATCTCTTAGTTATATTGGTAATGAAACTCTTCAGACTTAATTTTTTTAGAAATATTTTTATTTCTCAATCAATTCTAAAGCTTAAGTTTGATTATGTACTTGGTTTTTCATTATTTTATTTCAAAATTTGAATCATTTTATTCAAACTTTTCTAAACCTATGGAATTAAATCAGCTATTCTAGTGGCAATTTTTAAAAATGTAACTTAGTGCTTTAATATGTTAATTGTGTGGATGCATCCGCATTACATCCAGAAAGCAGAGAATGGAGATTGTCAATAACCTGGTAACTTTTTTTTTCTATTTGTAGGGATAGACCTCAACCTAATTCCTCAGAATCTTCCCTCCGTAGACTATTACCCATAATCAGGGAGATGTCACATGTATTTTATGGCCTGCTGGCCTTTATGTTATTGCTTAGAGAGTACATTCAATTCTCGGACTGTTAGCTATAGAACCTACACTTAGGGTTACCTATACTTTGTAAAAGAGTTTCTGTGTAGTCACAGCTTACTCTTTATTGTGCAATTGGAATTGGAATAACTGTTACCTGAAACCTTTCCTTAATTGTACTGTTTTAAATATGTTGACAATAAACCACTTGGATATGGGTCTCTGCATTCTTTCTCCCATTTACTGCTGGAGGAAGATTCTCTGATAACAATTGGACAAGGCACCAATCTATGAACATAACAGAACTTCATTAAGAATCATTTCATTGATTTTTTTCCATGTCATTACTGTTTCTACCTTAGGTCTCTGGGCTATTGACTCTCCAGTTCCTGGCCAGCACGACATTATAGGTCATGGGCCTCTTCTCCTGCCATAGTCTTCAAGTTAAATTAGATATTGTTTGGAAACTCCCATAAGTTCTGCACAACTGTCCCAGATCTTTTGTAGGCAAGACAGACTCTAAGTCAAGGGTTTTGAAGTTTGGATGATGTCCATATTTCTCTTTTCATAACCTGCAGAGTACAAAACTAAACAAATATAATTCAGTGAAAAGTTGAAATAAGCCCAAATGGTAACTCTGAAAAACATATTTGTAATAACTTAATATAGATTGCATAGATTGTATATATATGTGTGTGCTTTTGTGTGTGAGAGAGACAACAATTAATTTAAAAAGCAGCCATAAATTTGAAAGGGAGAAAGATATTTTATCTAAAAATTAAAAGAAAAAAAAAGGAACTAATAAGTGACACTGGTTCTCCAGGAGTACAACTATGTGTGAGAATACTGCTAAAATAATCTATATAAATCCATTCTGTAAGCAACATCATACTTATTTTCAGGAATACAATGTCAAATAAAAGAAGAAATACACATGAATATATATTTTCTTACAAAGTTTACAATTTTATAAATTTTGTATATAAAACAACTTCAGTCTTCTGTTATGCTCCTGTTTTTAATGACAAAAGTTATGTTTCTCTGATCACTGTGAAATTTCATAGAGGTGGAGAGTCATGACTTAAGGATTTTACAAAAATGGTAATTTTATTGTACATTTATAAACTCTAAGAACTCAAGATTGCCACAATGAAAGGAGCTAGCAAATAAAAAAATTAAAGTATAATATGGAATACTAATTACCTTGGTTGACCTGTATATACCAACTGATAGTCAAATGCTAAGTGCTCAGCTATGAAAAAATATTTACAAGTATCATTATATGGAATGAGTGATATATAGATATGAATGCAATACCATTAGTGAAAAAAGAGGCCAGGAATTGGAAGGAAAACGGGAGAGATTATATGGAAGGGTTTAGAGGAAGGAAAGGGAAAGGAAAAATGTTCTAATTATAATTTCAAAACCATTTTACTCAAATAGGCAGAAACTCAGGGATAGAATCGCAGGACAAGGCATCTTAAAAGAGTCTATATGATCTACAGGATGTTACTAATATCTCAACTTTCCTTTTTTTTGTAGTTATACTATTGTTGGCTTGCTATATTCAATAAATATCATTTATTCTCTTTCACATTCTTTTACATTGGGTCTGAAATGTGAGTACATTTTTACATGGTGTGCATATTTTTGCATCTCACATGCCACATGCAAACACTTTTTATATTTTTGTTTTTTAAAATAAACTATTGATTGCAAATAAGTAAAATCATTCTTGGTTAATAAACATTATATAAATGATTCATTGACTGCCTTTAAAAACTGAAAGTATGTGCCCATTTTATATTCTAGCTCATGTCTAATAATGGTATACATCTCTGAGGTTTGCTCTTTATATATGTAGTGAGTGATGGGAACAATTCCTTTTCAATAGTAACATAATTTGATATGGGGGTTTCTAATGTATTTTTTTCATTCAGTCACAAATGAAGAGACTTTATTCCCTCCTCATTTCTTTGTCTTTTTTTGCACTTAATCACTAGTTTTTATTTTATTTTTTAAATTTTATTTTATTAATTTCTTCTTGTTACATCTCAATGGTTATCCCATCCCTTGTATCCTTCCATTCATCCCTCCCTCCCATTTTCCCCTTATTTGCCTCCCCTATGACTGTTCCTGAGGGGGATTACCTCCCTCTGTATATGCTCATAGGCTATCAAGTCTCTTCTTGGTAACCTGCTTCCTCAAGACCCAGCTATTCCACTCCTTGGAATATACCCAGAAGATGCTCTGGCGCACAACAAGAAATTTTGCTCAACCATGTTCATAGCAGCCTTATTCATAATTGCCAGAACATGGAAACAGCCGAAGTGTCCCTCAGTAGAAGAATGTATAAAGAAACTGTGGTACATATACACTATGGAATACTACTAAGCTATTAAAAACAAGGACTTCCCGAAATTTGTGGATAAATGGATTGAGCTAGAAATGATCATAATGAGTGAGTTAACCCAGAAGCAGAAAGACTCAAATGGTATATACTCACTTATATCTGCATACTAGCCCAAGGGGCGTGTCCCACGAAAGCCTTTATTTTATTTTTTTATTAATTTATTCTTGTTACATCTCAATGGTTATCCCATCCCTTGTATCCTCCCTTTCTTCCCTCCCTCCCATTTTCCCCTTATTCCCCTCCCCTATGACTGTTCCTGAGGGGGATTTCCTCCCCCAGTATATGCTCATAAGCTATCAAGTCTCTTCTCGGTGACCTGCTGTCCTTCCTCTGAGTGCCACCAGGTCTCCCCCTCCAGGGGACATAGTCAAATGTGAGGCACCAGAGTACGTGAGAAAGTCATATCCCTCTCTCCACTCAAGTGTGGAGACTGTCCTGACCATTGGCTAGATCTGGGTAAGGGTTTAAAATTTACCGCCTATATTGTCCTTGGCTGGTGCCTTAGTTTGAGCGGGACCCCTGGGCCCAAATCTGCCTATCATAATGTTCTACTTGTAGGTTTCTAGGACCCTCTGGATCCTTCTACTAACCCTTCTCATTTCTTTAATTTAACATTTAAATAATCTCAACGTTATATACTCAGTCAAATGTGGTAGATAATTAACAGTGAAAAAATAGTCCATTATCCCTTAGACATTAATAAATAATAAAGAACATAGACTTTGAACAATTTCTAAAATTGTGAAGGCTTTGTAAGTGTAGTAAATAGAATTCAATTTCTGACATCATAAAAGACAGGCAAAAAGTCATATTTAATTTGAGATAGAAAGTAAGTAGAGGTTTCAGATATGTGAAACTAGGTGAAATTGAAATGTATAAAGTTCCAAGCAGGAGTACTTTATTGTAACAATTATCAGATATGAAATACGTATGGCACGTTCAAGATTATGAAAATCAAGGTAGTTTTATGGCATTAAAAACCTTGAGCTTTGTTTGTTGAGATGGCTCAGCAAGTAAGGAAACTTGACAGGCAAAATTGTGACCTGATTTTAATCACAGTGATACATACGAAGGTAGAAAGAGAGAACCCATTCTATGAATTTATCCTCTGTTCCCAATATTCATTCCTAATCATGTACCTCCACTTACCTCTAAAATACAGCAATAATAAATCTTAAAAGACGGGGAACCTCAAGCCACCACGACTGCGGTACCCACTGCCTGCAGAACACTGAGCCAAAACGTTCCTGAGGGAAACCAAATGGAATATCTTTTTCACTGGCTGTAGCTTCCAAGGCGTTTACCACATTGGCATGGCCTCCTGCCTCTGAGAACACGAGCCCTTCCAGGCGGCCAATGCCATGCACATCCATGGTGCCTCAGTAGGAGCACTTACTGCCATGGTGCTAGTCACTGGGGCCTTCCTTGATGAAGCAGGTGCCAACATTATTGAGGTGGCCAAGGAGGTCTGGAAGTGGTTCTTGGGCCCTCTGCACCACTCCTTCAGCCTGGTGCAGATAATCTGTGGCTGTCTACTAAAACTGTGCCTACTGATTCCCATGAACATACCAGTGGACACCTGGCCATCTCCCTGGCTCATGTTTCAGATGGAGAGAAAGTCATCATACTTCATGTTAGCTCTAGGAATAAACTTATCCAGGCCAGTGTCTATAGCACTTTTATCCCAGTGTACTGTGTCCTTATCCCTCTTTCCCTCCAAGGGGTGCACTATGTGGATGGTGGCATTTCAGACAGCTGTCCACTTTATTAGCTGAAGAACACAATCATGATGTTCTCAATCGAGAGTGACATCTGCCCACAGGACAGCTCCACCAACGTCCATGAGCTCCTTGCCACCAATACCGTGCACAATCGCTGCAGCCTCTTGAAGGCTCTTTACCTGCTAGAGGCCATGGTTCACAGAGAGATGTGCAAACAGAGCTACAAAGATGGATTTCGATTTCTTAGGAGAAATGGCCTACTGAACAAACCCAACCCCTTGCTGGCGCTGCCTCCACTTGTCCCCTATTAAAACAACACAGAGGAGGCTGCTGTGGCTGGGGAGAGGACTGGAGAGGAAGACCAATTGCAGAGCAATGGAGAAGATCGAATTCTAGTGCACCTGCCTGCCAGACTTAATGAGGTCCTTCTGGAGACCTGTTATGGAACCTAAGGACCTGATGACCACTCTTTCCAACATGCTGCCAGTGCACTTGGTGACTGCCATGATGGTCCCCTTTACTCTGCCATTGGCGAGTGCAGTGTCCTTCACCATCCACTTGCTGGAGTGGATGCCTGATGTTCCTGATGATATCTGGTGTATGAAAGAGCAGATAAGTAGCATCTGCCAGTATTTGGTGATGAGGGCCAAGAGAAAATTGGGCAACCATCTGCCTTCCAGACTATCTGAGCAGATGCAAGCAGTTTGAACCCAATCTCTGCCCATTGTGCCACTGTCTTGTGCCACGTATAGTGAGGCACTGTCCAACTGAGTATGAAACAACCTTTCACTGGGAGACTGGCCAAGTGGGAGGAATGCCAGCATCAGCGACTGCTGGGTCTCTTCTGCACCAACTTGGCTTTCCCTCTGGATGCCTGGCATATGAGCATACCTGCCAGCCCCACCTCCACAGATCCTGCCACCCCAACTCATTCACCTGGCCTCCCACCTTGTTGAAAAGCATCATTTCCACCTTGTCATAGCTACCAGCCAAACTTACCTTATAGCACTAAGAGGAGCCTTGGAGCAGAATAAGTCCCTGTGCTCAGGCTCTTCCCCTTACATGCTGTAGAATGAGGACATAGGACTCTGCACAGCTGCAAGGGGAGGGGGTTGATGTAAAACCTTTTACTAGCCATTCACTATGCTACTACAAGTGTGGAGGGATGAGGAGTAGTGCTCCTCCAAGGCCAAAGAGCCACTCCTCTTCACCTATGCCTTACTCCCCTCCTGCCCACCACATTTTCAGTGGAGGGTCAGTCTTAAGAACTCCACATCTGCTGCTTCTTCCTGGTTTTCAAGTTTCCTTGCACTGTGGAAAATTATTCATTTTTGCTGAAGCAGACAAAATAAAAGCCACAGCTCAGCTCTTGCCTGCCACACACAGAAAAAAAATCATAAAAGACATTTATTTACAAAAATTAAATATATTGAGCTCAGGCTCACTATTGAATATAGCAAAGGAATGTGTCTGGAAGATAGCCATTTACAGATATTGTTGTGTAAGACGCTACATGAAAAGAACAAAAACACAGAGGAGAATTCTAGGTAATTTCAACTTATGAATAATAAGAAAAGTGAAATGTTGCAGTATATTGGTCAAATTATACACCTTGAGATTGTGTTGTTTACTAGAAATATCTGCTTTTAGTTGTGTGGCTCAGCCCTAGCACATACCTTTAATCTTAGAAATATCTGCTTAAATATGGTAAAGAAGAGTAAATAAAGTCAACCATAGGTCAATAGGCAGAGCAAGCAATCACTTGACAGAGAATGAACATAGAAGAAAAAAACAGAGAGTAAAAAGAAGTAAGGAAGACAGAGTTGTATGGAAAGTGCACTCAGTTTGAGGAATTTGTTTTTGTTTTTGTTTTTGTTTGGTTTGGTTTGGTTTTTTTCAGATGGTGTAGGAAGGTTTGAGCCTATGCTTATTTTCTGAAATATTTTCTGTAGTTTTTCCTCTAGTAGTTTTTATATTTCAGGAATTCCATTAATGTTACTGATTCATTTTATGCAGGATAAATTATTATCTAATTTCATTCTTACTAAAGGGAATGTCTTTTCTTTAAAATATACTTCTGGCATTTTTAGGCAAATATATATGGCTTTTGTAGTGAAGGTTAACATCTGTGTTCTCCATTATTTTTCTTTGGTCTGAAATCTGATTTTTGCTAGCAAAATGATGGTTTTGTTCTTATAGAAGCCAACATCTTTAGATCAAAGACACTGCAGAATACTAGTTGATTCTCCATTTTAATAAGTAGTGCCACAGAAATAATTGAATTGATGCATAGTTAAAATTACTTTTTAAAACATTAGTGCGTTTTGTAAACTAAATTTAGACATATACTGAATATAAGGCAAATCCTTAAATATGATGTGTGTTCCTTTCATTTAAAATTGTGAATGGAGAAAGTGAGCTTGGTAAATGGCTCAGATGGATTTTTTGTTATTTTATTATATTTTTTATTATTTTTCTTTTTTAAAATATACATTTATATTATTACACATAAATACAATAAACTGTCTCTAGCAAGAAAAACCATAACAATCAGGAATTATATAAATGCTATATTCGTAGTGTTTTGCCTATTTGTTTTTTGTTTTTTTTGTGTTAATTTTAATTTTTTACATATACATTTATATTTTTAAACCTGTATACAATAGATTACCTATAACAAGAAGAACTTTGACACAATCAGGAATTATATAAATGTTAAATTTTTAGTGTTTTGGCTATTTGTATTTAACATCCTTGAAGAAAATGCCTTTCCTATCTTGGTGCATTTAATTTCTGAATGTAAAGTAATCTCCATCACATATTGTCATTATCAACTTAAAACATCTATCTAGACCTAAAAACATCTTAACCCCTAAACAACTTAACATTATTGTAAAACTAAGTTACCTGTTCTTCAACTCCATCAGAGAATTGAGAAGGAATAAACTTTATAACCTGAGTATGCTGGGAGTGAAGTTTAGTAGCTTTCCAAATGAGAAGATGATAGAGACAGTTGCTATGTGAATAGTCACCCAAATCTCTCTATAATGTTGAAGCATCCTGTTTGGCCCTCTGGCCCAATGTATCTGAAAGACATATTTGTGAGGTAAGAACAGTTGATGACTTGCTAACCCTTTCTTGGCAGAGTTTGGCCATTGACTCTGCCTGCACCCAAGCTTGCCCTTTTGTAGGCAGAATACTGTCTGTGGTAGAAATGAGGACATTTTGCTCAGTCTCTTGTTTGCCACATTTGAAACCATCTCCATAAGGAAGTTCTTTGATGTTCATCGTACTCTTTGTACTCAGCTAAGTGTTGCCAAGAGTTAACCTGTCTCATTGTCAGTGACTCTTTAAAATAATAAAAACATTTGTAAATGCCATATTCTGTATGTCTCTGGGATTTTTGAAGACCTTACCTAACTATCCTGCCTTATCTTCCTATAGAATCATATCTATCTGCTGTATCTAAGATGTATATTCTTGTGATAAAAGTAGACTATCAATTGACATGACAATGATTTGTTAAAATAACAATTAACTTCATATAACTTATTTATCCTAAACATCCTACAATAGCACTTTTAATGTATTGGAAGTAGACCTTGTATTAAAATTGAGTTATACAGGTTTAATACCTCATATTAGAGTGGAAATATATGTATATATGTAGAGGAAAAATATAAAACATCAGACCTCAGCTCATTCAGTGTCATCTGTACTACAGGTAATATCTTCCGCTGTGTCCTGGAAAGGCTACTCTGCCCTGGGGGGAGTATTTAATATGAGGAGGCCTGAGTCCATGTCAGAAGTAGTGCCTACTCCCATTATTGTTGGACCCACAATGAGAGTGCTGCTTATCTACTACATTTCAGCACAAGGTCTAGGTCTACATCAAACATGGATCTTGTTTGGCACATCAGTCACTGTACTATAATGTGGTTATCCTGAAATAAGTACTTAACATCCACTTACGAGTGAGTATATGTTCTATATATTATATCATATATATACATAGTGTTAAGTATAATCTTATATTTGAATTCTATACCACTGTATCTAGAACTTATATTGCATCTATATACAAAATTCTATATCAGTGAATTAAAAATATCTTGTGAGTGAAAATTGAGGCATTAAGTTGAGGAGTAGATTCACTAATCTACTTTTTGTTCTATCTTCCCTGTATATTTCTGTATTTCCCCCTTCTTTCTTTTCAATCTCTTTCTCCAAACAGGATGTCAGTGTCCACTAAGCTGTGAGGAATGCATCTAGTCATGTCTGATCCAATTTAAAGTGAATGTTTTGACATTCTTTGTGTCGCAAAACTGCCTGAATACTTGGTCTGTGTTTTCTTTACATTTCTATTGCTGAGATAAACTTCGTGTGTGTGTGTGTGTGTGTGTGTGTGTGTGTGTGTGTGTGTGTGTGT
>OU015760.1:63666142-63686354 GCA_907169655.1 Acomys percivali | reverse complement strand
TGTGTGTGTGTGTGTGTGTGTGTGTGTGTGTGTGTGTGTGTGTGTGTATAATAAACTTACATTTGAATTCTATACCACTGTATCTAGAATTAAACTTATTTTGCATCTATATACAAAATTCTATACGAGTAAATTAAAAACAAGCTGGTGAATGACAATTGAGACATTTAGTTGAGGAGTAGATTCACTAATTACTTTTTGTTCTATCTTCTCTATCTATTTCTATATTCCTCCTTCTTTCTTATAACTCTTTTCCCCAAACCTAAGAATGTAAGATGAAGGAAAAGAGAGACATCACTGGTCTAACCTTGTTTTCTTTCTAAATAAGACCTATAATAACTTGTAACCAACTTACATTGGTAATAACCTTCTGTAGCCCAAGAAAGCAACCAAAACCTACCCGATCTTCCTTAATGGAAATGGGATGTCATTCCCTTAAAGTTTCTTCCAACTGATTTGGAATGAATAATACCATTGTAGGGGCCCAAATAAAATTAGAGAAAAGGTTAAACAATCTAGGAATGGAATGTGTGGTCCATTTTCTAAATGTTGTGAAATCCCAGGCTTAGTTAGCATCCTGTGTGGGACAGTCAGAAATGCTGGATGAATTGAGATTGGAATATTTCTTAGAAAGTATGCTGGGAGCTGTCTTGTTCTGGTGAGGAACAGCAATTGAAGCAACTGTTGCTGGAACATAAAGGATACAGGATGTCAGTGTCTAGCATGCTGAGAGAAATGCATCCTGTCAGGACTGATCCAATTTCAGTGCCCAATTGTTTCATTCTGAAAGCATATAATTTCTCACAATTATTATATAGTCCAAAAATTATAAGTGTATAAGGTGTGTGCGATGCACAGAACAATTAAGGCTGGTTTTCTGCTCTTTGTATGAGCAGAAAAAAAGATATCTATAAATCTTCATTCATGATATATAAAGAATGTCATCTAAGTTTTGGTTATGTATTTGATAACCTTGAAAAAATATCTTTCCTATCTTGGTGAGTCTAAAATTCTGAATGTAAATCAATATTTATTATACTTCATTTTTATCACCTTAAAACATTTATCTAGAACTAAAAATATCTTAACACCTAAACAACTAAGCTTACTTGTAAAACTAAACTATCTGGTCTTCAACCACATCAGAGACTTGAGAACTAATAAAACTATCTGAGTATACAGGAAGTGCAGATTAGCAGCTTCCAATATGAGGAAATGATAGAAACAGTTTGCTGTCTGAACAGTCACCCAAAACTCTCTATGATGTTGTAAAATCATCTTCAGCCTTCTAGTCCAATATACCTGAAAGATATTGATAAGTATTAAAAGTTAATTATTAGTTGCTCAAAACATGGTCATATCAATTACTATTCTACTTCTATCACAACATTATACATCCTAGGTTTAACAGATAGATATGATTCTATAGATAGATATGGTAAAACAAAACAGGTTTCAAAAACATCAGAGAACTACAGAATATGGCATTTAAAGATAGAACTCTTGTATTCCTAAGCATGATAGTATACGTAAGTGACCCTAAAAACTCTACCAAGGAACTTTTGCAGTTGATTAACACATTCAACAAAGTGGCTGCATATAAAATTCACTTAAAAAATCAGTAGCCCTGCTGTATACTAATTACAATCAGGCTGCAAAGAAACTAGGGAGACCATACCCTTAATAATAGTCACAAATGGTAAAGTATCTCGGTGTAATTCTAACCAAGCAAGTGAAAGACATATGAAAAAAACTTTAAGCCTCTAAAGAAAGAAATAAGAGCTATCAGAAGTTGGAAAGAACTTCCATGTTCACGAATCAGGAGAATCAACATAATAAAAATGGCCATTCTACCACAGACAATTTATAGATTCAATGAAATTCACATCAAAGTCCAAGACAATGCTTTACAGATCTTGAAAAACCAATTCTCAACTTCATATGGAAAAAAAGAAGAGCTAAAGCAATCCTGAAAATTAAAAGATCTTCTGGAGGAATCTCCATGCTGGATATCAAGGTGCACTATAGAGCAACAGTAATTAAAAAAGCATGGAACTGGCATGGAAATAGGCTCGTTGACCAGTAGAATCAAATTGAAGTCCTAGAAATAAACCCACACACCCATGGGCATTTGATTTTTGACAAATATGTCAAATCCATACAATGGAAATAAGATAGCATCTTCAACAAATGGTGCTGGTATAACTGGATATCTACATGTAGAAAAATGCAAATAGATCCATATTTTTCACTATTTATAAAACTAAAGTCCAAGTGGATTAAAGACCTCAACTTAACCAGACACCCTAAATCTGTCTGAAGAAAAATGGGGGAGAGTATTGAACTAATTGTTACAGGATACAACTTCCTGAACAGAACACTAACAGCCCAGGCTCTAATGTCAACAGTTAATAAATGGGGCCTCAGGAAACTGAAAAGTTCTATATGGTAAAGAAAACAGTCACTAGAACAAAATGGCAGCCTACAGACTGGGAGAAGGTCTTCACCAAGCCTATATCTGACAAAGGGCTAATATGCAAAATATATAAAGAATACAAGAAATTAAACTCCACCAAACCTAATATCCCAATGAAAAAATGGGGTAGAAAGCTAAATCTAAACAGGGAGATTTAAACAGAGGAATATAGAATGCCTGAGAAACACTTAAAGAAATGCTTAACATTTATCCCAAGAATAGATATTCTAGGTCTAACAAATAGATATGATTCTATAGGTACATAAGGTAAAATAGTTAAATAAGGTCATCAAAAGAATCAGAAACCTACATAATATGGCATTTATAAAAGTTTTTATTATTCTAAAGATTCTTTGACAAAAGACATTTTAACTCCCGGCAACACTTAGTCTACCTTAAAGAAGATAATGAACATAAAAGAACCTCCTTATGGAGGTGACTTCAAATGTGGTAAACAAGCCACTGGGCAAAATGTCCTGGTTTCTGCCACAGACAGAATCCTGCCTAAAAATGGGCAAGCTTGGATACAGGCAGAATCAATGTCCAAACTCTGCCAAGACAGGGTTTCCTGTCTTGCCAATAATTCTGTCAGAGATATTGGGATACAAGGCTCAAGATGATTTTTCAACATGATAGAGAGTGCTGGGTGACTGTTCAGGCAGTAAACTGTCTCTGTCATCTTTTCATTTTGGCAGCTGCTAACTTATACTTAGTGTTCAGTCAAGTATTTAAGTTTTATCACTTTTCAAGTCTCTGATATGGTTGAAGACCAGATAGTCTTACAATTAAGCTTATTTGGGTAGGGGATAAGATGGTGTTAGATCAAGATAGATGTTTTAAGTTAATAGAGATGAGATATGATAGAACTGATTTTCATTCAGATATTGAGAACTGACAAGATAGGAAAGATGCTTTCTTCCAGTTTGACAAATACAAATAAGCAAATCACTATGAATGTAACATTTATATAACCCTGGATTGTCACATTGTCTTCCTCCTGTATGTAGTTTCTTTTATTCATGTGTAATAATATAAATGTATATCGTAAAATTAATAAAAAACAAAAATAAAAATAAAAATAAAATAAAATTTTGGGAGCTCATTAAAGAGAGAAAGAAAGAAAGAAATGCCCAATATCCCTATTCATCAAAGAAATGCAAATCAAAATGACTCTGTGATTCCATCTTACACTCATCTGAATGGCTAACATCAAAAATTCAAGTAACAGCACATGCTAGCAAGGATGTGGAGAATGGGGAACACTCCACCATGGATGGTAGGAGTGCAAACTTGTACAACTACTTTCAAAATCAATCTGGCACTTTCTCAGGATATTGGGAATAAGTCTACCTCAACACCCAGGCCATATACCCTAAGGAGGGTCCACCATTCAAAAAGGAAATTTGCTCAACTATGCTCATAGCACCCTTGTTTGTAATAGCCAGAATCTAGAAACAACCTAGATGTCCCTGCACTGAAGAATGGATAAAAAAAAAACTGTGGTACATTTACACAATGCAATACTATTCAGCTATCAAAAACAAAGCATGACATTTGCAGACAAATGGATGGAACTAGAGACAATCATTATGAGTGAGGTAGCTCAGACCTAGAAAGACATATGGGACATATACTCACTCATAAGTGGATGTTAGCTATTTATTTCAGGATAACCACATTACAATACAGAGACTGATATGCCAAACAAGGTCCATATTGGATGTGGACCTAGAACTTGTGCTGAAATGTAGTAGTTAGGCAGCACAGTCTCCTTGTGTGTCCAACAATAATGGGAGTAGGGACTACTGACATGGACTCAGGCCTCCTAATATTAAATACTTCCTCCCCCCCCACCAGCAGGGTAGCCTTGCCAGGCCACAGAGGAAGACATTACCAGTAGTACAGATGACACTGGATGAGCTGAGATCTGATGTTTTGGGAGGAGGCCTCCCTCTTTCTAATGACTAGGGGAGGGAAGGAAAGGGAATGAGGAAGGGGGTGCGATCGGGAGGTAATGAGGAAGGGGACAACAATCGGGATGTAAATAATTCAAACTGCAGAACAAGCAGGTAATTTATATTGCTAATCTCACTACATGGCAACAGCTGAGGCTGGATAAGATACTAATGTCTATGCATAGACAAGGCTTCCTGTTGTTCACAGATTACCTGTAACTTATTAGATGACATTCTTTGAATGGAATGTATGAATGTTTGCAGATGTCTTACTTCTGCTCATACAAAGAGTTCTGTGCATCCCACACACCTCATACAGTTATAATTTTGGAACTGTATAATAATTGTGAGAACCTATGTTTTCAGAATAAACAGGATCCAGATAATGATGCTGGATCAGACCTGACAAGATTCATTCCTCTCAGCATATGTTCCTGCTGAGATCCCTCATGTTCCTGCCCCAGGCACCTCATTGCTGTTACCCATCAGAACAGGACAGCTTCCAATACAGCATTGTAGAAAGTTTCTCATCCCAATTGGTCCAGCATTTCAGACTTTCCCACACAGGATACCTATTAAGCCTGGAATTTCTCAACATTTAGAAACTGGACCACAAATGCTATCCCTGGCTTACTTAACCATTCAGCCCCATTTTTATTTGGGCCCCTTCAAAGTTATTATTTTTCCTTAAATCAGCCTGAAGAAACCTTAAGAGAACAATGTTCCAGTTCCTCTGTTGGTGATTGTGTAAGTTTCTGTTTACTCTCTTGGTCTACAGATGCTTACTTTCATCAACAGTTGTTTATAAGATATTATTGGTCTTATACAGAGAGAAAACTCGGTTAGATTCAGTGATGCCTCTCCTTTCTTTTATCTTTCTTTTGTAGATAAGGATATAGGTACTGAAAAGAAAGAAGGGTTATATAGAAATAAGGTGGGAAGTTAAAACAAAAGGTAGACTATTGAATCTACTCTTCAATTTAAGGCCTTAATGGCTATCCACAAATAAGGTTGTTTTTGATTAATTGATATTGGATTTCATATGTGG
Source organism: Acomys percivali (assembly GCA_907169655.1). Classification (NCBI taxonomy): domain Eukaryota; kingdom Metazoa; phylum Chordata; class Mammalia; order Rodentia; family Muridae; genus Acomys; species Acomys percivali. The sequence continues at coordinate 63,680,875 of OU015760.1, read as the reverse complement.
ATGCAAAATAGGTGTGATTTTCATATATTGGTATGGAGTTCGTCTCTAGGATTATTCTTCATACACAGAATCTATATCTAATCTCTATCTAATTTATAGCTAATCTATATCTATATCTATTTCTGCTCTGATATGAGGTCTTGTGCCAATACATCTCAATTATATTTCAAGGTTTGCTTCCAACCTTCATGGTGGTGCTGCAGAATAGTTGGGATATTTGGGTAGTTCAAGCTGATTGTTGGTTGAACAAATTATAGTCATGTCAAAAATTAGTCTATTTTTATCACAAGATTATATATCCTAAACCTAATAGATAGATATGATTCTATAGATACATAAGGTAAAATAGTTAAATAAGGTCTTCAAAAGCCTCAGAGATGTACAAAATATGGCATTTAAACATGTTTTTATTATTCTAAGAATGCCTTGACAACAAGATAGGTTAACTCCTGGCAACACCCAGCCTACCTCAAAGAATATGATGAGTATCAAGGAACCTCATTATGGATTTGGCTTCAAATGTGGCAAACCACCCACTGGGCAAATTGTCCTGGTTTCTGACACAGACAGAATTCTGCATAATAATGGGCAAGCTTGGATGCAGGCAGAGTTGATGGCCAATCTCTGCGAAGATGGAGTAGGCAAGTCCTCAATAGTTCCTAACTTGTAGGTGTATCTGTCAGGTATATTGGACTAGAAGGCTGGATATGATGCAACAATATTATAGATAATTCTGGGTGACTGTTCAGGCAGTAAACTGTCTCTGTCATTTTTTCATTTTTGAAGCTGCTAACTTTCACTTCTGGTTCACTCAGGTAATTAAGTTTTGTTCCTTTTTAAGTCTCTGATGGGATTGAATACCAGATAGTTTAGTCTTACAATTAAGCTTAGTTGGTTAGCAGCTCTTAAGGTGTTTTTAGATCAAGATAGATGTTTTAAGTTAATAGAGATGAAATATGGGAGATTTTGATTTTGTTTTAGAATTTTAGATTTCACAAGATATTAAAGATGTTTACTTCAAGTCTGTTAAATATGGATAGCCAAATCATTATGAATTAAAATTTATATGATTCCAGATTGTTTTGTGGTTATTCCTGCTGTGTGTAGTTTATTTTCTTCATCTGTATTAATAGAAATGTATATGTTAAAAAGAAACATAATGTAACAAATGGAAAAGTGTTAACAGCTGTAATTATCACCATTATGCAGTATGCTCAATGTACAATCAATATAATTGCCAAATGGATTTCTATTTCAAAAAGAGTTATTCAGATTAGTATGTTTATTTTAGAATATCTATAGATTCTAAATGACATTTGACCAGAAGGACAAAGAAATATATTGGAGTAGGGGCCATAGTAGCACATAGTTCCTATGAAAAAACACGGAAGAAATATACACACACTTAAATTATTAGTATTTCCCTGAACAGGGTATTATGCTCAGCACTGAAACCATAGGTTACCAACTCTATCCCATAGAGGTATATAATTATATATTTGTCTATGTTTATGTTTATTAAGGTGACTTCACAAAGATGACTTCACAGACTATGAAAAAATACAAAATTGATGAGTGCATGGTAATGATACTGAAAGAAGTATCAAAAGTTAATTTTACTATATTAGTTACTTTTATGTTTCTGAGGTAAAAGGTAATGACAAAAGCAAATAAAAAACAGCTTATTTTGGATAATTGTAACTTATGAAAGTTAAGTGCTATCAGGGAAAGCATTCTAACAAGAGCAGGAAACTGATCATATTTTAATTCATACACATCATGCAAAGAAGAAGGTTAAGAAGTGGGGCAAAGCTCCAAGCTCTCAAAGTTTGGATTAACCCTCCTAAATAGTGTCAACAATTGAAGACCAAGTGGTTAAGAACATAAACCATTGGGGGACATTTGTCAATCAAAGCACCATAGATTGTTTCCATATATCCTTCAAAAATTTCTAGAGCCTTAATTATAAAGTGGTTGGTGACACCTGCAATTAATTCATTAGACATACAAATTATTTCTATAAGCTAAACAGGGCAACTATCTTAAAAGAAGCGTAAGAAAATTCTATTGAAACTATAATTGACATCTTAGTTTACATGGTTCAAAAGTGTGACAAGCACTTATTTACTTTCTTATTTGGTCATGATCTCACAAAATTTCTGGCAAGCCATCAGTTGAGAAGCAAATTTTTCTAGTGTTTGCAAGGTCATTTCAAATTTCTGTGATGTTTGTTCCCATTTTATACTTAATATATAAGTTAATTATTAATGATATTCACATTTTTCACATAGTGAAACTATCAATTAAGAGTTAAGGCCATTCATATTTAAATCTTTTAGGAAAGAAGCTATTATAAAAATAGTATTACAGATGTCTGGCATCCTACCACATTGGACATTTCATATTGCCATCTCCATTTCTGAAAATATTGTTTATTCATGACGAAAGAGGGTGATGACTTAGTAAGTCTCCATTATGCATATTAGATGTTTATAATATAAATGTTTAATTGGAATATCTATCTGTTTTCCTTTATATCAATCATCAATCTGTCTACATCTGGGTTATAATATGATCCACTTGTTTCTAAAATACTGACTTGGTGACTACAACATTCCATTTGTAGGTGATATCATTTATCAAATCAATCACATTTATTCCAAATTCATATTGGTTTATAAAATACTAAACAGTTAACAGTAATGCAAAAAAAATTAAAGATTTGTATAAAGGTAAACTAAAATTAAAGACATTCTTTACTGGAGTCATGATACATATTTTCAGGTACTTTCCAAAGATATTCCTTTTTATACTTAAGATCCTCGAAAATAATATATTTTGTCTGGAAACTTAATTTAAGTTTCATCTATAGGAAAGAGAAGTACAAGTTTCTACGCAATGTAGGTTAGGTTAAATTTATAATGTTCCTTTTTCTAAAATACTTACTGCAATATCAGACACAAAAATTCAGCTAGCAAAAGACATGGATGGACAACACAGCAGTAGCCATTTATTTGAGGGAGAAAGATTGCACCCTGAGGTTTCTCTTGTCAGACTCCCTAATATGCTCTCCACAAAATTTAAAGATACTTGTTCTTTGACATGGCAAGTGAATTGCTTTTCAACTTTCTGCTGTGAACTGCATTCTTAAGAATTACTTTACATATCATCCAAATTCTACCTTTGATTAAACAATATAGCTTTCCTTATTGTATCATACTGTTCTTTCTGTTTGTAGTTTATTATAAATAAATAAAATCTGTATACATTTGGAAAATATAAAGCCTCAAAATCTATAACTGAGAAATAAAATGATTATGTACTCTTGAATATATCTCATTTTCTATTGGTTGCAACAATGAACCCATATTTCCTGTACTAACTTTATTTCTTTAATTATATAAAAAAGCTTCTTATTATGTGTAAATTTATTTTTATTGTATGCCTCTTGTCAATCTTGACCTACATTTAGGTATCTGTTCATTCTTATTAAGGATTCTATTTTCTACCATTTCCAGTAGTAAGATTTTAAAGTACAATTAAATGAGAAAGTAAATTATTTTCATTTTAGATTAAATTTAAGGACCTTAATGTTGAAGGGCCTTATAATGTTGATGAGTGTATGAATTTCTTATGGTAGGAGGGAAAATATACAGATTTCTAGGATGGATCTGCAATACTCTAAAACCAACGCACACATAGCATGCACAGCACATATTTTGATATTCATACTAGATGAATGAGATGCTGATGATTAATAGAGCACATGGTGAAACACAATGGAAAGGTTTGTCTTGGAAAATTATTTTCTTTTTTATTTAAAGTTTTGTCTATAATCTAACTTCTTCCTAGTTTTAAATAAGAGATTCATTAAAATTTCATTCTTTTGTCACTTATTTTAATTTTATTGCTGACTTTAGAATAAGACAACAATATCCAGAGCACTATAGTCCAAATTTTCTAATGATTAGAAAATTTTTAAATTTTGTTTTTCTTTTAATTTAATTTAATTTTTAAAATTTATTGAATTTTTGAAAGTTTATTCAGTAATGTATTTGTGCACCATTAAATGGAGTTAAACACAACCCCACTCATTTCCCTTTCTCATTCTTCTCTCATTCTTCTCTCATTCCTAATAATGTCTTTGACAATGTTTATTCAGATCCTTTGTGTATACATAAATGTTGGATTAAGTATTTCCACAATATCATAATTAAAATGAAAGAAAGAACAGGGAAGAACAAAATTATCAAGTAAATTAAAAAATTAAAGTTAATAAGAAAACAATGAGATATTTTGTCCAAAATTTCTCCCATGAGATGTTCTAGGTTTTCCTATACATGGATTTATATGATAGCAAACAAAATACAGGCCATCTCTCAACATAATGTATTAAAGAAAATCTATTTAATATATTTGAGAGAATAAATACATATACTATGAGCCCGATATCAACAAGAAACATACATAATTAATAATGGAAAATTGCACTTAGAATTGCTTTAGTAGTGATTATTTCAGTATTGAAATAAAATAAAAGAAACATAAATAATGGACATTGAGGTGTGAGAATAAATATAAACCAGATTCTGAAGTGTTTGAGCCACATAATTTAATATCTGGGATACTTGCTAGTATATATTACAATGAATGCAAATTATATGGAAAATAGCACTATTTCTCTGGACATTGAATATTCCTAATCAATATTTTCCCAATTAATTTTGTCTCCTAGCATTTAAAAATAATCACCAAATTAAAAGTGAAATGAAATTATTCATTAAGTGTGCTAAATAATAAAATTACTCACATGTAAACAAGTTCATAAAACTTAATATATTTATTTATTTGATACAAAAATGAAATGGTTTACATTAGTATCCTGAATATCTGTGCCCCAAATATTAGGGCACCTGCACTCACAAAAGAAATACTTTTAGAGTTTAAATCACTCATCAATCTCAACACAATAAAAGTGGGAGACCTCAACACCTGACTCTCACCAATGGACAGACCCTCAAGGCAGAAATTAAATACATAAATAATCAAGCTAACAAAGGTCATGAATCAAATGGTCCTAACAGACATCCACAGAACTTTTTACCCAAACAGAAAAAAATATACCTTCTTCTCTGTGCCACATGGAACCTTCTCCAAAATAGACCATCTAACTGATCAGAAAACAAGCCTCAATAGGTACAAAAAATTCAAATAATCCTCTGTCTCTTATCAAACCACCATGGACAAAAGCTGAACACCAACAATAATAGTTGTCAATGACAACTGGGTCAGAGATACAATAAAGAAAGAAATTAAAAGACTTCCTAGAACTCAATGAAATTAAAGGCACAACATATCTAAACCTTTGGGACAAAATGAAGGAAGTGCTAAGAGGAAATTTCATAGCACTAGGTGCCTTCATAAAGGAATTGGAGACATATCATACAAACAACTTAATGGAACACCTGAAAACTCTTTAAAAAAACAGACATACTCAAGAGGAGTAGATGACTGGAAATAATCAAACTCAGGGTTGAAATCAATAAATTAGAAACAAAGAAAACAATTCAAAAATAAATAAAATCAAGAGCTGGTTCCTTGAGAAAATCAACAAGATAGACAAACCCTTAGCCAAACTAACTAAAAGACAATGAGAGAGTACCCAAATCAACAAAATAAGAAAGGAGAAGGGAGACATATACTGAGGAAATCCAAAAAAATTCTTAGGTCTTACTTCAAAAGGCTATATGCCACAAAATTTGAAAATCTAAATGTTATAGACAATTTCCTTGATAAATTCCAGCACAGAATTCTACCAGACCTTGAAAGAAGAATTAATACAAATACTCCTCAAACTATTCCACAAAATAGAAACAGAAGGAACATTACCAAACTCATTCTATGAAGCCACAGTCACCTTGATACCTAAGTCACACAAAGACCAAACAGAGATAGAGAATTTTAAACCAATTTCCCTTATGAACATAGATGCAAAAAAATACTCAATAAAATTCTGGAAAGCCAAATCCAAGATCACATCAAAAATCTCATCCATCATGATCAAGTAGGCTTCGTACCAGGCATGCAGGAGTGGATCAATATATAGAAATACTTCAATGTAATCAATCATATAAACAAACTGAAGGCAATAAAATCTACGTGATCATCTCTTTAGATGAAGAAAAAGCATTCTATAAAATTCAACATCCTTTCATGTTAAAAGTCTTAGAGAGTTCAGGGATACAAGGCACATATCAAAACATAGTAAAGGCAACATACGGCGAGCCTATAGCCAACATCAAGCTAAATGGAGAGAAACTTCAAAAAATCCCAGTGAAATCAAAGACACGACAAGGCTGTCCACTCTCTCCATTTCTCTTCAATATAGTACTTGAAGTCCTAGCTAGAGCAATAAGACAGCTAAAGAAGATCAAGGGGGATACAAATAGGAAAGGAAGAATTTAAAGTTTCACTTTTAGCAGATGATAGGATAGTATACATCAATGACCCTCAAAATTCTACCAAAGAACTCCTAGAGCTAATAAACAACTTCAGTAAAGTGGCAAAAAGCAAAATTTAATACAAAACACTCAGTAGCCCTCCTGTATACAAATGGTAAGTGGGTGGAGAAAAAAATAAGGGAAACCACTACATTCACAATACCCTCAAACAATATAAAGTATCTTGTTATAAATATAACCAAGCAGTGAAATAATTATAAGAAAAAACATGTCTCTGCATAAGAAAATTGAAGAGGATATCAGAAAATAGAAAGATCTCTCAGGCTCATGGATTGGGAGAATCAACATAGTAAAAATGGCCATCTACCAAAATCAATCCATTGATTATGGATTAAGGAAATTCATATCAAAATACCAAAACAATATTTTATAGAACTGAAAAGATAAATTTTTAAGTTAAAATGGAAAAACAAAAAATCCAGGAGATCTAAAATAATCCTGTACAATAAAAGATCTTCTGGAGAAATCTCCATCCCTGATCTCAAGCTGTACTATAGAGCAAAAGTAGTAAAAATGGCATTGTACTGGCATAAAAATAGGCCAGTTTACCAATGGAATCGAGTTGAAGTACCAGAAATAAATCCACACCTAAGTCCATTTAATTTTTTACAAAGAAACCAAAAGCATACAATGGAAAAAAGGTAGCATCTTCAACAAATGGTGCTGGTCTAACTGTATGACTACTTGTAAAAAATTCAAATAGTTCCATATTTATCACCCTGTACAAAACTAAAGCCCAAGTGGATTAAAGACCTCAACATAAAACCAGATACAATAAATCTGTTAGTAGAAAAAGCGGCCCAAGGCTGGTGGCGTAAGCCTTTAATTCCAGCACTAGGGAGGAAGAGACAGGTGCATAGCTGTGAGTTCAAGGCCAGCCTGGTCTACAAAGTGAGTCCAGGACAGTCAAGGCTACACAGAGAAACCCTGTCTCGAAAAACCAAAAGAAAAAGTAAAATAAAAAGTGAGAAAGAGCCTAGAACTCACTGGCACAGCAGACAACTTCCTGAACAGAACACCAACAGCTCAGGCTCTAAGATCAACAATTAAGGAATGGGACCTTATGACACTGAAAAGCTTGTATAAGGCAAAAGACACTGTCAACAGAACAAAGAGACAGCCCACAGATTGGGAAAAGATCTTTACTAGCCCTACATCTGACAAGGCTGATAACTAAAATATATAAAGAACTCAAAAAATCAAACACCACCAAACCAAATAATCCAATTAAAAATGGGGTACAGAACTAAACAGGGAATTCTCAATAGAGAACATTAGAATGGCAGAGAAACACTTATGGAAATACTCAACATTCCTAGTCATCGGGGAAATGCAAATAAAATAAAAATGATCTTGAGATTCCATTTCACACCTATCCAAATGGCGAAGATCAATAACTCATGTGACAACACATGCTGGCAAGGATGTGGAGAAAAGTTAACACTACTCCACTGCTGGCACGAGTGCAACCTTGTACAACCACTCTTGAAATCAATATGGTGCTTTCTCAGAAAATTGGGAATAGTTCTACCTCAAGACCCAGCTATACCACTCCTAGGTATATATCTGAAAGATGCTCCACCATTCAACAAGGACATTTGCTCAACTATATTCATAGTAGCCTTATTCATAATAGCCAGAACCTGGAAACAACCAAGATGTCCCTCAACTGAAGAATGGATAAAGAAACAGTGGTACAACTACACAATGGAATACTGCTCAGTTATTAAAGACAAAGAAAATTTGAAACTTGCATGCAAAATGGATAGAACCAGAAATGATCATCCTAAGTGAGATAACCCAGACACAAAAAGACAGGCATGCTATATACTCAATTTTATGTAGACTATAGCCGAACGTAAACATCCTTTGAGAGTCTCCACCCAGCATGGGATAGGGACAGATATGGAGACTCAAAGCTAATCACTGACCAGAGTTCTGAGAGTATACAGTTGCCCTGCCAGGCCACAGATAAAGAGGTTATATGTAGTACAAGGGACACTAAATAAGCTGAGGTCAGACATTAGGGTAGGAGGGCTCCTTTCTAAGGACAAGGGGAGGGAGGGAAAAGGCATGAGGGAGGGGATGAGATTGAGAGTCGATGAGGGAGGGGTTTGGGATTGGGAGGTGTTGAGGGAGGGGGCTGCATTTGAGATGTAAAGAATTCAAACTACAGAACAAGCAGATAACTTATATTGATAATCCCATTTTATGGTAATAGATCTGAGACTGGCAGAGATACTAATGTAAATACATAGAGAGGCTTCATATTGGCCACAGATTCTCTGTACATTATTAATAAAGGCCATTCTTAGTATGGCATGAAGGAAGATTTGCAGAGAATCTGCAATGAGCAGAGAATCAGTCTTAATGGATGTATACATCATGCATACCTCATACAATTATAATGTTAGAACTGGATAATGCTTATGAGAAATTATGTTTTCAGAACAAAAGAACTGGACACTGATGCTGGATCAAACCTGACAGGATTTATTCCTCTCAGCATGCTGGACACTGACATCCTGCATCCTCCTTTTTCCAGCCCCAGACATCTCAGTCGCTATTTCCCATCTGAATTGGACAGATTCCTGGACAATGGTGTAGAAAGCATCTGGTCCCATTTGGTCCAACATTTCAATCTCATATCAAGTCTGGAATCTCTCAACATTTAGAAACTGGACCACAAATGTCTTGCTTAACCATTTTTCTCAAATTTTGGTGGGCCTCTTCTAAGGTATTATTTATCCCAATTCATCCTGAAGAAACCTTAAAAGGACATATCCCATTCTCTCTAAGGAGGGTCGGGTAGTTTCTGTTTGCTCTCTTTGTCTACAAATACTTATTTTCATTGGGATGTGGTTATAAGTTAGTATTGGTCTTATACAGAGAGAAAACTAGATTGGACTCAGGAATCTCTCTCTCTCTCTCTCTCTCTCTCTCTCTCTCTCTCTCTCTCTCTCTCTCTCTCTCTCTCTCTCTCTCTCCCTCCCTCTCTCTCCCTTTATCTTTCTTCCATAGGTAAGGATATAGCAGTTGAAAAAGATAGAAAGGAGGATATAGAAATATAGAGGGAGAATAGAACAAAAAGTAGATGATTAAACCTACTCCTTAACTCAAGGCCTTACTTGTTACTCACAATGAAGCTTATTCGTAAGTCATTGGTTTAGAATTTTGTATATCCATGCAAAGCATTGGTATGTCAAATACTAGTCAGATTTTAGCAAAAGGATACATATCCTAAGTCTAACAGATAGATATGATTCTATAGATATATGAGTTAAAATAGTTAAATAATGTTTTCAAAAGCCTCAGAGACCCACAGAATATGACATTTAAAGATGTTTTTATTATTCTAATGTTTCTTTGACAACAAGAAAAGTCAAAGCCTCACAACACCCAGCCGATCTCAAAGAAGATGATGAGCATCAAAGAACCTCCTTATGGATTTGGCTTCAAATGTGGCAAACCAGCCACTGGGCAAAATGTCCCTGTTTCTGCAACAAACAGAATTTTGCCTAAAATGGGCAGATTAGATGCAGGCAGAATCAATGGCCAAATTATGACAAGAAAGGATAAGCAAGTCCTTAATAGTCCTGCCTTGCTAATAAGTCTGATAAAGTTATTGTACTATAAGTCTGAAGATGAGGCTCCAATGTTATAGAGAGTGTTGGGTGACTGTTCGGGTAGTAAACTTTCTTAGTCTTTTTTTCTTACATTTTAGAAACTTCCAACCTGTACTACTGTTTCACTCATGCATTTAAGTTTTATTCCTTGTCAAGTCTCTGAGGGGGTTGAAGGCCAGGTAGTTTAGTTTCAGAATTAAGTTTAGTTTGTTAGGGGATAAGATCTTTTTAGATCAAGAGAAAGGATTTAATTCAATAGAGATGAGATATGATAGATATTAGATTTCATTTAGAAATTTAGACCCAATAAGATAGGAAAGATGTTTGTTTCATGTTTGACAAATACAAATAACCAAATCACTAGGAATGTAACATTTATATAGCTCATGATTGTCACATGGTTCTCCCTACTGTATTCATTTTGTTTTAAGCATAAGTAATAAAAATACCTCAGCACAATGAAAATAAGCCAAACTCATAATTAGTAGATAAAAAGGTATAATAAAAATACTTTTCTAAGAATTAAGGTCAATAATGGATGAGCTATATTTGATAAGACTTATAAACTTATATATAGATAAAGGAATGATTAACTGAGTTAAGAGGAAGACAAGAGAATTGAAAAGATTTTTTGAGATTTATGCATGTAACAGAAGACTACTGCCCAACATATAGAAGGAACTCAATAATCAAAACACAAATAACCCATTCAAAAGTGATCATGAGATCTAACAAAATAGATAAAATATTCATCATTCATGACAATTAGAAAAATAAAAATCAAAGCAATTTTGATATTTCATCCCAGAATGAATGGCAATATTAAAACAAACAAACTTTAGTATCAACTCTCTTAGAGATTGCAAACAAGAAATACTTTATTACATTTATGAAGAACTTCTTTTATAAGCTATGTAGACCTGGGAAATGTTAGTTTCTGTTATTGTTTGAGTTAATAATTTGTTTTTTCTATATCTGCCTTTTTTTCCACACACTTAATTTTTCTAGTGTACATGCACCAAAGTACATATGATTGTTTTTGCAGTTCTGGCAAACAATGAATTAGAATCTAAAACAGAATACAAACTGCAACTGAAATTCAGAGAGGAAAATATGAAATCAGAAAATCATGAGTAATATGCAATGTCCAATTTAATATTAATCATGGTTTTAAAGAAAATTGAAAATTGAGAAAAGCCTACATTTAACTGAGTACAGCTGAACCTTTTGCAGATATTCTGAAAACATCTCACTCATAGTTTTTAGCATCCCAGTGAACTTACAGTTATTCAGCATTGTGAAAACCCAGAGTTTCCAAGAGAAAACTACAACAAAAGTTAAGTGAATTATCTCAAAGGGACATAATTTAGACTATTTTATTTTTCATCAATAATAATAGACCACCGTAAATATAGGAATCCTTTCCCATTTTAGAAAAACAGAATTTTCAAGAAAATGAATGCTCATTGTCAGTAACTGAAAATTAAATCATACTGCAAAGTATAGCCTTTATTCATAAACAAACTATTCCCAAACTATGGGTCTCAAATTTGAGAAGCAATGAACACACAAGAAAATTAATATATGGTTATAATTGAAATTCAGTAATTGTATTCATAGTAAAAAATTGTTAGATTCCAGACAGATACTTCATATAAGAGAGAAAATGAAATAGTTAATTCTTCAAAACACTTTGTACCATCTCATAGGACAGAAGAGATAATTATTATATTCTGCCATTTAAATGTCAGGTAATGACCTAAACATTGTAGGTGAAGAAAATAAATAGAATAATATAAACATAGAATCAGACCAAAGTGAGGTTAATAAGAAGACAAAATGTGGATAGGGAAATTGAATGCAGAACACAAAATACAGTGGTAAATAGACAAAATATATTGAAGATATAAAAACAATCAAGATGAATACAAAATACTAACAAAATGAAAATTACATTGGAAAATAAGGACTAGATCAGTATTACTTTGTTGGGAGCCAGATTAGAGATGAAAGTAAGAGTAAGTGTCTGTGTTACTCATTGTAAATTCTTTTTTCTTTTTTTATATTTTATTAATTTATTCATATTACACCTCAGTTGTTATCCCATCCCTTGTATCCTCCCATTCCTCCCTCCCTCCCATTTTTCCCTTACTCCCCTCCCCTATGTCTGTCATTGTAAATTCTTAACATCATTCAAAGTTTGTTGATTCTTAAATGTTTACCTTAGCTTTACCTTTTAAAAAATTATACTAATATAGCTTATGCAGATTATTAAGATTTTTGTTTTCATCTTAAAATTTGATCTCAGAGCCTCTCTAAACTTCCTGATTTGCTGAAACCAAATTCCTAGACATCAAAGACTTGTATTAAGTCTACATGACTCTGCTTGGCAGCATAAAGAGCAGAATAAGAAGAAAAAAATTCTCTTTTTTCTACATCCAAATATTACATCAGTGTGTCTGCTTGGCTGAATCTAAATTCAGTTCAGAAGATTTTTAAGGAAGTCTCACAAATGCATGATTTTACTTTCTATGGTCTGCTCAAGAGTAAGACACCCCAGAGAGAAGGCAGAATATATACTGACTTCCAATATACTATATCTGAAACAAATAATTTAGTATTTTGTGCTTCCTTTCAAATCTGCCCTGTATTTCTTCTCTGTATTGAACCCTATTATAGTTTGTTAAAATATGTGTTAAAGCATATTTAACTTTAATTTTAAGTATCTTGATTACATTAATTTTCTTATTATTTTCTATTGAGTTATTTTTATCAGTAATGTTCTTTCAACTTTTTATTAAAATTAAATTTACTTTAGTAATACATATATGCACACACATATGTATCTACAGATGTATCTACACATTTATATATGCATGCATATTATGTGGCAGTTCTGATTACCTAAAGTAATCAGAATTAATAAAATGAGCTCATTATTCTTGTGATTAACTCTTTTGCTTTGGAGAGACTGGGAAAGATGAAATATGTATGCCATGATAGAGACCATGGTAGGAAAATTGAAAAACGGATTTATTGAGTGAGAGGGAGGGAGAGAGAGAGAGAAAGAGAGAGAGAGAGAGAGAGAGAGAGAGAGAGAGAGAGAGAGAGAGATAAGGGGGAGAGAGGGAGGGAGGGAGGGAGAGGAGAATGGATTATGCTTACCATCCTTTATAAGACTATCCTCTAAATAATATAAAACTACTCACTGGACCCATCCTAAGGACTATATTCCATATGTCAATACCATGTTGTGTACCTTTTTAGAATATGTGAATCTTTGAGACCCAATAAAGATCTAAAACTACAGAATCATGTACCTGACCCCCACAGAATTTCTCTTTTATTCACGATTCAAAACAAATATAGTCCATGTTTACATGTTCCCCAAATTTTATTCATTTCAATATTCAATCTATTCTGGGTCCCAAGATGAGCACACTCAGAACTTGTAAAAATAATAACAAGTTACTTGATTCTAAGATACAATGACACTACATAAACATTTCTATTCCACAATGGAGAATTAGGAATAGAGAGCCAAATGAACAGTTCAAATCAAGATTAAAGCCATCAATCAAAATGTTATATCCTAACTGTCCACGTTTAGTATCTTGGGTACAATATGGCAGAATGTGGGCTTCTAAGGACTCATGAAGTTCTCACATTGTATGTTTGCTGGTTCCAGTCCATATAGCCACTTTAAAATCGTACGATGCCTCTAGTTGTTGTTTAAAACTCTACTTTGAAAATATTTTACAATTTTAGCATCTCTAATTTTTATAGGTCCCAATATAAACTTTGAATTTATTTTTACAGATTTACATTTCATGATCTTCCAGAAATGTCTTGGTGCTTTCCTACTGTGATAAATATCAGTGACCAAATGCAGCATGGGGAAAAGAAAGTGCTTATTTGCTATATATTTTACAATCACATTCCATCACCAAAGTACATTAAGGCAGGAAATCAAGGAAGGAACTTGGAGGCAGAAAATAAAGTAGACAGTGGAGGCCTGTTGTTTTACTGACTTACTCCTACAGTTTGTTCAGTCTGTGTTAATAGCAACCCAATATATTCTGCTCAGAAGTAACACTGCTTACTGTGATATGGGCCCTTCTACAATAATTATTCATCAAGATTATGCTTCCACAGATTTCCTATAAGCGAATCTGAAGTTTATATTATCTCAGTTGAGGTTACATAACCCCAGTTGACCCTAGCTTATGTCATGTAAGAAAACAACAACAGCAATAAGAAAAAAAAAAAAAAAAAACCTCCAATAAGCACAAAAACTTCATTCCCATCACACACTTCCCGTGTTCCGTGATTTTTCCTTTGAAATCTAAATATAAGCCTATAGGATCACATAACATGCAACTCTACAAAACTTATGTAGGCGTATAAAAAGTTTTTTTTCCAGTCGGGAGTGGTGGTGCACGCCAATGTGAGTTCAAGGCCAGCCTGGTCTACATAGCGAGTCCAGGACAGCCAAGGCTACACAGAGAAACTCTGTCATGAAAAACTAATAATAATAATAATAATAATAATAATAATAATAATAATAATAATAATAATAATAATAA
>OU015760.1:63586834-63666132 GCA_907169655.1 Acomys percivali | reverse complement strand
AATAATAATAATAATAATAATAATAATAATAATAATAATAATAATAAAGTTTTTTCCCTGGCTGTAGTGGCCTCCTTACAGCTTGAAATGTATCCAAGAGGCATGATATTTTAAGTGCTCTTAAGATGGGAAGGATTTTCCACATCATTCCCCAAAAGACTATGTCTTGAAAAGTCTTTAAAACAAATTTTGCCTTTACCATTTTGAGATTATTTTAGGTAGGTCATGCCAATTTTTGAGTTATCTTTGAGTCATATTTGCTGTTTTGTATAAACCACTTAGCTTTTCATTAAGGACCCCAGATTAACATCCTTCTTGATAACACTTGTAATAGTATTGACAAACATTAATCCAGCAACATTTCTGCTTTGATCATAAACAAAGACCTTCTAGGTCTACGGGCTATGGCTGGAATGCAACATGCCCCTAGTACACACCTTTAATCCCAAATAAAGAAGGTAAAGTTATTTAATAAAAGGAAGCATGCACATTTGAAAATGTCTGAATGAGAGGGAGAGAAAGATTTGACAGATGAGGGTATGCTCAACTCTCAGGAGCACAAAGAGGAAAGAAAAGTTATTTCAGAGAGCAGCAAGCACAGGCCTGTGCACCCAAACACACACACACACACACACACACACACACACACACACACGGGGAGGGAGGGAGAGAGAGAGAGAGAGAGAGAGAGAGAGAGAGAGAGAGAGAGAGAGAGAGAGAGAGAGAGAAACAGACAGACAGGCAGACAGACACAGACATAGAGAGACACAGAGAGACAGAGGCAGGGACAGATACAGACAAAGAAAGTAGGGGAGGCAGTTTTACCAGGAGAATTTTAGAAACAGGTTGAAGAGAGGACAAGCTAGACACAGGTGAAGGCAGAATGGCCCAGAGAAGAAGGATCCAGAAGATTAGAACAGATGCTAGAATTATTTTGAGGTCAAGCACAGCAATTAATTCAGAAGGTGAGAGAAGCCAGTTTAAATCTTTCAGCTTGCAGAAGAGTTTTGAGACAGAACAGCTGAATTGAACCAGCTAGTGAGAGATTAGAAAGAACTAGAAAACATGAGTTTATTCAGCAGTAAATCTCAGAGTTTGAAAACAATGCAGGAATGGAATAGATTATATGGAGGCTAGAAGCTTCCAGGACTAAGCCTACATTAGCAGACAGAGGTAGTAAGCCCCAGAGATGATAATTACATCAGGTGGATAAAAGATACTTTTACAAGAAAAGAAAACATAATTGCAGAAGAAAGCTTAACAGTTTTACAGAGAACAGAACACATCTGATATAAACATCAGAGAGAAAAGGAGACAGCTGACAGAAAGCCAGAGAGGAGAAATTTACCTTGTATTGTTTTCAGAGGAAGCATCAGTCCTCAAGTTTGGCTGGATGTCCAGAGAGATTCTGGAGACTCTGAAGCCACAGGAGCTTCAAGGCCAGATCAAGGAACAATACAGGAGCCTCTGAGACAGCAAAACACACCAAAAGACAATATTAGTTATATAGACAGAATTTTCTTGCATTAAAAAAGAAGTGGAAATCATCATTTTGGATCCCTTAATCCATGGATAGGAGTTGAGGGGATAGAAATGTTACTTGAAAAAGCCATCGTCCTGGTGGCACTCAGTGGAAGGACAGCAGGTTACTGAGAAGAGACTTGATACCCTATGAGCATATACAGGGGGAGGAAGTCCCCCTCAGTCACAGTCATAAGGGAGGGGAGTAGGGGGAGAATGGGAGGGAGGGAGGAATGGGAGGATATAAGGGATGGGATAATCATTGAGATGTAATAAGAATAAATTAATAAAATAAAATTTAAAATAAGAAAAAAAAAGCCATCACAGTATTCATTATAATTGTGATCACCAGAGTGAATTACTTCCTATTTCAACTTCAATCTTTACATACTTCCTCTTAAAAAAGGTTGGAAAATGTAGCTATACAAGAAAAAATAGGTATGATAATATAAAGGCTTGAGAGACTAAAGACAGAGGAAGTAAGCAAACAGGAAATTCTTAATTGTCTAAGGACCAAATAGCCCATTTACAATGGGTAGAAACCTGGCTTCTTGGGGTGGAGCCTGCCTATTTGCTGGCATGAAGCCAAGAATGGAATGTGTGTGCCTAAATGTCTAGAGTATATGTGGATTAAAAAAAGATCTAATTGCAGCTTAATAAAAAGAAAAGGGAAATAAGAATTCCCAGAAATACACTGAAGACAATTTATTTATTTTAAATTCTTTCCAATGCCAATGAAACAAGAACAACAGCTTTTGAAAGACAGTGGATAGTAGAAAAACTGCTGAATTGGATCAACCTGTATACACTTAAAATATTTTAACATCACAGTGGAACTCAGGGAATGTGTTAAATTGGGAAAGAGGTGTTGCTGATATTTCCACAAGTGATGAAAAACTATGGGTTCCATCAAAAGATATTATCAAGTTCTACATGAAAAGATTGACTCAAGGAAGGTACAGAGAAAATTGATCTCCCATGTAAATAGACAACTCATCAAACCAGATGAAGGACAGATTAGACTGTCAGATTAGAAAACAATGATGCTGAAATGTACTGTTAATGAAGACAGAGGATCTGGACTGCAGTTATGAAGGATTATCACATCAACTGATCTCCATAAAGACATTCAATCAATTATATTTTGGATATTGTTTTTTTTGTGTGTGTATGTGTGATACTGTGTACAATTTTTTGCTTAAACTGAAAGGGGGAAGATGTTGAGAAATCTTAATCCAGAGACAGAGCTGCTCTAATCACATCCAATGATCGTTCAGGTCTGTGTGATCCAGCTGGAATGCAACACACCATTAATACACATTTTTAATCCAAAACAATAAACATAAAGTTAGTTTACCAATAATTGCATCAGGTGAATAAAAGATACCTTTATATAATAGTTTTCTTTTATTTGCAAAATATAAGTTTTAAAAAGAGGAGGAAATGAATTGTTTTGGTTCTTGTTTTCAGAGATGATGGTCCATACCAACTTGGTTACATTGTTTCTTGGCCTTTGGTACTACAGAAAAATATGGAGGAAGGATATCAGAGAAGGCAAAATAGAGGCTTTTTACTTAATAGAAGCCCAGAAGAAAAACAAAAATTAGAAGGAGTGATAGGTGGTATCCTTTACAAGCACATTACCAGTGATTCATTTCCTCAAGTCAGGTCCAACTTCACAAATTCCTGTGGTTTCTTAGCAGTCTAACTTTTAAATTTAATTTATTTTTATTTAGTATCAAGTCTTTATGTTTGGTATGGAACATGGAATATGTGCATGTGAGTATATATGCCTTCAGAGGATGAAGCATAGTGTACCCCTGGAGTTGAGGTTACCAGTTAGGTAATTCAAATGGGTACTGGGAACCATACTCAATTCTTTTTAAGATGGACCCATCTCTGTAACCCCTTGCTCAAATTTTTAATCAATCAGGGCTTAATTCATTAATGAAAGTAAATATCTTATCATAAAATCATTTTTTCCAAAATTTTCCTCTAAGCACTATTTTTATCTATGATGTAGCCCTCAGTACATGGGAATTTGAAAGGTGGGTCAACATTTCCTATAAAAATCCTAATATTTTGGTCCTGACTTGTAAAGGATCAACATATATCTCACCATGCAACATTCATTTAATTAGCCCTCAATATGCTATATGGTTTTTAAAAGTTCAAACTTGCTCAAAATATTGAATCCAGTGACACCTCTGAAACTTATGGAAACTCTCAGCTCTGACATAACTCTCTCCCACCTCTCTCCATGTATGTATATATATATATATATATGTGTGTGTGTGTGCGTGTGTGTGTGTGTGTGTGTGTGTGTGTGTGTGTGTGTGTGTGTATTTCAAATAGTTTCTTGGTTATGGGCAGGATTTTGTGTCCATGTCTCCTCCTTCTCATTGCTGTTATTTTTCTATTTTGAACCTGTGTAGGTCTTACTCATGCTGTCATAGTCTCTGTGACTTAATATGTATATCTGACATATTGTGCCTGGAAGACACTGTTTTCCTGGAGTCATTCACCACCTTTGGTTCTTTTAATAGTTCCACTATCTCTTTCACATGTATCTTTAATTATTGGGGGGAGTGGTTCTGGTAATAAGAAAATCGGTTTTATCCAATGGAGTGTCATTGGGTTTCTTCAACCACACTCCAGAGCAAACACCATGTTCCTGCATAGTTGGCCAACACAAAGTTGACTCAATCATTGTTGTGTACCTTTTGTTTTGTGTGCATAATACTTGCCTTGTTGGTTTCCTTTCCTTTTGTTTGTTTGTTCATCAACTTTGATTTTTCTTCTTTCTCTTGAGATACTGAACAAGAATGAACAGGAAGTTATGGAGGTATGGATCTGGGAAGGATAAGGGGAGGAAAAAATACAAATAAAAAGAAATTTGAATTTCTTACATTCTTTCAATATATAATAACAGAGAGTAAACATTCCCACTATTAAAAAGATGAATGAATGAAAAGAAAGGAATGACTGGATAGAATCAAAGGTAAAATCCATCAGAAAAAGATAACTAAACACTCTAAGTCCACTTTTAGTACCCAGAAAGCATGGTGCTATGATATAAATTCTAGCACAGAAAGAAAACCCCATACCAACCACTATATCCTACATGACAAGTCACTCAAGCTGGTTTTACTTATGTTTTGATTACCTTGGTAGATGTTGCTTGTTTCTGGCCAGTCTAATGTGCTAGGGGTACCATTAAATTTTTAGATACATTCTCTCCACTTCTTTTTCTTTATTTTTTTTCTTTTTGGTTTTTCGAGACAGGGTTTCTCTGTGTAGCCTTGGCTGTCCTGGACCTGCTTTGTAGACCAGGCTGGCCTCGAACTCACAGCGATCCACCTGCCTCTGCCTCCCGAGTGCACTCTCTCCACTTCTTATGGACCAATCAAGTGAATTTAACTTTCTTACATAATGAGTAGTTTCCTATGCTTTTGCATAAAATATGCATGTAAGCCTTCATAATCTCAAATTTCTTATGTTTTGCCTTTATACATCACTAAATGCATAACATCTAGTTATGCTACTAGCAAGAAAAGATGTCATGAAACATGAAACTTTGAATCTGTCTTTAGTGAGCAAATGAAATGAAACATTTTTTTTTTTTTATGAAACGAAAACACAGAACACTCCAGATCTGTCTCCTCCAAAAAAATTATTAAAAAGGAATTACTTTTTATAACATTGTACTTAAAATGCATGGGTTCTAGACAACTCCAGAAATATCATCACAGAATCTTTCTTATTGTTCTGGTGCAAAGTAAGTGGCTTGTCTGTAGTGTTGCTAATCTTGTCTGGAACCATGCATTCATTAGATTCATTTTCATACAGTTATTTTTCCTGGCTTACAGAAAGTTACTCCAACATCCATTCTATGTTTATGACACAGGATTATCACCATAAACCTGAGTAAATGATGACAGCGATATTCATATCATAACCTGAATAATAAGCTGCTTTAACATTCCTTCCACAAAATTAATTGTTCAGTGAGACTTAACCTGCATCACTCACTAAGTTTTAAGGTTGTGTCAAAATACACATTCTGCCACAGTGTTTTGATAATGGATTCTCTTTCAGTTCCCATAAAACTCCTTAGTTTTATTGTATCTCCCAGTCTGCATTCTAATCAGTGTTCTAGTCTTTAGAGTAGCTACAAGTATAGACTATAAATCTCTTCTTGTACAATTCTAGGATTGTTCACTCATGAATTGCACAACCTTCCAATACATATAATTTACATATTCACAGCAATGATAGAACTCTTAGAATAATTATTTTAGCATTATTCATATTTTTCCTGTGATAAATTATCTGATGAAAACATTATATAGTTTAAAATTTTATTTTGGTTCATAGTTCATAAGACATCAGTCCACTACTTAATTGCATATACTGTTTCTTTGCAGGCAGAGTATCACAGTTGAAAGGATGTTGGCCACAAAACTGATGCCACAATATGAAAGTATGATAGTGCTTTGTTTAATTACTTATTTACTTAATTAAGGTGCTAAAGTATGATTAGTGGTGCTGCTAATTTTGTTATATATTAAAATATGCTGTTTATTATTATTTTAATTATTCACAACTTAAATTTTATTATGGATATGTATGGGTGGTGGTTAGTGTGAATTGTTAGCTTAATAACATCTAGAAAAATGTGGGGGAGGTCTCTCAATGAGGTATTGTCTTGATTATGCATGCCAGTGGTCATTTCTATGAGATATTATATTGAGGATACTAGTTGAGGAAAAAAGAACAGTACAATTCATGGCACCATGCCATTCCTCATTGTATAAGAATGGAGAAAGTTAGCTAAGCACCAGACTTTATTCATTAATTTATTATTTTCTGTTCTCGACTGCGAATATAAGGTTGTCAGTTATCTTAAGCTTCTACTGCTGTGATTTCTCTGCCATATTTCAGTTTCGCCTGGAACTGTAAGCCAAATAAACTCATTTTTTAATAAGTTACATTTGTCAAAGCATTTTATAACATCATTGGAAAAACAAACTAGGACAATATTGAGATCATAACTATAATAAACTTGTGTAGGACAAGTTTGAGGTCATAGCTATAACAAACTTGACCAAATGTAGACAATAATAAATGTCATTAGGATTCTCAGTCATAAATGGGCCATGTTTATTATATAAACACTCATCCCAAAGCTCAAGGATCACTCTAGAAAAGGGACAGAAATATTAAAAGTGCCAGCACCTGAGGGTGACTAGAATTAAACAATGTCTTCCAAATATGACAGAATTATTACACTCATAAACTTAAAGCAGATACAGTCACCTACACAAAACCTATACAATATAAATACTATCAACTTTCCAGCTTGGAATTAAGAAGGGCTCAGTTCTTAACTGAAGAACTGTTAACAGTTGGTGGCTTCTATAGTGATTTGAAAGAAAGTGGCCCACATAAGTTCATAGAGAGTAAGTGTTGTGACCTTGTTGGGGTAAGTGTAGCTTTGATGGGTGGGATTTCAGTTCTCAGAAACTCAAAACCAGGCTTAGTAGATAAATAGTTTTGTTCCTGCTGCCTGTGGATCAAAATGTAGAACTCTCTGATCTTTCTCCAATACCATGTTTGCATGCAAGATGCCATGTTTCCTCCCTCCCATGATGACAATGAACTACATCTGACTTTTAAGTCAACCTCAATTAAATGTTTTCCTTTAGAAGTTATGCCATGGTCATGCTGTCACTTCATAGCAATACAATCCCTAAGACAGAAGTTTGTGCTTGGGACTAGGGTATTGGTGTGATAGGCCTGACCATGCTTTGAAGGCATGTGAGATTTGGGATTTTGTATTAGAAAAAGAATCAAGTGCTTTATATGGGGCTTAATGGCCATTCTAGTAGAAACATGGAAGAGAGTGGTACTGAGGATGATTTGAACTATCGGGGTCCCAACTCAAGAGGTTTCAGAGGAGAGGAATCTTAGTATGTAGCTTTAGGACTGTTATGGTGATATATTGGCTATTAATGGCTACTTTTTCTCCTAGTCTGAAAAGTCTGCCTGAGGCTAAAGTGAAGACTTTGGGATTAATTGCATTAGCAGAAGAAATCTCATAACAGCCTAGTATTCAGTCTGTCCTGTGGTTATTAGTGTTCTCTCTTATGAAGATTTATAATAAAAGGGAGAAAGCTGACCAAGGAAAAATACAAAATGCACAATTTAAGTAGAAAGGGGTAACCGAGACATTAAGTAGAGCAAAGTCTGTGTTCAAGGAGATCAACACATTACAGAAAAATGAAAAGGAATTAAATAAAAGCTTAAGGCCACACATGGTGATGCACACCTTTAATATCAGAACTCTGAACATGGAAGCTGGGGTGTATCTGAGTTCCAGTCCATCCTGGTCAATAGGGCAAGTTACAGGACACTCAAGATTTTGTAGTGAAGGAAAATATTGAGAGCAGAAAGCTTGTGAATATATACTTGAAAATAGGGTCCATGTTCCAGCCCCAGTAAACAGAAGAACTTGGGGTCTTTGGCCATTTATTTCTGGCTTTTGAATCAATAATAGAGGAAAGGGTTTATGAAACCACCATTTGTGACTAAGTACACTACTGAGGTCAAGAATATGTTGGGGTATCTCTTCATGGAAGTCTGAAAAGATCATTGTATGAAGTTGTACAAGTGAAGCCTGAGTTGCCTTGAAGACACCAAGATGTCAATGCCAGAGTTGTGGGATAGCTGCTGAGGAAAGCTGCTAAAACAGCGAATGTAAACACATAAAGAGAAAGTAATGTGTTATAATAGTCAACAAAGCTGAAAGTAGTTGGAGATCTGAAGTGTAATTTGACATCAGACATGGTAACACAGAAATTAGAGTTTTTCCATTTGGTTTTCAGCATTCCTTAGTCCAGTACTTATTCACTATGCTCCCTTTCCTCTCATTTGGAATGGTAATATACCATATTCTGTGCATATATGTTGGAAATATGTGATTTGCTTTTTTAATTTGATTATACAGGGTATCAAAGTTTAGAGATTGTATGAGTCTCAGAAAAGACTAGAACTTGAACTTTTAGACTATAATAGACCATGGGAAGGTTTTTAATTATTTTTTACTTTTTTATAACTAATTTATTTATATTTTATATATATTTACATTCTTTAAATTTAAAAAAAAATTTACATATTCATTTATATGATTATGCATATAAGCAATAAACCATGCAAAAAGAACCATGAAACAATCAGGAATTATATAAATGTTAAATTCACAGTGTTTTGGCTATATGTATTTGGAAACCTTAAGAGAATATCTTTCCAATCTTGGTGAGTTAAAAATTCTGAATGTAAATCAATATCTATCATATCTCATCTCAATCAACTTAAAATATGTATCTTGACCTAAAAATCTTAACCCCTAACAAGTAAGCTTAACTGTAAAACTAATCTACCTGGTCTTCAACCCTATCAGAGACTTGAAAAGGAATAAAACTTAATTACCTGAGTATACAGGTAGTGCAGGTTAGCAGCTTCCAAAATGATAACATAACAGATACCTTTTGCTGCCTGATTAGTCACCCAAAACTCTTTACAATGTTGGAACATCATCTTCAGCCTTCTAGCCCAATATATCTGACAAACATATTTGTAAGGAAGGAACTACTGAAGACTCGCTTACCCTGTCTTGGCAGAGGTGGGCCATTGACTCTGCCTGCATCCAAGCTTGCCCTTTTTTAGCCTGAATTCTGTCTGCACTATAAATGAGGACATTCTCCCAGTGGCTTGTTTTTCACATTTGAAGTCATCTCCATAAGGAGGTTCTTTGATACTCATCATCTTCTTTGAGTTAGGCTAGGTGTTGCCAGGCATTAACCTGTCTTATTGTCAATGAATCTTTAATATAATGAAAACATCTTTAAATGTCATATTCTGTATGTCTCTGAGGTTTTTGAAGACCTTATCTAACTATTTTATTTTGCCTTTCCATAGAATCATAGTTATCTATTACATCTAGGATCGATATTCTTTTGATTAAAATAGACTAGTAATTGATATGAGTATGATTTGATCAGCTAACAAGTAATTTCTATAACTTCTACTAAACAGCCTTCAATAGCACTTTCAAAGTATTGGAAGTAAGCCTTGTATTATAATTGAATTGTATGGGTATAATACCACTTAATAGAGTAGAAATATATATATATAATGTTTGTGAAAAATAATATTAAATTTGAATTCTATACCAATATATCAAATTTAAACTTATTTTGAATCTATATGCAAAATTCTATACCAGTGACTTGAAAATAACCTAGTTAGTAACAGTTAATGCATTAAGTTGAAGAGGAGATGCACTAATCTACTTTTTGTTCTATCTTCCCTGTATATTTCTACATTCCCCTTTCTTTCTTTTCAACCCTTATCTCCAAACCTAAGAATGAAAGATAAAGGAAATAGAAACACTCCTGAGTTCAAGCTTGTTTACTCTCTAAGTAAGACCAGTAACAAATTATAACCAACCCCCATTGAAAATATACATTTATCACTGAAGAAAGCAAATAAAAACCTACCCAATACCCCTTAAGGAAAAAGGGGCATCATTCTCTTAAGGTTTCTTACTTTGAAAGTCATGAGTGCATCCTTTGTCTCTTAATTTTTATTTTATTTCTTTGATAAATTATAATTATAAATATTCTGGAAATCAGTAAAAATGTAGTTCATATAAATGTTTCCAAATTTTGAGTATTTTGTAATATTTTATTATACTTACTATTCTACTAAATGCTCTTTTTGACTTTCTAAGTTAATACATGATTTTGTATGAGGTACTCTTTTATTTCTTTCTTAGAAATTCCAAGTACTTCTCAAATAATATTAAATACATTGTCTTTTATTTCAATGTTGCCTTAAAATCATGCTAAGTTGTTCAACTAAGAACATTCCCTGAAGTGTTGTACTATCATGAATAGAATATTTCCATTGAACTATGTTAGAATCTAAATTCTGGATCCTTAGTAAATGCAGTAGAATAAGGTTTGATTTAATTCTATCTTTACATTTTGTGTAATTTTGTCAGTGGGTTTTCTTTTCATTATAGTATATCTAAAGATCTTAGGGAAAGAAACATGTAAGATAAAGGGACATGAAATATATAAAATCAGTGTAATGATTAGATATACTAAATCCCATCTGAACCACAGCCAATGACTTTTACATTAGACATTCCTTTGTGTTGAAAATATGCATAAGGGAATGTCTGGCTTCCTTTTATTGCCAGTCTTAATTTCAGTGTTCCAATTGCACCAATTCATTAAAATGATAGTTTATTCTGACTTCAAAAGTATATTACATCATGCATTGAATTGGTAATTAAAACTCTTATCTACCAAATGATCTGAAATTATTCATTCAAACTATAAATGTTTTGCATTATAAAATTTAACCAATAAATTCATTTAGTATATATTTGTTTATATTAATCATAATAATTAGGTATTTATTAAAATATTCCCTCAACATTCATATATTCTAATAGAATTTACAAACATAACCTATTTAAGTATTAAACTTCACCAATTCACAGGAGATAAAAGAGGAATAATTTTTGACAGTATAGACTTAGAAATGTGCATGTTAAAAAATACCAACATTATTAATTATTTTGGACATTTAGTAAAGTAAAAATTAAACTATTAATAAAAAGGAATCCAAAGCTATGAAAATTTGGTACTAAAAGTCATTATGCTCTTTATTATCAATATGTATTAAATAGAAAAACATGCCAACATTTTAACACATGTTTAGTAACTTTTATTGTTTTGCTATAGTTAACTTTTAATACAGTAGAATATTCATTTAGAAACTGAAAAAGCTTGATAAACTTTCAAAAATTAAAAATTTCTCAAAAATAATCTATGCTAGTAATAACATTAGCTTCCAACAAACCCCTTATTGCTTGATCTTTACTTGCTTAAAATTGCTATTTCTCCTTACTCTTTATACCCAAAATAGTAACCAATATAACGGCTTTTCTTTATATACATCATTTGCACCTGTTAGAGCTTACTACTATCTTGTACTTGCACATAGCCTCTATCTACATGCATATTTGGTCATGTGTTTATGCTATATAACATATATTGTGTTTGAAGCTTAGTAAACAGAATGCTTTAGTTTACCTAAAGAACTAAACATCATAGTAAACTATAAATTTTGAGCTGTCTACTCTTGTTGAGCACATGATTTTGTGCTACTTTCTAGGTTCATGGAGAATTAGCATATTGAATATCACTACCAAGAAATGTTTTAGAAATCAAAATTAGAGGTGTGATGCTATCAAATATATATTCCTTATAATAATTGTAAAAAAATACTGTAATTGCAGTAGAACCTTCCTATCCTGAAGAATATTTTCATTTATGCATGTGTATCTATGCTTTTATTTAATGTTAATTTGTGTTATTCATCAGCATTACTGTGTGCAGCTGTAGAACACTTTATTTACACATTGTTTTAGACTGCTTACCTTGATAAATGAGTTGCAGTAATTGTTTCCCTTACACTCCTCATACATTGAACTTGGTGTTTATCTAATTGGTAGCCTTTTTATCATTTTTTCTGAGTATCACCAGGCCTCACCACCAAGAGGAAATGGATAATGTCCCATCCATGGACTAGGTCTGAGTAGGGGTTCAGTGTTTATGGCACATATAGTCCTTGGTTGGTGCGGTATTTTGAGCAGAAATGGAGGAGTGTTTCCCTCTCTCCACATTCTTTCCAGCATGTGATGTCTCTTGAGTTTCTGATTTTAGCCATTTTGATGGCTGTAAGCTGGAATCTCAGAGTCCTTTTGATTTGCACTTTTCTGATGACTAAGGATGTTGAACATTTCTTTAAGTGTTTCTCAGCCATTTGACATTCCTCTCTTGATAATTCCCTTAAATTATGATCCCCATTTCTTTTTAAAATATATTTTATTAATTTATTCTTATTACATCTCAATTGTTATCCCATCCCTTGCATCTTCACATTCCTCCCTCCCTTACATTTTTCCTTACTCCCCTCCCGTATGACTATGACTGACAGAGACCTACTCTCACTGTATATGCTCATAGGGTATCAAGACTCTTCTTGGTACCCTGCTCTCCTTCCTTTAAGTGCCAGAAGGCCTCACCATCCAGGATACATGGTCAAACATGGGGCACCAGAGTTCATGTTAAAGTCATTCCCCACTCTCCACTCTAGTGTGGAGAATGTTCTGTCCATTGGGTCTATCTGGGTAAGGGTTCGAAGTATACTGCACATATTGTCCTTGGCTGGGGCCATAGTTTTAGCAGGACCCCTAGGCCCAGATCTGCCTGTCAAAATTTTCTACTTGTAGGTTTCTAGTACACTCTGAGTCCTTCTATTTCCCTGTTTTTCCTTGGTTCTCTCACCCAGAGTCCTAATAGGAAGTCTTCCCCTCTGTCCCACATTCCTGGTAAGCGAAGACTTTCATGGGCCATGCTTCTTGGGCTAGTGTCCAGATATAAGTGAGTATATACCATGTGAGTCTTTCTGCTTCTGGGTTAACTGACTCATTATGATCATTTCTAGTTCAATCCATTTGTCCATAAAATTTGGGAATTACTTGTTATTAATAGCTGAGTAGTATTCCATAGTGTAAATGTACCACAGTTTCTTTATCCATTCTTCTACTGAGGGACACTTAGGCTGTTTCCATGTTCTGGCTATTATGAATAAGGCTGCTATGAACATGGTTGAGCAATTTTTCTTGTTATGTGCTGGTGCATCTTCTGGGTATATTCCAAGGAGTGGAATAGCTGGGTCTTGAGGAAGCCCTATTCCCAGTTTTCTGAGATAGCACCAGATAGCTTTCCAAAGTGGTTGTACTAGTTTGCATTCCCACCAGCAATGAAGGAGTGTTCCTCTCCACATCCTCACCAGCATGTGGTGTCACTTGAGTTTTTGACCATAGCCATTCTGATGGGTGTAAGATGGAATCTCAGAGTTGTTTTGATTTGCATTTCCCTGATGATTAAGAAGGTTGATCACTTCTTTAAATGTTTCTCAGCCATTTTTTAAGGGACTTAACAGTTACTGATCATTAATATCTCTTAGCATCAATGTACTAAATTCTCCAATAAAAAGACACAGAGTAACTGAATGGATGAATAAACAAGATCCAACATTCTTCTGCATTCAAGAAGCATATCTCAGTCACAAGCATAGACATTACCTCAGAGTAAAAGGTTGGAAAAGATATTCCAAACAAACAGTCTCAAGAAGCAAGCTGGTATAGCCATTTTATTACCCAATAAAATAGATTTTCAACCAAAATTAATCAAAAGGGAAGAGGAAAGACACTTCATACTCATCAAAGCTAAAGTCAACCTAGATGACATCACAATTCTGAACAACTATGTTCACAATACAAGGGCACCCCATTTGTAAAAGAACTATTAACAAAGATTAATCCGCACATAAATCTCCACACATTAATAGTGGGAGACTTCAACACCCCACTTACGCAGAAGGATATGTCATTGAAACAGAAACTAAGCCAAGAAATGATAACATTAACTGAAGTCATGAATCAAATGGATCCAGCAGATATCTACAGAAAATTACCCAAACACAAAGGATTATACCATCTTCTCTGTACACTATGGAACCTTCTCCAAAATTGATGACATAGTAGGTCACAAGGCAATATTCAACATATACAAGAAGATTGAAGTAATACCTTGTATCCTATCAGATCACCATCGCCTAAGGCCGGACTTCAACAACAACTGAAATAAGAAAAAGCCTACACACACATGGAAACTAAACAACTTTCTACTTAATGACACCTGAATCAGGGAAGAGATGAAGAAAGAAATTAAGGACTTCCTGAAATTCAATGAAAATAAATAAACAACATACCCAAATTTGTGAGACACACTGAAAGCAGTGCTAAGAGGAAAATTCATAGCATTAAGCGCCTTTATAAAGAAATTGGAAGCATCCCACATAAGCAAGTTAATGACATAGCTGGAAGCCCTGGAAAATAAAGAAGCAGAAACACCCAAGAAGAGCAGACATCTGGAAATAGTCAAACTCGGGGCTGAAATCAATAAATTGGAAACAAAAAGAACAATTCAAAGAATCAACAAAACCATGAGCTGGTTCTTCCAGAAAATCAACAAGATAGACAAACCATTAGCCAAACTAACTAAAAGGCAGAGAGACACTATCCAAATCAACAAAATCAGAAATGAAAAGGGAGACATAACAACAGACACTGAAGAAATACTAAGAATCATAAGATTCTACTTTAAAGGCATATATGCCACAAAATTTGAAAATCTAAGGGAAATGGATAATTTTCTTGATCGATTCTACTTGCCAAAATTGAAACAAAATCAGATAAACAAATTAAATAGCCCCATTTCTCATATAGAAATAGAAGCAATCATTGATAGTCTCCAAACAAAAAAAAAAAAAAACAGCCCAGGACCAGATGGTTTTAGGGTAGAATTCTACC
Organism: Acomys percivali; assembly: GCA_907169655.1. Lineage (NCBI taxonomy): Eukaryota > Metazoa > Chordata > Mammalia > Rodentia > Muridae > Acomys > Acomys percivali. The sequence continues at coordinate 63,651,092 of OU015760.1, read as the reverse complement.
AGACCTTCAAGGAAGAGATAGTACTGATATTCTTCAAGCTATTCCAAAGATAGAAATGGATGGAACATAACCAAATTCATTCCATAAGGCCACAGTCACATTTGTACCTAAATCTCATAAAGACCAAACAAAAAAAAAAGAGAATTTCAGATCAATTTCTCTTATGAACATTGATGTAAAAATACTCAATAAAATTCTTGCAAACCAAATACAAGAACATATCAAAGATATCATTCACCATGACCAGATAGGCTTCATTCCAGGCATGCAGGGATGGTTTAATATATGGAAATACAACAATGTAATCCACCATATGAACAAACTGAAAGAAAAAAACTGCAAGATCACCTCCTTAGATGCAGAAAGAGCATTTGACAATATCCAATACCTATTCATGTTTAAAGTTTTGGAGAGATCGGGGATACAAGGCACATATGTCAATATAATAAAGGTTATATACAGCATGCCAATAGCCAAAATTAAATTAAATGGAGAGATAATCAAGGAAATTTCTCTAAAATTGGGAATGAGGCAAGGCTGCCACTTTCTCCATATCTCTTCACTACAGTACTTGAAGATCTAGGCAGAGCAATAAGACAACAAAGGGAGATTAAGGGTAGCCAAATGGGAAAGGAGGAAGTCAAATTATCCTTATTTGCAGAAGATATGATAGTGCACATAAGTGACCCCCAAAATTCCACCAGAGAACTACTACAGCTGATGTACACCTTCAGCAAATTGGTTGGATACAAAATTAACTCAAAAAAGTCAATAGCCTTCCTATATACAAATGACAACCATGCAGACAAAGAGATTAGGGAAACTACACCCTTCACGATAATCATCGGCAATATAAAATATCTAGGAGTAACTCTAACCAAGCAAGTAAAGGACTTGCTTGAAAAATCTTCAACTATCTGGATAAAGAGATTGAAGATGACATCAGAAGATGGAAAGATCTTCCTTGTTGGTGGATTGGATGAGTTAACATAGTAAAAATGGCCTTTAGTCCCCACAGAAATGGGCACACAGCCACCAAAGGCTACTGTAACACACCAGGCTGGTGAGTAGCTCTATGTACTCCCTAGTGCACAGAACTAGCTAGAAACTGATGAACCACAAGCATCTGTGGGCCCTAGCACCCAGAAGATCCCACAGTTGAGATTACAAATCGATCTGATCTCAGATCACCCAGAAAAGCCACAGAGAGAGCTCCTGGGTTCCTAAGTAGCCAGCTGTCACATGCCTGCTTTCCCACATGTGCGGGCCTGCAGGCAACTATTGAACTTCCTACTGCCACAGTACTAGCTTGAGCCTGCAAAATCACCAGTACCTGTGGGGTCTAGCACATAGCAGACCCAAAAGTCATGATCACAAGTGTATTTTATCTCAGGTGTCCCAGAAAAACCAGAAAAAGTTCCAACATCCAAACAGGCCCTGGTCATATACTCCAACCACAGACATCACAATGGGAAGAGGTCAGAGTAAGAATCCAATCAAAAATCCCAAGGGCAATTTGATACCACCAGAAACCAAAATCCCCAGTCCCACCACTACAACAAGCCCTGAAGATACTATCCCAGCTGACACACAAGAGAAGGATTTCAAATCTGAGGTTATGAAAGCAATAGAGGCCTTAAAGGGGGAAAATAAATCTCTCAAACTAGAACTGGATTACACAAACAACTGAGCAAATCACTTGAAGAAACTATGATCAAACAGGAGAAAGAAATGAATAAAAAGTTTCAAGACCTAAAACTGGAGATACAAGCAATGTAAAAAATACAATCTGAGATAATCAAGGAAGTGGAAACCTGAGAGAAAAGGACAGGATCTACAGACAAAAGCATGACCAGATTCAAGAGATGGAACAAGAATATCAGTGATAGAAGATATGACGGAAGAAATGGATACATGAGTCAAAGAAAATATAAATCTAAAAAACTCATGACAAAGAATATCCAAGAAATCTGGGACACTATGAAAAGACCAAACCTAAGTATCATACGGACAGAAGAAAAGGAAGACTTTCAACTGCAAGCCATAGAAAACATTTTTAATATCAAGGAAGAAAACTTACCTAACCCAAAGAAAGAAATGCCCATGAATATTCAAGAAGCCTACAGAACTCCAAATAGAATGGATATTAGATCTCTGTCAGATGGAATGTTGGTTAAAATCTTTTCCCAGTCTGTAAGCTGCATTTAGTATTTTTCTAGAGCTATTTTAGTCTCTTTTCTTGTTTTTTGAGGGAGGACCTAACTTTATTGTCTCTGTTGTGCTGATGTCCACTATGTAGACCAGGCTGGCCTCAAAGTCATAGAAATACACTTGCTTCAGGTTGCCTAGCACTGCAATTAAAGGCCTGTGCCACTCCACGTAGTTGAGAAAGAGTTAATTTTTGTCATTTTTGTTGTTGTTAATATTTTGTGGAGGGCCAATTTCAAGAGTGTTCAAGATTTTAAAATTTGTTACCATCTCACAATGTTTGTCATGTAGCTTTGCAGAGTATTTGTATTATGATCAATCCTTGGGTTATTAAATAACTTATTTAAGAAAATTACAAGAATTACCTCATATGGATATTTTATTTATAACTCCTAAGTTTGGTTTTAGAGATCTGATGTTCAACATGGTGCCTACAGTTCATAGTACCACATTGTAACACCTCAATTTCATTTTTCTTACTAAAATAAGAATTGAAAGCAAAACTAATCAATTAATAATCTAACCACTGTATTACATTAAAGTATTGGTGTTATAAATGAAAATTACATGAAGCCTATTATAGCAATATATTTTCCTACTGCAAATAGGCCAAAACAAGATGCAATATAACAAACTTTTATTGATAAACATGATTTTCTGAATATATAGATGACAATAATATGTTTACTTGTTACTTTTGCAAATATAAAATATTTGTCTTTAAGCAGTAAGTTAAAAATCGTTTTATTCTATTAATGCCCCCCTTTTTTTTTATCAGATCCTGATACATTTGTGAATAGTGATTTGTCAAATCTCCTTGTATAATAGGACATAGGAAAGTCAGTCTACATAAGTATAATATTAATTCTTCATGTGAAAGGACAGTGGCTTGATATATCCATGATACAAATGCACACTGAATAACCATTTTCCCATAATCCACAACCCTAAGACACAGAGCTACTTTATCAATTTGAAAAATGACTTAACTTTATGGCTGTGATTTATATTTTTTACCTTAAATTTTCTTATCCAGCCTACTAAATATTTTACTTTCCTAAATTCCAGGAATAATAATTAAATGCTCATAATATAATAATTATTTTCCAAATGAAGACATATAAATTTCATGTTATGAATGGCCTTCTTTTAAATGCTATGTAAAGAAAAATTCCTATTGAACAATATTGACAATACCACTATAGAATATTTTCCCAAACTATGTGGTTATTTGATTTATTTTTGTTCTGTGAAAATTAGGAAAGCAGGTCTCAATCATATAACTTGAAAATATTGAGATAATATAAATTATTTTGTTTACTTACATTAACATATATGAAATACATAAATGCTATAATTATATCTAGAAGATAATTGGAAAACAGAAATTCCTCTGATTTACCTGATACTTTCCTTAAAATTATATAATATTTAAGTCTAATTTTGTTCTTGTTTAACTACTGAAATAAATATGATGGACTTTGATTCTAAAATTTAGTATTATAGCTTATAAATGAAATGCTTTAGGTAAAAATGGAATATTTACAATATAACTGGGTGAAAGTCAATGGATTAGGTTGAAGCTTTTGAGTTTTTAGGGTTGCTGATTAGTACTTCATTCCTAAATATTCATTAAGAAAAATAATTCAGTAGAAACAGCAGTGGTATGGAGCCCTTCTGTGGCTTAAATTAGGAGAAAGTTTGACTAATATGAAAACCATTTATACCACAGCTCAGTGAGTCAAAACAGAAAGCATTAAGAGATAAAGCAAATCAATAGTTTAGAAAATAGCCTGCCAATGCTCTTCACCTAGATGCATTAATATGACTTGTGAAAGGTTGCAAATATACCTAGTGAGGATTTTGAGTTAATCTTTAAGCCTTTAAGCTTAAAGAGCTTTAAAACTAAGATTTGGAAAAATCCCCCAAACACAACAACATAAATTTTCTTTTCTTTTTTTAATTTAATTTAATTTTATTTTATTTTTGGTTTTTCGAGACAGGGTTTCTCTGTGTAGCCTTGGCTGTCCTAGACCCGCTTTGTAGACCAGGCTGGCCTCGAACTCACAGCAATCCACCTGCCCCTGCCTCCCGAATGCTGGGATTATAGGCGTGCGCCACCACGCCCGGCCAACATTAATTTTCTTTTTCCTTTTTTTTTATTTTTTATTTTTTATTTTTTGGTTTTCAAACAGGGTTTCTCTGTTACACAAAAGTCCCTGGCTGTATTGGGCTTCCTTTGTAGCCCAGACTGGGCTAGAACTCACAGAGTTTCCCCTGCCTCTGCCTTCCAAGTGCTGGGATTAAAGGTATTTGCCACAACAACTGGCTAACATTAATGTTATTTTTCAAGAAAATCTTAAATTTACCATTTTTTACTTCTCAAAGTTTGAAGAAAGTAGTTTTATAGAAACTTTTAAATTAATGCTGACAACTGCACTGTATTACAATATATTTTTGTAAAATTCTTATTTTACCTATTATACAGTAGCACATTAGCAATAAGGATTAAATCTCATTTTATATATTTAATTGGTTATAATCTGTAATTTAACAATTAAATATTTTCTAATTACATTATAATCTCTTACACTGTATATATTTTCACATAACTTTTTGTAGTTGGCCAACATAATTAGAAATTTTTTATTGTGTTATTTCTAATTCGGAAGCTTCTGAAAAAATGCATGTAAGATTGTACCCATGGACTACAATCCAAAGTTCAGTAAATGTTACAGTGTAATTAATAATTAAATGGCAATATAATAACTGAAAAAAATTACTTCTTGCAGTAAACTATCCTGCAAACTAACTTGCAACAACTATCCTTGTTGTAAATTTGATAGAAGATAATTATAATAATTAAAATTATTTTTCTATTATGATGCAATAAATATTATTATTAATAGAAATGGGCTCAATATAATCCTATATGTTATTCATATTCATACAGATTCATCTGGTACACAAAATTCTATTAGCTTAATTAACTCAACATAATATAATCTTGTTTCATTTACATTGTCATGGGTTAACAAAGTTATTTTTTATAACTTGCCTATACCAGTATTCTTTGATTTATTATAAATTGATTTCCATTTATGCAATAATAGATGATGTTGTACTAGTTGTGTTTTGCATTAATGAGACCAAAAATCTGACAAAAAACCACATATGGAAGAGATAATTTATATCAGCTCATAATTAAAATGATATAGCAAAAGTGATTCACAGCTGGCATTGGGATAAGTGATATTAGATGTGGTTCATAGCTATGGTGGCAACATGCTCACATTTGAGGATATCAGAAAGCAGAGAAGAGAGGACACTAGGATTCAGGTAACTTTCTTTTTTTATGCTGTTGACTGAATTCAGGATGTAAGCTTAGATTATGGTGCCATCCATAAACAGGAAGAATCATCTCAACAAAGTATTTTCTGGAACTATTTTATAGATATACCAAATGTATTCTTTACCAATGTCCTAGAAATTTCTTTACCAAGTTGGAAGTAAGATAAAGTATCATATCAACTTGTAGTTTGTTGTATGTGAATATCACCCTTTCCAATGATCTATTTTAGTGATTGGTTTGTAGTCTGCTTTTTCCATGAATATATCTATTTCATTAATTTGATATAAGCCAAACAGAGAAAGAGAAACATCACATGATCTCTTTCACATGCAGACTCTAAACTCATAGAAAGAAAAAGTAAAATATTTCTAAAAGATTCTAGTACAGGAGTGGAGAGAGTGGGATGAATAAATGCTGAACAATACACATAAACCTAGTTCTGGTTCTGTATTTTAAAATAGGATGATTATGGCAGGGAATACTGTATTAAACAATTCTAAGCATTTAGCAAAGGCAATTTGAGTGATCTCTTAAAGAAATGATATATTTTGGGTGCAGTATGTGCTAGCTGCTCTGATTTTATCAAAACACAATAAGTAAATGTATTGCCATATTTCCATTCACTCCATAAACTAGTATTATTCTCCCATGAAAATTAAAAATATTTCAATAAAACATTTGAAATTTTATTTGACTGTATTATTATGTGTAAATCTGTCTAAATACACAATTCACAATAACATATTCAAACAGATAGATAGATATATGGACATACATATACAGCATTTTGATGAAAAGTATATGTGTATGTTAAGTAGCTTCATACAAACTATCTTCTCTTTATAGGTCGAATGATGGCACAAATTTGATGATCAATGCAAGTCTTCCATGGTCAAGCTTATTTATTTTCCAAAATCTGTATGATCTAGAAACTTAAAAGAAATATAAAGAGAATCAAGGCAAGGCTTTAGTTTTAAAGTAAATTAAATGATACAAATTCTACTTGTTCTAAAATTAGAATTTAATTTAAAGAAGTGTTTCTTCTTATTTCTTTGAGGCATTTAATTATGTAGTAAATTTATCATGTAAAATATATTCTTGATTTTATAACAAATATTCTGCCAATTCCGACAAAAATTCAGATAGGAAAAATTAATGAAGGAGAATTTATTTAAAATTCGCAATGAACCCATTTTATCAGGTGGGTTATTTAAATGATTCTAGTCCCCTTAGCCTTTAGTTTAAGGGCAGGGCACAGATGAAGCTTTCCTCTTTTGGTGTAATTTCCAAGTAATGAAAAGTTAATGTATTTCTAAAGGACTGCACCTAAAATCTTATCTGCCATAATTAGCTAAGTCATACCTGTCTTGTGTTTGAATATCATCTTCTCTGTTGTACAGACTCATAGCAGATCTACTGAGGGCTGTAGTGCAAAGTTAACTAAGTTCTCTCTCCAAGGCATGCCATGTGTTCTGATGGGCTGTATTCCCACTAATCAACAAATGAGCATTGGAAAACATATAATCAGACTCTCTTACAGATCATCAATTAATATTTTCTTAAACTGAAAACATAGTTATACTAAATATATGCTTAAATATAAACTAAATTTTTATGAGAAATATAATGCAGAAAATTATAACTAAATATGGAGCTATAAGCAGATGAAAGCTTATAAGCAATTTGTAAAAATGTTATTATACATTAATTATATGTTAGATGGTAAAAAGACATTAATGTAAGGCATAGCATGTAGTTTATTTCCAGCTTTTCATGCCCTCCTTAATTTTTTTGAAACACAGGAAACTAAAACAAAAAGAATGCTGAATTATTATCAATAAATTATGTATTGCTCCTTAAAAATAAGATAATCACTGGACTAGATGAAATAATCATACAAGGAGAAAAGAAGAAATTTAATGTAGTGTGGGAAGGGATGTAATGGAATATATGACAGAATATACCCAAAGAATTATATAAACCTTGTTTAAACAAATTAGGTCATCAGATCCTGCAACTGGGTGCAAAACCACCAGTTCCCAGAAGTCATAGCTCAGTTCATGGCCTACCAGAGCCTGTTCAACCTTTGGAAGTTGATTTAGTGTTCCACATACTGACACACTACTCTCAGTGAACAAGACTATTCCATTGTTACACAAACATAAATCATCTGATAAGACATACTGATGATTATCTGTGCCATCTTGCAACACTAAAAATATCAAAGTCTTTCTTTGCCTATGTAGCCTGTGAACCCAGCCAAATTCCTTCACGCTAAACATTTTAAATGAAGAAATATTTATATTTTATGGCTCTGGCAGGCTTGGGTCATTTCTAATGATAATTTTGTTTGATTGTGTCCTTCAGGTTCTTTTCCCTTAGTAAGTTATCTTCTTTGTCTTCCTTCTGAGAATCATTTGTCATCTGTTCTTATTGATACATATTTTTAATGTTCTTCATCTGTGACTTACACATAACATCCTACCTCTCATTTTCTTTTTGTGAATCCACATCAAAGGTGGGAAATGGCTCTTTTCCAACCATCGTTTGGGCCTTTAGATCTGTTTAAATGGTTTCTACTTGATTCCATCTCCTGTTCTGTCATTTCCTTTTCAGAGATATATAGCTCTGCTAGTACCATGCCTGTAGTCTTCATGATCATGTACAAGGATAAAGACTCTGCACTACAACTGCGTTTTCATTCCAATGCACAGTGATCTGATGATATTTTGAAGGAAGATAAGAATACAGAGACGTTACTCACAGTTCTTTCTGTAAATGAATATATAATAAGTATTTTCAAAAGGGTCTGTAATAATCTGTCACAACAGCTCCACACTAGTATTCTAATAGGAAATCAAGAATATTCAGTAGAAAAATAAATAAATTTGGTTATATATTATTAAAACTTTATATAAACTAGACCACGATTTGTGGACAGTTTTCTGTCTAGCTAGCTGCTTTATTATAATGTGAACTGTACTTAATAGAGTAGTTTTCATGGATTCATAGGCAGCCCTCTTAGGAACTCAAATACTTTTCTTTCATTGTAAATTGAAATGCCTAATGCTTTTTTAAGAGCAAGTTAAATGGAAATGACAAATCCCATTCCTTGCCTTTTTTTCCCCTTCTAGTTCCTCCTTGAAATCTCTGGAAGGCCAAAGAAGATATTTAAAGGAAGATTTCTCTATTACTCTAGAACAAATACACTTTTGTAATTAATATGGGTCAAGTTTACTCTGTGAAACATATCAAATAATTTACAAAGTTAAATATTGCCTAGTGTTAATGAAGACACACTATCATCTCTTTTTGCCACCTTACATAACTCTCAAAAATGTTCCTAGTTTTGTACTTTTGTTATTTTGAAGACACTCAGTTAAAGACTTAGATCATTATTCAACTGAAAATAAATGGACACATAATATCAACAGACATGCTGCAAATATATAATAATTGCTGGATATTAGAATTAGGACTCGTAGTATAGATCAGTTGGTATAATGCTTATCTAACATACACAAAGTTCTAGGTTTGTTCATCAGCATGGCATAAAGCAAGCAGATGATATATGTTGTATGACTAGGAAAACAAGATCATCTTAAGTTATATAGAACATTTGAGGATACCCTGTGCTACATGAAACTATATTCCAAGAAACAAAGAAGTCAAACTAGATGATTTACTTGGAAAAGATACTTAGTATCAGGAATGATAATGTGAGTTTTATCCCTATGATCTACATGGTGGAAAGAGATTAAATTCCTGTAAGACAGTGTTCTGATTTTTCTTTGTCAATTTAAATATACCTATACATATTTGGAAAGAGGCAAACTTAAATGAGAAATTATCTCTAAATCTGGCTTGTAGGCAAGCTTCTCCAGCACTTTCTTAATTAGTGATTTATGTAGGACGACCCACCCATTAAAGACATTGTTACCTTGAGACAGTTTGTCTGGATGTGTGAAATAAATCAGGTTGAACAACCCAGGAGGAGTAAGCCACTAAGTGGCACTTTTTAATTACTTTTGTAACAGTTCTTGGCTCCAGGTTCTTGTCTGGACTTCCTTGAGTTAGTAAGATGAAATAAACTCTTTCTCTTACGATTTGCTTTTGGTTATGGTTTTCACAACAAAAAGTATCTTAACTAAGATAGATACACTCTGACTGCTACATGCATGGGGTACTGAAAAACTTCCCAATATAACAAATATAAATGTATAAAAAATGAAAACCAAATATGATAATCTAATACTTTGTGATTTGTTGATATTTACTAATTTGTGTTTACAATTTTTAAATTAGTAAATTAATATTGACTAAGATTATGATAAATACATTGTTAATACTATAACCACTTTCAGTGTAATAAAATGATGTACTAAGTTTCTAGACATAAATTATAAAAGCTGCAGCTTTCTTATATATTAGGTTATTTCTTTTCAATAGAATAATGAATTTGACTTCACATTTAGCGAAATAAAATTCATTGTATATTCTAGTGCAAGTCAATGCTAGAAGACAGTATGGAATTCACTGGAACTCAAGTTACAGGCAAATGTGGGTTGCCCACGTAAGAGCTAGGAAGCAAATTTGACTCCTCAGCAAAAATATCAAGAGACCACTTTACTGTTGAGCATTTCTCCAGCCCCATATTAATGGTGTTTAAATATAAATTGACTATTAGTTAAAATTTTAGTCTTTAGAAGTCTATACTATCACTTTCTCTTTTTCACCTTTGTTATCATGAAAATTCCCCCATTTCTTCTATTTCTGGTTATTAATATGCACTTCATTCTCTCTTTTTTAAAACAAATATTATGAGTAAAGCTGATAGAATAGTTACATTTGTGTTGGATCTTATCTAGTGCTCAAACTTCTAGGACAGTAATTATGAATGAAGTTTGTGTCTATTTATTAGCCTGTGTTTTATATTTATCTCCAAACTGGTGGTCCCAATTTTACACTCAAATGTTATTTTATTAACATTGCTAATTTTATGGCCATACTCTAAAACTCTGCATGTGTCAGAAGAAATAGGCAACTATGCCTTTGTTTGTAATTTGTAAATGTAAATAAAATGCAAGGACTTTAGTGTTTTATCAACTGCTTACCTCTATTCTAATGTTAAATATATTTTATAAGTTTATTTGAACACAATCACTGTATAACACATATACAGTATTTTTAAATTTTTTATTAAATTTATTTATTCATTTTGTATGGCAATCTCAGCTCCCTTCCTCCTCTCTCATGTTCTCACCCTCCTACCCTCTTCCCACTTCCCCTATGCCCCTTCTCTTCAGAAAAAAGGAACACACCACTTCTGTCAGTACAAACTTACCCTAGCACATCAAGTCACATCAGAATGAAGTATATCCTCTTCCTCTGAGGCAAGACAAGGCATCTCAGCTAGGGAAAGGGATCTAAAAGCAGGCAACAGAGTTTATGTCAGAGACAACCTCACTCCACTTGCTAGGGGACCCACAAAAGACCAAGTTGCTCATCAGTTATGCATCTGTCAGCGGCCTAGGTCTAGTCCATGTCTGCTGTTTGGTTGGTGCTTCAGTCTCTGTAAGCCTCTATGGGCCTAGGTTAGTTTAATTTTTGGTCTTCTTGAGGAAGTCTTGTCCCATCTAGGATCTTCTATCCTCCCCTTGATTTTCCACAAAATTTTCCAAGGTCTGCTTAATGTTTGGCTGTGGATCTCAGCATTTGTTTTGATCCATTGCTAGGTGGAACCTCTGAGGACAGTTATGTTAGGCTCCTGTCTGCAATCATAAAAGAGTATCATTAATAGTGTCAGGGCTTGGCTCTTTCCTATGGAGTGAGTTTCAGGTTGCTCTAGTAAATGGTTGGCCATATTCTCAATCACTGATCCATCTTTATCCCTGAATATCTTGCAGGTACAGTACATTTTTGGTTGAAGATTTTATTGGTAGGTTTGTATCCCCCTCCCCCGACAGGAAGTCCTATCTGGCTAGGAGGTGGCTACTTCAGTCTTCATGTCCCACACAGCAGCTAAGAGTCTCAGCTAGAGTCACACCCATATCCTCTCAGGAGCATAGCCTGTCTTACTCCTCAGGTTATCTCAGAGATACCTTCCCCTCTCGGCTTCCCTTCTCTCTCTCAGCTCTCTCAGCTCCCACCCCCTTAAGTTGTCTTTTCATAGATAGTACTAAAATACAGACATCATGCAAATAAAAGGATTGAAAAACAATGTATTTAGTCATGTACAATGTACATAAATGAAGATTGGGTTTGCTAATATATACTAAAATAAATTTTAGAAACATGTTACTATTAGAAAATAAAAAAACATAAATAATGCAAAATTTCCATTATTGCATGACAAAATCAAATAATGTTCAGAAGAGTTCCAAAGACGTATATGGGAAGGAGTCCTTCCTTGAAAGTGCTATAGACATATTTATTAACAAAGGCTAGCTAATACAAGATATTTTAAAACATAGTCAATAAAATAACCTTGGAGAAACTCCACTAAGCAAGCAACCAAGATGATCATCAGCATAGTAAATCATATGTGATAATTGCTGATGCAATGAGAATGACAGGTATTCTCTGTAACCTTTCTCCAAAGAAAAATTGAAGACCTTAGTATAATCCTTAGTCAAATATCAGAACTTAAAGGATATTCTTTCAAACAGATGATGAGTAAATTTTCAATGTTACAAGAAATTAGGAAATGTTGATTAAGATTCATATATTGGAGGACATTAAGAGGACACAATGACTACCTCAGTTTTACCCAATTACGTACTAGAAAGTGAAAGAGCTTGTTTGCAGAGATACTTGGGAAATGTGAAAAAAATTACAGTTTAATTAAGACAGTTAAATCAATGCTATACTTTTTAGTTTTGAAAAGGTAAATTACATTGGGAAGTTAAACGAATTAGTGAGATGATAACACGTAAACTTAGATAACACATTTTTGAATATAAGTACTACCTTCACAATTTCTTCATAAATGTAAAATATTTTCAAAAGAGAAGTATGCAAGTGAGTTCAACTACATGAATGATTTTTCACGTATACCATATAAAAGTTTACTTTTATACATTGAATTATTTAAAAGTATTTGAATTACACTGAACTATTTGAAAGAACATTGTATGGCCAAGGAGCAGTGGAGCTGGTCTGGAGCAGGAATGAGTTCAGGTCATGTCTAACCCTGGAAATCTTGTCTCCAGGGTGATAGGAGTGAGGACCACTCTTTCCTCTGCCCTGGGCTTCCATGTCCTGCTACACATAGTCCTGTGCCCTCCACCTTTGTCCACACCACTAGAGGTGACCATAACCAAGTTAAACTTCCTCTCTCTTTATAAGGTTATGTCCAGCAAGCCTCTGGAATTCCTCTTCATTCAAATACGGCATTCATAGCACCTTAGCCCCAGCCAATGAAATACACTCATCTCAAAAGCCTCTACCTATTCCCCAAAGGTTTAATTTGCCTTTGTTCCCTCCAAATTAAGCAAGCTTCTCAATGAAGCTTGTCTCCCAAGAGTCTGTTTTCATCCCATTCACCCACTGTCTGTGGTCTTCATCATCCCCAAGCTATTCTTTTCTTGCTTTCCCTCTCAGGCCACTGATCTGATTGCAGCCAGTCACCCAATTAAGGGGGGCTGTGATTAGAATGGGAATGACAGAACGTTTTTATTTCAATGTTTATTTATTTTAGGATTCCATAAATGAGTGCTATGTTCACATCATTTCTAACCATTTCTCCTCTGCCTTGTCTCCTCTTGTGTTCCACTATACTCAGTATCAACTTGTCACCTTCTCTTTTTTAATTATTTACTGAAAATATTGATGTTGCCCATATGTTTGTACACATATATGATTAGGTCTAACCACTTTTTATAAGATTACCTATCTTGATTGATTATTGCCTTGTCAATGGCCTTTGATTTCTCTAGTGATGGGATATTAGGAAATTTCACAACTCCCTTTTGAGATTAACATGTTGTATGATATTGTCATGATTCAGGTCTTGTTTAAGTAATGATGTTATTGATATTTCATGGGTATGGCTTTCTTGCCTTGCATAGAAAATACTATCCTATACAAGACATCTGGGTTCTCTGTTCATAGTCTTTCTGCTCTATAATTTTCTGTGAATTTTCTTGAGATTTATATACTGGGGTGGCATTGTATGTTTACCAAGTATATCTGTGTACCCTGTTGTCACTTATTTTCTGCATTTTACAAGTCTTAACTCTCTATTATAATCTTCATATGTTACATAAATAATCATCCTTGATATGCATCATAAGCTATAAGTATCTGTGAGTATAAGAATATATAGAATATAGCTGGAAATTATATTAGCTTAGGAAAGTAGCAGCAGTAAGTTATTTAGGATCTATGCCTTCTCAGGCTACACTTATAGCACTAGGCAGAGATTCCCTCCTATTTGTTGGGCCTTAAATCCTGCTAGAGAGCTACATATTATTTCCAATGTATCAGTGTCATTACTTCAAAATTGAGTACTGTGGTAGTTTAAATGAGGTATGTTCCCCATGGTCTCAGATATTTGAATATCTTGTCACCTAGTGGTGGCTTCATATGGAGAAGCTTTAAGTGGTACAAACTTGATGGAGGAAATATATCACTGGGGGCTGGATTTTGAGAGTTCACTACCTTGTACCATTCACATTTTTACTTTCTACACCATGTTTGTGGTTGAAGTTCTGATGTCTCATCTTCATGTTCCTTTCTTAATGTCTACCACTTCTTGCAGTGCTTTCCTGTCTCTGGAACCAAATTCAGAAATAAATTCTTTATTTCATAAATTTTGGGGTGACATAATGCTTTATCATATAAATGAAAAAGTAATTAATGCATAAGTTGGCATCAAAGAGTGGGATATTGCTTTCAATAGCTTAGTCATGTTGTTTTCAGGGAAAATGTGGAAGACTCTGAAACTTTGGGCTGGGAAAGCTCTTTAGTATTATAAGCAGAACTCAAGGGTCCATTTTTCAGAAATCTAGAATATAATAGTTCCTGGAGCAAGAAGGACTTTGGAGACCCAGGTCAAAATTATATAGAAGGGTTCAATATTAATAATTGTGATAGAAGTGGTCCCTGTGATATTTTAGTGAAGCATCTATCTTCTGCCTATCTTTTAAGATATTGCCTGAGGATAAATTGAAAAGTAGTAGACATATTTCACTAGTAGAGGAAATTTCCAGATTGCATAATATTAAATCCGAGGCATGGTTATTATTAATGGTGGTTATATAGATATACAGTGAAAAAGAACAAGCAGAGCAGAAAGTAATATAAAACATACTATTTGAAGTGAAAAGGACAACTAGAAAGCTTAGTATTATAGCCAAAGTATATATTGGAAAAGAGGTTAAAATTAGAGAAATAGAAACATTTAAAAAGCATGCAAGTGCCATGTGCAGACCATTCAGTTTTGCTGCAGGCTGACTGTGGAGTTCCTGCACTACATCATTGCTGCCAGAGCCCTGTACTAGTTCATTTTGTCCACCAACAGCATTTACTATCAGGCTGAGGTGCTGAGCAAGCCAATCATATGGATTGCACCCTATGCTTTCTCTCATGATCATTCAACAGATGTGGACTACAGGGTTATGACCACCTTTACCAAGTTCTATACCACTCTCTTGGGCTTTGTCAACTTCTGTCTCTACCAGTCACTTAACCTTCACTACCCACCGAAGCTTGAAAGTCAAGCCCAAGCAGAAACAAAGTTCAGTGAGGACACACAGGCATTGGACTTTGAGAGTTCTATGAAAAAAACTAACTTCCCTCAGTGGCAGCCTGGCTCGAGTGGGTGTCTGCTGTAGATGAGGCCTAGGCCATGAATTTCCTACTGATGCAGAGATGATAACACAGGAGGAAGCATGCAGGAAAGAAATGGAGTCATAGGAAAGCACAAGAACCTCTTCAAAGGCCTGAAGTTCTTCATGAACCATGAGGTACCCTGTGAAATATTAGCCTTCATTATCAGGAGTTTTGGTAGGGAAGTATCCTAGGAGAAGTCTTTGTGCATACAACCACCTATGATGTCATAGATTCTTGCATCATTCACCAGAATGTTGACTGACACAGGCAACAAACCCCCATCATTGGCAAGTACAGCCCCAATGGGTGTTTGACTGTGTGTGTGTCTGAGTCCTCCTGCCTGTGGCAGAGTACTTTCCCTGGGTTCAGCTGCCCCCTTCCACCTTTTTCCCTTCAAATATGAGAAAGAAAGTGATCACATTCCTCCCGCAAAGCTAAAGTTACTTGTTCTATAGCAGGGTGAAGACACAGGAAACTTGAAAGAGGAAGAGAAGAACAAAGATGAGAATGAGGATGACAAAGATGATTATGATGAAGGTGATGATGATGTTATAAGGGAAAATGGGGAAAAGAAAGATGTGAAAGCTGATTCGGAGAATGAGGCAGAGGTGTATCTGTCAACCTTGGATCAGCAAAGCCTGGAAGGAAAGAAGCCCCAGGCAGTGACCAGCACTGTGAAACTGGAAGACAAGCAGCAGATGGCCCAGGAGGAACAAACGTGCCTGGCCATCATGGTGATGAAAAAGTAGGAGAAGTATCTATACCAAAACATTATGTTCAGCAGCAGCACAAAACCAGATGGGCCAACAAGCTATCAGAGGAAAGGAAAGCCCATTAATAAGCTGTGAAGCCTGAGAAAAAGGCCAAAAGGACAAGGCTTGTGTGCTCTTGAAATTCTTCACTGAGATTTGGACATGAAGAAACAAACTAGTGAAACATACACATCAGCCAACTCACTCACACTTTTGGTGGTGTGAGTACAGCCCTAGCCTGCCTGGGCAAACAGGCCACTACTCAACCCAGTTCCTACTCTAGAAGTCTGTCATTCTCATTTTCCTTGACTTTCCACAGGCTCCTATATAGCTTGTATACATCCTCTGGGATTGTTTTTTAAGTGGCTGGACTTTCCCAGCCAGTTGGGAAAAAAACAACCTCTAAGTTGGAACAAAAGTAAGCAGGCCATCAGAGCAACATTCTACCTAAGGAAGCTTCCAGCTTGAGCAAGATAGACTAAGTGTGTGTGTGTGTGTGTGTGTGTGTGTGTGTGTGTGTGTGTGTGTTTCTATAAAACTGATTAAAATTACCACTGAAATGCTGAAATGTGACTAAAGAGAGTGAGGGTTCATTTTAAGCTGACAGCTAAATTTGGTGGTAGTATCCACATTTTACGGACTTTAGAGGACTTAAACAAAAATTAAAGGATTATGAATTCTTGTTCTCAGTTTCAGTGTGTTGCTGAGGCCAGAGACATATTTCCTGAGAGACTGTGTTAAGGCCTTGAGAGGGTAGGAAGCCTGAGAGGCCATATGTGAAGAAGTGAAGGTGAAGCTTGGGTTGCTGTGGTAACTAAAAAAAGATTTGGATTTTGGAGATGACAAAGCTAGAGAAAGATGACAAAGTTGGAGAAAACAAAGATGTTTTCCTGCCATGGAAAGCTGTGTACAAGGAGTGAAACAGGCCAAGAGAAAGATGTATGTTGTTGGTAGCAAAACTAGAGGGACAGAGGAATCAAAGCCCTTGACAAGGGACATTGATTTATAAGGTTTGGTGTTTGCCCTCCTGGGGTTCATTCTTACTTTGGCCCATTATTTCCTTACTATGGCCCCATTCTTTAACTTTGAAATGATAATGTATATTATGTGCCATTTTTGTAGGAACTACACAATTTGCTTTTGAAATTTACAATGTACTACAGTCTTAAGATTAGCTGGAGTCTCAAAAGAAACTTCTAATATTTTTGAAGGTAGAAAACAATATATTACTTTATTACCAAGATAACAAAAACAGAAAATATCACCAAAACCAAAATGATTATAGTAGATGAGAGGACCTTCACAACTAGCTCACAATAAAGAGGTGGCTGGCAATGAGCATGTAAACTCATGTCTCATTTTCCGTGAGAGATACAATGTAAAACCTTTCTCTTCAGGTGCTATCATTCAAATGACAAATAAAGTGACCAGATTTTATATTTCACCTTGACCAATTGCATCTTACCTTTCAATCCTTTATCACTGGTTACAACTCCATTTTATGTTTCAGTAGAAGAAAAAAAGTTTTACATGAAAGCAATGCCCTTTAAAGATGATTAACATTCAACAGGCACAATTACAGCACAAGAATGAAATTGTGGTAAGTGACTTCATTTAAAGCAAGTGTTTTTTATAAATGCACAAGGGCTAGTAAAGATAGTCCACATTTATCTATGTGTGTGTATGTGTGTGTGGGGGTTGTCCAGTGCAATAACATGTGTGTGAAGGTTGGAGAGTAACTTTTGGGGGGGAGGACTCTCTCCCTCCATCAAGTGCGTCCCAGGAATTGTGGTCGACAGGCTTGACAGTAAGTGCTCCACCTGCTGAATCCTGACCTCACATTTTCCTAAGTGACAAAGCTCATTCTCAGTATTAACAGAGACCATTCTTCAGCTCCACCTTCTCTGGAGATACGATGGGTGATATAAATTTTATTACATGTCTTCCTCAAGTTAATATGTAAATCCCTTAATCCCTATGGTTCATAATATGGCTGTATTTGGATATAGGACCTTTATGAGGTAAATTACAACAAATTGTGGTCATATGTATAGGTCTTTCTTCAATATGACTGTTGCTCTTTACATGGAAGGTGGTAGCTATCTACAAGCTGGGAAGGGGTAGTAATAGATTTCAATCATGACAATTCCTTATGATGACAACTCCAGCAAGTATGCATGCTGGTAGAAGCAATGTTGTAAAAAGTAAAGGCACTTCCACTGACCTTGAATTATATATAATATTCATAAGTTAGAGTTTCATTATGAGAGAGTGTCCCTCTGTCTGTGATGTCTTCTATGTCCTCAAAGCTGTCCTTGAACTTATATTTTCCTGATTCTGGCTCTCAAATACATAGATGACAAATGTGGATCATATGTCAGTGTAACAGTGAAATTTTTATTGTTAGTGCACTTAAACTTTCAATCACTAGTAACCATAAAACCAAACCCAAAATACCAAGCCAAAAGAAAGACAGTGAAACGACTTCAGACTTTGAAATTTTTATGTAGTTTGGAACACAGGATATAAAATCCAGCATTTCATAGGAAATAATAAAGTTACTTAATTACATTTCTAAAATACTCAGATGTTAAGATATAATAATTTAAAGTAAAATGTAGAAGCATTGATTTTTTTTTTCTTTTCTAAAAATATTGTACTATGTAATGGAAAACTTAAGAGTATGTCAAAGAAAATGCACTTAAACTTAATATATGTAAAAATGTATTTGATTATGAATATTATTAGCAGAAACTTTGGGGGTGACACTTTTGTAGGTTTGTATAAAAATAAAATAAAATTAACAATCATGGCATAATATAAGTGCTATAGAGTCTGAGGCAGGAGAAATATGAAATATACAACAAAACCTATCAAACCTCCCACAAAAAGGAAAACAAAACAACATATAAAATATGAAATAAATACTTTCCATATCTGATATTAATTTACTCTGACACTTAGAATGTTTGAATTTTATAATTTTTCTTTAGTCCCCTCTGATCAGTATAAATAGTTTCTTTAAAACAACTGTTAGTATTTATTTCATCTCTATAATTTAGATATAATAAAGTTTTTGCCCTTGAAATGCTGAAGTTACTGGGTTTCATAAGTTACTTTGATTTTTCACTCTGTTTTTTTAAATAGTCTAAACCCTTCTTACCTCAAGAATGAATTCATAATGGTATTTTTGCAGTGATAAGCTGTCATTTAATGCTTCAAATGATTTTGATATAATCAGTCTTGTGACTTCAAAACAAGATATGAGGTACAAAGATAGTAATAAGATAGAAGAAGAAATCTGTGGTGAAATTAATATTCTGGCATCTGATTCTCAGTGAAGTTAAACATATTAAGATTAATACTTGCAATGCAATCAGGCTGAAAATCCTTGAGGTTTAGAGACTATCTTAATTTTTTCCAAAAGTTGCACAAAGATTTTAAACAGTTCTTATGACAAATATGGTACTAATTAAGGAGTCCATTTTCAGAAAATGTTTGTTCCTAAAAAGTTTTTAATAAGCACAATAGGATTAAGAAATATATAGATATTTGTACTTTTTCATTATTTGCTTTCTTTATCCAGTGACAGTATTTTTCCTTAAATAATCTATTTATACTTTTTGAAAATGCCTTATAAAGATAATATATTTTTACAAGTATAATACCACTTCCTTTGGCTACACAATGAAAATTTAAATAATTTTAGAAACTGCTCATACACATAATCCATTCTAGTCCAATTAAAGTAGAATATCTGGGGTTAAGCCATCTATATTTTTTATTGTTTACCACGTTTCTGATTACTTGTGAATATTGGAGAAGAGGACTGCAATGGCTATTCTTGTTTGGATTGTCAACTTCATTACTTAACTTCATTTGGAATTAATTAAAAACAAAGCTTCATCCAGCAATTGTGACACATGCCTGTAATCTCAGCATTTAAGAAGAGTCAGGCAGATCTCTGTGAGGTGAAGGCCAGCCCGGTCTACAAAGTGAGCCCAGGTCAGCCAAAGCTACACAGAGAAACTCTGTCCTGAAACAAACAAACAAACAAAACCTTCACCAAAAACAAACACACAACCCCCCACAAAGCTTCTTGGTACATCAGTGAGAGATTTTTCTTTTTCTTTTTCTTTTATTTTTCTTTATTGCATCATCTTAAATGTGGGCCACAGCAATTGGTGGCAACCTATGGAAAGGATATCGAAGAAGGAAGTTTATATTCTTTGCCTGCTTACCCTCATTCAACCTGCCGGTACACATACCATTAAATGAAATAACTACAATCTAAGAGAGATATAGCAAACTGTTGTCTGATAGGGCACATCTAACTAAAAGATATACTAGGTGTAGTTATGTAGTGTTTGTTCTTCCTAAAAAATTTTTGAACTAATAAAGATAAAACTATTAGGTTAAGATGTATTATTTCTTCAACATATCTTATGTAATTTTCTCCAACAATAGTGAGAATTTTTACATCTACTTATGTAATAGAGACTACTTTAAAGCTTTCTTACAAATAACCTTGAAATGTATTAGAGAAAAACTGATATTTTTCATATTTAGAATCACAAAGGAAATATTTCTAGGATTTTATTTTCTAGAAAGATTCTTTTTATTAACTATCTACTAAGTCTAAAGGAAATTTTCAGTCTTTTAGTTTTAATTCTTTTCCAGTAAGAACATTGAATATTTCTTAACTGAAAAATAATTTTATCCTAAAGATAAAATAAGTTGTTTCCAATAACAATAAAGTTTTTTATTCTTTTAAAAGTGTAAGACCAAATAAAAACTAAACAAGTTGTATAAAACAGTTTTTCTTTGGCAGTCCCGTTGCTACTATAGGATTCAGAGAGGATGGAGGACACCAGGATAACATGAGCCACTGAATCAACTAAGCAACCTAACACAGGTTCATAGAGACTAAAAAGGCAAGCATGGGGCCTAGACATTTCTGGACCAGGTCCTTTATATATATGTTATCACAATTAGCTTGGTTTTTTTTTTGTGGTTTGTAACAGTGGGAGCAGGTTTTTCTCTGACCTTTTCATCTGTTCTTGAGACTCTTTTCTTTCTATTTGGTTGCTTTGTTCAGTCTCAATATGAAAGTTTTTGCATTGTCTTATTTTATCTTGTTTTTATGCTGTCTTGCTGTTGTCACTTGGAAACCTGCTTTTTTCTAAAGAGGAAAAGGAGGGACAGTGTATCTTTTTTTTTTTTTAGGATTAAGGAGTATATTTATTGAATTATACATTATAATATATTATATATAATTTATATTTATATATAATTTAAAAGAATATTTATATTTCTATTATACCTTGTTAAAACATAGAAAATACATTATAATGTGTATGTGATATATATGTGTATATATCTGTATACACATATATGCATATATGCAAACATGGGTATTTTTATGCACACTTTGAACACACATGTGGAGGTCAGATCTAAGACAGTAGTCACACTCTTATGCAATATTAGCCTACCAGAATAACTGTCCATAAATGTGTGGAGTCAGAGACATATAGGAGCAGAGACACCAGCATTCACACTTGTACTTTAAAGTATTAAATTTTTCATGTACAAAGGAACAAGAATAGAAAAAATTAAGAAAGGATAATAAACACTGAGTCTTGCCCTACACAGCGTCTGATGTACGGAAATAATTATGTGAAGTGGAAATTCTCCTATTTGAGATTATAGCATGGAAAAGAAATAGTCCAAATCTCATCATAGACCATTGAGTTATCCAGTCCTCTTTATCCTTGACCTAGTGACCCAACAACCAGAGAAACACAGTAGGACAAAGTTCTCCATTAATACTTTATATCAATTGATGCCTTCCTGTGTTGCCAGGAAAAGTACAAAATATTTTTTCGAGGGCACAAGTAGGTTATTAACATAAATAGTAATTACTCTCTGTTGGAGACAAAATTGATTGAAAACAACGTGGTCATCTTGTAGCTGATTCATCAAGAATTGTTTCAATTACACTGCTAATGTCTCAGTGTGTCCTGCAGAGCACTCTCCTGTACCACACATTATTTTTCAACTTATTATTACTATGCAATTATTTATCCCTTTGCTTTTCACATTTTAAAGCATGAGGTGAGGCTTATAAGATGAGTATATACAGCCATATTTAAGATTGCATTCCAGAGACAGGGAGAGAGGAAGCAAAATAACACTGCAAAGACAGTGTATCTTTGAAAGAGAGGAGGTTGAGGAAAAGCAGAAAGGGGAAACTGTGGTTAGGATGAAAAACTACATAAAAAGGAAACTGTATTAAAAAACAAATCTGTGTTCATTGCATGAGACTATGAAAACAAAGATATGCCCTTTTCTAAAACTATATTGTGTATTGTCAACAAAATAAAATGAAAAATGACTTTACATTACATAAGGTTCAATTCATATCTCTTCATGATTAGGCTGGTTTGATAGAAATAAATATAATGCAAGTGAATACAGGGGATATGACAGTTGTATTAAAAACAGTTCTTTACATTTCAAATGACTGCAAACCACTGATATTAATATCAGGAAATATGATGATGTTCTTTTCTGAAGGAAAATATTGATAATTTAGATTCTGATTTCATATTTTCTCAGACACACAATTCTATAGAAGAGTAAGGATTTTTTGATAATATTTAGATAACTTCTTTTTTTTTTTTTACTTCTCTCAAATAATACACAGTGAAATTGGAGTTTGAAATTCCATACTAGGCTCATTGATTTATTTATACAATGTATATAGTTTGTTTGCAGTTTCTAAAAATTTCTTATATGTGAATGCTCATCACAGTCTGTTAAAAAGAATTAATGAAAACTACTTTTGTGGGGTCAGCATCAAGTCCAAGGATTCATATCTGAATTGTATAATTGCTTCATAAAATACAATAGCAAAATTTATTTTATGAGCTCTTTATTATCAGCTGGTATATATTATAAAGAATCTTTGAGTAATTTCAATCATAAGTGGTGAAATAGAATAAAAATTCTAGGTTGACATCAATCACTAGATTTCTGTTAGCTTATGAACACCCAGAAAAAGGTAGAAAAGTTCAATTTTATCCTAAAATTTCTAATTCTGATGACGTAATGATAATTCATATTAGTTATGAAAGTCAAAAATACATGAAATATTTTATTTCTTAAAATCAAGATTAAGTTGAATAAAATAAGTTACATTGGCGTGAAATGGAAATACATACCTTTTAGAGATCACACGTTAAAGATGAAGAATATGTCTTTTCACACTAATATTGTGAAAGGTGATAGGCATGCCGTGAAGAAACAAAAAATAATATACTTTAACTATGAAAAAAATTATGTGTTTCAGATATCCATGATATTAAAGTACCAGGTACTTTTTATGTGGTTCATTTCATTTTTTCCTTCCTAATTGGATTGCAGTTTCCAAGTAGACTTTGCTAAATGATATTCAAGACAATATTTTAGTTTTAAAATGAGAAGGTGAAAGTACATCAGAAGTCTAACTTGATTGTTTTAAAAAAGCTTTGATGTCCCTGTTGATAAAATTCAAAAATTATTTTTTATTAAACATCATTTTATTTTTATATATACATGTATATTTTATACATATATAATAAACTACCTATAACATTGGTATAAATATTTAGTCTTTACATCTTTGATTAAAGTATGCCAGTATACATATAATTTGCAAACCAACATGTTAAGTAAAAGCATTATCTGACAAATCTTTCATTAAGTACTCATTTAATTATGTTATACACTGTACAGTCTCATACATATAGACAACAATATTTGACTGTGTTAAAATTTCAAAAAGATGAAAATAACCGTTGAAACAACATACTGTTGGATTAGACTTACCTTTATAAAATAATTTTCCCACTTGTTTTCATCATTTCTACGTTTCTTTCATGTACAATTTGACAAGCACCTAGAGAAAATAGCCTTAGGTGTGTTCAGTTGAGAGTACTCTTATTTGGACTCAATATTGAATTTTTAAATGTGAGGAAATTGGGGTTAATAGTGGTTAACACAAACCTTCAATTTAGGCTTTTGAGCCCACTTCTCTGTTATTTTTTCAGAAACAAGTCCCCATGATTGCTGTTTATAGATGTCAGAAAAGCATCTACCACAAATAAACACCTGGAAATGTGATTTGGTTCGACTGAGTGCTTCTTTCTTGTAAAATGCACAGTTTCATTTCATAAATCCAGTGATGTTTGTATGGAACAAAATTTACATATAAAATGCTTTTTAAATTTATGGTTTTAATGTTGTATTTGTTTATAAATAAAGAATAAGCATTAATTTCCTAGGCCAATTACTAACTAGGTTACAAACTTTTAGTTAAAAATTGAAGTGTGTATTATGATTGGGAATTACCTTGAGTTTTATAAAATGAGGATTTTGTTTTAAATGCTATTTCAAATAAAAAATTTTAAAGGTAGCATCAACATAAATTTAATAATTTTAAAGCTATTTTATCTCGTAAATAAAGCAAGGATAGACATCTAAACTCTATCAACAATGCTTTGACTGTTAAACATAATACAACATAGAGAGACATATTCAATAATGATATAAAACATTAATCTGAAGTCATAATACATAAAGGACCTGGGTTCAAGCTATTCAGGCCCTCTGCATGCTCTCTGAGTCTACCTGTGTCATTATTTTAATGAGCTTGAATATTTGATTCTTTTATTTCTGAGAATTAATTATATTAATACTGAAGACACAGGACACTTCAGACAAAGATTTGGAGGAATCAAGCTAGAGTTGACCTTGAGGCCTCCTTTCTGATAAGTGGCTGCCATACTGCCACAAGTTTCAATGCAAGTTACTAAGAGAGAAGATCTTTGGTAATCATATTTAGCTGGATATCCTATGAAACAAAACAAGGACTTGATCATAAGTATATCACAAAAGGTGGAAGAGTGGGACTTTTAACTTGGGAGTGAACAACAGCTGTCTAATTAAACTCAAGGCCTGCTCAATAGAAGAAAAATCATGCTTGGTGCTATAAGGCTAGTGTAATTATTTAAACATGTTTTTTTTTATTGGCTTATATGTTTGAATACTTGGATAGTAGTTTGGGAAAATGGGAATGATGAGGAAGTATGGCCGTATGGAAGAAGATATGTCACAGAGGGCAGGATTTGAGGTTTCAGAAGGCTCTCATAATTCCCAGTTCTCTCTCTGCCTATTGATTGTAGTTTGAGATGTGAGTTTTCAGTTGTTTTTGCCACCATGACTTTGCTCTGCAATCATGGATCCTAAACCTCTATAATGAGAAGATCAAGTCTATGGTTTTTTTGATAAGCTGTCTTGGCATAGTATTTTATTACAGAAATAGAAAAGTAACTAATATAGAATTTAGTAACAAGAAGTGTTGTGGGCTATTGTGTTGTGCCTGATCACACTGCTGTTTGAAAGTATGGGGAAGATGTGGGGGATTGGGACTGAAAAATCTATTGAACACTGTGAGCACGGTTTAGGGCACATCACATTAGGAGTATAGAATATAATGCTGAAAGCAATGTGGACTGTAAACGTGTGAATCAAGCAATATCAGAGGGTAACAATATTAGTAAGCATATTAGGGACTTTTCTTGTGATATTTTAACAAAGAAGAAGGCTTCATTCTTCCCCTGTTCTAAGAATTTGTCTGCAACTAATTTAAAAGTAATGAGCAGATTATTTGCCAGAGGAGAATTCAAAACAGTCTAATATTGACTTATTACAGTGTTATTAGTACTCACTTTTATGTAGTTGTATGACTAAAACAGTCAATGGCAGAGAAAGAAATACCAAATTCACAGTTTGAAGAGACAAGATTTGTGCTGAAAGAAATATGGTCTGATACGTAGTGGAATAAAGTGAAAGGTGATTTTAGTACAAAACCTCACACAGATGAGCTTCTAAACTGTGAAGGAAAAAAGCTTAAGAAATTTATGGTAGAGAAAGAACAAACTGAATAGCTGGAAATATTATCTCAATTAAAGTTCTGCAAACATTATTCAAGGGGGGAAGAGTTCACCCAAAGTAACAGCCAGACTTATCAGTGTTTTACACATATTGCTAACTCTTGAATCACAAAGAATGCCAAGGAATCCTATTTTTTTGCTGTTGATAGATGCCAAGATCAGGATTGTAGCAAAGGAGTCGCTGCATGGAGTCTCTGAGATGTCAGTGTATGAAGCAGAGATTGTGTAGGCTGGATTGCATTGGAGATGCGAAGACATGGGGATTCTAGAACCAGGAAACATATACCAAGGAGAAATGTACACATGTAATAGATCAGAACAAAAAAAAAAAAAAAAAAAAAGAAAGAAAAGAAAAGTAGATGCAAGCATCAAAATTGGAAGGGCAAAGCCGTACAAATTCTCTGACACAAGTCGTGGAGATACGTAATTTGATTTTGCCTCACTGGGCCTATAACTGGTTTTTGAACAGTATTTTCTCACCATACTCCAATAGTTCCCTTTTGGAATGATAATGTGTATTCTGTTACTGTTGTGTGATTTATGTATATATTTTACTTTTTGAGTTTTCAGGTGATTTGATTTTTTTGATTTGATTTTTTTCAGGTATTTTGATTTTGAGAAAAGATTTTGGACTTTTGACTTTCAGAGGGTGTTTTGACTGTGAAAGACTATGGGGATAATTAACATTGTACTGACTGCATTTTGCATTATGATTTGGCCATGAGCCAATTAGGGCCTTGGACTGAATGTGATAGTTTAAATAAGAATGACCCCTCCATAGACTCAAATGTTTGAAAACTTAGTCCCTAATTGGTGGAACACTTTAGGAACAAATTTAGATGTGGTTCTTTTGGAGGTCGTGGGTCATTTGGTTTGGGCTTTAAAGATTCAAAACACTCCCACAGCCTCCATAATTTCTCTGCTTCGTGCTTGAGGCTCAAGATATGAGCTATTTATGTAGTCACGCCATTACTCTACTGTCAATGACTTCTAACCTATGGAAACATAAGCTTAATTAAATACTTTCATTTGTAAGTTGCCTATTTCATCAAAACAATATGAAAGTTACTAACATATCTAATGAACTACACATGGCTGAAGAGGACATATATCTGAGAGGAGAATGAATTATTGCCAGTTTTCTAAACCAGTAAAGTTTTTAACTTTGTTCATTTCAGATACCTTAATGCCAATGGAGGAATTGAGGGGAAAGAAACTTTACATAAAAAAGGTGTTGCTATACTTATTGCAATTGTGACCTCCATAGTAAGCTCATGACTAGTTTCAATTGTAATCACTATGTATTTCTTGTCAAAAATGTTGAACAAAATAACTGTACCAGAAAAAATACTCAAAAAAGGTTGAAAAGAAAAATTCATAAACAAAAAATAATTGTATCAAAAGAAAAAACATCAATGATAAAACAAGGCTTGAGAGACAAGAGACAAAGGAATTAAGAGAGAATGAAGCACAAAATTGTGAATTTATGGTAACTTAAAAAATTGAGGATTAAGATAGTCAGTCCATTGAGCCTATGGCATTACCTCTTAGTAAAACAAATGCCAGAAAATGGTGAAATTTTACAAAATGAACAGTTAACCTGTAACCCTGTTTAAAAGCAAGATCTTAAACATTTTAGAGAATCAACAATTATTTATGAAATGCATTCACCCTTTATGAAAAAGATGTTAAATACCTGGGTAAGTCAAAACAGGATTATCCCTAAAACCAGAAAGATTTACAAGCACCTGTACTGGACGCTTGTTCTCAATCACAATGACTGACATGGTGGCAGGAAAAAAGCTGTAATTATGGAAATGTGTAATAAGTGTAAAGGTCTTAAAGTAGTGAGAGACAAATTGTAAGGTGAAGGTCAACATATTGATTTAAAGCAGTAGATGCAATTTGATGACTCTGTTATTATACAATGTCTATTAGTAGCTTTAAGAGCCTGGGGAAATGTCCCAGTATAAACAAAAAGTATTATGTCATTGAGGAAGATAATATAGAACCCCAGAGAAACTTTGACTGATTTCTTACATAGATCTACATCCACTGAAAAGGAAAGTACCATATCCAGCTATAAGATGGGTATTAATTGAAAGTTTAGTTTTCAAAAATGGAAATGTAGGGTATAAAACCTTTTAGACCCTTTAAATTTCAATCACCAACCATGAATGAATAGACTAAAACTACTGCTCTTATTAACACTAATGGCTATGTAACTGGACAAGCAATATGCAATAATCTTAAATATTAAAATGTCCATTGTTTTAACTGTGGGAGATAAGGTTATTTGAAAAGGGATGGAGTTCCTAGAGACTTCTGTAGAACACCTCTGCCTTCCAGGATTGTAGAAAGTACGCTAAGGGTAGGCATTTAACTAATGAATGCAGATCAGCAAAAGATATGTGAGGTAATCCAATACTGATGGGACACTCCCTACAAGATAATCCTTTAAATATGTGAAACTCTGTTGTGGAATATTTGATCCCATTTAGATCCCTGAGACTGTGAACTATAAATCCTTGTTTCTTGTGATTAAAGTATAAAAATCACCTTTAATTAAATAACTTTCTGTCTATTGTAAACATGTGATTAACTTGTGGGTCAGTCACCCCTAGCATACATCTTTAATACAAGAACTTTCTGTACATAGATTTAATAAAGTTAACCATAAGTCAAGAGTTGGAGCAAGATACCAGCTGAGAGGGATTAAAGAATTCAAGAGACTTTGAGTTCATTGGTATTTAAGACAGCATGTAGAAGTAGAAGGGGATTTTATCTATTGACCTCTTCAGCTCCTTTGCCTTTGGCTTTTGAGGCTTTGACCTAGCAAGCTTTTGGCCCTGAGGTTTTTGGTCTTTTCCTCCTGAGATAGTAAGACTTTTGATAGTTTTCCATTGGCATATGAGCGGAATAGAATGCTTAGCTAGATGCTTTCTCTGCCTCTCTGAACTTGTAGGTTTTCACCCCAGCTTCTGACTCCTGAGTTTTTATTGGTAAAATGAAATGACTGGGGTTTTCATTTAAAAAACCTAAACTCTCTAAGAAATATAGCTTGTTCCCAGGCAACAAATAAAATGAACTAGATATCCCTTGTCAGCAACCCACAAAGCAACTAGAGAAAACTAAACAAGGTACTGGAGATCTAATGCATGCCACAGAAGGAAGTACTGCCATACTCTTAGCCATAAATCAAAATTTCACACTATCACCAAAAATTTAATTCTGTAAAATATCCACTAGAGTTCATGAACCCACAAAGAAAATATTAACAACTGTAGGAAGAGGTAGCCTAATATTTCAAGGTTTCATTGTGTACCCAGGAATTATAGATGAAGACATCAAATGAGACATTGGGGTTTGGTTTACATAAAGAAAAAATATACATCCTGGGGCACAGCCATCAAAGGTGGATAGAATACTGAGCCCTGAACTCCATAGCCTGCCTTACTGAATAGGAACTCCAGTCTCTAGAAACATGTAAGTTAGAACCCTTCTTCTGCCAGTATTCTGCCTGCCAGATCTACCTGAGGCACAGCCAGCAGAGGTGAATGTGCTGTTCCCTAAACTCCACTGTCAGGTCCAGTGGTCATCATTTGTCCCCAAAAAAGTCTCACCTGCATCAGGAACATCCAGATAACATAATGAACAACCAAATGGCTTCATTGTCATCATAAAAATCAACAAGAAACAGGGCAATATGACACCATCAGAGCCCAGTTGTCTTACTGCAGCAAGCCTTGGATATCCTAACACAGCCAAATCACAAGTAGATGACATTAAATCCAATATTATAAAGATGACAGATGTCTTTAAATAGGAAATGAAAAAATGCTTTAAAGGCACAGGAAAATACAATAGAGAGGTGAGAGAATAAATAAAAATGTTGAAAACCTGAAAATGAAGATAAAAGTATTAAAAAAACACACACACACACACAAACTGAGGCAATCTGGGAGATGGAAAACATATGGAAGAGAAGGAATTACAGATCCAAGTTTCATCATCAGAATAGAAGAGTTGGAAGAGAGTAACAAACATAGAAGGTACTATTAATAAAATCAATATTTTGGTCAAAGAAAATGTTAAAACAAAAATGTTCCTGCCACAAAACATTATAGATATCTGGGATACAATAAAAAGACCAAACATAAGAGCAATAGAAATAAAAGAAAGAGAAAGCTCCCAGATCCAATGCCCAGATTAAGGTAATGGCCAATCAATGACTATAGACTCAACCACTAACAAAAAAGCATTCATGGACTTGACCTAGGCCCCCTTTGTATTTTTAGCAGATAAGCAGTTTGGTTTTCATGTTAGTCTGAACAACTAGAGCAGGGGATGTCTGTGACTTTGTTGTCTGAGTGTGTGTTTCCTTCCTCTACCTTTGTTTAGTTTCAGTGGGAGAAGATGCACTTGGTCTTTATGTGACTTAATGTGCTAAGGTGGGATGGTCCCCAAGGGGAGTCTTCATCTCTTTGAAGAGTAGAGGCATGGGGATGGCAGGAATGTGAGAATGAGACTAGGAGAAGATGAGGAGGGTATGATTAGGATGTTAAATGAATAAATAAATAATTTTTGAGAGAAAAAGAAAAATGTGCTAGTTAAAGCAAGAGACAGGATTGCTCAGCTTTTACTTCTACTATATGTCAAAAGAAAAACAGGTTTAGTTGAAAGAATAGGATTTGGTGCCAGAAGAAACACTTTTTTGGCAAACTGTTATCTAGAGACCAAAATAAAATTAATGATATGGGAATTGAAAGTTTGGTGGATGTAAGAGCTGATATAAATATAATATTATGTGAATCTTTGAATCCATATTGACTCCTTCAGAATAGATCTACAGTTTGTAAGGAGTGGAACATTATCCCAAATAAAAGCAAAAGTGAGCCAAATTAAATGAGTGCAGCCAGACGGTCAAATAAGAAGATTAAAACCTTATGTGGGAGATATATCTTTAAACTTATGGGGGAAGAGATGTACTACAACAATGTGTAGCTCAGATTAATATTCCTTCAAATTCAGACAATGGGTATCTCTTTTTCCTGATACTGTATATTGACATGCATGTAATATGGATTGTTTAGGTATTTAAATATGAGTGCCCGAGTGTCCATTTTAAAAGATAAGAAATAATAGCTCGATATGTATGGATTCATAAAGATTTAATAGTATTTTGAAAAAAAGAAAAGGAATAAGATTAGTTTAAATACACTGGGTTGTAGAATAAACTACTGAATTAGATCAATTTTGTATACTTTAAGGATGTCTTAATATCAGAATGGAAAGTAGGGAATGTGTTACCTTGGGAAAAATATATTTCTATATTTCCATGGGTGTTAAAAAACTATGGGTTCCATCAAAATTGAAAAAAAGATCTGATATGAATATGAGAAGCTTAAAACACCAATGGCATGATTCAATGGAGAAAGATACCCAGAAAGACTTCAATACAAGTGGCACAGAAAACTGATTTCCCTTTCATGGGGACAGCTGTTATGTTGCAAAACCATGACTTCAAAATGGACAGATAATCAGGACTACAGTTATAAGGATCATTTCATTAAGAGATCTTCATAAGGACATTGGGATTTATAATTGTTTCTGTTGTAATAGTTAAACTGTATACAATTTTTAGCTTAAACAGAAAGAGAAAATGTAGAATTATAATCCAGCCATATAGATGCTCTGACAAGAGATAACATCTAAAGACCTTATAGGTTTATGTATTCTGCCTGGAATGCAGACATACCCTGTATTATGGTATGATCTGCCTGGATTACAGATGCAGCTTTACTTCACACCTTTTATACAAAATGATGTAAATAAAATTATTTTATATAAGGAAGCAGGCATGTTTGAAAGTGACCTTTATTTGAGGGGCAGACAAATAATTCAGAGAAGATTGGACAGAATGAGTTGGTGACAGGATATACGCAACTCTCATGAGAACATACAAGAAACAGAGGCTACTTAAGAGCAGTGAGGATAGACGAGAGTTGAGTTTGGTGTAGTTCAGTTGAATGAAGTTGAGTTCAGGCAGTTCAATTTAGTTTTTTGCAGCCAGTGTAGTCAGTTCAGTTCAGTTTGTGGAATTCAGATGCTGTTTTTATTTTTTAAGTGAGAAGCAGAAAGAATCCAATTTGAATCAATCAACTTGGAGGAGAGATTGAGGCAGAACAGCTGAGTTGAACTAGCCATAGTTTAGAAAAAATAGAAAGTGTGAGTTCATTCAAAAGTAGGTCTCAGAGGCTGAAAACATTTCAGGCTATGTTAGCAGATGGAGGTTAGAAGCTCCAGATTTAAACCTAATTATAGAAAAAAAAAAAGGCCAAGTATTCATATATCTTGGGAATGGCTCTCATCTCATCCCTTCAACTGAGGAAATAAAAGCAGCATTTACAGTAACCACAACTGCAAAATATGGAGCCTATATCTAAGTCAAAGAAAAATATGGAAGACGATATAAGAAAGATTCTAATAGTTAGAAATCTAGGTTGTGTGCTGTCCAATAATTTGCATTAGGCATGGCAGGCAATATCTACCAATAATATTTCCACAACATAGAAGTGTGAGAAAAACTAGACTAATGACAGTATCAAACTATATACTCATCTGGACAGGATAAATTTCATATGGCCCCACCCCTTCTCCCCCAGAAGAGGAGCTATGGGGAGTCATTGGCTGCTGAATTAAGGATAATCAGTTTCATCCAAGAAGTTCACCTATAGGGTGAAAATTCCCAGGTGGCTTTCCCTGGAAAATTATATATATATGAACATGGATGAATGTCTTTAATGAGTATATAATAAATACATATATAGAAGAATAATGAAAAGTTTGTAAATCTAATAAAGGGGTACACAAAGAAGTTGGAGGGAAGAGAGTCTGAAGAAAGTTAGATACAGTATGAAGTATTCAAAATAATATATTTCAAAAAATAGAAAATGATAGTGTGATGTGTATGTGTGAGTGTGTGTGTGCGCATTATATGTGGGTTTGATACTGTTATTACTGAAACAATAAATATTAAGGTGTGAAAAAAGAGAATCAACAAATCATTCTGTATTTCCAATGGAAAGTGGACACACAACAACATATGCTAATAAAACTAGCAAATGATAGTAAAAATATTATGTTGTTATTATTATTACACCAAAATCACTTAATTTCTTAAAAGTGTTTCTTCAATAAAAAATCAGTATTTTCATTGGTTTATGCCTAATAAATTCTTTCCACATGTTTAATTTTTATTATTTTCATAAAGACTTCTAAAACATCCAAGATCAAATATAAGATTATTGTTGGAGAGAAAGACTATACAATTCATTCAGATTTGTTTCCAAAGAATTTCAGAGTGCATTTGTCTGAGCAGTGTCTGCTATCCACATGCTTACATGTGGTTGAAATTTGCAGTTCATTTGAACTTTTAAGGTCACTTCCAGATTTATGATCTTGTGAAATTCCTTGAAGCTGTTTTTTTCTAGGCATCCTTACATTGTATGTACTTTCCTTGACCAAGATTTTTTAAACTTCTCATCATGCCTGAAGGAAAATATATCACTGGATACTTATTTTAGTGAATTTAACAATTCAGAACTCTTTTGATTAGTGCAGCAGTTTTCAGAGCAGTCCTTCCCAGTGTGTTGATAAGATGCTCAAACCAGGCCACATGTGGCTGAAACATTCTTGTCTAAATAACACAAGATGGGTGGAAACATGCTCACCTCAGGCAATTCTTTCTGGCACAATTAGGACCCACTGTGATGCCAAAACCCAGCTTTACTTATTCATCCCTCTGTATTGCAATTGTGTAAAGAGAAGGCTTCTATGATTTTAACCTGGAGAGTTAAACTTATTTCCTTTGCAAACATTTCAAAGACTGTTATATATCAAGTGAATACAAGTATATTCTGCCATAAAATAAAAACTCCCTACACCATAGTATTTTTTGCAAGTTTTCCTTAAGAATTTCTAGAACACTGAAAGGGTATTCACATCTTTCTTTTGAAAATTGCTTGTAATGATTATTTTAAATAAAATCTGACGATTGAACTTAGGTCATTCTACACACACATTAAGCTCCTTGCACTATCACTCAGCTATACTGACAACACTTTTTATATTCTTTAAACTACATATATGATATACATATATATGTGTATGATCCATATATCTGGATCATATTCACTCCCCTCCATGAAACACTCCAAGAAACTCAGTCATTTCCGACCCAGCAAACGTCATGACACTAAACTAGACTCTTTGCTGACATAACTAATGGGGTAACTAAGAGCTTTCTTTTTGGATTTGAGCCCTGATTTCTAGGAACGGATATCATATCTGCTATTGTAATTAGACTTAAAGTCCCATGGGTGGGAAAGTCAGAGGCCTTAAGATAGAATCTGTCAACCATATTTTCTTGAATTGTTATGCTGGCATATTTCCAAATATCTGTATTAACCCTTATCACCAAGGCTCAGAGAACGTAAAGAAAGGGGAAGAATGTAAAAGCTAGTGTATGTAGAGAGATGCTAGGAAGTGATGTCGTGTAAGTATGGCAAGCTTTACAATCATGAAATCACAGTAGTTAGTGTTATCTACACAAGGTCTATATGAGATCAAGCTATTTAAAATCCCTACATAAATAGCCTAAATAGCCATTCAGTACTGATGCAGATATGTTTCTAAGCTCCATATACATTCACATGTAGACAGTAACAACTGGATTAAGCAGGTTATAAAAACAACATGAAGACAACTTTAACCACTCTTCATATTCCTTAATTGCCTGTGCTTCTTTGTCTAGAGTTTGGTCCTTATCAGCTTTTCACTTCACTTTAGCATTCTTATTGTTGCCGCCCTTGTTCAATTCATATTTTAGCAGTCATGTTTGTACTTTACAGGTGTAGCTTCTGATATTTCTAACAGACATAGATTCATAGGAGAATTCATGCTTCTCTGCTTCTTACAATTTATCCACCCCCTTTCCTGCAATGCTTCCCAATCCTTACAGGAGTTACTTTGTAGATACATCCATTGGTACAGGGCTCCACAACTTTTTTTGAATGGTTGTGGCTTTCTGTAATGATCTATATCTATTTATGGATATTAAAGTTCCATGTTATATAAAGCTTATTATTTGTGATTAATTTTAAAAAATTGACTCAAACTAGAAATACAAAAGTATCCTACAGATCTCAACTAAAGAAAGCGTAAAAAGTTACAATAAAACTAGGTACAAATCCTCATATCAGGGCTGAGTGAAACAACCCATTAGAAGGAAGAGGGCCCCAAATGCAGGCAAAAGAGGGCGATGCATCCACTTCTTGCATCTGCTCTCATCAGTTACTGGAGGAAACCTTTCTGAGGATAATTGGGCTAGTCAAAGTTCTATGAGTAGAGTGAAATATCGTTAAGAATCATTTATTGTTTTTTTCCTATCCTAGGTCTCTAGGCTGTCCAGTGTATAATTCTAGGTCATCCAAGCCATGTAGGGTATGAACTCCCTTTTGTGGAGTGAGACACAAATTAGACTAGTAATTTGTTGGCAATTCCCACACAAGATCTCTGCCTCCATTCTCCTGCACATATAGCAGGCAGGCTATACTGTAGGTTGAAGTCTTTGTGGCTGGGGAGATATCCCACTCCCAGCACTAGGAGTTATCCAGTTAGAGAAGATGTGCTGTTGAGACTTTATCTTTAATTACTAAGAGTCATCATTAGGATCACCATTTTAGAATCCTGGGAGTTTCTATTGCATTACATTTCAAAATAGACCCCCCCATATGCCCTCCAATTTCAGGCACTTATATTCTTATTATCTCCCTCCATCCATAACTAACATTTGACCCCTCCTGTCCCATTCTCAACCACCTCAGATCCACCCTCAAAATCTATTCAATTTTTACTTTCTAGGGAGATCAATGCATTAACCTTTAGAGTCCCAGTTGTTATTTAGCCTTTCTGGGTCTGTGGGTTGTATCATGATTATCATTTACTTAAAAGCTAATATGCACTTACAAATGAGTACATACTTTCTGGGTAAACTCAGTAGGGAAGTTTTTTTCCTAATTTCATTTATTTTCTTGTAAATTCAATAACACCATTCTTTTTGAAACAGCTGATGAATACTCCATTGTGTAAATGTGCCACATTTTTAAAACCAATTCTTCAGTTGAGAGCCATCTAAGCTGTTTTAGTTTCTGGCTATTGTGAATAAAGCCACTATAAGAATAGTTCAATAACTGTTTTTATGATGGGATAGAGTATCCTTTGAGTACATGCTCAAGAGTGGTATACCAGTGTCTTGATATAGATCACTTCCCAGAAGGCCCTCTCTTTACTAAAAGGAAACCAAGGAGGAGTGAATTTGGAGGAGAGAGGAAGTGGAAGTGGGAAGTGTGGAGGGAGAGGAAACTGTGAACAGGATGTATTGTATGAAATACAAATAACATGAAAAATCATAATAAAATAAAATAAAAATTATTTACCTTATTTCATGTAATAGGCTATAGTAAAAATGAAATTCAGTAGAATATTCTGTAAAATTACCTTCAGATGTGAGATACATATGAAATGCATGTGAGTAGTGTATTTAAATTGATATGCCTTTGTCATTAGTTCCTTTTATGTGAATATAAATAACTCACAGTCTTTAGGTAAGCTCCCAAATCCAAAACCTTTCATTTGTCAAGCATTTTCAGATTAAAAACTGATTAATATGCAATATAAGTAAACGTATATAAGCAATTCTATAATAATAGCACAAAAGCACATGATTATAGTAAAATGCAGGGTGTCAAATTTATAATCTTAACTGATTGTGATGATTTGAATGATAATAGCTTCATAGGATTAGATATCCGAGTATTTGTGGTGACCTCAGGACAAGATACTACTCAGATAAACCTCCAACTTTTGAAAATCAAAGCACATTCAACAAAGCAAACCACAAACAAATCAAAGTTATGTAAATATAATTCAAGGAGTGGACCAATTCCCAGATTTTGCAAGCAGCAGAATTTAGTAGCTTCAAGCCCGTGGTTCTGGCTCTATTATGAAAGATACAGGTGTCAAGAGGTTGTAGAATCCTCCTCTGTGGTTAATGCAAGCCAATGAGACAAGGCATACGGCAAGATATTTTCTGAGAGTCCATTGAGTGAAGCTGTGAAGGTGAAACCTAGATTGCCTTGTAAATTATTAGATGTTAGAGATACCAAAGCCTTGAGATACCTGCCAATGAGAGCTGAAGACAGAATGTTAAATAAGCTCAAACCAAATTGTGTTGCAATTATCAAAAGGAGAGGAGAAGGACAATTTCAAATATTTTGCATCAGATATAATGATACACTATTTAGCGTTTGCCTTGCTGTGTTTTATTCTTAGTTTGGTCTAGTAATTCCTCATTATGCTCCCTTTTGAAATGGTAATGTATATTCTATGCCACATTATGTTGGAAGTGTGTAATTTGCTTTTTTATATAGCTGGCATTGCTATTAAGAGATTGCCTTAACTCTCAAAAGAGAATTTAGAGTTTTAAGCCATGCTAATATTGAAAGGACTATGAGGATTTTAAAGAGTGGATGCATTTTGCATTATGCTGTGTCTACAAGCCTATGGAGACAAAGGAACAGAATGCGGTGGATTGAGTCAAAATGCTCATATACTGGGATGCTTGGTTCCCAGTTGGGGGACTGTTTAGGAAGGATTAGGAAGTAGTCTTGTTAGAGGGGGTATGTAACTCATAGGTTGGACTTCAGGTTTCAAAATTCAAGCTAGTAAGCTAATCTCTGTCTCTGTGTGTCACTGTCTCTCTGTCTCTGTCTCTGACTCTGTCTCTGACTCTCTGTCTCTGTCACCCCCACCCCTTTCTCTCTCTCTCTCTGCCTCCTGCCTGTGGATCATGATATAAGTTCTCAGCTACAGTTCCAAGTCCACACCTGCCTACCACTATATTCCCCACCATGATGACCACAGACTAACACTTTGAAACTGTAATCAAGCCCTTAAAACATTAGCAAAAACTAGTTTTTAAATATTCTAACAAATATATTTTAAAAGTTTTTGGTTCATAAACATTCATCTCAATATTAAAAGCCCTTAGCTAAATCAACACACCTTTCTTGTTCTTATTACACTTTTGATTTTTTGTCTGTTGTGAGGGGTTTATGCACACCACATCATACATGTATAAGACAAAAGACAACTTTCAGTAAGGGGATCTTTCCTGCAACAGTAATAAAACTCATATAATTGGGCTTATGGCAAATACTTTACAGACTGAGCCACTGTTAGAACAAAGTACATGAATGAGGCTGTGTGTGGAGATTTCTGAGACATCATGAGAAAATTCCAAGTAAAGAAAATGAGTCTTGTAATCTCTGTTTTTCCATAACACAGAATTATTTTTGAATATGTTTTCATGCTCCTCCCAGGTGTAGCTAATAGAAGTGAGTTTATGTCAGTTGTTTTTATTCAGATGCTTTAATGGAAAAAAAAGTTTTTGCCACATGTGGCTTGTCCTTGTGACTGTACACTTTACTTAGACAACTTTTCTTAACTCACAGAATATAAATTGTCTGATGCTCTGAACAATGTTGGCTGTTGCCTCATTTTTAGGTCATAAAAATATTTATACTTCCTTTACCGCAGCCCAACAGGTGGGATTGGCTGTTTTGATTCATCTATTATGATTAATAAACCCCTACATTCTTTTTCTTGGTGTCACAGCATTATACACAATTCTTTTATTGTTCTAATATTATAATTTGCTTAATTATACAATACTCATGCATAAAATTACAATTAAGTTTATCAACAAAATCTTGAAGAAAGGACATACTGCATTTACAAAATGAAAATGGGTGGGAGAGATATTGAAACAGTGTCCATGAATGAAGGTTTGTGAGATTTCTGAGACCTTGTGAAAAAAAATCCAAGTTATAAGAAAAGAATATTGTAGTCTGTTTCTCCATAACATATTTATTCTTGAAATGTGTTTTTGAACTCCTCCAATGAGTAGTAGGTAAGAATTAGTTTACTTCCACTGTTATTATTAATATACCTGTATGGAAAAACTTATTTTTGTCACCTGAGGCTTGCCTTGGTGGTTGGATAATTTTCTCAGAGAACGCTTCTTAAACTTCAGAGTATAAATTATCTGATGCTCTGAATGAAGTTAGATATTTTATAAGACTTCATTATGTCTCAATTTTAGGCCCAGCACTCCAATGGTTAGCCTGGCAACTAGAGCAGTGAACAAGCCATCACACCACATCAGTACTAGAATAACTTGCTTTCCATTTGGTAATGGTACTATATCTGAAGAATTACTTGTGTATTCTTTTAGATTAGTTCTAAACAAAGCTATCTAGACCTTGAAATTTATTATAAACTATTTTATGGCTCTAACTATTTGTTAGTACTAAATAATCTATAGTTCATGATCTTGGTGTATATATAACCTCAAACTTCAAAGTCATAATTTACACAAGCCATTTCCTTTTATTTATCTTGATGGTTACCCAGGACAAATACAGTTTTCAGCATGTTTATGAAGCAATTTAAAGTTTACTATTTGAACTCTAACTCCTTGTTTCCAGCAACTTAGATTTCTTGTGCAGCCATGTGCTAATTACTTATTTCTTCTTTTAAGTTGAAATGTTCAACTTCTATATTTTTCTTTTAAAACCCTTTATTGTGCTCTGTTCACACTAAGCTATACAACAAAATTAATTGACACACTTACACACTCTGTTAATTTAACCGTAAATGAGAGCTAGTATGCTATAAGGATAATTTAAAAAATAGCTAAAGACTGACTTTAAATGTTCTTTATAATCCACTCCTAGAAAAAAAACATAATTGCTCAAAAAACTATGATCATAGATAATTTAATTTAATAATGCAAGATCTATCATGCAAGTCATTTTCTAGAGGAAATTATTTTAATACATTGTGCAATCCAAAAATAGAATGTTAGAGATTGTTATAGAGTTCCTGTAGAATTTCCTTGGCCATTTATTATTATACACATGAAGTAATATGAGACTTGTCATAGCTATCGAAAGATGACAAAAAAGTGAGACTATTCATTCAAATCACTGCTATCTTTCTTGTATCCCTCATTTATAAGTGGCTATGTTTTACCTGTTCACATGGAAAACCACACACAACCCTATTAAACAGGCAGTAGTGTGATGTGAATAAGATTTTACTGAAAAGTTTTGAAACTCAGACTTTATTGTTATGTTGATAGAATAACAAGGAAACTGTTTGAGATAATTTGGCTTACTGAGTTAGACCATTTTTAGTCCCTCTAAACAACTAACTACACTTGATAAATATGATAGTATAGTGGTAGGCTCTTTTAAGGAACTTGAAAGGTTATAATGTTTTATGATTATAGATAGTTGGTGAATGACTAAAAAGCATAAAACAGTGAAGTTTGTCTCAATGCTATAAGAGATTGATCAGGAAGAAGCATTTCAATAGCTGTGTCCAAAAGCACAGAATTTTCTTTAGTATGGAATGTGGAATTTTAAGCTTGCAATATACTATGGTTAGGTATTTCTTCTAAGTTGAAACGTTCCTTCTTAGGAAGGATAAGAAACTCATTAGACTCATAAAGCTCAGAAGATGACAAGTACTTGGGAAGAGAAATTTTTCAGAAGAGCAATTGTGTATAAGTTGAGCAAGTAGTTTCATGGATGTAAAATTCTTAGAACCATTTCTATGCTGACTTTAGCTATTTGATGATGCAGTTACTTTAGTCACTGAGGCTAACAACAAAACTGTGGAGCGCCACAGATAGCAGCGCCCCCTGCTGCTTCCGTGGAGCAATGCGCATGCGCAATGCCCTCTTGAGTGAGCCCCTTATGTGCATGTGCAATGGTATGACGCTCGGTGGCGCGATCCTTCTGCACCAATTGTGAGTGACAACATGGCAGGCTCTGATTGGAGCAGTGGCACTATAAAAGCTTTCTGGGTGCGGTCCTCAGGGTCAGCCGTTATTCAAGAATCCTAAGTAAACTGCCACAAGAAGAGTTCCCGGTGTTGGTGTCTTTCCTGCTGGTTGGGGGCGGCACCGACATTTTGGTGGCCCGTACGGGGAATCTCAGAATTTGTGGCAGCCAGGGCAGCTAGCTGGTAAGTTCCCGGTAAGTGGGACATAACTGTTAAGTTCTCAGGCTTTGAGACAATAAAGTTCCCGGTAAATGGGACATAACTATTAAGTTCTCAGGCTTTGAGACAATAAAGTTCCGGGACTCGGACAAAATGGGGAATTATGTTTTGGGGAAAGTGAAAGAGGAACGATCGGTAGAATCAGACAGAGGAAGTATTGAAGGGGACGATTCTGGCCCCGAGGACGAAGAATTAGAGGAGTTAGCTGATCAGATGGAACACATGATGATAACTAATAAAAAAGGGGCTAAGACAGTACAACCTTCGGCTCCTGACCCAGATCCATCAGAGTCTACAGGCCAAACACAGCCCCCGCCCTATGCCAAAGGTGGAGGTAGATCAGTTTGCTCTGAGGTGTGGAGACAATTTCATTTACAAAATGCTCCACATTGCTACCCAGTTTTTCAAAATGCACAGGGAAATCGGTATCATGAACCCTTGGACTTTAAAGTAG
Source organism: Acomys percivali (assembly GCA_907169655.1). NCBI lineage: Eukaryota > Metazoa > Chordata > Mammalia > Rodentia > Muridae > Acomys > Acomys percivali. The sequence continues at coordinate 63,609,302 of OU015760.1, read as the reverse complement.
TTCAAAGGTTAGCCGAGTCTGTCCGTGCTTATGGCACAACTGCAGCATTTGTAATAGCTCAGCTGGAATCCTTGGGCAGATATTGCATGACACCCTCAGATTGGCAAAATTTAGCATGAGCCTGCCTTTCACCTGGCACATATTTAGATTGGAAAGCTTATTACATTGAGTTCTCAGGTGAGCAGGCAGCTGCCAATGCAGCTAACGGACAACCAGCATGGGACCAGGATATGCTTATGGGGCAGGGACGTTTCGCTAACCAACAAACAGGATATCCGGTGCAAGTTTTTGAACAAATTAATTTTATTGGCACAAGGGCATGGAAAGCCCTTCCTAAACGAGGGGAAGTATCTGGAAATCTCACTAAAATTATTCAAGGAGGCAATGAAACATTTGCCGACTTTGTGGCCAGATTAGTTGATGTCGCTGGAAAGATCTTCGGCGACCCAGATACTACAATGCCTTTGATCAAACAACTTATTTTTGAGCAATGTACCAAGGAGTGTAGACAAGCCATAAATCCATACAAACACAAATCTTTGGAGGTATGGCTGAAGATCTGCAGAGAGATAGGAGGGCCATTATCGAATGCAGGATTAGCCGCTGCAGTGATGCAGGTAGCCCAGGAATGGAATAGGAATTGATAATGGTGGGAAATATTCCGTGCTCCATGACACAGCCTGAGTATAGGTGGGGAATCTTGTCGGTTTTTCCAAAACCACTACCAGTATCACATACAGCCGCAATTTTCCCAAGAATTTTCACCACCAATGTTTCGTTGCAACTCCCGTTCCTTCCCTTACAAAAGAGATTGCACCTGTTACAGAAAATATGGGCTTTCCCCTTAAGGGAAGCTTATGTTTTCAGATTATTAACAACATATCTAAAGGCAGTGATTGTGTACAATTATACAATCAAACAGGAGCTTGGTTTGATCGCCCCTGGCGCGACAAGCCACAACAGGCTAATGCCACTTGGGCCTCTAGCCGATGGCCTGCCTTCATATCTAGAGGCCCTGGATCTACAAAGCTCCATCAATAGCCAGCTAAAAGAAGGAATTATGATTATGATTACCAGCTTATTGACCTGGTTCAAGAACAAATAGACATTTTGATGGAAATTATGCAGCTTGGCTGCCAATGGAGATTTCCAGGTCTATGTGTCACCTCAGTAACTTACCATAACTTCAGTAGAGCAGCTAACTTGTCTAGAAGTCTCTCCCAGCATCTTGCAGGTAACTGGAGCAGAAGCCTCGATGGACTCCTGAGGGACCTTCGACTCTCTATAGTGCACATCCATTCTACCCCGGTCGACACCACCTTGGTTTCCGGAATAGCGCAGTGGTTCCAGACGGCCTTTTCTCATCTGAGGGAGTGGGCAGGAATAGGAGCCCTGGCAGTGTGCCTGGTTCTAGTCAGTTGCCTAGCACTCTGGTGCATTTGTAGGATGCGTGCTCATCGATTTTGCACCCAAGCTTTTGTGGTGCAGGCTTTTGCTGCTTTGGAGGCTGGACAGTCTCCTCAGGTGTGGCTAAGTATGCTGGATAGATAGCCGTTTGGCCATTATGTCTATATTTTGACCTTCTTAAATTGGGCCGCTTTGCCGAGATGATATAGATCCCAGCCCCATGGGCAGGGTGAGAATGGCATATACTCAGATATTGCCTGCCTTAGGGCATGGGCACCTGTGAGGGGTGACGGCCGGAAACCGCAGGGGGAGGACCCGATTGTCCGACTCTGAGTCCCCCGGAAGTATACCTGATTGCATAGAGGTTGATGTTAGAACTTGTCTTGCTCAATGCATGATGGGGATGCCCACAGGCAGCAGATCAAGACCCCTCCTCTCCTCCTAAAAAAGACATCATGCCAGGCCAACGAGGCCTAGGAGGATCAGGTCAATGCTTCCACCCTTTGGTTAATGCCCACTCCCATTGAGGAGTTTCTCTCACCTGTGTCAGCTTGGTCACAAGTCTTGAGGCAAAGGTATCTTGATCCTCAGCTTAAAATTAATAAATAAGGGGGAACTGTGGAGTGCCACAGATAGCAGTACCCCCTGCTGCTTCCATGGAGCAATGCGCATGCGCAATGCCCTCTTGAGTGAGCCCCTTATGTGCATGTGCAATGGTATGACGCTCGGTGGCGCGATCCTTCTGCACCAATTGTGAGTGACAACGTGGCAGGCTCTGATTGGAACAGTGGCACTATAAAGGCTTTCTGGGTGCGGTCCTCAGGGTCAGCCGTTATTCAAGAATCCTAAGTAAACGGCCACAAGAAGAGTTCCCGGTGTTGGTGTCTTTCCTGCTGGTTGGGGGCGGCACCGACACAAAATAAGGAGTACTTGGATGAAATATCTCTCTGCTCTGTCACTAGTGCCCTCTCTATATATAAAGAAAATATTTGTTCACTTTTCCTCTCTTAAAATTAGGTAACATTTAATAACTTGTATAATTAAGAAACAACGAATTTGGAAACCTACTATGCAAAAGAGGGGGCACTTTATCAGGTGAATAAATGGTAACATATAGCTAGAAAATTAAGTCTTAGGACTAATAATGATTATGTATGTATTGACAAGAATAAAGGGATTTTCTCTGTCACAGTGAGAGACAGATAGAGAAGGTGAATATAACAATGAGGCACTTGAATACTAAACTAACAAATATGTTTTCTGTGTGATAAGCCATGACCACTATATATGGTGTCATTCGCCCATACGTTATGTTGGCATCAAAAAGGCATATTCTCTACTTATAGGGGGACAGGAATTTTCTACTTATATGAGGAAAAGTTTACTCAATACAGACATTGAAATCTCTCATCCAAGCTAGCTTGTGAGTACAAAAAATAAAATTGTATAGGCAAAATGCTGTGTTATGCTATTTTGTTTTTCTCATTGAGAAAGAAGGTCTGTCTTTATTGGGTAGCAGTAAATTATGAAAGGAAATCAAAGCTCAGTGCTTTGTTTCTTAACGTATTTAAAACTTATTAAATTAACTTATAAAATGTATTAGCCCTCAAAAATTATAATAAATAATACATATTTGAAGGGCCTTTTCATTTGCAGGATCATGTATTTCAAATTGCCAGAAGCCATTTTGTTAAAAGCAAATATTTGTGACCAGGTAATATGCTACTTATGTTCTTAATCAAGTGCTGATTTGGGAATTTTTGTTTTGAAACTTGCTTAGCAAGCATACCATTAAACTATACCTGCTGCCCCTAAATACTGCATTTTACCTAGTTATTTATGCTTTTCTTGATCACCTAGAAACTTAGTAAATACAACTATGAAGTCTAAATTTGCTGTTATACATACCAGTCTGCTATTAATGTAATGCAATTATCCTTGTTAAATTCATTTTATACCTTTAGTGTTCCTCTAAGCACATACAAATGAATAGTTTGTATTTTTCCTCTTTTTTTTTTTTGGTTTGCCTTTTAAGTTAAGTAATTGTGCATTCTGAAGTAGAACTGCCTTTCTTGTGATCATTTGGCAATGAATGTTACTTTTTAAAAAATTTTTGTCTATTTATTTATTTAAAATATATTTATTATATTATATTATATTATATTATATTATATTATATATATTTATAATATATATTATTTTATTTACACATGTATAAAACAAACTACATACAGAAGGGAGAACCATGTGACAATCATGAGAATCATGAGTTCTATAAATGTTACATTCATAGTGGTTTGGCTATTTGTATTTGTCCAGCTTGAAGTAAAAGTCTTTCCTGTCTCATTGAGTCAAAAGAGGGTTTTGACTTTCTCATGTACTCTGGTGCCTCACATTTGACTATGTCCCCTGGAGGGGGAGACCTAGTGGCACTCAGAGGAAGGACAGCAGGTCACCGAGAAGAGACTTGATACCCTATGAGCATATACAGAGGGAGGTAATCCCCCTCAGGAACAGTCATAGGGGAGGGGAATAAGGGGAAAATGGGAGGGAGGGGAGAATGGGAAGATACAAGGGATGGGATAACCATAGAAATGTAACAAGAATAAATTAACAAATAAAGTTTAAAAAAAAGAAAAAAAAGGAAAAATATCTGAATGAAATTCAATATCTATCTTACCTCAATTGTAACTACTTAACTTCTTTATCTAGATCTAAAATGGTCTTATCTCCAAACCAACTAAACTTGATTGTAACACTATACTATCTGGCCTTCAATGCCCTAAGCAAGTCCTCAATAGTTCCTGCTTTGTGAATAAGTCTGGCAGAGATATTGGTACAGAAAAGCAAATATGAGGCTCCAATGTTATAGAGAGTGTTGGGTAACTGTTCAGACAGTAAACTGTCCATGTCAATTTGTACATTTTGGAAGCTTGTAACCCACATTGCTGGTTCACTCAGGAATTTAAGTTTTATTCCTTCTAAAGAATGTTACTTCTTTTTGCCCATGTCCTAAGAATCCACATGAAATTAAATCTAGCTAAATTGAAAAGTAATGGATTTATTTCTCTGGCAAAGGATATACTAAGACACATTAATATTGACTATGTTGCATGACTATTACAAGGACTCTTATGCAGGTCTACAGTGAAAAAAAGTATACTGGCACAGAGGCCTATGCTTGGAGAAATTAGGAGATTAGGAAAATGCCAAATCTACCTTTGAATAAAGAGAAGGGTGACCTCAAAACCAGACTTCAACCAGCCAAACTCTTAAACCATTAAAGGAATAGGCCTTAGGCGTTTTCTGTTTCTTTACAGTGAAAACAAAGCAAAGCCATTTCATATGTTATTCAAGGGGTCAGCCTCTATACCATGCTGGCAGCCTTACTTGTCAGGGCCATCTACACGATAGTGGTTTTAGTTGTGAAAAATATATGAGTAAAACATTGTAGAATCTTCCTCTGTAGTTAAGAAGCACTCCTGGGGCTGGGCAATGTGTGTCAGGGACAACCATGCACTAAGGCTCAGAGAGAACAAGAGGCCTCTAGCAGTCATTTCCTGAAGCTGTTAAAGTAAAGCCTGGGTTTCTCAGTGAGACACTGAGGTAACCAACTAGGCACTTAGGGGAGATTGACTACATGGGACCACTTATTACATAGAAAGGACAACACATCTTCCTTACTAGAATAAATATTCTGGTTATGGATTTTCCTGTTCTTAACACAATACTTTGGCAAAAACTAGCATATGTGGGATTACAGAATGCATTACTCACCTTCACGTTATTCTACACAGCATTAGTTCACAAAGAAGTATGACAATGAACCAATGTTCCTGGAATGCATTGATCATACCACATTCCATACCATCCTGAAGCAGCTGGCAGGTGATAGAATGTTGAAATGGACATTTGAAGACACAGCTACTACACCAATTATGTGTCAGTAGCCTGTTTTCTAGAAAGCAGTATAAACTTTGAATCAGCCTCCAATATATGTTATTTCTCCTATAGCCAGGATTTATTAGGTTCAGGACTGGTACCATTCATTGTTATCCCTAGTCAATGACTAGAAATTATTACTTACTGGTCTCACAACCTTAAGATCTGCTGGCCTAGAAAATTTGGTCCTATTAGGAGGATCATTTCTTTCAGAAGACAAAACAAGCATTCCAGTGAACTATGAGGACAGACTTACCCTCGTTTACTTTGGACTTTTGATACCCTAAAGTCAATATGATAAGAATAATAGTATTAGTACAGGTGATTGATCCACATTACCAAGGGGAAATTGTATTGCTTCTCCCCAAACGGAGATAAAAAAAATATGTCTGGAATATAGGAGATTCTTTATGGTGTTTCTTGGTGCTATCATATCTTGTCATTACAGTCAGTGGAAAACTACAACAACACAATCCAAGGTGACAATAGATCCAGACCATTCAGGAATGAAGATTTGAGTCACCCCTCTAGAAAAAGAAAAAGAAACAGAATCATGATAGGGGTCTTTTTTAAAAACAGAAAATACAGATAAACCTATGAAAATATTAGCCCCAAGTCCAATTACAGCAAGATTAATTAATGTTTAAATATTGTGATGTAACTATTATCACCTGCATATATGAAATAGAATGGATCTAGACAATTTTATGACTTGTAGTGGGTCAAACTATTTCATGACAAGTCTTATATTTCAGTTTGAATAGATTTACATATTACATATATTAGACTATTATTTGTTATAATTATCTTATCAAATATTCTGAATCACAATAAAATATACCCACATAGTTATACTATGCTCTTTTTAATTAGTTCTTCTTTAATTAAGGTTTCAACAATTGTACCACTTACAATAATTTTACCATATTATTTCTAATCACAGTGTGGGTTTGCAATATGTGCAACAAGAGATTTGTGACATGAATAGTAAGAAACATAAGCCTGAACTCATAGGATAGATAAATTGCAATATAGCCTTCCTTTATTTTATAATTTGGATTAAATAATTAAAACTTTGTACACAATTTAATGACATTCAAACAAATTTTGCGAGCAAAAAGGATAGAGATACTTATGAATGCTGATTTGATGACACCTGTGAATGATCATTATATTATATATAATATATAAAATTACATATAATATATATAATATGAGTATATAGATACACACACATTTAGAGCCTAAAATGTGGGTAAATATTTAGAACAGAGGAAAATTATGAATATCATGCATGTTAGAGGTTTCTGCTATAACATTTGAAAATAAAGATTTGCTGTCCAGGTGTTTTCAACATAGGCAGCTCAGTGTCCATAGCAGTACTCTCATAAGGGGAACAGGGACAATCCCTGCTATGGACACTGTTGCCTGCATTTTAATCAGTTAACTCTGGCAGAGTATCTTATAAGGCCACAGTAGAAGCGGGTCCAGGCAGTCCTGATGAGTCTTTGGAGACTAGGGTGAATTGGTAGGGGAGAAGATTAGGGGCTGAGCATAGGGAAGAAGAGGAAAGGAGGGTGGGACTAGGAGGAGATGAGGAAGGGTGCTACTATTGTGATATAAAATGAATACATTATTAAAATGTATTTAACATTAAAATATTTTCAATAATTGATTTAAGTATTCCTAATAAATAAACTAATACTGTAACTGCAACAGAAAATAAATTAGCTTACTCTTAATTTCCTAAATCAATTGATTAAACTTAAAGGAGATTTAATTAAAATGGGAGAACAAACTAATATGGGTGAATATGGGTATAAACTTGCTAACTCATTGGTCTAGCATAGTAATTCACATATACTCATACACTTAGAGTACTGTCCAAATGAAATTTTATTATCCCTAGAAAATAATGGCTTCTAACTCAATGAGTACTCTACTTACCAAATGTAGTCTATAGATCAATGGTACTCTTCTGTCTAGTAAATGGTCTTGGTTGTTAAAATATTGGCTTTTAACCTATATCTTTTTCTTTTTTTTCTAAACCATAAGACTAATTTTCTCCTTAAAGACTTCTCAAGATACATTTAACTAATTTCTCTCTAGGCTTAATTTCTACAATCATTATAAAATCCTGGATTTATATAATGCCATTCATATGAAAACCTTTAAGTTGTTCTGGGCAACATTTCTTTTACTTTCAAAGTTTCCCCAGGAACAATGTGACATGAGCTTAATTGAGGGTGGGCCTTTTCCATTTATTGGTTCTACCCTTTTCTACCTCCAAACCAACTACTGAGTATCATTATACAAATTTTAGTGTACAGTGAACAAATAAGTAAAAATCACAAAGGATGGAATGAACCTAGGAGAGACAAGGGGTAGTGTGTTGGAGTAAGAATGAAGTTTGTAGAAACAATTAAAAAATTAGAATTCTACTCTATCTGAACAGCCAAAGCAGCATTTACTTAACCTGACAGGCCATGTTTCTTTGTCTGGTTGTATGGTAATCACGATGCCAGATTCAGGGTCAGGGTGATAAGAGTTTGAGAGATGCAGAGTAAATGTTTTAATATGGGGTCTTAATAGCTGGAGATATTGAAGGGAGAGTGGGTGTTGTTACTTACATTCTGTGAAAGCTTATTTCCCAAAGAAGCTTTATCTTGAAAATGTAGGGTTTGTTGTAATTTTTAGAACAACCAGACGTATAAAGTGAGGCTCAACAGTTTTTCTTATTCCAATCTCTGGGGGTCTGGCTTCCTGGAATTTGAGCTCAGTTTATGGCCATGGATATTAGGAAATAGGGAAGGGCGTCTTTTTTCAAACTTTTTATATATAAAATGTAGTACCATCATTTCTTTTGAACTAGATTCCTCCTGCTGAAGAGAAAGGCTGATACTTTTGGGGGGCATCTGGAATTTTTCAAATAATTGTGTTTTTTATAACATCTTTTCTGGTGGCAGACTCAAGTGGTAGCAGTGATATGATCCAAAAGGAATTTGTGTAAAATGTCTAAATGTCAAGAAAATAATATGTCTATGAGGGTGATAAAGAGAAAATTGGTAAGTGTTAGGAGGCGGCAAGATGGAAGGGAACTGAGAGCCTATAGAAAAAAATTGTCTATTTTGTGCCTTTGATAAAGGCTGTATAAAATCACTTTTATTTGCTGTTGGTGTAGAAGCAGCATGTTCCAGTTGGACAGCCAAAATTCCTCTGTGCATGGCCTTTAGGATGTCTAGTCCTTTGTTGGTTTTGAGCATCACTGAGGTAAAAAATATTGACTAGATCTTGAAGGGTGTCTAACTGTTCTGATATTTATTCAAGGTGTTCTGAGAGTTGGTAAGACAGAGAAGGTAATTGATATAAAGATATGTGTAATACATTTGCTCCCATCCCAAGCCCAGAGAGAATCCCCAATGTTTCTACTAACATAATGATAAGCATAGTTTTCTTTTCTTTTACTGCAGTGCCGATTTCCCTGGGCAGTTGGATATCTGAAAGTTTATGAAAAATGATGAGACTAAGACAAGTCAATAAGTGCTTATCCAGCTAAGCAGACATGTAGGCACTTGATCTCCAAACTGAGAATAGTCAAGTCTTGAAGGAGAGACATGGAAAATGGTGTAAGGTGGTTGCTAGGTGTACTTAACAATTTAAGTTGTGAAAGATTATGCTACAACAAGGTGTTACATGGTTGAAATTTGTCCATGAGAGGTCATTTTTTGCGGGGTTTTCCTGAACTAGGTGGAAGGTACTGAATTCAACAAAATATGGATAAGATGTGAAGGTATTTAGAAGGTAACAAGTAGTGGTTGAATCACATGTGAATAGGGAGGCTTTCTGTTTTGGAAGACTTTTATACCCCTGGAAAATCATGTCTCTCCTTTCCCCAACAATATGTCAAGCCTGAGGAATATACAGATAAATTGAAGGTAGGACTAGCAAGATGAAAAATTTCAAAAAAAAAAAAACAAAAAAACAAAAAAAAGAAAACAAAAACAAAACAAAGCAAAACAAGCAACAACAATAAAATCCCAAACTAACATATGCTGTAGGGGAGTCTAGGTATTCCTTGGGGGAAACATGAATTAGGAGAGATTGCATTGGCATGGTAGAATGTTACTAATTGATTATATATGGCCTATAAAACATAAAGGCTTCTAATAGGCTATGGTTACTTGAGTGTGTTAAGGTCCTTTTATTAGATGCTTGGTAGAAGTGATACCATGTGTAGGGTTCAGAACAGTCTCCACACTTGAGTGGAGAGTAGGATATGACTTTCTCACGTACTCTGGTGCCTCACATTTGACCATGTCCCCAGGAGGGGGAGACCTAGTGGCACTCAGAGGAAGGACAGCAGGACACCGAGAAGAGACTTGATACCCTATGAGCATATACAGGGGGGGGGTAATCCCTCTCAGGAACAGTCATAGGGGAGGGGAATAAGGGGAAAATGGGAGGGAGGGAAGAATGGGAGGATACAAGGGATGGGATAACCATTGAGATGTAACGAGAATAAATTAATAAAATTAAAAAAAAAACAAAAACAAAAAAAGAATGGATGGATCATAATTGACTGACTTTCTTTTTATGTACTTAAACTCAAAATCAATCAATGATATGCGCCCTTTGTCTTCTTGTAGAGATTCTATTTCAGAAAAGTCATTATGAATGAGCTGAAAAGCCAAAGGGAAGTAAGCCAAGTAGATGATAGGCACAGGAAATACATTCTTATTTATCTTAAAAAGGTGGAAGAATATTCAATTATTAGTGCATAAAAAAGGGAATATGTTCGTTTAAAAGTTGTGTTTGCAGAGAGAGAGTATGATTATGGCATTCTGGAATGGTGTGAGTCTGGACATTATGGTGGTTTTGGAGAGAAGGAAGTATTTTTTCATTATTTATTTTATTTTATTTTATTTTTATTAATTTATTCTTGTTACATCTCAATGGTTATCCCATCCCTTGTATCTTCCCATTCTTCTCAGTAACCTGCTGTCCTTCCTCTGAGTGCCACCAGGTCTCCCCATCCAGGGGACATGGTCAAATGTAAAGCACCAGAGTATGTGAGAAAGTTATATCCCACTCTCCACTCAAGTGTGGAGACTGTTCTGACCATTGGCTAGATCTGGGTAGGGGTTTAAAGTTTACCGCCTGTATTGTCCTTGGCTGGTGCCTTAGTTTGAGCGGGACCCCTTGGCCCAAATCTGCCTATCATAATGTTCTACTTGTAGGATCTAGGACCCACTGGATCCTTCTACTTTGCTATTCTCCCGTGCTTCTCTTATCTAGAGTCCCAATAGGATGTCCTCCCCTCTGTCCCAGTTTCCTGGTAAGTGAACATTTCGTGGGACATTCCCCTTGGCCTAGTATGCAGATATAAGTGAGAATATACCATTTGAGTCTTTAAAGAACTCAAAAAATTAAACATCACCAAACCAAATAACCCAATTGAGAAATGGGGCTTGGAACTAAACAGAGATTTATAAACAGAGGAATATCAAATGGCTGAGAAACACTCTGAAATTCCATCTTACACCCATCAGAATGGCTAAGATCAAAAACTCAAGCGACACCACATGCTGGTGAGGCTGTGGAGAGAGAGGAACACTCCTTCATTGCTGGTGAAAATGCAAACTAGTACAGCCACTTTGGAAATCTATCTGGTGCTATCTCAGAAAACTGAGAATAGGGCTTCCTTAAGACCCAGCTAGTCCACTCCTTGGAATATACCCAGAAGTTGCTCCAGCACACAACAAGAAAATTTGCTCAACCATGTTCATAGCAGCCTTATTCATAATAGCCAGATCATGGAAACAGCCTAAGTTTCCCTCAGTAGAAGAATGGGTAAAGAAACTGTGGTACATATATACTATGGAATACTACTCAGCTATTAAAAACAAGGAATTCCCAATATTTGTGGATAAATGGATTGAGCTAGAAATTATCATAATGAGTGAGTTAACAGAGAAGGAAGTATTTTGAATGACCCAGATTTGTGAACAAAGTAACAAGTGAATAATGAGAGGTAACCGAGTTCCCATTAGCAAGTTGTTCTGTCCAAGACAGAAGACACCTGGGGTGATACTTTGAGTTAGAATCCAGTCTCTGAGAATCATATGGGCTCAAACCATAGCAATCATTGGGGCTATTAGTATTAATATTAGTTTTATTTTTACTATTTTTAAGGTAGGTTATGGTGTTTTGATCCAAATTTCAAAATCTTACTTGTTTAATTAATACTACTTTAGGACTCATTAGCCACCATGTTTATTTAGTCGTTCAGTGTCTAGTGAATAGGAAGTGGAGGGGGTGAAATAAAGTTGTGAATTATAGGAAAAAGCATTAGTGCAAAATCTCTATCTTGTTTGAGGTGAAGAAAAAAAAAGTACCCTGGAGTGAGAGGTTATTAATGATGTTCAGAAGTACATGAAAGAGAACCTGTTGTACTTGTTGTTGTGTGAGAGACATTCAAAGAAGTTTCTTCTGGTGTGAGAGAATGTCTGGAAATGCAGAGAATGGAAGAAAGTCTTTGTGATGTGAATACGAAAAAAAAAACCACAGCTTTCATTATTAAGGGATTAATTTGGATCTGTTTGAGTGACAGTGTCCCAGGAACACACAATAGGTTATCCAGAACCCCCAATGTTACAATTTGGAATAAATTTCATGAAGTGTTGTAAAACAAAACAAATAATAAATCGAAGCATGTTTAGATGCATTGATGAATACATCCTCGAGGTGTTACAGAAAGATATAGGAAGTTTATCCCAAGAAGCTATCTGATGATATGCTTCAGTTTGGGATTTGTGAAGACCGTGAATCTAACAAACTAATAGATATCAAAGTGCTGTCTCTGAAATGGACAAGGAATAGGTTTCTGAGCACTAAAGAAAGCCCAAGATGAAGTAATTAGCCTCTGGTCTGTAACATTAGTCTCTCCACAGTACTGAATAAAGTCACTGTGGTACATTTACAGAAGGGACTATTACTCACCCATTATAAACAAGGAAATCTTGAAATTTGTAGGCAAATTAATAGAACTAGTAAAGATCATCCTGAGGGACTTAACCCAAACCCCGAAAGACAGGCATGACATATACTCACGTATAAGTGAATATGATTCCAACATAGATGTCCTCTGAGAGACTCCACCCAGCGAGGGATGGATGTAGATGCTGGAACTCACTTCTGGACTTTGGACGGAGTGCTGAGAGTGGGATTGAGGACTGTAGGTAAGGAAGGACCAAGAAGGTTCAGGAACATCACAAGGAAATCATCATGGATGGCTGATCTGGACCCAGTGGTCCTGCATAAATGGTTGCACCAAGCAAGGACAGGTATACAGTAAATCTAGACCCCCTGCTTAGATCTAGCCAATGGACAGCTCATTTTCCAAGGTTCTTGGGAAAACAGGGGACTGACTCTGATATCGACTCTGGTGTTCCCAATTTTATCACTTACCCTCAGTAGGGAGGCCTGGAGGACACACAGCGGAAGGGGTAGCAGGATATCTGGATGAGATCTAATAGGTTTAGGTTATATGATTGGGGATGAAGAGGGAAAGGAGGACCCCAACTGACAGAGATTTAGGGGAGGGGAACAGAACACAAGAAGGAGGATGAATGGGAATGGGAAGTTACAAGGGAGAGGATTACAATCAGGATTTAATTTGAATAAATTATAATAAATAATTTTTTAAAATTTATTAAAATTAATTTATTCCTGTTACATCTCTATGGTTATCCCATCCTTTGTATCCTCCCATTCTCCCCTCCCTCTCATTTTCCCCTTATTCCCCTCCCCTATGACTGTTCCTGAGAGGGATTACCTCCCTCTGTATATGCTCATAGGGTATCAATTGCTCTTCTTGGTGACCTGCTGTCCTTCCTCTGAGTGCCACCAGGTCTCCCCCTGCAGGGGACAAAGTCAAATGTGAGGCACCAGAGTACATGAGAAAGTCAAATCCCTCTCTCCACTCAAGTGTGGAGACTGTCCTGTCCATGGGCTAGATCAGGGTAGGGGTTTAAATTTTACCGCCTGTATTGTCCTTGGCTAGCGCCTTAGTTTGAGCGCGACCCCTTTACCCTAATCGGCCTATCATAATGTTCTACTTGTACGTTTCCAGGACCCACTGGTTCCTTTTACATTGCTATTCTCCCATGGTTCTCTCATCTAGAGTCCCAATAGGATGTCCTCCCCTCTGTTCCAGTTTCCTGGTAAGTGAAGGCTTTTGTGGGACATGCTGCTAGGGCTAGTATGCAGATATAAGTGAGAATACACCATTTGAGCCTTTCTGCTTCTGGGTTAACGCACTCATTATGATCATCTCTAGCTCAATCCATTTGTCCACAAATTTCGGGAATTCCTTGTTTTTAATAGCTGAGTAGTATTCCATAGTGTATATGTACCACAGTTTCTTTATCCATTCTTCTACTGAGGGACATTTAGGCTGTTTCCATGATCTGGCAATTATGAATAAGGCTGCTATGAACATGGTTGAGCAAATTTTCTTGTTGTGTGCTGGTGCATTTTCTGGGTATATTCCAAGGAGTGGACTAGCTGGGTCTTGAGGAAGCCCTAATCTCAGTTTTCTGAGATAGCACAAGATAGATTTCCAAAGTGGCTGTACTAGTTTGTATTCCCACCAGCAATGAAGGAGTCTTCTTCTCTCCCCACATCCTCTCCAGCATGTGGTAGCGCTTGAGTTTTTGATCTTAGCCATTCTGATGGGTGTAAGATGGAATCTCAGAGTTGTTTTGATTTGCATTTCCCTGATGACTAAGGAGGTTGAGCATTTCTTTAAGTGTTTCTCAGCCATTTGATATTCCTCTGTTGAGAATTCTCTGTTTAGTTCCAAGCCCCATTTCTCAATTGGGTTATTTGGTTTGGTGGTGTTTAATTTCTTGAGTTCTTTATATATTTTGGATATTAGACCTTTGTCAGATGTAGGGTTGGTGAAGATCTTTTCCCAGTCTGTAGGCTGTCGCTTTGTTCTCTTGACAGTGTCTCTAGCCTTACAGAAGCTTCTCAGCCTCATGAGGTCCCATTTATTAATTGTTGACATTAAGGCCTGGGCTGTTGGTGTTCTGTTCAGGAAGTTGTCTCCTGTGCCAATATGTTCCAGGCTCTTCCCCACTTTTTCTTCTAAGTGACTTAGTGTCTCTGGTTTTATGTTGAGGTCTTTAATCCACTTGGATTTGAGTTTTGTGCAAGGTGACAAATATGGGTCCAGTTGCATTTTTTTACACATAGACCTCCAGTTAGACCAGAACCATTTGTTGAAGATGCTATCCTTTTTCCATTGAATGGATTTGGCTTCTTTGTCAAAAATCAAGTGACCATATGTGTGTGGATTCATATCTGGGTCTTCAATTCGATTCCACTGATTAACCAGCCTGTTGCTGTGCCAGTACCATGCTGTTTTAATTACAATTCCTTTATAGTACAATTTGAAATCAGGTATGGAGATTCCTCTGCAGCACCTTTTATTTTACAAAATCGTTTTTGCTATTCTGGGTTTTTTGTTTTTCCATATGAAGTTCAGATTTGAACTTTCAATGCCTTTAAAAAATTGTGTAGGTATTTTGATAGGGATTGCATTGATTCTGTAGATTGCTTTTGGTAGGATGGCCATTTTTAATATGTTCATTCTCCCTATCCATGAGCAAGGAAGATCATTCCATCTTCTCATGTCATCTTCAATCTCCTTCTTCAGAGTTTTGAAATTTTTTTCAAACAAGTCCTTCACTTGCTTAGTTAAAGTAACTCCTAGATATTTTATATTGCTTGTGGCTAATGTGAAGGGTATGGCTTTCCTAATTTCTTCCTCTACAAGCTTGTCATTTGTGTATAGGAAGGCTACAAACTTTTTTGAGTTAATTTTGTATCCAGCCAAATTGCCGAAAGTGTTTATCAGCTGTAGGAGTTCTCTGGTGGAATTTTGAGGGTCACTTATGTACACTATCATATCATCTGCAAATAGAGATAGTTTGAATTCCTCCTTTCCCATTTGGATACCCTTGATCTCCTTTTGTTGTCTTATTGCTTTGGCAATATTGAAGAGATATGGAGAGAGTGGGCAGCCTTGCCTTGTTCCTGATTTTAGAGGAATTTCCTTGAGTATCTCACCATTTACTTTGATTTTGGCTATTGGCTTGCTGTCTATAGCCTTTATTATGTTGAGGAAAGTGCTTTGTATCCTCGATCCCTCTAAAACTTTAAACATGAATGGGTGTTGGATTTTATCAAATGCTTTCTCTGGGTCTAAAGAGATGATCATGTGGTTTTTTATTTTCAGTTTGTTTATATGGTGGATTACATTGATGGATTTCCTAATATTAAAGCATCCCTGCATGCCTGGAATGAAGCCTACTTGGTCATGATGAATGATATCCTTTATGTGTTCTTGTATTCGTTTTGCAAGAATTTTATTTAGTATCTTTGCATCGATGTTCATAAGAGAAATTGGTCTGAAATTCTCTTTCTTTGTTGAGTCTTTGTGAGGTTTAGGTATCAATGTGACTATGGCCTCATAGAATGAATTTGGTAATGTTCCATCCATTTCTATCTTTTGGAGTAGCTTAAAGAGTATCGGTATTAGCTCACCCTTGAAGGTCTGGTTCACTGAAACCATCTGGCCCTGGGCTTTTTTTGCTTGGGAGACTATCAATGATTGCTTCTATTTCTGTAGGGGAAATGGGACTATTTAGCTTCTTTATCTGTTCTTCCCTCAACTTTGGCAAGTGAAATTGATCAAGAAAATCGTCCATTTCCCTTAGGTTTTCAAATTTTGTGGCATATATGCCTTCAAAGTAGGCTCTTATGATTCTTTGTATTTCTTCAGTGTCTGTTGTTATGTCTCCCTTTTCATTTCTGATTTTGTTGATTTCAATACTGTCTCTCTGCCTTTTAATTAGTTTGGCTAATGGTTTGTCTATCTTATTGATTTTCTCAAAGAACCAGCTCTTGGTTTTGTTGATTCTTTGGACTGTTTTCTTAGTTTCTAATTTGTTAATTTTAGCCCTGAGTTTGATTATTTCCAGGCGTCTACTCCTTTTGGGTGTTTCGGCTTCTTTTTTTTTCTAGGGCTTCCAGCTGTTTTGTTAAGTTGCTTATGTGCAATGTTTCCAATTTCTTTTTAAAGGCACTTAGTGCTATGAATTTTCCTCTTAACACTGCTTTCAATGTATCCCACAAATTTGGGTATGTTGTTTCCTCATTTTCATTGAACTTCAAAAACTCCTTTCTTTCTTTCTTTATTTCTTCCCTGACCAATGTGTCACTTAGCAGAGAGTTGTTTAGTTTCCATTTTCTTGTAGGCTTTTTGTTGTTTCTGTTGTTGTTGAATTGCAGCCTAAGAGCATGGTGATCTGATAGGACACAAGGTATTATTTCAATCCTCTTGTATCTGTTGAGGCCTACTTTGTGACCTATGATGTGATCAATTTTGGAGAAGGTTCCATGTGGTGCAGAGAAGAAGGTATATTCTTTCTTGTTTGGGTGCAAGTTTCTATAGATATCTGTTAGATCCAATTGACCCATGGCATTGGTTAATGATGTTATTTCTCGGCTTAGTTTCTTTTTCAATGACTTATCCTTCAGTGAGAGTGGGGTGTTGAAGTCTCCCACTATTATTGTGTGGTGATCGATGTGTGGTTTAAGTTTTTTTTAGCAGATCTTTTACAAATGTGGGTTCCCTCGTATTGGGAGCATAGACGTTCAGAATTGTGATGTCATCTTGTTTATCCTTGCCTTTGATGAGTATGAAGTGTCCTTCTGCATCCCTTTTGATTAATTTTGGTTGAAAGTCTAGTTTGATATTAAAATGGCTATGCCTGCTTGCTTCTTGTGACCATTGCTTGGAATATTTTTTTCAACCTTTTACCCTGAGGTAATGCCTATCGTTATGGGTGAGATGAGTTTCTTGAATGCAGAAGAATGTTGGATCTTGTTTATGTACCCATTCAGTTAGTCTATGTCTTTTTATTGGAGAATTGTGACCATTGATGTTGACAGATATTAACGACCAGTGACTGTTAAGAGTCTTAATTTTGATGTTGTTTCCAATTGAGTGTTTGTGTAGCTGTGTTTTTGCCATGGTATTCTTACCTATTTCTTGAGTAGTTTTGGTTGTAGCTTGACCCTTTGGGATGGAGTTTTTCTTCTAGTACCTTCTGTAAAGCTCGGTTTGTGGATAGGTACTGTTTGAATTTGTTTTTGTCATGGAATATTTTGTTTTCTCCATCAATGGTTATTGATAGTTTTGCTGGGTAAAGTAGTCTGGCCTGGCATCTGTGGTCTGTCAGGGTTTGCAGGATCTCTGTCCAGGCCTTTCTGGCTTTTATGATCTCTGCTGAGAAGTCGGGTGTAATTCTGATAGGTTTGCCATTGAATGTTATTTGGCCCTTTTCCTTTGCAGCTTTTAATATTTTTTCTTTGTTCTGTAGGTTTTCTGTTTTGATTATTATGTGACGGGCAGTTTTCTTTTTCTGGTCAATTCTATTTGGTGTTCTATAGGCCTCTTGTATGTTTATAGGTATTTCTTTTTTTAGATGGGGGAAATTTTCTTCTATGATTTTGTTGAGAATAGTTTCTGGGCCTTGGAGTCTGATATCTTCTCTTTCTTCAATGCCTATTATCCTTAGATTTCTTCTTTTCATGGTGTCCTTAATTTCTTGGATGTCTTGTGTCAGGAGTTTTCCAGATTTGGCATTTTCTTTAATGGTTGCTTCAAGATCTGTGATTGTATCTTCTAGACCTGAAATTTGTTCTTCTGTCTCTTGGATTCTGTTAGAAAAGCTCACCTCTGTGTTGCTCGCCTTCTTCTCTGAGGTCTCACGTTCTCGTTTTTCTTCTGTCTGTGTGTTTATCATTGAATCCATTTTCGTCTTCAGATCGTGAACTGATTTTTTTTTTATTTCTTTCATCTGATTGTTTGTATATTCCTGAGTTTCATCCATTGCCTCTTTATAGGTCTTCAGAGCTTGAACCGTTTTATTTATTTCTTCCATCTGGTTATTTGCATTTTCCTGAAATTTTTCCAGTTCCACTCTATGTGCTTCTTTTATGTCTTTTACATGTTTGGCTGCATCTTCCTGTATTTGCTTACAAATTTTATTTGTTTCTTCCATTAATATGTTCGTTAGTAAGGATTTGAGGTCATTTTCTTGTATTTCCGTTGTATTTGAGCTCTCTGGGTTGTTTACTTTGGGATAGCTGAAAACTGGAGAGTCCATGTTGTTTTGGGTTTTTTTGCTTATGCTTTTACGCTGTCCTTTAGACATCTTGCCAACTTTGTTTGGTTGGGTAGCTTCCCGAGTTGGACAGAGGGAGTCTGATGATAGATTCACTTGTTTTCTCACGATTTCCGTAGGTTGGAAGCTCTGATGTTTCACTGGTGTGGATAGCAGGAGGTTAGCCCTGGCGTTTTGGGCTCTTACAGCCAGTGATCCTCAGCTCCCCTGTGCTGTAGGTCCTGCAATCGTTCTGGGTCTCTGGATGAGCATTGGGACAAGCCAAGGTACCCACAGCCTTCTGGGTTCCCTGCCAAGTCCAGCCAGGGACACTGGTCCCAAACCACCCTCTGAGCTCAGCTAGAATCTCAGGGCCTGAACTGTCTACTGAGCTCAGCTAGGAATTTTGGGATCAAAATGCACACAGGGTCCAGCCAGAATTTTTGGGCTGGGACTGCACACCAAGCTCAGCTATGGGTGTTTGACCAAACTGCTTGCTGTGGTCAGTTATTGACTCATGCCCGAAACATCCGCGCAGCTCAGCCAGGAATTCTGGATTCAAACTGAACACTGTGTCCAACCAGAGTCTTAGAGCAGGGACTATGCCAAAAGCTCTACTAGAGACTGTGGGCCCAATCTGTCTGCCAAGCACAGTTAGGGACTCTGTCTCTAAGCTGCACGCCGAGCTCTACCCGAGTCTCTGGAGCATAATTGTGAACTGAGCTCAGCCAGGGACTATGGACCAACACTGCATGCTGAATTCAGCCCGGGACTCCAGGCCTATACTGCGTGCACAGTCCAGACAGAGTCTTGGGGCCACCGAGCCTGTGCGCACAACTCTGGAAGAATCTCTGGGCCTAATCTGCCCGGCAAGTCCAGTTAGGGCCTCTGGGCTGAACCTGAGTGCTTACCTCAGCCTGTGTCAGCGCCCCAAAACTGCCCTCTGAGGAGAGCTAGTGCCTTGAGCAGAACTGCTCGTTGTTGTGCGCTAGCGCCCCCCGGTGGGACTGAGCTCTCTGCCCAGCTGGCGTCACAGCAGGTGAACTGCGGCTGCGCTGAGATGGCGCCTTCAGTGGGACTGAGCACTCCCTCCAGCCTGCGTCACAGCAGGTGAACTGCGGCTGTGCTGAGATGGTTCCTTCGGTGGACCTGAGCGCTCCGCCCAGCCTGCGACACAGCAGGGGAGCCATGGCTGCGCTAAGCTATTGCCTTGGGCAGAATTGCCTGCTGCGCTGAGTCAGCATCTCCACAGCACTGCACCCTGAGCTGTACCCGGGACTCTGGGTTTGAACTGTCCGCTGAGTCCAATTTGGGT
The DNA here is from genome assembly GCA_907169655.1 of Acomys percivali. NCBI lineage: Eukaryota > Metazoa > Chordata > Mammalia > Rodentia > Muridae > Acomys > Acomys percivali. The sequence goes on along the minus strand of OU015760.1, from coordinate 63,589,400 downwards.
CACAAGGCACCACGCGACCCAGATCCTGTCCAGTGTCCCCTCTCCTGCAGCAATACCACCAGCCACCACAATAACTGCCTCCACTGGGAGGCTCTGAGCTGCAAACCTCAGTTGCTGCTGCTGGTGCCACTGATGTCGCTTGTGCCGCCGCTGCTCTGATCGGAGAAAATCCGCACTCCTCCCGTGTGTAGGGGCACACAGGTCCTCTGCTCCCTGGTCCTTTCAAACCGTGGAGCACTCCTGCTGCCGTGGTGTCGGGAGCTTGGTGTTCCTGGCTCAGAAATCTGTGCAATTCCCCGAATTGTTCACTAGAGATTCCAAACACGGTCCACACTTCTCGCCGCCATCTTGGATCTCTATATAATAAATAAATTTTAAAAACAAACATAAATTACATTAAATATTTTATTTTTTAGCTAAGGATAGGAAAGGATCAAAGAGTATTCCTTAGGAGTAGAATGGGGATGTTAGCAGATTTCTCTAGCTCAGTGGTTAATTTTTTAAATATTTTCTTAATTTATTCATAATATATCACAATTGTTATCCCATCCCTTGTATCCTTCCATTCCTCCCTCCCTCCCGCTTTCCCTCTACTCCCTTCTCCTATGACTGTTCCTGAGGGGGATTACCTCCCCTTGTATATGCTCATAGGGTATCAAATCTCTTCTTGGAAGCCTGCTATCCTTCCTCTGAGTGGCCCCTTCCAGGGGATGTGGTCAAATATGGGGTACCAGAGTTCCTGTGAAAGTCATTCCACACTCTCCACTGAACTGTAGAGAATATCCTGTCCATTGGCTAGATCTGGGTATGGGTTCAAAGTTTACTGTACATATAGTCCTTGGCTGGTGACATAGTTTGAGCAGGACCCCTGGGCCCAGATCCTCCCACCATAATGTTCTTCTTGTAGGTTTCTAGGACCCTCTGGATCCTTCTATTTCTCCATTCTCCAATTTTTCTCTCACCTAAAGTCCCAATAGGATGTTCTCCCCTCTGTTCCAGTTTCCTGGTAAGTTAAGACTTTCATGGAACATGCCCCTTGGGCTAGTGTCCAGATATAAGTGAGGATATACCATTAGACTCTTTCTGCTTCTGGGTGAACTCACTCATTATAATCAATTCTAGTGTTTTATATTAATTGCAAGAGTATTGCTTCCTTTTTGAACCATGAGGTGACTGAATCAGGGTGAGTTATTATTCTTTGGCAATCTCTGGGAGTTTGGCTTCCTGAAACTTTGAGATCAGGTTAGGGCCTTGCCATTTTGGAGGGAAGAATTCATTTAAAGAGATGCACAGAGAAATGGATACAATAATGGTACATTATATTCATGTATAAAATTGTTGATTTGTGAATAAAAATTATTTTAAAAGACTCACATTGAATAGCAATGTGCACAAGATTATTAGGAATGTCAGTATATATGGATAATCCTTGCATTCTGGAAGGAGAGACAGAAGTGTTGTGAGTTCTAAAACAGCTAACGCTACACAGAGACCATGTTTCAGAATATAACAGGAAAGGTGTGTAATACAATGCGCTTTAAAATCATCATATATAATACATACAGTATATAAATAGTTATATGATGCAGAACATATTACAAAAAAATTCAAACATGAACTCAGGAGTAGATAACAAATTATAGAAAGCAGTGATTAGCACTCAAAACAAACTTTCTAATTTGTTAACTGTATAAGATAAATTATTTTCATAAACTTTAATTTCTTTTTTTTACAGCTTTATATTAAGTGAAAGAATAATAAAAACTGGAATTTCACTAAATGGTTTGTAAATATAGGCTGCATAATGTATTAAGATAAATTATATAATAAAAATAAAAATATCATGTGGCATGATAGATAAAATATTCTATAGGAAAAGAAATATTAAAACTATAAATATAGCTATATATACTTATAAATAAGACTGACTAAGTAACTATTTTATTTGAGTTTACACATATGTCCATTGTAGATTAGGATAATTAAGGAAACCAGAAAGTAAATGAAATGTACATATCTCTGTAAGTCCCTAAAACATAGAAAATTTCAAGAATCCTTTCAAGACTATATAAGCAATAAAAATGTCTAGGAGAAGAGACAGTTCTGAACCAAGACCCAGGGATGTAGCCTTTCTGAATTAGCACCTATAAGGTGGTACACTTTTTACTTCATGTAATTCCCATTTGAAACATTTATGTTACTGTAACTAAATACTTATTTAAAGAACCTCAATAAACTCACTAGTTCACTTTAATAGATTCTAAGTAGTTTCTTAAAACTGTTTCAGTGTCCCACTGGGGTGAGTAGATGTTTGTTTACACTTCCTTAAGGATTGTCACAAGGATAGACAACAGTCAAGTACATCTTATTTAGATGACTTTGATCAATATATTAATAATATAGTAAAACTACACAGAAAGATTCTAAATATTGATTTTTTTGCTTCATTTTCAAAATTAGACAGCCTCTTAAATGTGTGGCTAACTACTTTTTCATACTTCTTTTATTTACTATGATACTTCTATGTGTAATATATATATATATATATATATATATATATATATAT
>OU015760.1:63572118-63586824 GCA_907169655.1 Acomys percivali | reverse complement strand
TGTGTGTGTGTGTGTGTGTGTTCACATATATGTGCAAGTGCCTGTGCATGCATGACCAAATATTTGTGAAGAACAGGTGTTGCCATTAGGTGTCTTTCTCAATCATTATCCACCTTATAATTTGAGAGTGTCTCACTAAAACTGGAGCCCAAGGTTTCATGTGGATTGACTGAAAAATAAATCTCAGGAATCCTTCAGTCTTGACTTTCCAGGAGAGTAGTTACAGACATGCACTGCCGTGTACAACTATAAAATGATTGCTGGTGCTCTAAAGATAAATTATGTTACAAACTGAGCCATGTCCCTAGGTCTCTATTGTAACCATTGAAGAGTAAATTCTATGCAAACCCAACATTGAGAAAATAATGACAAGATAAGTAGCTTTTTGTTTAAAACTTTTCCTGTATATTAATTTTTTATATTTTTTATTAATTTATTCTTGTTACATCTCAATGGTTACCCCATCCCTTGTATCATCCCATTCTTCCTTCCCTCCCATTTTCCCTTTATTCCCCTCCCCTATGACTATTCCTGAAGAGGATTTCCTCCCCCTGTATATGCTCATAGGGTATCAAGTCTCTTCTTGGTAACCTGCTATCCTTCCCCTGAGTGCCACCAGGTCTCCTCCTCCAGGGGACATGGTCAAATATGAGGCACCAGAGTACATGAGAAAGTCATACCCCACTCTCCACTCAACTGTGGAGAATGTTCTGCCCATTGGCTAGATCTGGGTAGCGGTAAACAGTCTAAGTGTCCCTCAGTAGAAGAATGGATAACGAAACTGTGGTACATATACACTATGGAATACTACTCAGCTATTAAAAACAAGGAATTCCCGAAATTTGTGTTTAAATGGATTGAGTTAGAAATGATCATAATGAGTGAGTTATCCCAGAATCAGAAAGACTCAAATGGTATATACTCACTTATATCTGCATACTAGCCCAAGCGGCATGTCCCAAGAAAGCCTTCCCTTACCAGGAAACTGGGACAGAGGGGAGGACATCCTATTGGGACTCTAGATGAGAGAAGCATGGGAGAATAGCAAAGTAGAAGGATCCAGAGGGTCCTAGAAACCTACAAGTAGAACATTAAGGCAGATTTGGGCCCTGTATATTATTTTTAAGACTACCTAAAAATGTAATTTCTCAATACATAAAGTATAAGAATAGAGTAAAGTAGTCTGGCAACTTTGGCACTTTCAATGTTTTGTTGTTAGTATTGTTAGTGATTGTGGTGATGGTGGTAGTTGTGTAGGTGTGTGTGTGTGTGTGTATTTGTGTGTATGTGTAGGTGTGTGTGTAATTCATACATGACCAAACACTGTGGCCTGATCACACTTCTAATACAGATACAATAAAACATTATATCTATTTGGTAAATGATGTATATCAGCAAATGTTTTAGTCTTCTTCATAACTGAGGTAGTTTAAATTTTATTTGAGTCCTCAGCAAATCTAAATGCAAAGGCCAGTTGAATTAAACTATGACATTTTAACCACCCTAACAACAAACTTTATATGTGTATATATATGTTAATATTTTATTCATATTACATCTCATTTGTTATCCCATCCCTTGTATCCTCCCATTTCTCCCTCCATCTCATTTTCCTCTTGCTCCCCTCCCCAATGACTGTGACTGAGGGGGACCTCCTTCTCCGGCATATGCTCATAAGGTATCAAGTCTCTTCCTGGCAGCCTGCTAGTCATCATGATTCAATGAGAAATAATAAGTTAACATGATGATTCTAAATAATGATTTTAAAACAATAGGAATAAATGTTTTTGTTTAGTCCATATCTTTTTTGCATAAACTTCACTGAGCATTGAATGGCAAAAGTGTGCTCAGATATAATCCATCTAGCTGGGATATATTTTTCTGAGAATTGAGCATATAGATACAATAGTTATTGGCTGAAATAATTGCTTGAACATCAGTTCAATTGTTAACATACCACCCAAAGGTTACATTAAGATTTAGCACAGAGTACAATCATATGAGAGAAAAAAATATTCTAAAAATCTTGTATTTTTTATTTTAAATACACAAGCCTGGGTAGAGAGTTCAATAATATTTCACTTGCTTAGCATATATAAGATTGCTTTTTATTCTGAATAATTCCATAAAATGAAACAAAATAAAATAGTAAACAGAATCTTGTTAATGTTCCCAATATTCCTGAGTCCTTGGAGACAACCAAAATTTTGAGTAGAAGAGCACTGCCTTTCAGCATCTGGTGTCAAGTGGCCTGGGTTCCAAGTCTGCTGAGCTGGCCCAGGAACAGCTTGGTTCTGGAGAAGAAAAGAAGGACCTTGAGAACAAAGGTCCCTGGTTCCTATTTCTCATTTAGGGGAAGCTTAGAGCACTCATGGTGAGGCCTGAGATTGGGCACTTAGGCCAGGTCCGTGGTCTCTCTGGGGGAGGTACAAATTGAGTTTTTCATGTAATATTACAGTTTAGCTCTTTTAGAGTAAGATCGTTTGTATCAGAAGGTAGTGGAGACTTGGAAGCTCCACAAGCCTGTGCTGATACCAAAGGTTTTATAGCTCCTTGTTTGAAGGAGGCAGATGTCTGAAACCTGCTGGCAGGTAGGTTCGGTGAGACACAGACCAAGTGATGCTTTACGAGTAGTCACCACAAGGTCAGCAGCATCAATGGAGCAATCCCATGAGGCTGCAAGGGCAGTTCTTCCATTGTTTCCTGACTTCCCAGCATCCAGTGGTGAGTCTTCCTCATAATAAATGGAGTCTCAGGTAGTCATACTGGAGAAATGATGAGCAAGAGAGCACACGAACATGCCACCCAGACTTTATTAATAATCCTTGGTCAGTGGGGAGGGGTTCTGAGGGTGAATATGTCTAATTCTCTAGGGATAAGGGAACCAGGATACTTAATCTACAGTATAGTGGTAAAGTACTCATGCAGTAACAGAGTTCTATCACAAGAAGGATGAAACAGTACTTAATTATCCTGTGGGTGATGGAATATCTTCTAAGTATGATTAAAGGTCATTTTCTGGAGTTTAGGATCTCCTCTTCATAGGGTAGGGTTCTTCCAGAAATTCCCTTTGCATGCAGAACAAGTTCCTTATCAGGAAAGGTTGAGGCCTGTAATCTTCCCTGAGGGATATATGACACTCCTTTTTTTTTTTTCTGCCGGGGACGCGATCGGGCAGGCTGGCAATATGTGGCTCCTTACAAGATCTGGGCTTAACAGACCAGGTGGAGTGAGGACCCTGCTGAGAAAAGAGAGCCCACTGACTGAGTCCAAAAGAGGCTATACAGAGACATCAGGCTTCAGCCTTATCCAGAAGAGTCTTACACAACATATTCCTTTAAAAGGATTATTTTAAAAACTCCTTTTATTAACATTTTATAAATTTCCAAATAAACAATATGCATCTAAAATTTTATTAGTTTCAAGTTTTTATTCATAAAGTGAGACAAAATACATTTGCTGTTATGTGACTTCCTACATTTTATCTGGAATTTGATATAAATACTAATGTATGATTTTATTTCAAAATCTATGTTAAACTACTATAAAATTATCAATAAGTAATCAATCTGGAAGTATCAGCATACCTCAGTGACAGCTTGCCCAAAGAATTTATTACAGTAAACTCTTTGATAAGTTAGTACTTTCCAGGTTTTAGTCTTTGTAAATGAATACTCTTGACTTTGTATTTAATATATACTGGAAATTTCAACTGATGGCTATTTCTGATAAAAACAAAGCATAAACCTTAGTTATTTTATATCTAGACTACATGTGTGTACTCATAATTTTCTTTTTTTAAATATTTTTACTTGACCCATCAACAATAAAATATTTCCTTTAAATACTAGTCAAAATGTGGACATTCCTTAGCAAAGTTAACTATTTTATATGCCAATGAGATTTCTTTAAGATAAAAAAATCATTGAATATCAAAATATTCTTAAGTTTTTCATGCCAGAAATTACATCTTGCATAAATATGCAGGAATATTCTAGCCAAAAAAATAGCCTTTAAATATTATGTTGACAGCAGGTCGCTTCTCTTGAGAAAGAAGAAGAAAAATTATAGGCAGTTGGCACAAACTACAGGTGGTCAATGTGGAGGAGATATCATTTGGGAAACACAGTAGGTGTCCTAGACTCCTGAGTTGGAGGTGACAGTTGGAGATGGCAGCAGGTGTTTGCTATGAAGGAGAAGGACCTCTCACTAGTATTGTCAATGATTGTTTTGTGCATTTTTCCTGCAATAATATGGTATTTGACATGAAAAGTGACAGTACCATAGATGCCTAGAAATAATAATTAATCTTAACTTTTTTAGGCTGAACAAATTACACAAGCATAATTTTGGCAAATGACTGACTTAATATTTTTTGTCTTTTTCCCTTAAATTTATTCATTTTCCAACCCAATCATAACTACCTCCCTTGTTACTTAGAGGTCCCACCCTCCTTCCTTCTTCGCCCCCTATGCCCCTTCCCTAGTCATCAAAGGAGTACCCTTCTTCCATATCAATTGACATCAACCTACCAAGTCTCATCAACACTGCCTGCATCTTCTTCCTCTTTGGCATGGTAAGGTGCCTGGCAGGAAGAAGTGATCAAATAACAGGCTACAGATTCCATGTTAGGGGCAGCTCCTGATCCTCTTACTAAGTGACCCCTATGGAGATTAAGCTGCTTATCAGGCACATCTGAGCAGGTGGCCTAATTCCTCTCTATACATGGTAATTTTTTGGTGCATCTATCTCCACTGGCCTCCCTGAGTACTGATTTGTTGGCTCTCTTGCTCTTTTTGTGGAGGTCCTGTCACCTTTGGGACTTTATATCCCCCCATTCTTCCATAAGTCTCCCTGTGCTTTGCTCAAAGTTTGGTTGCAAGACTCAGCTTCTGAGTTGATCCCATGGGAGGTAAAGTCTTTCAGAGGAACTCAATGATAGGCTCCAGTCCTTTACCCTCTCTTCAATAGCTGCCATTGTCTATTCTATTTGCCCTTATTAATGAGAATTAAGCATCCTCCCTAGGATTCCGCTTTTTATTTAGCTTCTTTAGGTCTGGGGATAGTAATATGTTTATCCTGTATTATACAGCTAGAATCTGCTTATAAGTGAGTAAATACCATGCATGTACTTCTGGGTCTGGGTTACTTCACTCAGAATAATGTTTTGCAGACCCATATTTTGCATACAAATTTCATGATGTCGGTCCTTGTTTTTATTAGGTGAATAGTATTTCATAGTGTAGATGTACCACAATTTCTTTATCCATTCTTTAGATGAGGGACATCTGGTTGTTTCCAGTTTCTAGCTATTATGAATAAAGTAGCCAATGCTCTTCTTGTATGGTGGAACATCTTTTGAGTGTATGCCCAGGAGTGGTATAGCTGCATCTTGAGGTAGAGCTCTTCCTTATTTTCTGAGAAAGCACCAGATTCATTTTCAAAATGGTTGTATAAGTTTTCACTCTCACCAGAAATGGAGGCATGCCCTTCTTTCTCCACATCTCCATCAGAATATGCTAAAAACTGAGTATTTGATCTTCGCCATTCTGGTAGGTGTAAGATGATTTCAGAGTCATTTTGATTTACATTTCATTATGACTAAGGACATGGACCATTTCTTTAAGTGCTTTTCAGCCATTCAGTATTTTTCTGTTGAGGATTCTCTGCTTAGTTCTTTGGCCCCGTTTTTAATTTGATTATTGGATTTCTTGGTGTTTACTTTTATATAATGGATATTAGCCTTATGTAGGATGTAGGATTGGTGAAGGTCTTTTTACAGTAGGTAGGCTGTCATTTTGTTTTAATGACAGTGTCTTTTCTTTTACCAAATTTGTCAGTTTTATGCAGTCTCATTTACTAATTGTTGATCTCAATGTCTGAACTAGTGGTACTCTGTTCAGTAAGTTGTCTCTTGTTCAAGGATCTTCAAATTTTCTCTTCTAATAATTTTAATGTTACTGCTTTTATGTTAAAGCCCTCAGTCTACTTGGATATGAGTTTTGTGAAGGGTGATAAATATGAATCTATTTGCATTTTCTACATGTAGAAATCCATGTAGTCCAGGATCATTTATTGAAGATGCTTTCTTTTTTCTATTGTATAATTTTGGCTTCTTTGGACTGACTTAATTTTAACAATGGTAAGCATGTTAAACATGGAATGATACTGTACTTCATCAATAATATTTTTAAAATCAAGTTTCTATAAAGATTTAAAATATACTTAATAGAATATAGAATAGGTTTAATTAATAAATAAAAATAACTATTAATCAAACTGACTTATTCAGGGCCCAAATCCAACCACCAAAGTGTATAAATTTACCTGCAGAATTCATAAAGTTAGGTTTATTCCAGTTAACTGACAAATAAGACTGAATTCAAATTATTCAAATTATTCAAGTTGCTTCCTCAAGGAGTAATGGTATGAGATTAAAAAAAGCCTCTCAAAGAAGTTGCATAAAAATGTAAAAATCATGGGACATTTGGAAAAATGATCATAGAACATTCAGAAATCTATAATATAGGAAGATTGCACAGTTCTCCATAAGTATGGATATTAATTGCTAGACAATTATTTATTCTATCAAGGATATATTCATTTTGTTGCCTTGATCACCACATAAACTGGGCAAAGAATTAAAGGAAAAAGTAGCTACAATAACTGAAAGAATATCTGTAAGTTCCTTCCATTACCATGCACAATAAAAGAGATTATCTTTAGAAGTTAAAACCTGTATTTACAGAAACTAGAGTGCAATATGTGTAAATATTTCTTTTATAATTATTAAATGTAAAATAAAATCAATTAATTTTTTTCTTACAAGACCAGTGATACATTAGATAATTATTTTCCCTATTGTATATGAATAATCAGTAGTTTACTAAGAAATGAACAGAAGTTATAAAAAATTAGACATGTAACAAAGGACTGGGAGGGACTCCAAGAACAACATGGCATAGCAAATGCCAAACAAGCTTTGGTTAAAGGAGTACTTTAATCAAATTGAGCTTAACATATAAAACATCAGGTATCAAGATATAAAATCCAAGAGGAACAGCAAAAATTGCTTTACTTATCACTTGGAACAGAAGCTGTGTTCCTTTTATTCTTCAAACAGGAAAGGGAAAAAGCAGTGTGTGACATGTGTCTCAACCTTCTTTTTTTTTTCTAAAAGCTCTTACTATGTAGTATTCTTTTCCCAGGAGGAAGATAATTTCCAAGAAAAATGTAGACATGTCAATAGTCTTTCTTAGAAAATTAAAGGTGACTGGTATAGAAACACAATACATTTTGATGCATTCCATCTATTGGGAGAAGGCTTAAAGCACAAGGAAGAAATACTATTCTTGAGGTTTGGCTCTCAGAAGATGAAGAGCTTCAAGTGAACTTTTCATTTGGTTTATTCTAAGGGCTTCTCCTTCTTTGTATGATTAATGTTTCCCACACTTGAATAGAAATTCTCTTAGAAGAAGCTGTTGAGAACTATGGTTTGTAAGCTTGTCATGCACAAAATGTTTTATCTAACTTGAATTACAAACACTTGTAAGCAAATCACATGCTTCCTTTTCAACAGAACAAAATGATATCCTTACTAGCAAAGCACAATTAATTCACAAAGGTGATGAACTAACGACCTCCACATTATAGAAAAGATTTGAAATGGTGAATGAAAAGGGAGGTGGCCCCTCCATATTGCTACATTTTCAGATACAACAATTTTACTACTCAAAAGAAGTACATCATGATAAGGATAAATTACTTCTTGACATTTTTAATTTTCAAGAGATGAAAATTTACCAATAAGCAAAGCAGGCAATAAGAGCACTTTTTGGAGATAATATTGATCAGAAAGAATATGAGGAAAATGAAAATTTTATAAACAAATGCAATTTTAAAACCAATAATCTTAAACTTTACATTGACTTTAACAACATTACTAGGAATTCATATTAGGAATTATGGAAGGAAAAATGCCTGTGGAAACAAAGGGAAAGAAAAGCCATGAATCCCTTTGAAAAGTGAATTTTATTGAAGCAGATGCTAAGACTTACAGACAAACATCTGGGTGGAACATAGGGGGTCATATGGAAGAGTTGGGGCATAAAAGGACCTGGAGAGGACAGGAGCTGCACAAGGAGACCAATGGAGGCAACAATTCTAGGTGGAGGAGGTGGTGCTGCATAGACTGATGTACCAACAAAAGACCATGCATGATAAGGCTCTAGCCCATCTTCTCAGATATATAGGCAGCACTGTCTCCTTGTGGATTCCATAATATGGAGAGGAGGGGCTACTTCTGACATGGAGTCTTGTCTCCACCTGTTGATCACTTTCTTCTGGTGGAGCATCTTTGCCATACTATAGAGGAAGAGGATGCAGGCACTCCAGATGAGATTTGATAGGCTGAGGTCAGATGTTAAGGGAGGAAGATTTCCCATTTCTGAAGACTAGGGGAGGGGGGCATAAAGAAAGGAGGGTGGGGTTGGGAGATTATGAGGGAAGAGGCTATAATCAGGATGTGAAGTGAGTAAATTTTTAAAAATGCCCTCCTCTATAAAAATATCATAGAGCTGAGAAAAATTACAGAAACAGCATCCTTCACATTAGCCACAATCCCATAAAGTATCTTGGTGTAACTTTAACCAAGTGAGTGAAAGACTTGTATAAATAAAATTGTATAAAAACTTGTTTAAATAAATTGAAGAAAATATTAGAAGATGGGAAGATCTCCCATTCTCTTAGAGTGGTAGGATTAACATAGTAAAAATGACCATATTACCCAAAACAATCTACATATTCAATGCAATTCCCATCAAAATGTCAACACAATTCTTTATAGACCTTGGAAAACAATTCTCAACTTCATTTTGAAAAAGAAAAAATCCCAAGTACTAAGACAACTCTATACAATAAAATATCTTCTGGAGGTTTCTCCATGCCTAATCTCAAGCTGTACTATAGAGCAACAGTAATTTTAAAAATGCATGGTACTAGCAAAGAAACAGACAGGTGGAACAATGGAATCAAATTAGACACCCAGAAATAAACCTACATACCTAAGGACACTTGATTTTTGACAATGAAGCCAAACTCTTACAATGGAAAGAAAAGGTAGCATCTTCAACAAATGTTGCTGCTCTAACTGAATGTCTATGTGTAGAAAAATGCAAATATACCCTTATTTGTTACCATGCACAAAATTCGAGTCCCAATGGATCACAGACCTCAATGTAACTATTTACCCTTTTCTTACCTGTGAAGCAGGGCAGTATTTATATCTGTATCATAAAATTAATACTAGAATTTGATGAGGAAATGTGTAAGTGTTTGTAGTGATAGCAAGATGAACATAACAACCACGACTTTATACAACATGATGTTATTGTTAAGCAGTCTATTTAGAAAGAAAATGGTATTTTTCCAAGTATAGTGATATTAAGCAACTGGATATTCATTTCATGCAACATGAATATACACAAAATATATAAAAAGACTTGTTTTCATTCTATATGAGGTGAAGGTTTGTTTTGGAATCATATAATATTATTTATGTGCTAATATTTGGTTATTAGAAAATTGACTTAAAGACCATAACTCTCTTTCGTTTGATGATAGAATAAGATTGAATTCATTAGGCTTTCCCATTAGTAAGAAAGTGTTATACAATCAACCCTACAATTTATGTTGACATGTATTTTATATTATTTTTAGCTTAGATTCATACAGTTTTCATTGAAAAATAAGTGTCTCTACTCTGAGGTTCATAAATTATAGAATAAACAAATTAATAATTATGTTTGAAGTGGGAGTCATTTTTACAATTCAATCCCTATGATAGGTTTTGTTAAAGCTACTTGACTAATTTCAATGCAATAAATAGTAAATTTAGGTTCTTTCTAAACACATTTGTACCTTTAAAATTAATTATAGATATTCTCAGCACCAAGCACAAGACATCTTCCTAAAATTATTTATCTTTGAAGACGCAGAAGCACCAACAACATAGGGTATTGCCATTTTTTTCAGTGTTAATCATAAATAGATGATTAGACTATATTGATCAAAGCAACACTTGTTTTGATGGAGAACACAGAGAAATTAATCTTGTATTATCCAAAAACTAGCTCTGATGGCTATCTTATGTAATGCCAGAAGGTGCTATAGGGACTTCTAGAAGATGAAAGACATCATGTTCTCACTTCACACTTAATGCTAAATACTTCAAACCCACATACATAACAAGATATGACTACTGGTGTGTTAGTAGCATAACAGCTACTACAGCATACATACAGTATACAGTATACATACAGCATAACAGTAAACAAGTGCTTCCAAGTTGGAAGGAGGCCTTCTCTACAGGTGGGACTACATAGTTGACAGTGTAAACACAGTCAAACTCCCATTACTCATATTATAGACCTTAATGGGCAATCAACTCTTATTTTGCTGTATAATTATCTGCTAAATATCTTTCTATGCATTTGTTTCTACCCAAATGTTTTTATTGCTTTAAATTTTCTTTTTTTCTTTTTGCTTTTTTTAAATTAATTTATTCTTGTTACATCTCTATGGTTATCCCATCCCTTGTATCCTCCCATTCTCCCCTCCCTCCCATTTTCCCCTTACTCCCCTGCCCTATGACTGTTCTTGAGAGGGATTACCTTCCCCTGTATATTCTCATAGGGTATCAAGTCTCTTCTCGGTGACCTGCTGTCCTTCCTCTGAGTGCCACTAGGTCTCCCCCTCCTGGGGACATGGTCAAATGTTAGGCACCAGAGTACATGAGAAAGTCATATCCCTCTCTCCACTCAAGTGTGGAGACTGTCTTTTTCCTTTTTAAAATAATTCAAATTACATCCCCTCACATGTATCTCCTTGTTCCCCCTCCCTCCTTCTTTTGCCCTATTTTGTTACCCTAGACTTGTGACAGAAGGGGTCCTGATCCCCCACAATATGATCATAGTCTATCAGGTCTTATCCAGATAGCCTGCTTCCCCTTCCTCTGAGTGCCACAAGGCCTCCCCATCAAGGGGAAGTGATCAAATAGGGGAAACCAGAGTTCATGTCAGAGTGCTTTAAACTTTCTTAAATGTCACAGTTTTTATAGTGAGAAATGATTAAGGAAGAAATTCTGTCCTAAATGGAACATAGATAACATTGGTAATAAGATTGACAATTGATAAATGGGACGTTATGAAAAAGAAAAGCTACTGTGAGAAAAAAAAAGACACTATAGGAAAAAATGGCATCCTCCAGAGTGGAAAAATACTTTTAGCAACTACATACCCATTAAAATGCTAATATATATATATATATATGTGTGTGTGTGTGTGTTTGTGTGTGTGTATGTGTGTATATGTGTGTGTGTATATATATATATGTGTGTGTGTACATATATATATATATATTATATAAAAACTACAAAACCTAGATATATAAAGATGAAATAGCCCTATTAAAAATGGAGTACAGATGAAAACAGAGAAAATGTGGTACTTTTACACCATGGAGTATTACTCAGATATTAAAAGGAATGACATCATGAAATTTGCAGGCAAATGGATAAACTAGAGAGGATCATCCTGAATAAAACATGCCAGACTCAGAAAGACAAATATATATGTACTCACTTATGAGTGGATATTAATTGTTAAGTAAAGGATAATCACCCTAAAATTCACAGACTCAGATAGGCTACATAACAAAGATTGACCTAGGTGGGATGCATGGATCTCCCTGGGAAGTGGACAAAACTAGATTATGCAGGTGGACTGGGGACAGGTGAGCAATCAGGATGGGGGAGGTAGAGATGGAGGGATAGAGTACAGGGAGTGGTGACTGGAATTGGGGGTGAATTTAGGGGTTGATGTGGAAATTTTTCAGTGAAAACTTCCTTGAACCTATGAAGGTGACCCTAGCTAGGATTCCTAGTAATGGAGAATAAGGATCCTGATTAGACCATCTTCTTTCACCACTTCCAATATCCAGTGGTGGGACTGAGACACAGAACCTTTTGCCTACATGTGGGACTGCCTGTAAGATGTGCTAGGGCAGTGGTGGCTGAGTTTGTGGGAGTGGCCAGTCAATGACTGGTCTACATGGAAAGGTAGCCCATGACTGTCATTGCATGGAATGCCAAAACAAACAAACAAACAAAAAAACCAAAACAGAATCTGGATGGCTCACAGTCTTAGGGTAAAACCAAACACAACTGGCAAAAAATGCGATGAAATGATACCTAATGATATACTGCTAACTCATAGATTGGCATCTAGGCCAATTATTATCAGAGAGGTTTACTACCTTCAGCAGCTCATGGAAGCAAAGATAGAGACCCACAGCCAAACATTAGATTTTGAGGTTGTTCACACAGACCCGACAGAAAACGGGGCAAAGGAATCAGGACCAGACAGATCGAGGACACCAGGAGTACATGGCCTACAGAATGAGTTAAGCATGCCTCATAAGGGACTTAAATAGATTGAAGTGACAATTACAGAGCCTGTATGAATCTGTACTAGGTCCTCTGAATATATGTTGTAGTTGCTAGTGTGGGGTTTTTATGAGACTTCTAACAGTAGGAGTAAGGGTGTCTCTGACTTTTTGCCTGTTCTTGGGTCACTTTGCTTCCCATTAGGCTGCCTCTTCCAGCCTTGATAAGAAGGTTGGTGCCTAGACATTTTTATGTTGTTATACTGTGTTTGGTTAATCACCCTGGGAGGTCTGTCCTTTTCTGAAGGGAAAAAGACGAGCAGAAGGTCAGGGTTAGATGGTATGGGGAGTGGTAACTGGGATTAGTAGAGAGAGGGGAGGCTGCGGTTGGGATGACTTGTAGAAGAAAATAATAAATAATACAAAATTCATAAGTAGTGTAAGTGCTGAAAGTAATTGGCAATAAATGCACATGTGTGAATGAATCGTTTATATTAATGTAGCCCCAAGGCTCTGTGAACATGTTAAAAATGAATGAAGAAAGGATGTATTATCTGACATATATGAGAATGACATTGAAATGCTGACTCCTGGAAACTGTATGGTTGTTGCTTTTAAATTCACAATAACTGTGACAAACTGCAAAAGAAAGACCAAGTCAGGTAACTCTACATTGGATAAAGAAAGGACCACATGGCCCCACTCTGGAAGAGGATTTATTGGCAGTTGATGGCTGCTGAGAAAAGGAGGAGATTCCTCCTTTGGGGATATGCCTGCTGCTAGGATGTCCATGCTGCATTGGACGGCCACACAGTTGCGTGCATATGGATAACAATAATTGGACTCAGGGGGTTATTAATAAGAAAAAAAAGTAAAACATAATGAAGGTGGGGAATTGGTGAAAAGTACTATGAAAAAGCAAAGAGATGTATTTATGAATGTACATAATCAAAATATGCTTTATCAATTTATAAAATTTACAAAGAAAAATAAAATATATATTTTAAAAATAAACAGGAGTATGAATCAATCTTTGTTTTTCTCTTTAGATGAAGTATATATCTGAGTAGACACATGGATTGGAGATGGTTTGAAGTTGCTTTGATTGTTTGGTCACTGTTATCATAAGGCATACATAATGTCTACAGGAAAAGTTTTTCTTTTAACTGTCTCAGTAAAATAGGAATGCTCAGGATATTGGTTCAGCAAGATATTCTGAAGTTGATTAGCCTCTCCTGGCTTCTGTTCAAATTAGACCTTATAGCACCAGTTCTCAATTCTCTGTTTCCAGGGAAGGTAAAAGCAGGAAACCTACCACATATTTTAATATAATGTATATTTTAAATGTTTAGAGTTTAGACTTCTGTACTTCTGTAGTTATATGTTTCAAGACATGGATTTCCACAGCTCAGATTAGTGGAGTTTTATTTCATCTCTTAATTTCCCAAAAATATATCTCAAAAGAAAATTAATTCTTTTTGATTCAGTATTTAATTGCTAACAAAGAAAATAAATATATGCAGATGTTATGATTTATGAAGTAAAATGTTTATACTCACTCACCTTAAATACATATAACTTGTATTTATTCCAAATAAGGAAATTAAAAGTACATGATTAAAAAATCTAATTCTTTGATAAAGTACCCTTATATGTCTCACCCACTCACCTCCTAAATTCCCTGATTCAGAACAATGAGTAGACAGCTTACTAGAAATGTTATTAAAGGAAAGCCATGATTATTATAATCTAGATTAATGATTAATTCATTGGATATTGAACAAACTCACTAAAATAATTGGCATTGTAATATAAATAATAAAATATATGAATTAAGGAGAAAATACAGTATAATATATAATAAGCCTTACTCGTAAAGAATAACTACTTATCTCTCTAAATAGATGAAATATGTCATATATTCTTCCTGGACATTGAGTAAGAGGAAGGTTATCTACTCATATGCTGACTAATCAAACTAATCATGTACCACAAATATAGTTCATTTTTAGAATACCTATTTTTTTTTTGTTTATTTGCCTGAATCTCTCTGTATGAGTATACCATGTGTATATAGATGCCTAAAGAGCAAACAATAGGGTTCCATATCTTCGGAGTTACAGTAATAGCAGTTGTGATCCACAAAATATGTGCTCTGGGATCTGAACTCAGGACCTTTTCTAGAGCAGCAAAGTCTCTTTACTAGTGTTCACTTTCTAGTATATATATATATATATATATATATATATATATATATATATATAT
>OU015760.1:63540864-63572018 GCA_907169655.1 Acomys percivali | reverse complement strand
ATATATATGTGTGTGTGTGTGTGTGTGTGTGTGTGTGTGTGTGTGTGTGTGTGTGTGTATGTGTGTGTGTCTGTGTGTGTGTGTGTGTCTGTGTGTGTGTATGACTTATCTATATTCTTCTGTGTGGGTATATGTTATATATGCAGGTGCATGAACACATATTTGCACACGTATATGGTGAACTTTCAGTATTGTCTTCTATTCCATTTAACCTTATTTCTGAGATAGGATATCTCAGTGAACCTAGAAATCATTGATTCATAAAGACGAACTGGCCAGATGTTCTCAGGATGCTCTTATATTTATTTCTCGGTGCTGATATTTCATGTTAATAAATTCAGTATACATTTCTTATATTATATTTTTATATGTGAATGCTGGAAATATAAACCTAGGTTTTCATGATTGTACAGTAAGCAATTTGATGACTAAGAAAGGTATTCAAAATATAGGGAATAGGGAAGTAGGTGGATCCAGAGGGTCCTAGAAACCTACAAGAGGAACATTATGATGGGTGGATCTGAACCCAGGGGTTCTGCTTGATCTAAGGCACCAAACAAGGACAAAACGTGAAGTCATCATCAAACTCCTATCCAGATCTAGCCAAGGGACAGAACATGCTCCACAGTTAAGTGGAGACTGGGGACTGACTCTCACAGGATCTCTGGTGCCCCATATTTGGCCATGTCCCTTTGTTGGGGAGGTCCAATGGCACGCGGAGGAAGGATAGCGGACTACCAAGAAGAGACATGATACACTAGCACCCTATTCAGGGGGAGGAGATCCTCCTCAGTCACAGTCATAGGGAAGGGGGGTTGGGGTGAAAGTGAGAGGGAGGGAGGAATGGAAGGATGCATGGGATGGGATAGAAAATGAGATGTACCATGAATTATTTTTCAATAAAAATGTGTATTGAGCTAGAAATGATCATAATGAGTGAGTTAACCCAGAAGCAGAAAGACTCAAATGGTATATACTCACTTATATCTGCATACTAGCCCAATGGGCATGTTCCATTAAAGCCTTCCCTTACCAGGGTACTGGGACAGAGGGGAGGACATCCTATTGGGACTTTAGATGAGAGAAGCATGGGAGAATAGCAAAGTAGAAGGATCCAGTGGGTCCTAGAAACCTACAAGTAGAACATTATGATAGGCAGATTTGGGTCAAGGGGTCCCGCTCAAACTAAGGCACTAGCCAAGGACAATACAGGCGGTAAACTTTAAACCCCTACCCAGATCTAGCCAATGGACAGGACAGTCTCCACACTTGAATGGAGAGTGGGATATGACTGAGGGATTACTTCCCTCAGTTTGGCTGCCTTGTCAGGCTTCAATGGAAGATGATATGCTCAGTCCTGATGGGACTTGATGTGATAGGCAAAGTGGTGGTGAAGGCTTTTTTTCTGAGGAGAAGGAGAAATAAGGTGGGAAGCTGGGATTGGTAGGGAAGGAGGGGAATGGCTGCAATAGGGATGTAAAGTGGATAAATAAACTGATTGAAAATAAATTTTGTTATTTAAAAAGATGGAGTCACAGGGCTAGAGTGGGGCCAAAGGATGAAATCTAGGTACCTGATACCAGAAAAATATTCTCATCAACTAACTTATTCTTATAGAAAATTATTTAAGCATGAGAATTCTAGAAAATAGAAGAAAAATTTTATTACACCCTAAAATGCACATCTAGTAAAGGATTAACATTTACTGAGTACAGATCCATCTTACATAATTTATGTTAATTATTTAAAAATATATAATGAGTATAAATGTGTTTTAGATTGCCGCACAAAGCCTAAGACTACTCAAAGAGGAGAATTTCACTAGAAGTTAAAAGTAAAATCCCATGGAATACAGGCTTTAAATCTAAGCCAGTGAGTAGAGGAGAGTGGAGGAGATAAAGGGAAATACCATATTTTTTGAGTTAAGCAGATATGATACAATCACATAACAGTACAGAAATGAGCCTTTTAGAGAAAGAATATGATAGCTCAATGTACCAGAGAAAAGTTTTACCTTCTAGTCAACAGTCCAAGGAAAAACAAATAATCAGTTCAGAAATTTGGACAAACCGAGAGCACCTCATAAAAGCTCATGGGGACCATATTCATATGGCAGGAATTCTGAGAAGCACAGTATAGTACCTCATTAAGGTATAATCCTTCCATTTATTTCTTTAGTATGACAGTAGCTGATCTTTCCCTCATTGAGGTGGTTCTTCCTTTGTGAGGGGTGGTCCCTTGGCCAGATGATTACCTGGATTAGCTGGATTACCTGTATTAATTCTTTATGAGTTTTTTTGGGTAGTTTAAAATGTTAGAAATCCAACATAATCAAAAGAGTTAACCATAAAATAATTGTAGCAATGGGCTCCAATTGTGGAATAAATGTAACCTAGGTTTATCATGAAAATACATATTCAGGTCTAAAGATGTTCATTGGATGAGATTATTAGTGTTGTGCATGGAGTTTCAGTTCTCCCTCATATGTACTACCTCAGGCAAACATGCTCATTTTGGAGGAGATAAGGCTTCAAAGATCCATGACTAGAGTGAATAAAAGCAATAATATTTTGTCCTTTACAATTCAAGGTCAGTTGGGTCCCAGGTGACTTTGAGGCATCTTCCTAAATGTGCCTTAACCCTGTTAAGTCATTTGTCCTCTTAATAAGGAAGGTCATGGCGACTCTTCCAGGTTTATACTAATCAGTTTCTGTTTTACAAGGTAGAAGGTCAGCACAGGAAAAATTACCCCAGTGGTTCCAAGAGAATCCAGAGTCAATCGAACATTTCCACTCTTTATTAAATGATAGAAAACACGGTAAAATGCTGGGAATACACATGCTTCTTCTAATGCCAAGTAACCACAGAACAACACATTATCAACTAGTCTTGACAATAGAAAGAAAAAGTGAAGATCCTGGTTGCAGAGTGAAGGTCTTCCCAGTGCCCTCCAAACACAATGCTCCAGCTTCCTAGTGTATTCTACCTCCTTAGAACCTAATCCCACCTGAAATCCCAAAGACAAGAAGCCATCAGAGAGCAACAGATCCTGCCAGCAGAGGCAGGGTCTGCCCTGGTCAATCTGCATCAGATTTCTCTCTTCCACCAGGTGCGCTCCACTTCCTGGGTCATATTTCCATTTGTAGTTCTAGAGACAGAAAACAATCAGTGAACAACATTTCTGGAGGCAGGCAAACATCAGAGAATGACAGTTCTAGATTCAGACATCCATGAGGGAACAATAGTCCTAGAAACAAGCAGACATAAGGGAAAAACACCAATGATCTTCGAGCAGCAGAGACAGACAATCATCATGACCCAACAACTCTCCATCCACCCCATTTCCTGGACCTTAACTCCACCTGCAATCCAAGGACAAGACACCATCAGAGACTACCAGTTCTTCCTTTATCTCCCTAGACCTGTTACTATCCAGGAAAACCAGAGGTATGCTACTGGCCAGGACCACCACCTCTACTTACAATCCTAGAGGACTATTACCATCAAGAATCAACAGACTTACTAATATCAGTGTCAACCAGATGATTAGATGTCAGTGTAAGAACACAAGAATCAAAACCCTGGGTCATATGGCACCTCTAGAATCCATATAACCTACTCCAGCAAGCCCTGGATATATTAACACACTTGACACGCAAGAAAATGATCTTAAATTTGATGGTATGAAAATGAAAGAGGCATTGAAAGAGTTAAATAAACCCCTCAAAGTAAAGGAAAATCAAATGCAAGTAGGAAATAAATAAAATTGTTCAAGACCTAAAAATGGAAATAGAATCAATAAAACACACACACACACACACACACACACACACAAATTGAGGCTATCCTTGAGATTAAAAATCCAAGAAAGATAACAGGAACACAGACAACCCATGATCAAGAGAATACAAAAGATGGAAGAAAGAATCTCAGGTGCAAAGGATACAAATGAAGAAATCAATATGAATATTAAATCTAAAAAGTTTATGACAAAAAATCTAAGAAATATTGGACACTACAAAAAGACAAAACCTAAGAATAGTGGAAGTAGAAGGAGGAGAAGACACCCAGATCCAAGCAACAGAAAATATTTCAACAAAATCACAGAAGAAAACTTCCCCAACCTAAAGAAAGATAACTATAAACACAGAAGAAGCTTCAGAACACGAAATATATTGGGTCAGAAAAGAAATCCTCATACCACATAAACACGAAATTTAAAGAATAAAGAAAAAACTATTAAAAGCTGCAAAGGATAAAGGCCAAGTCATATATAAAGACAAACCTACCAGAATTACACCTAATTTCTAAACAGAGACTATGAAAGCCAAAAAGACCTTAGAAGATGTCATGTAGACACTAAGACACCACAGAGGGGAGCCGAGACAACTATACCCAGCAAAGCTTTCAATCACAGAAGATGAGAAAACAAGATTTTCCATGAGAAAACCAAGTTTAAACAGTCCCTATCAACAAATCCAACTTTATAGACGATACTAGAAAGGAAACTCAAATGCAAATTGGTAACTACTTCTAGGAAAACACAAGAGATAAATTATCACACTTCTGCAAAATGAAAAGAAACTAAAGTCTCTCTCTCTCTCTCTCTCTCTCTCTCTCTCTCTCTCTCTCTCTCTCCCTCTCTCTATCTGTCTATCTCTCCCTCCCTCTCTTTCAACAACATTAAAATAATGGCAGTTAACTACTAGTGGTCATTAGTATCTCTTATTATTAATGGCCCCAAATCCCCAATTAAAAAATGTAGGTTAATTGAATGTGTATGAAAACAGGACACATAACTCTATTGCAAACAAGAAACATACCTCATTGGCACAGCAATAGGCTGGTGGATCAATGGAATCGAACTGAAGACCCAGAGATGAATCCACACACATTTACTCACTTGATTTTTGACAAAGAAGACAAACCTATTCAATGGAAAAAGGATAGCATCTTCAACAAATGATGCTTGTTTAACTGGATGTATACATGTAGAAAAATGCAATTAGACCCCTATTTGTCACCATGCACAAACCTCAAGTCCAAGTGGATTAAAGACCTCAACATAAAACCAGAGACATTCATTCAGTTAGAGGGAAAAGTAGGGAAGACCCTGTAACACATAGGCACAGGAGACAACTTCCTGAACAGAACACCAACTTTCCAGGCCTTAATGCCAACAATTAATAAATAGAACCTCATGAGGCTAAGAAGCTTCTGTAAGGCAGGAGACATTGTCAGCAGAACAAAGCGACAGCCTACAGACTGGGAAAAGATCTTCACCAACCCTTCATCTGACAAAGGTCTAATATCCAAAATATGTAAAGAACTCAAGAAATCAAACATCACCAAACCAAATAACCCAAGTGAGAAATGGGGCTTGGAACTAAACTGAGATTTATCAACAGAGGAATATCAAATGGCTGTGAAACACTTAAAGAAATGCTCATCCTCCTTAGTCATCAGGGAAATGCAAATCAAAACAACTCTGAGATTCCATCTTACACCCATCAGAATGACTAATATCAAAAACTCAAATGACACCACATGTTGGCGAGGATGTGGAGAGAGAGGAAAACTCCTTCATTGCTGGTGGGAATGCAAACTAGTACAACCACTTTGGAAATCTATCTGGTGCTATCTCAGAAAACTGGGAATAGGGCTTCCTCAAGACCCAGCTATCCCACTCATTAGAATATACCCAGAAAATGCCCTACCACACAACAGGGACATAGACTCAACCATGTTCATAGCTGCTTTATTCATAATAGCCAGATCATGGAAACAGCCTAACTGTCCCTCAGTAGAAGAATGGATAAAGAAACTGTGGTACATTTACACTATGGAATACTACTCAGCTATTAATAACAAGGAATTTCTGAAATTTGTGGACAAATGGATTGATCTAGAAATTATCATAATGAATGAGTTCACCCAGAAGCAAAAAGAGACAAACAGTATATACACACTGATATCAAGACACTAGTCCGAGGGATATGTCCCATGAAAAACTTTACTTACCAGGAAAGTGTGTCAGAGGAGAGGACATCATATTGAGACGTTAGGTGAGAGTAGCATGGAAGAATGGGGAAATAGAAGGATCCACAGGGTCCTGGAAACCTACAAGAAGAACTTTATGACAGGCAGACCTAGGTCCTGGAGTTCTCCTCAAACTAAGGCACCAGCCAAGGAGAATATAGGCAGTAAACTTAGAACCCCTACCCAGACCTACCAGATGAACAGGATATTCTCCACCGTTGAGTGGGGAGTGGGATCTGACTCTCCCACGAACTCTGGTGCCCCTTTTCTGACCACGTCCCCTGAATGGGGAGGCCTGGCGGCACTCAGAGGAAGGATAGCAAGTTACCAAGAAGAGACTCAATACTCTAAGAGCATATATAGGGGGAGGAGGTCTCCCTCAATCACAGACATAGGGGAGGGGAGAAGGGGGAAATTTTTTCAATCAAAATGAAGCACAATATACCCAAACCCAGGGGACACAGTGAAAACACTGCCAGAAGGAAAGTTCACAGCAGTAAGTACTTCATAAAGAAATTGGAGAGATCCCATACTGGCCACTTAATGGTGCAGCTGAAAGCACTGGAACAAAAAGAAGCAAACATAATAAAGAGGAGTAGATGAAGGAAATAAACTCAAGGCTGAAGTTAATAAATTAGAAACAAAGAGAACAATACAGAAAATCAAGGGAAGTAAGAGCTGTTTAACAAGATAGACAAATCTTTAGCAAAACTAACTAAAAGGCAGAGGGAAAATATCCAAATTACAAAATCAGGAAAGAAAATGGGGATATCACAACAGACATTTGGATAATCCCAAAAAATAACTTCAAAAATCCGTATTCCACAAAATTGGAAAACCTCACAGAAATGGATGCTTTTCTTGATAGATTTCACCTATCAAATTTAAATCAAGATCAAGTAAACAATGTAAACAGTCCTATATCCCCAAAGGAAAGGAAATACAAATACAAGCAATCATCAAATTTTCCCTACCAAAAACAACAAAATAATGAAACAAAACAAAAACCACAACAACCTCAACAAAACCAGGGCCACAGGGTTTTAATGCAGAATTCTACCAGACATTCAAAGAAAGGCTAATACTCATATTCTCAAACTATTCTACAAAATAGAAAGATTGTCATTCTATGGTACCACAATCACCCTAATATCTAAACCAGACAAAGATTAAACAAGGAACAGAATTTCAGAGACATTCCAATCATGAACATTAATGAAAATATTCAATAAAATGCTAACAAACATAATCCAAAAATACATCATCCACCATGATCAAGTAGGTTTCTTCCAAGGGATGCATGTATTGTTCAACATATGAAAATCCATAAATGTAATCCACCATATATATAAATTGAAATTTAAAAATCACATGTTCATTTAATTAGGTGTAGAAAAAGCCCTTGGCAAAAATCTAACACTCCTTCATGATGAAAGTCTTAGAGAGACCAGGGATAGAATGCCTATTCATCAGCATAATAAAGGCCATATACAGAAAGCCTATAGCCAAAATCAAATTAAATATAGAGAAAGTCAAAACAATTTCACTGAAATCAGGCACAAGACAAGACTGCCCACTCTCTCCATATCTCTTCAATATCATACTTGAAGTTCTAGCTGAAGCATATTTGTTTCTAAGTGTCCATATGAGTCTAGGTACCCTTGTAGGTCAAGGATCCTCTTCAATATGAAGCCACAGGTATTCATGAATCTGCTAGTTTAGGTGCTAGGAACTAAAATTGTGTTTTCTTACAGAGCTGCTTGTGTTTTTTTAAATGAGGTTATAATATAATTACCTTAATTCCGTTCTATCTCCTGCCTCAAAATCATCCCATACAGCCTTCCTTGTTCTTTAAAATTAATAGTTTCCTTTTTGTCTGAAGACACCATTCATTTCAGACACAGAGCTCCTGAGCTACAAGTGACCTAAATGCTTTCTCCCTGAGTACTGGCTTTTGGTACCAGAAGTACCAAATGAAAAATTTCAAAAGAAGGAAGTAACCAAGAGTCTTACCCAACTGTATGTGCTTTAACTCCCGAGTCATCTCTTCATCTCAGGAATTTCTTTTTATAGTAAATGTTATAGCAAAACCTTTACTCAGATAATGGAGTTGAAATATGCATAGAATATGTGTGATAATGTGTTTGGTCAGTAGTGGAAGTAGAGAGAAATCCCCACAGAGCCCTGACAGCCTGACCACCATCTGTGGCCTAGCCACCATCACACCCTGGGAGGAGCCACGGCCATGGGCAAAGGCCCCAGTCACCACCACTGCAACCTAAAGCAGCCAGCAGCATGCCCCTTCCCCCCAGTGCTTGTCTTTACCTTCTCTGAAAGTTCATCTAACCTATTCCTTAGACATTCTTTTGTTGGTATTAGAACATTTTTTTTTCAGGAGTACAGTACAGACTGAAGACAAGAAACTGTGTTAATCCTCTCAAACTTCAGTACCAGTTTGAGACTGTTGATACATCCAGCCTAGTGGTCTGAGTAGCTACCAGATTCTTGGTCTTCTGTTCTGAGAAATCCATTGTTGAACTACCTTTACTACACTTTGTAAGACAGTCTTATGAATCTAATTTTAACATATTTACATTTCTATCATTTCTGAACTTTAAGAAGTTGCAATTAATATTTTTCTTTAAAAATTGGTTTTAATTAAATTTTTTATAGTGCATAGAAAGGTTATATCCTCCTTGTCATTTTACTAAATTCATCATATTATAAAATTACTAGACTGTGGTGGTTTGAATAAGAATGACTCCCATAGGCTCATATAGTTGAATTATTATTCAACAGGATATAGGACTCTTTGATATGATTAGAAGAGTTAGGAAATGTGGCCTTGTTGGATGAAGTGTACCACTGGGGCTAGGCTTTTAGGATTGAAAAGCCTAGTCTCTCTCTCTCTCTCTCTCTCTCTCTCTCTCTCTCTCTCTCTCTCTCTCTCTCTCTCTCTCTCTCTCTCTCTTTCTCTCTGCCTAGCTATCAGGATATAGCTCTAAGCTAGATTTCTAGCACCATGTCTGACTGCATGGCTCTATATCCTTATGTTGATGAAATAGACTAACTTCTGAAACTGTAAGTAAACTCTCAGTTAAATATTTTCTTTCATAAGAATTGTGTTGGTCATTGTGTTTCTCCACAGCAATAGAACAGGGACTAAGACATAGACCATGGAGAATTGAGCCACAAATAGGAACAAATTGTTCCTTTTGTATAACAAGGTAAGAATGAAGGTTATTATTTCCAAACATAGTCATCTGTGAACTGATTATCATTAGTAGAATATGTCTATATTAGGAAGGTTCTGAATAATTACATGTATAAAGAACCCTGGATTTTATAACACTGTGACTTTTTGGCACTGATATCTCTACAGTAGACCACTTCAAACTGTAAAAATAAAATTAGCTTTTTTATTTAAGATACCACTGGGAATTAAAATCAAGAATTATAATTTACATTTAAATGTAATATATCCTTTATTATTGGAAAAAGGTTTTTATACAATATATTCTGATTATGATTCCATCTCCTACACTCCTCTCAATCCCCACATACTTCCTCACCCATCAAAATCTACATCCTTTCTTGCTATCTCTTATTAAAAAACAAAGAGGCATCTAAAAATAAAAACATTATAAAAATAAAGTTGAATAAGATAAAGCAAAAAGGCAGAAAAAGAAAATTCACATAAATAAAACAAGAAGTAAATGTAAAAGCAGAGATAGGTACATTATCAAAAACAAAAATACAATAAAAACACAAAGTCAGAAACCATATTATATAAGCAATAGACCTATAGTGTAAGTTAAAAAATACTGACAAAGAATTATGGGAGCCATACCATTTTCTGTTGTTGGTCATTGCTTGCTATGAGGCCTAGCCTTAGGAGTGGTTTGTATACCCAGTGATACTTCCCTGAAAAAAACTAACTTCTCATTTACCAGTGGTTTTCAATTAGAGATAACTTCTGTGATAGGAATATGGGTTGAATCAACTTAAAATATAAGCTCTGGTGACTCATCTGGTACATACCTGTGCATGACCTGTGATTGATGCCACAGTTTTTGTGAATTACTTTGTGTATCTCTCCTGCTGTGCTTACAAGGCCTTTTCCCCTGGGTGTCCTTCATCCTCTCTTGCTGTTACATTCTTCCCACCTCTTCTTCTACAGGGTTCCCTGACCTCCAAAAATTGACAGAGATATAGTATTTATGCCAAAGGTTCCAAGGATAGTCACTCATTGCACAGTATCTTGTGGTAAGCCTCTGTATTAGTTTCCATCTATTGCAAGATGAAGCTTTTCTGATGAAGTCGAAAGAAGCAATTATAAGTCAAGCAGAATATTATTAAGAGTCATTTAGTCAATGACATGATTCCTAATCATATTCTGCTATACTCAGTGACTAGTGTCTAGCCTAATTGCCATCAGAGAGGCTTCATCTAGAAACTGATGGAAACTGATGCAGATGACCACAGCCAAAAATTTGGTGGATATTGGGGAATCCCACAGAAGAGAGGGAGAAAAAATTGTAAAATGCAGATGGATCAAGGAAACCACAAGAAAACTTACAGAATTAACTAACTTGGATCGCTAGGTGTCATAGACATTGATCTGTCAATCACAGAACTTGCATGGGACTGACCTAGGCCCTCTGCACATATATTCCAGTTGTGTAGCTTGGCCTTCTTTTTGAGCTCCTAACAGTTGGAGCAAGGGCTCTCACTCTATTGCTTGCCTTTGAGATCTTTTCCTCCTACTGAATTGTCTTATCTAGCCATAATAAGAGAAGAGGTGCCTAGCCTTTTGAACTTGATAGACTATTGCTGGTTGATCTATGGATGCCAGTGCTTTTCTCAAGAGAAACAAAGGAGAAATGGATTTCTGGAGAAGACAGAAAGTGAGGAACAGGAACTTGGAGGAAAGAATCGAGGGGAAATTACAGCCAGGATATAAAATTTTTAAAGAGAGTCAGTTTTTCTAGATTAACACAATGGTTCTCAACCTTCCTAATACTGTGGCCCTTTAGTGCAGTTCCTCATGTTGGAGTGACCTCCATCCATAAAATTACTTCATTGCTAATTCATAAGTGTAATTTTGCTACTGTTATGAATCATAATGTAAATATCAGATATGCAGGATCCATAGGTTGAAAACGGATGCTTTAGAAGAACAGTAGTATTTGGTTTTCTCATAGGTCCCTGGCTTATCTAATTTCAGGTTTTGGCTGTACAAGTAGTTTCAGGTAGGGGTTTTATCTCATGGAGTGGGCCTTAACTATAATCAGGTAGTTGTTGTTTAGTGCCACAGGTTTTTTGAAACCATTTTAGTAGGTCTTCTTGCATATAGTTCAATATAGTAGAACTAAGAATTTGTAGCAGGGTTGTTTGTCTTATTCCTCTGGTAACATGCATTGTATCTCCCATGAACACTAATTAAAAAAGGTGTGTAGGCATCACCTGACTTCCGTCTATTCAATGAGTTGTAAAAATGTTATCTTCAATAAAATGACCTTACCATCTATTTGTGGAAGCCTTGCCAACAATCTAGATTTTGGGGGTTCCCAAAGGGTTCTTTTGACCATCAATGTGATTAAATGTATCCCAATCCTGAAACTGGAGTATTTATTTCACAATGAGAAAAGTCTATCTGGGCTTCCATCTCCTTTTATTTGGCAATTCTATGTAGATTACCTTCATATATGCATATGACTTAGGAGGCTTCTACTTTATTAGGTTTCCATACAACCCCTCAAATGGCTTTTAATTTTAGGTATTCCTCCTATTACTCACCCAATCAACCTCTTCTTTTTTACCCCTTCATGTTTCAGCCATAGTTATATATTATATTTCCCCTTCCTGTTATCATTCTAACTCAAATCCCTTGCCATCTATCTAACTTTTTTGATCATATGGATAGTAGCCTGCTTATTGAATATTTAAGGGCAAGAATTCACAAAGGACCAGATACCTACCATATTTGTCTTTTGGGGTAAAGTTACCTTATACAGGGTGATGCTTTCCAGCTCCATTTATTTACCTGTGAATTTCATGAATAACTTTTTCTTTTTAAAGAGTTTAATAATATCCCATTGCGTAAATGAACCCCATTTTCTTGGAATTGTTCAGCCCCAGAGTCCCGGGTTCAGCTCAGTGTGCAGTGCCATGGAGACGCTGGCTCAGCACAGCACGCAATTCTGCCCAAGGCACTAGCTCAGCTCAGCCACAGCTCCCATGCTGTGACATAGGCTGGGTGGAGTGCTCAGTTCCACCCTAGATATCAGCTCAGCGGCAGCTCTCCTGCTATGACACAGGCTGGGTGGAGCACTCAGTTCCACTGGAGGCACTTGCTCAGCACAGCCACAGTTCTCCTCCTGTGACACTGTAAGACTGAGACCTCTAGAGAGATCTCTAGTCTATTCCCAGAGTCCCCACTAAGAGACGGAGTCCATTGTTGATGTAAATGCATAGGGAAAGGAATTTATTGAGCCATCGCGATGGGGTCTGTCCAGCTCTTTCAAGCTGCAGACCCCAAGAAACAGAGGCTCAGGCCTTTTATAGGTTTTAGACAAAGAAATGAGTTTTATTGTATGTAATTGGCTGGCATTTGGGCAGAAAAGCTGCAAGCAGGGAGTTACAAGTCTTGGCGTTTGGTGGTTGGATAATGGGTGGAGGGGCAAGCTGACCTATGGGAAAGATTGGTTGAAGCAGTCACAGGGGGCATTTAGGAACTTTTTTAGTTGGTGAGGGGTAGTGGAAATTTTAAACACAGCTGGTTGTCCTTTAGTCCAGCTGGACTCTGAGCACAGACTGAGACGTTGAGTCAAGTTGGACTCTTCAAGGTTTTTCCTGTCCCTGGCATACACATACAGTGATCTGATATCTGTCTATCCTTGGTTCAAGCTGGACCCCCTAGAAATGTACATGCTTTGGCCTTAATGGGGGTCTTTAAGGGAGGACTGAGTAGGCTGACTTTTACATTTTCCCAGACTTTGACTTTAATGGGGGTCCTTAAGGGGGCTGGTTCCTTCAACACAGGCTGGGTGGAGCACTCAGTTCCATCAGAGGAGCTAGGTCAGCACAGCCACAGTTCTCCTGCTGTGACAAGGGCTGGGCAGAGCACTCAGTTCCACCCTAGACACCAGCTCAGCTCAGATCAGCGGCAGCTCCCCTGCTGTGAAGCAGGCTGGGCAGAGCTCTCAGTTCCACTGGAGGTGCAAACTCAGAGCAGCCGCAGTTCTCCTGCTGTGACGCAGGCTGGGCAGAGCACTCAGATCCACTAGAGGCGCTAGCTCACCGCAGCCACAGTTCTCCTGCTGTGACACAGGCTGGGCAGAGCACTCAATTCCACTGGAGCCGCTAGCTCACCTCAGCGAGCAGTTCTGCCCAAGACACTAGCTTGGCTCAGCGGGCAGTTCTGGGGCGCTGACCCAGGCTGAGGTCAGCACACAGATTCAGCCCAGAGACCCTAGATGGACTTGCGCGGCAGTTTGGGTCTAAAGACTCTAGCTGAGCTGTGTGCACAGACTCGGCGGCCCTTAGACTCTGGCTGTACTATCAACACAGTCTAGGCCCGGAGTCGCAGGCTGAATTCAATGTGCAGTGTGGGTCCAGACTTCAACACTCCACTCTCACTGAAGGATAAGTCATTGAAATAGAAACTAAGCCTAGAAATAACATCATTAACCAATGCCATGGGTCAAATGGATCTAACAGATATCTATAGAAACTTTCACCCAACAAAGAAAGAATATACTTTCTTCTCGGCACCCCATGGAACCTTCCCCAAAATTGATCACATCGTAGGTCACAAAGCAAGCCTCAACAGATACAAGAGGATTGAAATAATACCTTGTATCCTATCAGATCACCATGCTCTTAGGCTGCAATTCAACAACAACAGAAATAACAAAAAGCCTACACGTACATGGAAAATAAACAACTCTCTGATAAATGACACCTGGGTCAGGGAAGAAATAAAGAAAGAAATAAAGGAGTTTCTAAAATTCAATGAAAATGAAGGAACAACATACCCAAATTTGTGGGATACATTGAAAGCAGTGCTAAGAGGAAAATTCATAGCACTAAGTGCCTATAAAAAGAAACTGGAAACATGGCACAAAAGCACCTTAAAGACACAACTGGAATCCCTAGAAGAAAAAGAAGCAGAAAAACCCAAAAGGAGTAGACGCCTGGAAATAATCAAACTCAGGGCTGAAATTAACAAATTAGAAACTAAGAAAACAGTCCAAAGAATCAACAAAACAAAGAGCTCGTTCTTTGAGAAAATCAACAAGATAGACAGACCATTAGCCAAACTAACTAAAAGGCAGAGAGACAGTATTGAAATCAACAAAATCAGAAATGAAAATGGAGACAAAACAACAGACACTGAAGAAATACAAAGAATCATAAGATCCTATTTTGAAGGCATATATGCCACAAAATTTGAAAATCTAAGGGAAATGGACGATTTTCTTGATCAATTTCACTTGCCAAAGTTGAGTGAAGAACAGATAAAGAAGCTAAATAGTCTCATTTCCCCTACAGAAATAGAAGCAATCATTGATACTCTTCCAACCAAAAAAAGCCTAGGGCAAGATGGTTTCAGTGCAGAATTCTACCAGACATTCAAGGGCGAGCTACTACCGATACTCTTCAAGCTACTCCATAAGATAGAAATGGATGGATCATTACCAAATTCATTCTATGAGGCCATAGTCACATTGATACCTAAACCTCACAAAGACTCAACAAAGAAAGAAAATTTCAGACCAATTCCTCTTATGAACATCGATGCAAAAATAGTAAATAAAATTCTTGCAAAACAAATACAAGAACACATCAAAGACATCATTCATCATGACCAAGTAGGCTTCATTCCAGGCATGAAGGATGTGTTAATATACGGAAATCCATCAATGTAATCCACCATATAAATAAACTGAAAATAAAAAACCACATGATCATCTCTTTAGACCCAGAGAAAGCATTTGATAAAATCCAACACCCATTCATTTTTAAAGTTTCAGAGAGATCGAGGATACAAGGCACTTTCCTCAACATAATAAAGGCTATATACAGCAAGCCAATAGCCAAAATCAAAGTAAATGGTGAGATACACAAGGAAATTCCTCTAAAATCAGGAACAAGGCAAGGCTGCCCACTCTCTCCATATCTCTTTAATATAGTACTCGAAGTTCTAGCCAGAGTAACAAGACAACAAAAGGAGATCAAGGGTTTCCAAATGGGAAAGGGGGAAGTCAAATTATCCCTATTTGCAGATGATATGATAGTGTACATAAGTGACCCTCAAAACTCCACCAGAGAACTGCTACAGCTGATAAACACCTTCAGCAATTTGGCTGGATAAAAAATTAACTCAAAAAGTCTGTAGCCTTCCTATACACAAATGACAAGCTTGCAGACGAAGAAATTAGGAAAGCCACACCCTTCACTTTAGCCAGAAGCAATATAAAATATTTAGGAGTTAGTCTAACTAAGCAAGTGAAGGACTTGTTTGAAAAAAATTTCAAAACTCTGAAGAAGGAGATTGAAGATGACATGAAAAGTTGGAATGATGTTCCTTGCTCATAGATCGGGAGAATTAACATAATAAAAACGGCAATCCTACAAAAAGCAATCTACAGATTCAATGCAATCCCTATCAAAATACCTACACTATTTTTAAAAGGCATTGAAAGTTCAATTCTGAACTTCATATGGAAAAACAAAAAATCCAGAATAGCTAAAACAATCTTGTAAAATAAAAGGTGCTCCGGAGGAATCTCCATACCTGATCTCAAACTGTACTATAAGGCAATATTAATTAAAACAGCATGGTACTGACACAGCAACAGGCTGGTTGATCAGTGGAATCGAACTGAAGACCCAGATATGAATCCACACACATATGGTCACTTGATTTTTGACAAAGAAACCAAATCCATTCAATGGAAAAAGGGTAGCATCTTCAACAAATGGTGCTGGTCTAACTGGATGTCTATGTGTAAAAAATGCAACTGGACCCATATTTGTCACCTTGCACAAAACTCAAATCCAAGTGGATTAAAGACCTCAACATAAAACCAGAGACACTAAGTCACTTAGAATAAAAAATGGGGAAGAGCCTGGAACATATTGGCACAGGAGACAACTTCCTGAACAGAACTGCAACAGCCCAGGCCTTAATGTAAACAATTAATAAATGGGACCTCATGAGGCTGAGAAGCTTCTGTAAGGCTGGAGACACTGTCAAGAGAACAAAGCGACAGCCTACAGACTGGGAAAAGATCTTCACCAACCCTACATCTGACAAAGGTCTAATATCCAAAATATATAAAGAACTCAAGAAATTAAACACCACCATACCAAATAACCCAATTGAGAAATGGGGCTTGGAACTAAACAGAGAATTATCAACAGAGGAATATCAATTGCTTGAGAAAAATTTAAAGAAATGCTCAACCTCCTTAGTCATCAGGGAAATGCAAATCAAAACAACTCTGAGATTCCATCTTACACCCATCAGAATGGCTAATATCAAAAAATCAAGTGACACCACAAGCTGGAGAGCATGTTGGGAGAGAGGAACACTCCTTCATTGCTGGTGGGAATGCAAACTAGTACAGCCACTTTGGAAATCTATCTGGTGCTATCTCAGAAAACTGGGAATAAGGCTTCCTCAAGACCCAGCTATTCCACTCCTTGGTATATACCCAGAAGATGCTCCAGCACACAACAAGAAAATTTGTTCCACCATGTTCATAGCAGTCTTATTCATAGTAGCCAGAACATGGAAACAGCCTCAGTGTCCCTCAGTAGAAGAAGAATGGAGTAAGAAACTGTTGTACATTACACTATGGAATACTACTGAGTTATTAAAAACAAGGAATTCCTGAAATTTGTGGACAAATGGTTTGAGCTAGAAATGATCATAATGAGTGAGTTAACACAGAAGCAGAAAGAGTCAAATGGTATATACTCACTTATATCTGCATACTAGCCCAAGGGGCATGTCCCATGAAAGCTTTCCCTTACCAGGAGATTGGGACAGACGGGAGGACATCCTATTGGGACTCTAGATGAGAGAACCATGGGAGAATAGCAAAGTGGAAGGATCCAGAGGATCCTAGAAACCTACAAGTAGAACGTTATGATAGGCAGATTTGGGCCCAGTGGTCCCGCTCAAACTAAGGCACCAGTCAAGGACAATACAGGCGGCAAACTTTAAACCCCTACCCAGACCTAGCCAATGGTCAGAACATTCTCCACAGTTGAGTGGAGTGTGGGTTATGACTTTCTCATGTACTCTGGTGCCTCACATTTGACCATGTCCCCTGGATGGGGAGACCTGGTGGCACTCAGAGGAAGGACAGCAGGTCACCGAGAAGAGACTTGATACCCTATGAGCATATACAGGGGGGGTAATCCCTCTGAGGAACAGTCATAGGGGAGGGGAATAAGGGGAAAATGGGAGGGAGGGAAGAATGGGAGGATACAAGGGATGGGATAACGATTGAGGTGTAACAGAAATAAATTAATAAAATAAAAATTAAATAAACCACATAGTTGATGTAACAGAATAATGTATTAAAATTTGTGAATATTTTATAAACAACTTTGTCCTCTAGCTCTTCTTATTCTTCATCCACATTGATATTTACTATCTGCTCTCTAAAATGTCATTGTCTTAGTTTGTGGAGTGTGAAAAAATGAATAAGGCATAACTTTTAAAACATGATGGTTACTTTTGTTAAGTTTAATTATTTAGTTTGTATCTTATATCAAACTTGTCGTATATTACTTACAATCATCATCACAATATCTTAAAAAGAAACTAATAAATTATTGAAAATACAGCTATTTAAACAATGAAGAAATTGATAGAAAATGAGCATACAACTGATAAGTATGAAATACACATCCTTTCCCAAACCGATGATTGATATTGATTCTTGAATAAAACCTATTTGTTTTAGTGAATTACAGAATAGGCTTACCATTCTTCTCAGAGAAAAATCATCAAATTTTATCTAGTCCTCAGTAAAACTATTATCTCTTAATTATGTTTTTAAAAAATAAATCGCTAATAGTTTCTCTGAATCTGCAAAATTAAGGTATAAGAAATGTAGTTATAAATGATTTTCTTTTTACTTGCATAAATATTTTATATGCAACTCTCATGAATATTAGTTTTTACTTAGAAAATTTC
Organism: Acomys percivali; assembly: GCA_907169655.1. Classification (NCBI taxonomy): domain Eukaryota; kingdom Metazoa; phylum Chordata; class Mammalia; order Rodentia; family Muridae; genus Acomys; species Acomys percivali. The sequence goes on along the minus strand of OU015760.1, from coordinate 63,553,759 downwards.
ATGAGTTTTGCCTTTTTTCAAGAAACTTATTGGAAATTTCTGTGATTTATCATTTCCTTACATTTTACTTATATATTAATAATATTATACATATACAATTAGCTACATACATCAGGAAAAACTACAAACATCAGACATTATATAAATGTTACATTGATAGTGTTTTGGCTATCTGCATTTGGCAACCTTGATGATAACATCTTTCCTAACTTGTTGCATCTAAAATTCTGAAAGTAAATCAATATCTATCATACCTCATTTCTATCAACTTAAAACACCTATCTATACATAAAAACATCTTAACTCCTAAGCAACTAAGCTTAATTGTAAAACTAAACTATCTGGTTTTCAACTCCATCACACACACGAGAAAGACTAAAATTAATTATCTGAGTGAACAAGAAGTGCAGATAAGCAGCTTCCAAAGTGTGAAAAATAATTGCAGAGACAGATTGCTGCCTGAACAGACCCCCAAAACTTACTATAACATTGGAGCATCATATTCAGCCTTCTATCTTAGGATATCTGACAGACACATTTGTGAGGCAGGAGCTATTGAGGACTTGCTTACCCAATTTTGACAGAGTTTGGCTGTCGACTCTACTTGCATCCAAGCTTGCCGATTTTTAGGCAGAATTCTGTTGTAAATTTATGCAAAGAAATATCTACATACACACACACACACACACACCTATACAACAACATAACTATTTACACTTAAAACAAATGTGTTTATGCTATTTATTAGAGTCTTTATTTGACAAGTTTATTAAATTATTTTGGCTGTTCAATGAAATTCACATATTGGAAATTCCATAAAATAATTTCCTGTGAAATGTAAAATTTGCTTATTGTTAATTAATTACACCAAAATAGAACTTATTACCAAATATTTTAGTAAATATATCCTACTCAGAGCTAGCTATTCTAGTTAATTGTGAACTTTCTGAAAATTTTCTATGTGGTATTTTGCATATATTCCCATTTTATTTCTAATTAACATGAGTTATGCATAGTATCAAGTTAACCTGCATAGTATATTTGAAAGCTCTTAGTTCATTTCTGCAGAAGATTCAGATATAAGTGTATAGAATAATTTTATTTAATTGTTTTTTCCCATTAAGAGACAACAGTGTCCTTAAGAAGTTTTTATCAGAAAAGGAGTTGTGGGGTAGGATTATTGGAAAGTTTTAGTTGACTATTTTAAAAGGAACTGATGAATTATGCTTAGCTTATTTTGCTATTACAGAATGGAGTTTTATCACTGCTAATCTATGGATTTAATTTTATTTATTTATTTTTTTCAATTTTTAATTTGTGCATTTTACATCCCGTTGGTAGGCCCCTCCTTCTTTGACTCCTAGTACCACCCTCTCTCCCTCATACTCCGTCCCTCCTTCTCCTATTCCTCAGAATGGGAACCCTCCTTCCCTAACATCTGACCTCAGCCTCTCAAGTTTCACATGTACTGCCTGTATCCTTTTCCTCTGTGGCCTGGCAGCACCGACCCCCACCCCCAGGGAGAAGTCTGTTTATTTTTTGAAATTGTAATTTAATTGCAATGTTTCTCTGTTCCCTTCCTCCAAACCCTCTTACATATTTTTCCCTGCTCTCCTTCAAGTTCATAGGTACTTTTTTCATACCTATATGTGTTGACACACACATATGTATACACACACACACACACATATAATGCTACCTGTGTGTAGGCTTTCAGGGCTGATACTTTGGCACTGGACAAGTAATTGGTGTCCTCTTCTCTGGAGAGGACCATTTATCTTGATCCCCTCTTAACTCTGTAGTTTTTAGTGTAAGATTGAGAACTTGTGAACTTTTTCCCATCTAGTTTAGCCTGTTTGTTGGAGTCCTCATTTCACTCATGTTTTGTCAGTCATGGTGGTGAGAAATTATAGGTGTGGTTTCTGATGATAGTGGGACACACAATTTCACAGTGAATTCTTGGATCTTCTGGCTCTTACGCTATTTCCACCACAGTGTGTTAGAGTGTTTTGTAAATATACCCATTCTGACTGGGCACTATAACTTGCCTTTCTCATTGGTTGTGGTTTCCTGTAGAGGTCTTCTTCCTTTGCTAAGAAACATTTACTCGATGTGGGGATAAATACTACACTTATTTGTGGGTGTAAGGACAAATGTTTGTAGATTGCTGTTAAGGATTGTGCTGGCATAATAAAGTCATGTTTATGGACTTTTCAAAAATATAAATATAACAAGAAAAGTTGCTTACATGATGTCTTCATTGAGAATTAAGAAAATTTAGTAGAGTAGATAACAGCTAAAACTGGTTATTTTTATAGTTTGTGACAGCTATGCTTACCACTATACAACCTTGAATGATTACGATCATTTTTAAACTAGAACCACATGTTGCTAGAATCAAATCTAATTATTTGACATGATGAAAATAAGATGGTATGCATATGAGGAATACTAAATAATGTATCTCCAAGTTGTGTCCTATCTTTGCATGGATTATCTCAAAGATAACTATTAATAAATTGGTTTTTTACTCCCATGTAGTTGGAATCTGAGTGTTTTGGGAGACTTAGGAAATGTGGAAATCATTTTCCAGTGAATCTTTGATTCTAGAGTTCTGGTTTATATGGACTGGGACAAGTTTGTAGTTTAAGGTTAGAACACTTCTCAAATCCTTGTACAATATGTATTTTTCAAGGTTTGTACAAAGAGATGGCTAAAGCATCTAAGTGTATAGACAAACTTTAAATGTACTGCTTTGTTTTTCTCCAAAGAAGAGTGCTAGGAAAATTGTAGATTAGATCATACACCTCATGGGCTTATTCTTACACACATACATATTCCTTTACTGAGAAAATTTGATTCCAGAAAATTGAGAAACATGCTGAATGAATAAGATTGTAAAAAGTTCCTGATAGCTCTAGTTAGAGAAGGGTCAGTAGATGCTCTGAACTATCTTTCATTGTATCACCAATATGATTCATATATAATTAACTGTTATAATTGTTTAGCTTCCAATATTGACCAATTGAGAATACAAATCTTAAATCATGTAAGTAAAAAAATTCTTTAGTAGTTTCCTTTTCTCTACTTTTCTTTGGTTCGTTAAATGTTTTATCCTTGAATTTTCAATAAAATTTATAAGATGTTTTAAATTTTAATTCACAAAAATAAAAACAAGTGAACTCCACTACATTTTTAATTTGTTCAATGTCTCAAATATTCTGAGCTATATTTGAGGGCATTCACCAACCTCAGTAATACATATTTATATATACCCATACCAAACCACAACAGGAATCCATAGTGGTGTTATGATCCAGAAGAAACAGCAAGGCTCCACCAAATTGTCACGAGTCAGCAGATGTGGCCAGAATCAGCTGGAGTACCATGGGAAGTTGTCTGGAAAGTTTCTCTCTGTGAAGTGAAAACTAAAAAAGACCAACAAAGATCATCAAAGAACAGGGAAGAGGTGAATGGCATAGCAGTGAGGCAATGCAAAAAGCATCATCCTACTATCTGTTGTTCTATTTATACTCCTTCCAACCATCACTTGCATGCTCACTTGTATGCTCCCAGAAAAGCCTCACATATATTCTATATATTCCAGAAAAACACCACATGATACAACTGAGTCTTCAAAGAAACCAGAAATTTCAAGTTCATATCTATCTATCTATCTATCTATCTATCTATCTATCTATCTATCTATCTATGTACCTTTCTTTCTTTCTTTTTCTTTCTTTCTTTCTTTCTTTCTTTCTTTCTTTCTTTCTTTCTTTCTTTCTTTCTTTCTTTCTTTCTTTCTATATACTGAGACAGGGTCTCACCATGTAGCTCTGGATGTCTTTTCTCTCTCCATGGACCCAGGCTGACCTTAAACACATCACTATGCCAAGCTGTATTTATGTTTTATATCATGTGTTTATATTGTTTCATTTAACAAAATTATTTCCAGTCTCATTCATATTATCAGTCATTATAAACAATCAAACATTTTAACAACTGAATGGTATTCCACTGTATTTTTGTTACAAGGAACTCAACACTCTGTTTTGGATCTTCATTGCATTAATGAAAGAATTTACATGATTGAGGATAAAGTTTATTGTCTGAGAGAAAACAGCATTAAACACAAGCTGCTAATATCTACTGATTAACTTGAAAGCTGTGACTTTTTACCCAATTCTGTCCTTCCAGTAGTTGTTAGCGGCTTGCTTTTATTGAAGTTTTCTTTTTAAAAAATTACTAGAATTATGCTACTCTAAGATCTAACATTTCTTCTAACTGCTATGAACCCAAATGAAGTGAAACAAGAATGTCAGCCATTGCAATATTTGTGGCAGAAGTGCTCTTAGTAGTCAAATGATGGAAACAACCTAAAATCTATGAATGGATACAGAAAATTTGTATATGTGTGGGCTGGAGACTGAAATATCAGTTTTAACACATGCAAAAAGACAATTTGGAGACACACACAGGAAGGCCATTATCACTTGAGCTTCACTAAAGAAACAGAATATGCATGAGAAAAGTCCATGGAAAAGGGAGACAGTATATCCAATTACAGCTATGTATCTTGTGGTCAAATGCTTTCTGGAGTTTTCCTCCTAGCACATTTAGCCAACGCTACTCTCCAGAGTGTTTTCTTTTTAAAGAATCTGTATATATTTTTATTTCTAACCATGTATGTTTGATGCAATCTTTGTCCCAGGGCATAAGAGACAGAAATCAGATGCTCTCTGAAGTAAAATTTCTTTGACACTCTGAGGTTTTTTTTTTTTAATTTTTTTAATTTTTTTAAATTTTTTTTTAGCTATTTCTGAAAGTTCCAGTTTTGTGCAGGCTGTGTATACAACCATAGTTACTATGAGTTTATGAATGAAATGACTGTGTCATGCCCAGAATATGGCAATTTTCTACACTTATCCTTATTTTCCAGATCTTCTGTCCTTTCTACTCCCTCTTTTGTAATGTCCTCTATGCCTTAAAGGTAGGATAACTTATTATCTACATCTCAAACAGCCATGTAGTTCTGTATTCATTGCTGTACGCTTCAATGAGATATTTCACTAATTAAAGATGAGAGTAGCATTCACTGTGGGGATAAATATAGTGATTTATAAAGCAGTATGGTCCCATGTCAAATTTGTTATTTAGCAACATTCTCCTCCCATGTTCCAGGGCCTATGACCTTCCAGCCCTCAGTTTTTGTCTGAGCTATGGAGCAGGCATATATTCATTCTTTTGGTGAAGGTCTCATGTTTAATCTGAAAGCCTTTGAGTGTTTACCCCAATATTCTCTTTGATTTCCAATATTCTAAACTATTTCTTCAATGTATTTTTGTGTCAGTTTTATAGTTTCAAGTTTTATATTGGTATTTAATCCATTTAAAATTGATGTTGTATACTTAGAAATAAAGAAAGACAAGAGGTTAGAGATAAATTCTATTGCTTGTTTATATGTACATATTTTCTACCACCATTTCTCAAAAAGACTGTCCAGTCATCAAAGTATGATGTCAGTAACTATTTGAGGGTCTCTGAATCATTCTTTTGATCTATTTTTCTGCTTCTGTAATAGTGTCACTTTTTTAAATTAAAGTTATTATTGCAAAGTTGATGGTCAAATTCTGCCAAGACAAGACAAGCAAGTCCTCAATAGTCCCAGCCTCACAAGTATGTCTGCCAGAAGGCTGAAGATGGTATTCCAATGTTATAGAGAGATTTGGGTGACTGTTCAGGCAGAAAACTGTCTCTGCCTTTTTTTTTCACTTTGAAAGCTGCTAAACTGCACTTCCTGTTTACTCAGATAATTAATTTTATTCCTTCCCAAGTCTCAGATAGGGCTGAAGACTAAAGAGTTTAGTTTCACAATTAAGCTTAGTTGTTTATGGATTAAGATTTTTTAGATCTAGATAGATGTTTTAAGTTGACATAGATGGAATATGATAGATATAGAATTACATTCAGAATTTTAGACTCACCAAGATAGGAAAATGTTTTCTTCAGTGTTGTCAAATACAAATAGCAAAAGCACTACGAATGTAACATTAATGTAATTCTTGACTGTTTCATGGTTCTTTTTGCTGAATGTAGTTTATTTTATATACATGTAGTAATATAAATGTATACATAAAAAGTATTATAAAAATATTTTAACTTTGTTGTGATTTTCAAGCCAAACCCTGTAAGGTTTTATTGTTAACTTTGCTTAAAATTACTTTGATTACTAATAAGTTTTTGCTTTGTTTTCTGGTTTTGTGGCTAGATATGTGTGTTTCCAAACAAATGTATGGGCTGTATTGTCCTAGTTCATTTATTCATAAACTTGTTATTAATATCACTCAGCACAGTTCAGGAAAAGGTCTTTTAAAATCTATAGCTCAGTACAAATGGCATTTATTATTGTCATTTTAAGGCAATTCAATTATTCATAAACTTAAGTTTGTAACATCTCTTAGTACATTTTAGAAATAGGTCTTAAAAAATCTATGGTACTCTACAAATGACACTTAATACTGTCATTTAAAATTATTTAAATATATGAATCTGTCAAAAGAACTTAAATATTTTAACCTTCGTATATTTAAAACAAATATTTTTTAAGAGGAAGAACATATTTTTTATTAATGGTACAGCTATTATCATAGCATTTTACCTCATCACATCATTATTTTATATATCTTATCTTGAATTCATACACACATACACCCACTTTAATAAATGATCTTTCAAAGTCAATGGCCTCTGGAGATCATATTATATAAATTTGTTGATCATTTCCTATAACAAAAATATTTATGAATACCTAGAGAATACAGAAACAGCACTGATTAAAAAATCCTGATAAATTCTCGATATGTTAATTATCTTCTTCCGAACATAAGTATAAATACATATATACATATATTCATATAAACACTCACATACATTCTATACATCACAACTTTGTCATATATATGCAATTATTATTAAGGCAATTAAATATAAAATAGGATATCAAAATTAGAACATCATTAACAGAACAGCGTTATCATTCAGATTCAATCCCATTTTAAAAACTGTTGAGGATACTGAGGTACCAAGGAAATGCAAGTTAAAACTACTTTAAGATTTTATCTTACCTCAGTCAGAAGTACTAAAATTGAGAGGAATGCAGATTCAATAGTCTAACAAATAAAACGCCCCCTTCTGGAAATGGGTTACTTTTTCTGGATTTTTTTGGCAAATGAAGTCCAAAGGTTTAGTAAACATTAAAGGACATGCCTCCCAAGTTTAAATGATCATAGTGCAAAAGGGGACAGAAAATGTGTAAGAGCCAGAGATGATCAATAGCTACAAGAAAATAGTATCTTTTGGATACAACAGAGCAGCTACAAATATAAACTAATTAGTTAGGATGGGATATGTAAGTTCTGTTCCAACTTAAGCCAGACCAAATCTCAGCATGGAGAGAGAAATTGGACATGAAGTTATACCATCTGGATGGAGAGCTATTGGAAATGAATAACTTCTGGGAAAGGAAAAGTGAGTTTTCTGTAGGAGTATAGCTGCTGATAAGGTAACCCTGCTTTGGTGTAAGTTCACATATCCAAGAATTCTTGTGTAGCACAAATTAACCTTGGATCAAAATGTAAACACACTGAGAAAAGTAGTTGTGGCAAGAATGGTGGGAAGAAAGGGTAAATATGGTCAAAGCAGGTTATATAACCCTATGAAACGTCTAATAAAAATAACATAAATTCAAATGCTGCAAATGGCTATTATGGGCTAAGAGAAAACAGCAGGGGATCCTTGTAGTATATCAAACTATAGATGTTTCTGTGATATTATGAGTATAGAATCAATTTGTATTTCATAATACTTAGGGAAGATCTTTAGATAGGCATGAAACGTGACTTAAACTAACTCTCTGACAAATTGTGGTAAATATGTCAAATTAAGAAATTAAAGCAAAGAGGTCAGCTAACTTGCTTCCTACTTGATCTAACTTTGGAATGTTACAAATAGAATCAATTATATTGATTGCAGGTGAATAATGCCTCCTAATTTACAGATGCTGTAAATCATGCCACTAACTTTTAACCGCTAAAATTTTTTGTTAAATATAAGAGTTATAGTTGGTATTTGCGCCAAAATATTAAGCTTATATGAAGACAAACTAGATAATTAGATAAAATGGTAAAGAACTTTATGCAAAGCGCTATAAAATTACTGACTTTCTAACTTAATTTTAATGCTTTGCTCATTTATATTTGTATTTCCTGTCTCCTTTCTAACTTGGTCCATACAAAGAAGTGAAGAGATACTAACAAAGAAGGATAATAAGTCAAGCATATGGGAAACACATTTATGTTCTGCAATATTGAGACCACACATCTATACGATGAGAGTGTTTGAGGCAGAAGTGAGCTAGTGTTTATGGGTGAGTTGCCATGTCTTAATGTAAAAACCAGACTAATTCCACAGGGACACATATTTCATGAAAATGTTTCTTTCAAATTTGGCATTCTGTCATTCAGGGAAAGTTTCCAGCCTAAACATTTGCTGTGTGTCAAGAGAAAACAAAACAAAACAAAAAATACCAGTGTGTCAGTTTATTGCCTTTAGCAAGAAAAAGGAAAATAGAAAGAAAGAAAAAAGAATACAGCTGGAACTCTTTGTATAGATTTGGTAACATGGCTGCTAGAAAGGGAGAATGCTCAGTTTCCAGATAGAAACACAGACAGAGTTCATGAGCATAAGTTGCTTCATGCCACCTCCAGGCTGTTCTCTCAGGTCCTTTGGGTATAAATTCATGGAGCAGCTGGTAATAATTCTGCCCCGTTTCCGAACTCTCTCCTGAACTGCTTTATTTGTTCTTGTTAACATATGTCTCAGAAAAAATATGACTTGCTTTTCAAGCTCAGGAGGTTAGATCTAGGCATGAAGCAGATAATGTAAGCCATCACAGGTGGCTTTCGCTGCACAATTTTTCGGAGTTCCTCATTTAATAGGTCTGCTTTTTGTTTTCAATTTCAATTTAAACAGTCTTTTGATTTTTTAAATTTTTATACTGTATATAAGTATTCTTGAAAAGAACAACCTATTAGGTGTATTTAAATCTAACTTTTAGTGATAATGGAGTTCCTTTTTGTATTGATAGGAGAAACCTGGGCAGATAAAATACTTTGTAAAGCATAGGCTTGATTATGATATCATATTCCTTTATTTAAAAAACTAACTTGAATTGTTACTTCAAACAGTTAAAAAGTCAGGCTAAATAAAAACAAAATTACTTTTTATAAATTTCAAATTCTCACTTCTCCATGAATCAGAATGACAAAAAATAGATTATAAGATATATATATATATATATATATATATATATATATATAATATTAAGAACAATTGTCAAGTAGTAAGATTTAGGTTATTTCACATGCATAACTAAGTAATATATGTGTGTGTGTGTGTGTGTGTGTGTGAGACTACATCATTCTCTAAGGCTTTCTATAAATAATATAACAAAACTACGTTATAATTTCATATGCCTATAAGTATGCTGTCTAATAGACCATGTCAATTAAGTCCTATAACATTTTGGCTTATGTAAAGTTTTGAGTAGCTACATAATGATAATATGACAGCCTATGAACATTAGTAAAATTTACATAATATGCAAGTATACATAGAATAAATATATTCCTCACACTTCAGTAGGGAGTTACAATAGTAGATATAGATGGATAGGTAGGTGTATAAATGATAAATAGATAGATTGATAGACAGATAGATAGATAGATAGATAGATAGATAGATAGATAAAGTGGATAGACTGCAAAATTAAAATATGTGAAGATTAAAATTATTATTAACAAATGTTTTTAACAGCTGGATGTTTATCTCAACTTCATGTCATTTTTTTCATTCTATGCCTAAAAATAAAATCTTATGATACCTCCATAAAGAAATAACAGTGGGAGTTGGAGAGACAGTCTTGCAGCAAGGAATGCTTCTGTCTCTTCCAGAGTACCCACGTTTGTTTCCCAATACAAGTCAGATGGCTTTCAACCACTTGTAACTCAGCTCATAATTTCCATATCCTCTTTTAGTCTTCTGAAGGCACCAGCACATATGCATTCCACACACTCACATACACACACAATATATCAGTTAACAACTTTAAACAAATTTTATTTTATTTATTTATATTTTCTAAAAAATATTTTATTTAGTTTATGTGTGTTGGTGTGAGGATGTCAGATCTTGGAATTACAGATAGTTGTGAGCTGCTATGTAGGAAGAGCAGGTAGTGCTCTTAACCACTGAGCCATCTCTGTAGCCCGGAAAACATAATTTTTTCAAAGTAGTTATCTCTTTTTTTTAATTAATTTATTATTGTTGCATCTCAATGGCTATCCCATCCCTTGTATCCTTCCATTCTTCCCTCCCTCCCATTTTCCCCTTATTCCCCTCCCCTATGACTGTTCCTGAGAGGGATTACCTCCCCCTGTATATGCTTATAGGGTATCAAGTCTCTTCTCGGTGACCTGCTGTCCTTCATCTGAGTGCCACTAGGTCTCCCCTGCCAGGGGACATAGTCGAATGTGAGGCACCAGAGTATGTGAGAAAGTCATATCCCACTCTCCACTCAAGTGTGGAGACTGTCCTGTCCATGGGTTAGATCTGGGTAGGGGTTTAAAGTTTACCGCCTATATTGTCCTTGGCTAGTGCCTTAGTTTGAGCGGGACCCCTTGGCCAAAATCTGCCTATCATAACGTTCTACTTGTAGGTTTCTAGGATCCACTGGATCCTTCTACTTTGCTATTCTCATATGCTTCTCTCATCTAGAGTCCCAATAGGGTGTCCTCCCCTCTGTCCCAGTTTCCAAATGGTATATACTCACTTATATCTGCATACTAGCCCAAGGGGCATGTCCCATGAAAGCCTTCACTTAACATAAATTTTATAAAGTAACAAACAAACAGAGTTGTCCTGGAGGAATTTTAAGTACCTAATGTCCATATACTTTTCCAAATTTCTTTATTTTTCTTTTGTTTTCAAATATTAATAAAGGATATTATTTAGAAAATAAAATGATGGTCTGTAAATATTTATTGTACTATCCTCATATATAGCTTTGCCATGTAAAATAATATTAATACATGCAGCTGGTCAATTTCAACTTAGGATTTTAAACTAAGACTAAAGTAAAGCCTTCATTTGCAACACAATCAAATAGAATCTAACATCCCAATAAAACATTCTGTTGTCTTTTTTCAAACATAAGCACTTATTTTCTTATGATTACCCATTATCAGTTAACAAAAAATAAAACTTAGATCCTAAACCACATTACCCTTAGATTATCACTTTTCACAATTTTATTATTTTTCATAGTCTACATGGAAATAGTGTTAGTAAGCCAACTGTTCTCATACATGTAGAATCAATATTAGAATAGAAGAAGTATTTAGAAAAATTTACCAGTGAAAAGAGTTGGGACAACAATGCAATTATTAAATGTATAAAATATTATCATAGCAGAAGAAACAGATAAAACAGTAACTGCATGTGTCTATGTAAGTTTGAAAAAATTCAGCTCATTACCAACAAATGACATCTCATTATTAGGTGGTGGGTTTCTTTCCTATGAATGCCAATAGCATACCTAGAGCTATATCTAATGTTCATTTAATTATCTCCTACCAACAGTACAAACTTTGGCTAGCACTCTGGGCATCTATACTGTTGTTTTTCTATGATGTCTAACCATAAATTCTGTGTGACATATTTTCTCACCAATGATACTTCTGTTTTACAATAAAATTGGTACATCATATAACACAGATAGTTGGGGACCTTGCTTTCCAGTACATGCATGATGCAGAGCCTGTCTTTGGACAGAGACTCACTAAAACAAGATACAAATAATAACATTTTATGTAAAGGAAATGACTAATTTTTCCACTTGGGAAATATGCAGTTCCCAATTCTCAAAAAGTCATACTAGATGTATTTTCTGTTTAGTAGTAAGAAGTGATGCATGCAATAGCTTTTTATTAATTTTTCTAGGTATGGCCCAGTCTATTGTTTTCCATAGTTCTGTAAAATATTCATGACTTTTCTGGAATTTGGGTGAAGTCAGAGAAGTCTTTTTCAGAAAGAAAGGGAAAAAATGTAAACATATAAAAACTCTCAGGATTTAACATAAAAACATTTAACTATAATAGTTTAAAATTCAAGTCATGTACTTACCCAAATCCAGAGTGATTATATTAACAAACATTTAAGTATATGTAAGGTAATTATTCTTTTTTTTTTTCACCTGTTCTTTTCAGATCTAAAAGTTCTTGGTATAGCAATGTTTGTGGTATTCTATATGTGTCTTACAGAAAGTCTTTGTTTTGGTTTATATTGCTGTAAAGAGACACCATGAAGATAGAATTTGGAGTAATGCATTGAGTGGATGTAGCAGTTGCTGATAAAGCACTGTTTCTGTTGGGCAGAGGGACATGAAGTGGAAGGCAGAGCTTCTGAAAGGAGGTTGGAAGAGTTGGTAGCTGGACAGTTGACAGTTGGGAAAGAAGCTGCCCCAGGAGTCATCAGATTGGGAAGTTATTGGTATGTATGTAGGTTTTGAGGCCATAGGACTAGAGTAGTTCAGATTCTTCCCAATATAGTGGTTATAGCTTTAAAATACACTCTAATCTCACTATGTCAGTTATTTGTGCCCTAGGCCATACTGATAACTTTGTACAAATTGGTGCCCAACAAACAAATTTAATATAACCACACCCTTGAAAAATCAAACTTTGTCATATCTTGGTGGGGGGAATAAGCTCCCAAAAAAAGATAACGAGAGAGAGAGAGAGAGAGAGAGAGAGAGAGAGAGAGAGAGAGAGAGAGAGAG
>OU015760.1:63507231-63540854 GCA_907169655.1 Acomys percivali | reverse complement strand
GAGAGAGAGAGAGAGAGAGAGAGAGAGAGAGAGAGAGAGAGAGAGAGGAGAGAGATATGAAAGACACAATAACTAGAGTTTTTGGAGTTGATAAACATCTTTTAAATGATGCTGAGATACAGATAGGAGAGAGATTGCTCTACTGATTCTGACTACTATTTTTATTTTAATAATCATTCTTGCTTTCTATATCACTTCAAGGAAAAGGCATTAGATAAAAAAATTACAAAAAATTATAGATTGGACAAAGGATGATGCTAGGGTATCAGAGACAAAGCAAAATGAAAAACATGAAATTTGGAAACAAATCTCAAAAGAAAATTTAGAAAGTTTATAGGTAAGAATAATATGAGAAAGAACCAGAAAAAAAAGGGACAGAACATGAAACACAACTTGTAATAATACTACAGGGAAATCATTATTTGTTGAGACAACAAACTGATTTTCCCAGTCTTAATAAGGAAACTAACAGGAGAAGAGGAAAATCCACAAGGTTATCAGGTTTTTGATTGGCAACATATAGATGCACAAGTCTTAAAAAGGTTTAAAGAGGCATGAAGTATTATATTTCACATGTGTTCTTGGATTTAGTTTTCAAGTGTTTTATTGAGTATTTTTGCATTAATTCATTAATATTTATAATAAAATATTCTATTTAATAAATAAGAAAATATGTGATATGCATATAATATTATAAAAGTAATAAATTTGGATAAACTCCAGCTTTGAAAAATGTCAATTTAAAATTTCAAAATAACTTTATTAGTTATTACTGCATAGTTTTCCTTGACTTGAGCTACCATCTATCCCAATTTGAAACAAATAACATGATGAAGGGCACACTCCTTACAAGATTGTGATTGCTTTAGATAATAATAAAAACTCTAAGGCTTTTTCCTTAGGACACATATATTTTAAACATCTACTTGAATATTATTTGATTCCTTTTTTCCTTGATATTTTTCTATAATGAAGAATAAAATTTGATCAATAATAATATTCAATGATGAAATGATTTACAAAAATAATTTTGTATGATAAAGCACAAATTGTCATATATGTGTTTATGGTATTATATATAAAGTAGAAAAATTACAACCACACAAAAAAGAAACATATATGACAGGTGTTTAGAGCATATTATTTAAGATTCTTATATTACCATGGAGCCAGGATAATTTTAACTTTAACTAGTTTATATGAAGAATATGAAGAATAATGCCAAAAGAAACAGTTCTTATGACTTTTGGCACCCGCCAAATTTTGAAGTTGCCACATCTGAAGCCATCTCCATAAGAAGGTTCATCAGTGCTCACAAGCTTCTTTGAGGTAGGTTGGGTGTTGCCAGCAGTTAACTTGTTTTATTTCAATGAATCTGTAAAATAGTAAAAACATCTTTAAATACCATATTCTGTATATCTCTGAGGTTTTGTAAGACCTCATCTAAATATTTTACTTTATCTATCTAAAAATTTTTATCTCTCTGTTAAACCTAGCATGAATATTCTTGTAATATAGACTAGTAATTGACTTGACTATGACTTAATATACTAACAATTAACTTGTACAACTTAGTTATCCTAAACAGCCTAAAATATCACTTTCAAAGTATTGGAGGTAAACATTGTAGTCTACTTGAGTTGTATGCATACAATACCTCATGTTATATATATATATATATATATATATATATATATATATATAGTGAAGAATAATTTTAAATTTAAATTTTATACCAGTGTAACAAAATTAAACTTATTTTGAACCAATATGCAAAATTCTGTAGCAATGGACAAAAATTAAACTGTAAGTAACAATTAAGGCCTTAAGATGAGGAATAAATTCAATAATCTACTTTTTGTCCTATCATCCCTATATATTTCTATGTCCTCATATCCTCAACTAACAGAATTATGCCTAAAAATGGGAAAGCTGGGATGCTGGCAGAGTCAACAGCCAAACTCTTCCAAGACAGCGTAAGAAAGTCTTCAATAGTTCATGCCCCACAAATATATATGTTGGATATACTGGACCAGAAGGCTGGAGATGATGCTCCAATGTCATAGAGAATTTTGAGTGACTGTTCAGGCAGCAAACTGTCTCTGTCATTTTAATTTCATACTGGAAACTACCAACCTTCACTTCCTGTTTACTCAGGTAATTAATTTTCTTATTTTTATCAAGAATATCAAGGATATTCTTATAAATATCAAGGAAAAAAAGAATCAAATAATATTCAAGTAGATGTTTAAAATATATGTGTCCTGAAGTCTTTGATGGAGTTGAAGACCAGATAGTTTAGTTTTACAATTAGGCTTAGTTGTTTAGGTGTTAATATGTTTTTAGGTTGGGCTGTAGAGATGGTTCATTGGTTAAGAGCACCATCCATTCTTCCAGAGGTCCTGAGTTCAATTTCCAGCAACAATATGGAGGCTCACAACCATTGCTAATGTGATCTGATGCCCTCTTCTGGCTTGCAGGTGTACATGCAGTCAGAGCACTGTATAACTACTAATAGTAAGTTTTTAGGTCTAGGTAGATGTTTTATGTTGACATAGATGAGATAATGATAGATATTGATTTACATTGAGAAATTTAGAAGCTCCAAATTAAGAAAGATTTTTTCTTAAAGGTTGCCAAATACAAATAGCCAAAACACTATGAATGTAAAATTAATATAATTCCTGATTGTTGTGGTTCTTCTTGATGTATGTTGTTTATTTTATATATGAGTAATAATATAAATGTATATATAAAATAAAAGGTATTAAAAATAAAATAAATAAAACATTTGAAGTCTCCCTAGCTAGGCTTGACAAATGAACAAATGTTCACTTAATTGAGTTTGAATTCAGGCCACTACCATCCCTTAGACAGGAAGATACATCATATTCTGCATTCTCAGACCCATAATTAGTGTTCCCTTCATTCATGACTAAGCCATCCTAAAGTAAATTTACTTAACAAAAGCTACATAAAAGCCTACTTTGAGTCATTTCAAAGCACTAACAATTAATTACGTAGATCCTCCAGTTCACATATTGCATGAATCTCATCACAGTTATGTAAATGCAGCCTATCACATTTCTACATGACAATGCAATGTCACAATATTAAAAGATTAGATGGACTTCATCAATTCAAACATGCATAATCAAAAAGAAAACTGTACATACTTTAAGATGCATAGATTTAGAGGATAAGTCCTCAAACTGAGGGGCAATGTATAAGCAATGTCTCTACTATCCATTATTCAAATAGACTATACATAATTTGCAGTTTGAATTATGTCAAAGATATCTAAATAAAAATGAATTTCAGTCAAAATATGCTAGCTTTTTACAAGTCCTACTCTTTCTATTATTTGTTATTCTTCAAATATTTTTTATTTTCTGTTTTTCTAAAAGTAGAAGATAAATTGTAGAGTAGACTACTAACGTTATAGTTAATGCATAAATATGGAGAGAGAGACAGAGGCAGAGACAGAAAGAGAGGGGAATATAAGAAAAATGTTAAGGAAATAATAAATTTTGGAATAAAATGGAAAATGTGCTACATTCTTTTTTGGCACTATATCAGTATTTCTTACATCACTGAACACTAACTAGAAAATCCTTAGACAAATTTCCAAAAACACTGTTAAATAGAAAACATTGACAGAACTGTACTCAAATTTAGAATAATTTATATCAACTAATGTAAGGTAGGACAATTTTTAAATGACGATATTTTTTGTAGCTCTATTACCAGGCATTCTTTTAAAAAAATGTCTTGCAACTTCTATCACATATATTAAGGCAAAGTATTTAAATTTCAGCAGTGTCTCTAAACATAGTTATTATCTTGCACCATGTTAAAATTCAAACTCAAAATTGATTCCTAAAAACCAGTATTATTAATAAATATCTTATTAAACAACTTTTAATTCTACATTTCTCAGTATGTTCAACTCTGAAATTATATGCAAATTATTCCCTTTAAACCTTTAAATCTGAATGAGAGGAACATCTTGAATTATCATAGGAAACTAACAACAAACTATAGTGGTGTTCTTTAAATGAATACCTGTTAAAGAGATAAGACACTTTTCTAGAATGTTACTCTATCAGTCTAACCAAAACTTACACACAAAATATGTACTTACATACATACATACAAACATACATACACATACATATATTCAACTGAATATTGCAAAATATGCTTTAAGAATACACACAAATTCAGATGAAAAGTAAAAATAAACACGTCTCAATAAAATAACCAAAAATTAACTGTTTATATTGGATAGCAAGTACTTAAATGTATCCCTCCCTTTTATTATAGAGTTGCCAAACAGTTATCATGAAAGGCTTTTTAAAAGGTTTTTTTTTTTTTTTTTAGTTCGGTGTGTGAAAAAATATAAAAGCAGATCAGTAACATTTACAGTCCAAAAGAAAAGAGGGACAAGACAAATTTCTTCATGTTTGCTGTAATATTAAAGTCATTTTATTTATATACTGTTTTCCAACCTATGAAACACCACTAAACATACTTTGTGACAGCTTTAAAAAATTTAGGGCTTTATTGCTATTATTATGTTCTAAAAAGTCATATGTCAACTTCTTGAAAGTAGCCTTATTGTGAAAGTAAAATGCATTTGTTCATTTAAAAGCTTGTGCATATGTGTATAATCAATTCTAACAAAAACAATCAATCAAAATCTTCTCTGTATAAACAAGAGAATTGAAAAATTATTAAACATGTTATTTCAATATAAACAGTAGTTGTGATTTGTTTGGAGCAAGAAGCTAACAATTATTGAGCAAAAGTCACATCAGTAGAAATTTACTTACCTCATTATACTATATTCTATTTTGTCTGTAAAATTGCTGACATACTACTGCTGATGCATAGTGTGAGGAAATAAGACACATTTTATATAAACTCTAAGACTATTTATTTTAACCAGATATAGTTTGACTGCCAGTTGATATCAAGAATATATAAGAAACCAAGAAAAAATTATGTTAACAACAGAACAAGCCTGCACACAACAATTCCTGTTTTAATTATTTAGGTTTCTCTTTTATCCTGCTATTAAAACTTATGAGTTTTACACAAACGTTTTGCAATTATACAACTTAGATTTTCATTGTAATATAATCACAGTTTCCTATAATTCTAATTCTAATTTTATGGCATTGGCATTGTAAACATTGAAATAGTGCCACATCTTTGCTTTTCTATTTTGAATACATTTTAATCTCTTGTCTAAAATTTAGAAACAGTTGATCTGTGTATATAGATATTTTCTTATTTCATATGTAATGTTAGTCCTATTCACTTTGAAGCTTATTTTACAGTACAGTGATATACATGAGAGGGAGAGAAAAGATAGTTTAAAATAGAATAAAATGAAATTTAAAATGGTGATTACATTCTCAAAATTTAAATATTTGTTTAAATTTCAGAAAATAGTAAATAATTTAAAAATAATGAAAGGCTAATATGGTCTATTATCACATATTTTTACATTAAAGTAGTTTATTAATTACAGCATTATAGTTTCAGATTTTAAAAATGTGGATTTTGTTATATTAAGAAGTCAAATTAAGGGATGGGTTGTGTCAAATCTTGAATCTTAGAGTGCACAGTACATCAACATTATTAAATTGAGAGTAATGTGGACCATTATTACATACTGAAATTCAATATGAACAATGTTCTTTTATAACTTTTTCATTTCTAGTTGATGCTTTCTGAAGTAATTTAAAATTCGTTGCAGTGTGTACCTTTGTTCCCATTTGTTACAGAACCAAATTCAGATATAACCTTGAAATCACTGATTTATTTTTAAAAGACAAAAATTAACATTTTGTTAAATTCTCCTTTTTTATATCAGAATGATAATTAGTTGAAAGTAAAACTTATTCCCCTATTGTATATTTAAAATTATTTCAATGTGGTTTCTTTGTTTTGTTCCACTTTTTGGCATAAAACAAATGTTGAATTATAGACCAAACAGCTACTGTTGAGAGGAAAGGATTATATAAAAAGATGAATCTACAAAAACCATAGTACTGAACAATTAAGATAATATATATAATTAGAGAATATAGTGAAGCAAATAATTACCAACAGAAAAATAATGAGTTAAGCAATACAAGAAATGGGATGGCAACTAGTCTTAACTATAAAACTAAAAAGAGAAAAAATATATATTTAGAATTGCTATTAAAACTGGCTTAGTCATCCGACATATAGAAATGAAGAAAAATGTTATTTTGAGTAAAATTATGAAACTTCAAATTATTACACTAATTTATTTGTACTTAATTGAAAATTATATTTTGTAGATTAACAGAAGCATGGTCTGTAATATTCATTTTCCCAGTATTAATTTTGTTCATAAGTTAGAAAAGTAGTAATAAAAATAATTGAAGATAAGAGAGTGTTTTTATTCTTTTAAAGCTTGGAGATTTTGTCAGTGAATTCTTGCTTTCCTGGCTGAAGGAATGTTGTAGTGGTTAGATTTCTGTCAACTTAGCAAAAGTTAGAGTTATCTGAAGGAAGGAACTTCAATTGAGAACATGCCTCCATGATATCTGGCTGTGACGCATTTTCTTAATTAGTCATTGATGGTAAGAGGGCATGTGTAATAACATTTTTCTACAGGTGTGATACCAGCATAAAAAAAAGAAATATAAGCCAAAGGAATGAGTCAGAAATTCTAAGCCTGACAGGAGAGAAAATGGAAATAGCCTTGAACACATTATTAAGTATTGTGTTTTCTGTATCTTCCTAGCTCACAAATTTGTAGAATTCAATAAAATGGGAAAATGTTGCTAGTATAATTGACATGAAACGCTCCTAAATACAAATATTATACTTCATTTCATTCCTAACAAAAAGACAATATAAACCTCTATGGTAAGAGAAAAAAGTTTAAATAGAATAAAACAATGAGATATTTTGTTTTAATACTAAATGTGTATTTGTTTGTTTTAAGGAAAACTTAGTATGTAGACATATGTGAAAAGGCCTAACCATGTTCAAAGATGTCTTGAAACTAGTTCTATAGCAAAAACTTGACTCAGTAGCATTATTTTTCTGGTTCTGTGCCACAATATCTGGATTGCATGTGTATACAATCATAACCAGGTTTAGACTAGCTGATGGACAGGACATTCTCCACCGTTAAGTGGAGAAGGGGATCTGACTTTCACACAAACTCTGGTGCCCCATATCGGACCATGTCCCCTGGATGAGGAGGCCTGGTGGCACTCAGAGGAAGGATAACAATTCACCAAGAAGAGACTTGATACCTTAGGAGCATATACAGGGGGAGGAGGTCCCCCTCAGTCACAGACATAGGGGAGGGGATTAAGGGGGAAGGGAGGGAGGGAGGAATGGGAGGATACAAGGGATGGGCTAACAACTGAGATGTAATATGAATAAATTAATAAAAAAATAAATTAAAAAAACTATTTTTGCTTTAGCAAAATTAAATAATTCCTCATCATATTAAAAAAATTACTTTTAATTAAGAAACTTCAATCATGTTATGTAGCATCTATCATCTTTTCAAATTATAGCATATTAAATACTACCTCTTTATATCTGTAAATAGAGCCATACTTGCCACCCTAGACAAAACTGAAATAAAAATAGATCAAAGATCTCAACTTAACCCAGACACAGTGAACAACAGAGAATAGAAAGTAAGGAATAGCATTGAACTCATTGGCACACAGGAAGACTTTATGAATAGAGTGCTGATAGCACATTGACTAAGAACAACAAAGAACAAATGGAAACTCATGAAAATAAAAAGCTTTTGTAAGTCATTGTAAGTCCCTGCCATTCAGACAAAGCAGCAGCCTACAAAATGAGAAAATATT
The DNA here is from genome assembly GCA_907169655.1 of Acomys percivali. NCBI lineage: Eukaryota > Metazoa > Chordata > Mammalia > Rodentia > Muridae > Acomys > Acomys percivali. The sequence goes on along the minus strand of OU015760.1, from coordinate 63,532,971 downwards.
TTTACCAAGTCTACATCTGTAACAGGGCTAATATGCAAAATATATAAAGAACTTCAAAAAAACTAATTATCTAAAAAACAAATATTCCAATTAAAAATGGGGTACAGATCTAAAGAGAGTATCCCAATAGAAGAAACTGAAATTGATGAGAAAGACTTAAATAAATCTTCACTTCCTTAGCCATTAGGGAAATGTACACAAAAACTGCTTTGAGATTCCATCTTATACCTTTCAGAATGACTAAGATCCATGACAAAAGTGATGTGTCATGCTTTCTAGAATGTTGAATAGGGAGAACACTCCTCCATTGCAGGTGAGGGTACAAACTTGTAGCCACTGTGGTAATTGATATGGAGTTTCCTCAGAAAGATGGGAATCTATCTATTTTGATATCTAACGTTACCACTGTTGGGCACACACTCAAAGGGAGCTTCATCCCAGCATATGGATATTTAAACACATTCATTGCTACTGTCCATCAACAGAAAAAAAAAGGACAAATAAATTGTGGTACATTTACTCAATTAACTCAGGTGCTAAAAAACAAATCACAAAATTTTTAGGAATATGTATGGAACAACAACAACAGCAAAAATAAAACTACTATCCTGAGTGAAGTAATGTAGACCAAAATAGATAAATGTTATGTATTTTCTTACATCTGGATGTCAGTCATTAAATAAATGATAACCAAGATACAATCTGTATATCCCAATGGTAGGCATAGAAGAGACTGAGAGGCAACACATACGTATCTCTGGGTGGAGGAAATATAATATATTGTGTGCATGGATTCAGGATGGATCCTGAGCTGGACATTATGTAGAGGAAAACTTTGGGATACATACAGCTGGATATTACACAGATAAAAAGTTGGAACACACAACTTTAAGTGGGATGTCTTCTTCAAATTCTTCTACTTGGTGCTCAGGAAACCCAGGAAAAGAGCAGGTGGAAAGAGAATAGGATCCAAATAGGATAAAGGACACCAGGAGAAGCAGGACCTCTATATCAACTGAGAAACGTTCATATGAATTCACAGAACTTGAATCAGTAAGCATAGGTACATAGGTACATAGGTACATAGGAACATAGGTACATAGGTACATAGGTACATAGGTACATAGGTACATAGGTATAAAATAGCTCCCCTGCGTATATATTAAATCTTTAAGTTTAATATGTTTCTGGGACTCATGAGTATGTGATTGAATGCATCTCTGACTTTTCTGACTTCTCGTAGAGCTCTTGTCCTTTTGTTTGTTCATCTTTTTCTACCTTTATGGCATGATTTTTGTGCTATCTTGTATTTTTGGTATGTTTTATTATTTCTTACAAGCCTGTTCTTTTCTAAGGAGAGACGAAAAGAGTGAGTAGATCTAGGTGTGAGGGAGGTGGGGAGGGACTGAGAAGTAGATGGAGGAGAAACTCTAATCAAAATATTGTATGAGAAATAATTTGTTTTTAATAAAAGTTGAAAGAAATGACATCTTCATGGTTTCATGTTTTAGAGTAATGTTTCATTTAAATAATTATTAAAGGCCAGAGATAGGGATTAGAGAGAAGGTTCAGTGGTTAAGAGTATTGGATGCTCCTCCAGATGCCCCAGGTTCAATCCCTGTACTCATATGACAACACACCACACAACTGTCTGTAATTACAGTTCCACAGGATCTGACACCATCTCACATACACATACATGTAGACAAATCACCAAGCAAATCTCATAAGCAACTTTAAAGTCCAGAAACATAGTCATATACCTGTTACTATACAAAATATGATAAAAAGAAAGTTCGTTGTGAGTTCAAATTAACTTTGACTTTATAGTGAGTTTGAGGCCAGCTTGGAATATATTAGACTCTTTTTTCATGAAACCAAAAACAAAACTTATAAAAAGAATGAACATTTGAAGTATTGAAATAATTGTATGTAATCATGTTTTATAATTTGTTTTCACAGTTTCATTCATTGTTAAGTTGCAAATAAATTTGTTTTAGAGAATATTACAAAACCTTTATCATTATTTGTATATTGTCTGTCTATGCTACTTTTATATATACTATGTATATTCAGAAATTTTTGAAGGTAATAATAAGTTGTCAAATTGCCTAGAACTGGTGTCACACAGACATCTTCTTATGTATACTGGAAGAGAAACTTGAGTCCTTTCTAAGAGGAGTAAGGGTAATTGTCTCTAATTTTGTAAAACTATGAAACAAAATATCATAATATTCTTGGAAGTAGGTATACAAAACTCTAACAAGAAACATTTTTGTCTCAGGTCTCAGCTATTAACTAACTAGCTAACTAATGAACGAACAAACTAACCAACATATATACATATATACATGCAGCCAAGCACGTTTGTAAAGATGCTTTACTAATGATTACTCAAACTTATATGAAGACTTACTTCAGTAGATAAATGACTAAATAAATTAGGTACATCCAAGCAATGGAATTTTATGTGGACACAGAGAAGGAGAGACATACAGGGAGAAGGAGAAAATGCCAAGGAAAATAAAAACTTTCTAGGGAAAAAAACTCTAGTGACCTGTTTCCTCCAGGTGGGCAATATCGTCTTTTCTCATGCATAACGGTAGTAGTCTAATTAACTGTTTACCTAGCTTTTGTGTATAGCATTTATGAGCTATTTACAACTCAAACCTTAATAAGATACCTACATAATCATCAGGTTATGCACTTATTATGTTAATACAACTATTCACATGACCTGCACTTCATTTCAGTATACATGATTGTATTTGCCTCTAACTAGAATCAGAAAGCTATACTCATCTAGAACCACATAAAGTCACATTAAAATGTACATACAAAATGTAGGGCCAACATGATTTTGTTTATCTTCTTTTAAGCCAAAGTTTTCTGATTCAGCAAAAACAGTAACAGTAGTGTTTATATATAAACATTCTGACTCTGCTTATAACCATATATTCTTAGTATAACTTCAACTTGTCTTCTTTCCGTTTCATCTGTAAAGATTTTTAAAATCAATAGAGTGCTCAGAAAATCTATATTTGCAGTGATATATCTAGAATCTACTACATTTAAAAACACTTACTTTTATAATACAAGGTACTATATATTTTAATATAGAATCAATCATATTAAAAAATAGAAACATAGGACCAAAATGAATGATCTAATAGGAACTGGCAGTTTGCAATGACCCTCGGAACTCAATCATTCTTTATTGATTGATTATAAAATATTTTGGAAATTTAAATTAGTTTCAAATAGTTTTTTATTCATCCCAGTATACAAGGTATAATTAAATTAAATTACCTGAATAATACTAATCTTTATTGTGACCATTATGTAAATTCATACTGCTCAATTTTTAATATACTTGCATCCTCATGATGATATCATACCTGTGGGCTCAACTTCAGTTCAATTGATGACAATGACATTTCTAGTGAAAGTAGAAAAGAGACATTTCTATCATTATATAAGCTTATGTGCAACATATAATCCTTAACAAATAACACAATAGAATATTATGAAAATATACTTTCATTTTTACTTACTTTTCTTTTCCCTTAATGTATAATATATTATAAAATCATAATTCATATTTTTATTTGTTGAAATAAATTATAAAAGCATTTTCTGGTCTTTGTGCACATTTATGAATTTGTAATGATGACTTTCTAAATTGAAGTAGTTTATAGACACATTATACTTTACTGAGCTGCACATAATATTTTAATGCCTATTTTTAAAATCCTCAGGAGACATATAAGAAGATTGGTCTTTTTAACTATGCCAAAATACATTGTTCTAATTCTGTGGACCTTAACAATTTTATTCAAGGTGATACAATCTTGCCGTAATATCATTTCTCATTAACTATTTTGGATGAGTCCTCTTTATTTTATTTATATATATATTGTGAATAAATTTTACTTTTTCTAAAGGCTAATCATGAAAATACAGTATATGGGATATAAGGTATTTTAGCATTAATAAATTTGTCAGTAATAGAATAAAATTGCAAAATGATTGAACTGTCATGGTCTCAATGTTTGGGAGATTATACTTTACAACTGACTCATTTTTAAACTTTTTTCTGACATCTTTGACTCTTTTGCTAGTAATTAACGTCTGTGCTAAATATGTATCATCAATTTTCATCTGTTACTGGTTAATATGGTTACTTTTTAAATAGACAATGATATCTACTGTAAATTAGATATTTTAAAGAAGTATGACTGCCAACATTGTAGAAAAATAAAAATTAATATTGGTGTATTTTTGCTAATATGTGATGAAACTAATAGTGTCTTATTATTTAAATATTCCAAAGTATCTAAAATTGAATCCATATAAACATGGCACTTATTCCTATAGTTAACATTTTTTATTGTGTACATACATTTCAGATGGGCCTTTATTTTGAAGACTTTAATCACAATTATTCATTTTGCTTTCTATCCTATATTTTCCTGTCAGTTCTCCTCAGTGTACAAACAAACACACACATACACACACAAACACAAACACACATTTACTGCTATGATAATATTATATTATTTTAATATTAAAATACATAAAAATACAATATCTAAGCATCAAAGGACAAGAGTTGAATGAATCATTTTAGATCATATAGGGCCTTAAGTGTATTAAAAAGTTCATTCATTAGTTGTGTTTTATATGATTGTGTTAATTCTTTTGTTCTAGAGTATTAAGATTTTTAATTAAACATTGAAAATAGCATGTATAAAAAGAGCAGTTTGATTTTTATATTTTACCTTTAAAAATGTATTAGTACTTTGGATGGTTATTTGTTTTTTATTAAAAAAATAGAATGACATGATTCTCAGTAATAATTCTGTACCTATCTTGGTAATATTATAATGATTGTTATTTAAAAACTATATAATATATTCACTTTTCCACAAACAACTATATTAAAATTATCATCTAAATAACTGGTTTTTTCATGAATAGTATCAAGATTGTTTGCTACTATTTTTTAGGTAATTTCATAAGTATAACTAAAATAATATTTCAAAAGAAGGGAGTTGGATATACAGAGGAGGATATTTGGCCTTAAAGTAAAGGTTTCTGATTATAATAAAGCTTACTTAATTATGTTTAAGTCATATGTTTCTGGAGAAACATTTATTTTGATTATTAATGTCTTCATTTATTAAACATAATAGACTTTTATTAGATTATCTCAAGGTTGTAGAGTTATAACTTAACAACCTTTATAGGAAAAGACACCAAAATATAATTACATGTTTATCAAAATAACACAAATGCAAGGGAGGATCCAAGATGGCAGTAAAGAATACATACAATGTCTGATCAGCAGAAGATCAGTTACTGTACAGTGACCCAGGACCCAACTAAGAACTACAAAACAGCAGTGCTGGTGATTTATAGGTATGAGGGGTTACAGTGTGTGGAGCACAGGTGGGTTAGGCCTTGGGCCACCCAGATAATTATCAGAAAATTCCCTGGGTTCCTGCAGGCCTCTGCTCAGATTCCAAAGCCTAACCACTTTCCTGCTTGCAAACCTCTCTTGTACTCTGGGTTTCAGAGTGAACAGAAGACAACAAAGTACTGGTGTCTGGGTTTTCCAGCTCAGAGCACACCAATAGACTGGAAGGCAAGTTGATCTGACATCATGTTTCCTAGCCAATCCACGGAAAGTTCTTGTGTCCATGCAGTCATAGGCAAGGATTCCAAGGACTAGCAGCATGCCTGTCGGGGCACACAGCATCTGATTTCGATTTTCCAGACAGAGCTGTGGGGAACAAAACACTAGACTCTGTGTCTTCTAGCACAGAGGAGACTCCAGAATCTGGAACACAAGTGGATCTGACATTAGATAACCCAGACAATCCAAGGAAAGTAACCAAGGAATGTTTTGAGTCCATGATGCCATGGGCGCAGGACCCAAGGTCTAGCCACATACCTGGCAGGGCACACAGCACATGCGCTCTGTGTCTCAGGAGGAACTGTGGGCTACAAAACACCAGTGGCTAAGTCTCTCTGCCCCAGCTCACCTAGGTGGTCTGTGGAAAATTCCCAGGTCTGATCTTAGGTAGATCCAAAAGAAAAGTTCCCTAACCCCTGAAGGTGAGACTTCTAAACTTATAGCCACTCACTTGCAAGCTACTCTAAACAGCCAGTGAAGGATACTAGAAATTACAACCCCATGCCAGAGACAGAAAGATTGCTAAAGGCTAGCTTAAAAGCACAAACAACAAAACCCCCAAAATTATACCATCTCCAGAAACCAGTTATCCCAAAGCAATCAACCCAGGAAACTCTAACACTTGCAAAACACAAAAACACTGACCTCAAATATTTCCTAATGAAGATAATAACCAAAGAAATGAAGAAAATCTATCAAATACAGTAACAAACAGCCAAGCAAATTGAGGCCCTAAGACAGAGCCCATGACAGAGGCCTATAAAGAAAAAATGAAGAAATTACTGAGAAAAATTCAGGAAAATACAAATAATCATGTTAAGGAAATCAATATAAGAGTTCAAGATGAAAATGGAAGCAATAATAAAAGTAAAAATTCATGAAAGCCTGGAAAGAGAGAACTTGCAGATAAAAACAGTAACTGTAGAGTTAAGCATCACCAATAGAATATAAGAGATGGAAGAAAGTATCTCAGGTGTATTATGATACAATGGAAAATTTTCATGGAACCATCAAAAAATGTTAAATATAAAAAATTACTGACAAAAATCATCCAAGAAATTAATGACACCATGAAAAGATGGAACCTAATGATAATAAGAATTGAGTAAAGAGAAGATTCCCATCTCCAAGGCCCAGAAATAATTTCAACAAAATCATAGATGAAAAACTTCCCAATTTAAAGAAAGAGATTTCTATAAAGATACAAGAGGCCTAAGAACAGCAAATGGAGTAGTCCAGAAAAGAAAAAACATGTACAACATAATAATAAAAACACTAAATTTATATAAAAAAACTAATAAAAGTGGCAAAGGAAAAAATTCAAATAACATACAATAGTAAAACTATCAGAATCACACCTGCATTTTCAACAGAAACCACAAAAAACAGAAGGGCCTGGGTAGATAGATGTCCTGCATTCCCTAAGAAACCACAAAAGCCAGTCCAGAATACTATAACCAACAAAATTTTCAATAACCATAGATGGAGAAAACAAGATATTTCACAAGAACAAATTTAAACAGTGCTTATCCACAAATCCAGCCCTATAAAAGATACTAGAATGTAAACTCGAACCCAAGGAAGGTAACTACATCTGGTGAAAACACAGGAAACAGATAACTTCAAATTAGCAAAACAAAAATTAGAAAAACACAAGACCACAAACTAACATTGAAATAAAAGTACCTAACAATCACTATTCACTAATCTCTCTCAACATCATTGGTTTCCAGTCTCCAATAAAGATACACAGACTAACAGAATGGAAGCATGAATGGGACTCAAAATTCTTCTGCATACAAGTAACACATCTTAGCCACAAAGATAGACATTGTCTGAGAGAAAAGGGCTGGAAGAAGGTCTTCTAAGTAAATGGACACAAGAAGCAAGCTGGAGTAGCCATTGTAATATCTAATAAAATAGATTTTCAAACAGAAATAATCAAAAGACATGAGGAGGCACACTTCATACTCATCAAAGAAAAACTCAACTAGGATAACATCACAATTGTGAACATCTACGACTCAAATATAAGTGCAACCACATTTGTAAAAGAAACAATAATAAAGCTTAAACCACATATCTATCCCCATACATCAATAGTAAGAAACTTCAACACCTCCCTATCACCAAAGGATAGGTCAAGGAAGTAGAAGCTAAACCAAGTAATAATGACACTACCTGAAGTCATGAATCTAAAAGATACCTACAGAAATTTTCAACAAAATACAAAAGATTATACCTTACTTTCACCACCTCATGGAGTGTCTCCAAAATTGACCACATAGTAGGTCACAAAACAAGCCTCAAAAGATAAAAGAAGATTGGAATGATGGAAGATAGCTGGACCTCAAAAACAGTGAAATAACAAAAAAGCTGACACACACTTGGAAAATAAACAAATCTCTACTCAGTGATAAGTGGGTCAGAGAAAAAAGAAAGAAATAAATTAGGGATTGCCTGAAAATCCATGAAAATGAAGAAACAACATACCCATATCTATGGGACACAATAAAGTAGATCGAAGAGGAAAGTTCATATAACTAAGTGCTTTCATAAAGAGATTGCAAACATCTCATACAAGCAACTTAACAGCACATCTGGAAGCCCTAGGAAGAAAAGAAACAGACACACACAAGGGTGGAAAAAGGCTAGAAATAATCAAACTCAGAGCTGAAATCAATGCATTATAACCAAAGAGAATATTTGAAAGAATCAACAAATCCAAGACCTGGTTTGTTTTTAGAAAACTAACAAGATAGACAAACTGTTAGGCAAGAAGTATCACCATCCCTCATCCCAACCTGTACCTTAGAGTTACAGTATTAAAAGTCACATGTTACTGACATAGGAACAGAGAGGAGGATAAATGGAATTGACTCAAAGACCCAGAAATAAACCCACACGCCTATGAACACTTGATTTTGAAAAAGAATTAAAATCCATAAAATGGAAAAAAGCATCCTCCAAAAATGGTGCTGGTCTAACTGGATGTCTATATGTAGAAAAATGCAAATAGAGCCATATTTCTCACCCTATACACAATTCAATTCCACGTAGATTAAAGACTTTGACATAAAACAATACACCCTAAATGTCTTAGGAGGAGATGTGGAGAAGAGCCTTGAACTCTTAATCACAGGAGGCAACTCCTTGAACAGAACACTATTAGCTTAGGCCCTAAAATCAATAGTTAATAAATGGGACCTCACAAAACTGAAAATCTTCTATAAGGCAAAGGATACAGTCAACAAAACAAAATGAAGGCCTACAGACTGTGAGATAATCTTCAATAACACTGCTTTTGACAAAGGACTAATATCCAAAAATTATAAAGAACACAAGAACTTAAATACCACCAAACTAAATAATCCAATTAAAAAATGGGGTACACAGTGAAGCAAAGAATTCTCAACAGTGGAACACTGAATTTCCAAGATATACCTAAAGAAATGCTCAAGGTCCTTAGTTTTCAGGAAAATGTGAATGAAACTACCCTGAGATTCAATCCTACAACTACAGGATCAAATGATAGTACATGTTGGTGAGGAAATGGAGAAAGGGGTACAATCTTCCACTGCTGATGGGAGTGCAAACATGTACAACCACTTTGGAAATCAATCTGTCACTTTCTCAGAAAATTGGGAATAGTGCTACTGGAAGACTGAGTCACAGCACTGCTGGGAATGTACCCAAACGGTCCATACAACAAGGACATTTGCGCATCGATGTTCATAGAAGCTTTATTTGTAATAGTTAGAACCTGGAAACAACCTAGATGTCCCTCAGTTAATGAAAAGATAAAGAAATTGTGGTACACACAATGGAATACTGCTCAGAAATTTAAAACAAGAAAATCTTGAAATTTACAGGCAAACGGTTGGAACTAGACACAATCATCCTGAGTGATGTAACCCAGACCCAGAAAGGTAAACACGGTATTCACTTATAAGTGGATATTAGCTCTAAATAGATTTCCTCTGAGTGTCCACCCAGCATGGGATTGAGACAGATGCTGCGACTTGCTGCTGGACTCCTAGGGGAGCACTAAGAGTGTTTATGGCAATATGTGGTATGTAATCTGAATTTAGCATTTATGTTCTTTTTTAAAATTTTTAATTAATTATAATTTATTCAGATTTCATGCCAAATCTTATTCCCTCACTTGTATATTTTCTTTCCCACTCTCCCTCCCTTTTCTGCCCTATTCCTATCCCTTGACCTCTGACAGAAACGGACCTTCTCTCCCACTATATGAACACAGCCTATCAGTCTCATCTAGATAGCCTGCTTCCCCTTCCTCTGTGTGCACATCAAGGGGAAATAATCAAATCCAGGGCACCAGAGTTCATGTCAGAGGCAGTCACCTCTTCACCTACAACCTTGGAGAATGAACTGTGCATTGGGTATATCTAAACAGGGGTTTTAGTTTTCTATGTTTACTGCATGAATTTCCCTTGGTTGGTGTAACAGTTTGTACAGGCCCTCCTGTCCCCAGATCCGCTGGACTTGATGGTCTCATTTTGGGACTCCTAAACCACATATTACCCATCCCCACATAATATTCAGTATCATAATGTTGTAATAAAATATAACTTATAATTTCAAAGTTCACAATCTCAGAATATTAAAGGGGAAATGGATATTCATTTTATTTCCAAAATATTTTCTCATTTATTGGTAAATCACTTTAATATAAAGCAATATTTTTTATAGTTTTTATTTTTTATAATTTATTCACATTACATTCAGATGCTTATCTTCTAGCTCATATCTTTCTGATACCACTCTCTTCACTCTCCACCTCTTCTGCCCTTATTCCCTTTCCCTAGGCCTCTGATGGGAGAGCCTTCCCTACTATATAACCACAGCCTATCATGTCTTAGCAGGGGAGACAATCAAGTTCAGCAGATCTGGATACAGGGAGCTTTAACAAACTGATACACCAACAAATGACAGTCCATGCAGATCACACAGACTGTCTCATCAAATATAGCCTATGGACAGCTCATTCTCCAAGTTTGTGTGTGAGGCTGGGAGTGGAGACGGCTTCTGACATGAAGTCTAATGCCCACAATTTGACCACTTCCCCTTAGTAGGATAAATATATTACTATTCTATCTTGATGAATTTTTCATTGGACAAATAACTAAGTACTTCAAAATAAAGTAAATTAAGACTCAAAATATTATGGTATGTAGTTACAAATAGTCTGACAAAAAAAGAAAGAAAGAAAGAAAGAAAGAAAGAAAGAAAGAGAAATGTTTCAAATATGAACATCATTAAATTATGAACAGTACAACAAATTGTGTTGTTACAAATATGCATGTGATGTACTTCTATAAAGTTATAAAAAATCATGCATAAATTTCTTAATAAAAAAGTAAAATTAAAAGAACTAAATAAACAATAATTGGAATGTCTGTTAGAATTATATGAAAATTTTTAATTAGGTCCCACACATGTGATTTGTCTTAGAAATTGAAGGGTGACACATCATTATAAAATCATTAATGTAATCCTACATAACAAATTATAAGAAAACTCTATATGATCATTAAATTCAGAAAATTATTTGAGAAAAATAATATTTAATGGCAATAATATTCAACAAACCAAAAATCAGACAAGAAATTCCACTCAATAATCCACAACTGCCATATAAACTTATGCTGAAATAAATCATTCTCTTGAAAATAAAAAATAAATGTGTTGTCTTTTATCTACAATTCTTTTTCACATTTTATGTATGGCTCTGGCCAGGAATGTAAGGCTAAATTAAAAAACAAATGTCATCAAGATTGGAAACAAAACACAAAGCTATGTGAATTTACAAATAATTTGATCTGTGGACAAAGTCCCAAATTTCAGAAAAAAGTGAATAATTCATGAGTTAAATTTATAACAGCATTAAAAATGAACTATTGCAAAATAATTGAATATCAAAATCCAAAATGAATAAACATCCAAAATACTATAGAAAGAAAATAATCAGGATTTACCCAAATGTAAGACCAGATAATTTAATAGTAAAATGAAAGCATACTATGAATTCAGCTTAATTAAATGACATTCTCATCAATATTCCAATGATACTTTTTTTTCAGTCCCAAGTTATAGTTGTCCATCAAATAAGTCTTTATCACTGCGGACATACACACTTTAGTAGGAAAGTAGAAAAATATGAAGAGCTAGGAAGATCTTCTCTGCCAGCTAGCTTTCATATGACAGAAGGTGCTATATAGTTTGATTGTGGAAAAAAAATCAACAATTTTACTTAGCTGTGAAATATACAGTCTACAATATCAATATGCAAGCTAAAATGTGCTCACTGTTACAAGAGGGACACAGCTGTTGTGTAAGTAACCAACTGCTCTGTGATCAGATTAGAGAAATGTTTTAAAAGGGAGAATTCATACCTGGTACTACACTATCTATTAAAAACCCATAGTTTTGGAGGTGTTAGTCCCTATGGAGAATATAATATGTTTTATTTTTAGCTAAGCTCTCATAGCATTAATCTGTCTTCTAAATATGTGTCTACAACCATAGACAAATATTATCCTTAGATTTAGCCCACAAATCCTCTCATTTCAATGAATGGTGGCAAACTTAGAAGCATATGACTACTCAAGATACTAAGGTTAAGTCAATGGCTAAGACTTCAGCCATAAATGAGATACTTATAAAAAAATCTAAGACTCATGGGACATAACAGAAGAGGGGGGAAAATAAAGACCCAGATTATACTGAAAAGGAATAGGAAGTGCTACCTCTTTGGTCTGGAATGACAATGAAGTCATGAGTCACAGCACTATGATTAGTTATTGCTGTGAAAGAGCCTACCCCACACTTCATGGTGCCACCTCTGAACACAGAGTCCTGGATTGCATAAGAAATCAAACTAAGCAAATCATAGGGAGGAAGCCAGTATATAGCATTTCTTGATGGGTTCTTTTTCAGATCCTGTGTCCAGTTTCCCTCCTTGAATTCTGGCTTTCACTTCTCTCTCTGATGAGCTGTAAGCTGTAAAAGGAAATAAACTCTCTCCTCCCAATATTTAAAATTTTTTTTTTAATCTGTTCAATTTACGTCCCAGTTGTATCCTTTCTCCCTCATCTCCTCCTGGTCCCACCCTCTCTATTGCGTCCTTCCCTTCCCCTAGTCCTCAGAAAGGGCATCTCATCTGCCCTCAGTCTATCAAGTCTCAACTGCACTGCCTGCATCCTTTCCTCTGTGGACTGACAAAGCCTCTCATCCAGAGGGAAATGATAAAAGATAGGGCATCAGAGTCTATGACCGAGGGAGCACCTATTCTCCATATTATGGGACCCACAAGGAGAATGAGCTTCCTATCAACTAAATCCAAGTAGAGGGTCTAGGTCCACATCACACATGGTCTTTGGTTGGTGTGTCATTTTCTTCAACACAGCATTCTGCTTAGATTTGAGGGTTCCATTGGTCTCTTATGGAGCACTTGTCCCCTCTATGTCCCTCTTTCTCCCAATGATCCTACAAGACTCAGTGCTGTCCACCCAAAAGTTTGTCTATGAGTCTCAGCATCTTCTATGATCCCCCATGAGGTATAGTCTTTAAGAGGACTTCTATGGTAGGCTCCCATCCTGTTACTTATCTTTAACTGCTCTGGTGTCTATTCTATTTGCATTTCTTAATATGAATGTGTCATTGTCCCCATGATACTCCTTGTTATTTACCTTCTTTAGTTCTGTGTATTGTAGTGTGGTTATCATGTATGATAAAGCTAAGATCTGCTTATAAGTGAATATAAACCATGTCTGTCTTTTTGATTCTGGGTTACCTCACTCAGGATGATCAGTTCTAGTTAAATTCATTTGTCTGCAAATTTCAATAATTCCTCATTTTTAAGCTGAGTAGTATTCCATAATGTAAATGTACCAGAGTTTCTTTATCCACTCTTCAGAGGGACATTTAGGTTATTTCCAGATACTGGCTACTAATAAGAAAGCTGTTATGACCATAATTTGGCAAATGTCCTTGTATGTTGTGGCAACTTTTGGGTATATGCCCAGTAGGGGTCTAGCTGCATCATGAGACAAACCTATTCCCAATTTTCTAAAAAAGGGATAGAATGATTTCCAACATGGAAAAGAACTTTAAGCCTCTAAAGAAAGAAATTGAAAAAGATATCCAAAGATAGAAGGATCTCCCATTTTCATGGATCAGAAAGATTAACGTAAAAAAAATGACCATCTTATCTAAAGCCATGTACAGAATCAATGCAATTCCCATCAAAATGCCAACACAATTATTTAAATTGCTTGTAAGAAAACTTCTCAACTTCATAGGAAAAATACATAAACCTGATTAGCTAAAACAATCTTATACAATGAATGATCTTCTAGAGGCATCTCCATCTCTGATCTCAAGTTGTATTATAGGGCAACAGTAATAAAAACTGCATGGTAATAGCATAGAAACAGATAGATGGGTCAATACAATTGAATTAAAGATGAAAAATAAACTCACACATGTATGCATTCTTGATTTTTGACAAAGAAGCCAAAATCATACAATGGAAAAAAGAGACCACCTTCAATAAATGGTACTGGACTAACTGGACCATGTAGAACAATGCAAATAGACACTTATTTCTTACCCTGCACAAAATTAAAGTCCTAAGGGATTGAAGACCTTGAAAACAAAAACAAAAACAAAGAAAACAAAACAAAAACAAAAACAGATTCACTAAATCTGTGAGAAGAAAAAGTGGGAAAAAGCCTTAAGTTCATAGGCACAACAGACAATTTCCTGAACATAATGCAAACAGGTCAGGCTCTAAGATCATTGATTAATAAATGAGACCTCATGAAATTGAAAAGCTTCTCTAAGGAAAAGGACACTGTCACCATAACAGAATGACAACCTACATACTGGGAAATTTTTTTTCACCAAAGCTACATCTGACATAGAGTTACTATCCAAAATATATAAAGAACTCAAGTAATTAAACACTGCTAAATGAAATAATCCAATTTAAAAATGGGATTCATAACTAAACAGAGAATTCACAACAAAGGAATATTGAATGTCTAAGAACTCTTACAAAAGAGAAGAGCTAATACCAATTCTTTTCAAACTATTCCACAAAAATAGAATCAGAAGGAACGTTACCAAACTAATTATATGAGGTCATGGTCACCTTATACCTAAACTACAGAAAGACTCAACAAAGAAAGAGAATGTCAGATCCATTTCTCTCATGAACATTGATGCAAAAATACTCAGTAAAATACTTGCCAACTGAATTCAAGAACTCATCAAAAATATCATCCACCATGACAAAGTAGGCCTCATTTAGGCATGCAGGGGTGGTTTAATATACAGAAATTCACTAATTTCATTCATCATATTAACAAAGCGAAAGAAAAAAACCCACACATGATCATCTCCTTAAATGCTGAAAAAATATTTGACAAAATCCAGTACCCATTCATGTTAAAAGTTCTGGAGAAAGCATGGATACAAGGCACACAATTCAACATAATAAAGGCAATAGATAAAAAGCCTATTGCCAAAATCAAACTAAACAGAGAGAAACATAAATCAGTCCTCTGAAATCAGGAAGAAGACGAAGCTTTACACTCTTGTGTATCTGTTCAATATAGTATTTGGAGTCATAGCTAGAGCAATAAGAAACTAAAGGAGATCAAGGGGATACAAATTGGAAAGGAAGAAGTCTAACTATCACTATTCGTGGATCATATGATAGTATACATAAGTGACTTCAATAATTCTATCAAGGAACTCCTATAGCTGATAAACACCTTGGGCAAAGTGGCTGGATAAAAAATCAACTCAAAAAAATCTGTAGCCCTTCTTTATATAAGTAAAAAACAGGCTGAGAAAGGAAATTATACCCTCCTCAATAGACACAAATAAATAAATCATCTTGATGTAACTCTATCCAAGAAAGTGAAAGTCTTGTATGAAAAAAATGTCAAATCTCTTTTAAAAAGATATTTAAGATTACAGAAGATGGAAAGATCTCCAATCCTCATAGATCAGAGAAATCAACATAATAAAAATGGCCATCTTACTAAAAGTAATCTACAGATTCAATGCAAAATACATACATAATTCTTTATCAACCTTGAAAGATCAATTAAAAACTTCATATGGAAAAAAAACAGAATAGCTAAAACAATCCTGTACAATAAAAGATCTTCTGGAGGAATCCACATCCCAGATCTCAAGCTATGCTATAAAGCAATAGTAATATAAACATCATGGTACTAGCATAGAAATAGACTGGTTGATCAATGGAATAGAATCAATGGCTGAGAAATAAACCCACACACTTATGTACATTTGATTTTTGACAAAGATGCAAAATCCATATAATGGAAAAAGATAGCATCTTCAAGATATGGTACTGGTCTAAACTGGATGCCACATATACAAAAATGCAAATAGATACATATCTATCACCATGCAAAAAACTGAAGTCCAAATGGATTAAAGACCTCTACATAAAACTAGACAGACTAAAACTGTTAGAAAAAAAAAGTGGCGAAGAACCTTGAGCTCATTGGCACAGGAGACAACTTCCTGAAAAGGACTTCAACAGCTCAGGCTCCAAGATCAATAATTAGTAAATGGGACCTCTTGAAATTGAAAAGCTTCTGAAAGGCAAAGGACACTGTCAACAGAACCAAACAATAGCCTACAGGCTGGGAAAAGTTCACCAACTCTACATCTGAAAAAGGGTTACTATCCAAAATAAATAAAGAACTCAAGAAATTAATCAAAACCAACCCCCAAAAAACAATTAAAAATGGAAGTATAGAACTAAACAGAGAATTCTGAACAGAGAAATATCAAATGGCTACGGACCACTTTAAAAAAACTCTCAACATCCCTAGTTATCAGGGAAATGCAATTGAAAACTACTCAGAGTTTCCATCTTAACACCTGTAAGAATACCTAAGATAAAAAAAACTCCATTGACAGCACATGCTGGCAAGGATGTGGAGAAAGGAGAATACTCCTCCATTATAGGTGGGAATGAAAACTTGTATAACCACATTTGAAATGAATCAGGCATTTTCTCAGGAAATTAGGAATAATTCTACCTCAAGACTCATCTATACCATTTCTTCACATGTACCTAAAACTTTTTCCACAATACAACAAGACATCTGCTCAACTATGTTCAGAGCAGCTTTATTCATAACAGCCAGAATCTGGGAACAATCTAGATGTCCTTCAATTGAAGAATGGATAAAGAAACTGTTATATTTACACAATGGAATACTACTTAGTTATTAAAAACAAAGAAATCTTGAAATTTCTGGCAAATGGATGGAACTAGAAAAGATCATCTTGAGTTAGGTAACCCAGACCCAGAAAGACACACACAATATATACTCACTCATAAGTGGATTTTAGCCACCTAATACAGAATAACCACACTATCACTATAAAACAGAAACAGATGCACCAACCAAGGACCGTGTATGATGTGCACCTAGACCCTCTGCTGAGATGTAGTAGATGGGCATCACCATCTCCTTGTGGAACCAACAGTATGAGGAATAGGGACTACATTTGATATCGACTCTGCCCCCCAAACACCTTTTTGCTTCAGCCTTTCAGGGTGTCCTTGCCATGCCACAGGAGAAGAAGATAGTAATACTGACATCCTGCTGACCTCATGTCCCAGCCCCAAGTACTTTAGTTTGTGATCCTCCCAGGGCAGCTTCAAAGAAGGCTACTAAAGCTAATTGGTTCAGTATTTCAGACTGCCTTATACAGTACTCTAAATAAGCCTGAAATTTCTCAACATTTAGAAATTATACCACAAATGCTACTTCTAACCATTTTCCCCAATTTTATTTGGGCTCCTAAAAAAAGTATTATTCTTCTCAAATCAGCGCTAGAAACCTTAAGAGAATGACATCCTATTTCCATTAAGGGGAGTTGGGTATGTTTTTGGTTGCTTTCTTGGATGGTAGATGTGTATTTTCATTGGGAGTTGCATATAAGCTATTATTGGTCTTATTTAGAAAGAAAACAAGTTTGTACTCAGGGATGTCTCTCTTTTCCTTATCTTTTGTTCTTAGGTTTGGAGATAGGGGTTGAAAAGAAAGAAGGGGAAATATAGAAATATATAGGGAATATAGAATAAAAAGCAGAATATTGAATTTACTCCTCAACTTACGACCTTAATTGTTACTCAACAGCTTGTTTTAAATTCACCAGTATAGAATATTGTATATAGATGCAAAATAAGTTTAATTTTACATCCATGAGTTTAAAATTCAAATGTAAGGTTATTATTCACCTATCAAACAGCTATTTCTGTTCCTCAAGCCAAAAATGTGTTAATGTTTGAAAAAATAGACCAATATTGTATACATATGACTCTAAGACAAATATAAGTATTAACTTAATGAATGTTCCATCTGTCCTATATCTTTATTTTCATGTAAAAACTTATGCATCCCTATTCGAACTGTCTTTTTAATTTAATACACCTAAAATGGAGATGACAAAAATATACTTCTTCAAGTGAATTAAAAAATACATCTATAATAACACAGAATTACATTTTTACATGAAATTGTATATATATACATATGTATATATATGTATATATATAGTAATGAATCTTGATAATCACATCCTCATTCTTAAAAAGTCAACATCTCAGATGCTTGATTATTCATTTTAAATGTCAATATTATTGAAAGCAGATTACTAATCTCCAGAGACTGCTTGCTGACTTGGGGTTTGATGAATTTGCATTTCAAAAAATGTTCTGAAAAGATTTGGTAGTAACTCAATAACTTTTTCTTTCATTCATCCTTTCTTTCTTTCACTCATTCATTCATTCATTCATTCTTGCTTGATTGATTTCCTTCCTTTCTTTCTTTTTTTTTTGTTGCTCAATTACAATGTAGTTAGCTGAATCTACACATGTAGTAAAAACAAAATAAAACAAAAAAGAACAGTAACATGTTATAATATATTTCTTGTCTTAAATGTATAGCTCCACAAATACAGTCATTTGGGGTAATTGATTGACATTTTTAATTTCCTATGAGCCTCTATTTATTTAAAACAAAGCACAGATATAAGACTGCTTATTGGATACCTCTCATGACCCATTGATGTACTCTGAACGTAATCACAAAAGACAGGCATGTACATCAGTATTTATAACAACTAAAACAAAAAATAAATCCAATACAATGATCCATCTACTGTAGAATGGAATTATGGCACAATTATTGACAGATACAATAAAATATTTTAAATCATAGAAATGGTGAATGAATTAATCATATTTTTGTCGAATTCAATTATATTTTGATAATTTATTCCCATCATTGTTTCCTTAATTTGAGTTTTGATTTATCATAGCTGATAGATCAAAAAGAAAATTATTTCTATGTTAAGACATTTTGGTCTTTTGTTTCTTTTGTTTTTTTTTTTTTGTTGTTGTTGTTGTTGATGTTGTTTTCTAGACAGAGTTTCTCAATATAGCCTTGGCTGTCCTGGACGCACGTTGCAGACCAGGTTGACTGGGAACTCACAGAGATCCATCTACCATGAATGGTATCCTTTAATAAAATAATTTTACTTTTCAATCTATCTTGAATCTCTTTGAATATTTTTCTTTTGGCCACTGGTCTCAAAGCATTATGGTAGGTTTTGCCTTACTGCTCTTTGTTAGCTTGAGGAAGTTTCCAATAATTTTTGAATTTAGTGAATGTTTTTTTAGTCTCAAAAATGAAATATATATATATATATATATATATATATATATATATATATAAACTTTGAAACCTATAGTTTATAGGAAGAAAATTTTGATGTCTTCTACTGTATAGCATAGTACCTATAGGTTGAATATATTTAAGAAAAAAGCAGAGTGAGGGAACTAGGGTCCAGGAGGGGGTTGGGAAGAGATAGAGTCACCAAGCCTAGACATAGATTCCAGATGTCCACTAATCCAGTGGTTAGTGTTGGTTGTTGGTGTTGATGAGGGTATTTTTCTTCTAGGTTCCTTGTTTGTGACCAAGATATAGGAAACAAAAGTGGGTGAAGGAGACAGAGGAGTCATCAACTCAAGACACAGACTCTGGCAATCAGAATTGACATGCAAATTTGTCTTTATTATGCAGCAGCAAGCATTTTTTATACAGCCTTTGAACCAACAGAGAATACACCAAACATCCTATTTTCACTATCCGGAGGTGCCAGGCCTGCTAGTGTCCAAGGGTACTTCCCTGAAGATGGGGGAAACATTAGCTACCCTGTTCCAGGCCCATTCTGAGGTCCTGCTAGTTTCCAAGGATCCTCTATTTTGTGTCATGTGGTGCATCAGGAGACATGTGCACTTATATGGTAGAGTGGTATGGAAGCCTCCCTCACTGTTCACAGGATCCACCAAGAGGATGAAGCACCCACAGCACAGCATTCTTGAAAATTGACAGAGTAAAATATAAGTTTTCTATGGCTAAAAAGTGCTGTATGAGCCAGTGCTTATATTAATTGGTGTGAATATATCATGGCACAATGCCTATAGAAGCCACTGTATGCTGTTTAATAAATTTATACAATATTATGGATGCAACATTTGAAACAATTTTTACCTTTTTTACCTTTATTTTTCTTAGTAGTAGTATTTACTATTACATTAAAGTAAGCATGGATAACCAAAATATACCAATATTTATCTTAGTTCAACAGTCCATTAACATATATGATAATATATTTCTTATGTTTACTTGCATGTCTTTTGAATTGTTGAACTGTGGAATATATAAGGACAATATGCTTGTATTGTTCATGTTTTTGCCCTAAGAGGTCATTATATTTATTGGGACACAAAATTCTTTGTGTATGTTCAAGTGAATTGAGATTTATTCCCTGCAAATATTTTAAAGTATAGTATGCCATCAACAATTTTTATTTTTTAATTCGGTATCAGGTTTGACACTGAAATATTTCTTCAGTTTGGGCTGCTCTACTGACTGAAAATCTTATGTTTATACTCACAGGCTATGTATTTCCTTTTGAATGATTGGCTATGTTATAAAATAAGTGAAAGTGAAAGTGAAAGTGTTGGTTAAATATTATTGAGGTAAAGGAAGGAATGCTCAAATATCTCTTTCTTTTTTAAAATAAATCTTTTGTCTCTAACATCAAAATGTTATTTCTCAAAGCTTTTATAATGTATTAATCTAGCACAAAATATATCACAGTTCAGTATTGCTTATGAATAAATTTAAACTGTTTAAACATGTTTTCCATTTTATTTTCTGTCTTACCTTTACTAAAAGTGGTAGTCATATTAATAACCAACATTTTGAATGTCTGTGGTGAGTACTGAATTCATTTAAAGACAAGTGATTTTTTTTGAGAAAATGTAATCTTGCTTATAATATAAAGTCAACAATACTGTTGTCTAAATACATTGACTCATTTTATTATTCACAAAAGATGCATCTGATGACATGCTTTAAAAATAAAATATTAGAAGTTGGAATATTGATTATAGACACATACTTAAGTATAAATTAAATAAGATAACTAGTTAAAAAACTGTAGAATTTGCTGGCTTATATATGTTACTACAACATTACTATTGACAAAGTGATTTTGAAAAATAGTTAAAGAAGAAATAAATTCCTTCAGGAAGAATGATGATTGGTGCTTTATCTTCTGTGCTTTACCCTTACCTCTTATTTATAAAACACTAAAGGGTATCTCTGAAAAAACATTATTGATCTCTCATTAGAGCATGTCAGACTGTGATTCATGATGTGAGTCACAAATGCCTCAATATAGCATAGTCTAAGCTAGACTCTCATCTCTAATTCATCAGGTGTCAGGATACAAAGTCATTGGCAGTATAAAGTTGCTAAGGTAACAAAATACCGGAAGAATACTGTAACTATAACAATTGTTCATCTGTGTATATGCAGGATGAATATTTTCAAACATAAAATAAAAAGCCTGAACAAAAGGACTTCATAAATTTCATTATTGAAACTGTCTCTTGTAAAGATGTTAATAAAATATCATTTAAGATGCATAAATTCTTGAAAATTATAAAATATATTTTATAATAAGAATTAAATGTCCTACTCCTATGACTTAAAATAGTTTTAATGAAAACTTAATACATGCATTGTACTATGAGGAAATGATTAGTAATAAGAATACTTGTACAGAAGAAGATAGAGGCAGGTTTTGTGGGAAGGAAAGTCACATTTCTTTATGTGTGTGGCTACTCATAGGTTGTTCATGAGTATAAGTATGACCACATGCCCACTGGCATGTGGGCAGCAGTAATTGGATTCAGGGGATTCTTAATAATAACAAAAAGAAAACAGCTGGCCATAGTGGCACACACCTCTAATCCCAGCACTCAGGGAGGCTGATGCAGGCAAATCTCTGTGAGTTCCAGGCAGGGCTGGTCTACAAATCGAGTCTAGGACAGCGAAGGCTACACAGAGAAATCCTGTCTTGAAAAAACAAAAACGTCAAAGAAAAAGAAAACATTAATCTGTGAGATAGATGGCTAATGAAGTACTAGGGGAAGTTATGGGGAAGTAGCTGTTGATAGTTAAGAAAATATATTGCATATGTAAGTGTTACAGCTTGAATGGAATGCATCCTGGCAGTTGAGAGCCAAGAAATATCCTCATCTATCCCCAGTCCAAGCAGAGTCATGCCCCCTTCCCCATTCCCACCTCTCCTCCTTCTCAGAGAAGGGGAAGCCCCCAAAGGGTAACAACCTACCACGGGATCTCAAGTAACAGCAGAACTAAGCTCATCCTCTACCTCTGAAGTCAAATAGGTAAGGCCAGTTAGTGAAGTGGATCCAAAAACAGACAACACAATCAGAAACGTCCCCTACTCCCATGTTTAGAGGACCGGAATGATAACTAATCTGATCATCTGCTAGTTATGTATAGGGTGTCTAGGTCAAGCCAGCCCATGCATGCTCCTTGGTTGGTGTTTCAGGCTCTGTGAGCTCCCATGGGCCCAGGTTAGTTTACTCTGTAGGTCTTCCTGTGGTGTATTTAACCATTCTTGCTCCCTCAGTCCTTCATCCCACTATTCCACAAAACTCCCTGAGCTCAGGCTACTCTTTGGCTATTTGTCTCTGCATATGTGTCTATCATCTGCTTGATGAAATCTCCCATAAGATAGCTTTGCTAGCTTCTTGTCAGCAAGCACATCAGAGTATCATTATTAGTGTCAGAAGTTGGCTCTACCATCATGCTGTTCTCAAGTTGGGTCTTTTATTAGTTTGCCATTCACTAAGTCTCTGGTCTTTCTTTATCCACTCACTGCTTGTAGGCAAGACAAATTTGGAGTTGAAGACTTTATGGATGGGTTGGAGTCCTCCTCTTCCTCTACTAGAAGTCTTACCTGGCTACAGATGGTGGAACTTTCAGGCTCCATATTCCCCACTGCTATCTATCTCATCTAGGATCACCCATATAGACTTCAGGGAGCCTGACCTGTTCCAGAGATGCCCCATAACTGATTTCCTTTCTCTCTTTGGTGCTTCCTTATCCCCGATTCCCATCCCTGATCTCTACACCTGCTCTCACCAAGTCCCTTTCTCCATCTACTTTAGATGTTGATTTTATTTCCCTTTTAGAGTGAGATTCAAGCATCCTCCATTGGACCCCCTTTGGTGTCTTTGGGTCTGTGAATTTTATCATGTCTACCCTGTACTTTATGGCTAATATAAATTTATGAATGAATATGTTATGCTCATGTCACAAGACAGACCACCAGAAGCCAAAACTAATGCAAGCACACGAGGATATTTATTTGCAGCTCAAGCTGGGCTCCCAAGAATCACCAACACAGTGATATCAGGAGAAGAGCCATGAGCTCTGGGTTGTGGGAAATTCGTAGGTCCATTACCTTCCCAACATGCCCAAAGCAAGGGAATTCCAGCTTGACAAGGATGTATTGGTTAAGACACAAAAGGGTATATTATGTTTTAAAATGATTGATTGTGAGAGGGCACAAAAGCAACAAACAGTTCTGATTTTCTTTCTCCCTTGCCAGGGGAAACATCTGGACATGAGTTTGGGTTGCAATGTCCTGTCCTGTGCTAATTGGCTGTTGCTAGGGGATTAGTCAAGCCTGACTTCATTTTTTTCCCAAAACCATGGACACTGATACCTGAAACGCATTCTAATGGATGAACCCACATCATGAGAATATAGCTAGCACAAATTGTATTTGATGGTTTATAAAAAAATAAGAAAGGAAGTTGAGAGGAGGTAGATCTAGGGGCAGTTGGGGAGAAATGTTAATGAATGTGACAAAAATAGTGTGTTTACATGTTTAAAAATCTCCAATAGTTAATAAAGCTATCAGATAACTATTAGTGCAATATATTTTCTACTGACAGGGGTTATTTATAATATTTTTAGCAACAAATGACAAGTATAAAGAAAAAGATAAATAGAAAACGTCTTCTATATACATAAGCTGCCAAAAATATAAGTGGATTTTTATAGAATTTTAAATGGGCATGAGATAACATCTTCTCCTGTCTTTCACAGGTTTCTGATGTTATGTAAGATTTTAACTACTTCTGTAACTTTGTTTCTGTCTGTTACTTTATCAATAAGCTGGATCTCTATCTACTGTAGGTACTCTGCTTAAAAGATATATTTTTAACATGGCTATATTGTAAAAGCCATACACTTCCACTATATGTTGAATTGTTATATCTACACTGATTTTAGGCAGCAGCAATAAGCTTTGGCTCATATCAATAAAGTAATCGTGATTTAGCACAACTGATACTGTATTGTGTACCTTTTATCAAATATAATATTGTTCTTATGAACATAAAATTTATTTCAAATTATTTATATATACATCTATTAAGATATGGTGTTCTATTTCTACTTACTTTTTCTTTTCATGGACCTTACTACATTCTCAACTATCTAGATCTATTTCAAGTCAATGACTTTAATTAAAGCCATATTGCAGTTCAAGATAAAATTAACTATAATATTATAAAAGACAATATTAATGATTTTTTGTGATCCATTTTATTTTATTTTGAAAAATTAATAAAGATAAAAATAAATGTTAAATCTAAGAAAATTATATTTTCCTATCAGTCCTTTTCATAAAGTATTTGGACTTTAAAAACTAAAATTTGTAATCTTTAGTATTCATTCCGAACTTAAACTCCTTGCAGCAAACATTAGATGGTATTTTACTCTGTTTCATCTTAAGAAAGTAAAGAGTATCAAATTACATTATTTTACCAAATAATCCACCAGAAGGACTTTACATTTATTAACTTGAATTTGATATCAATATATGTGTTTATTTTATAAACTATGTCATTTTAGTAGTTGCATACATTAAAAGAATACATAAATATTAAAAATAGTTACAGAATTTATACTGTTTATCCAAATGACTGCTGTCACACAAAGTAATATATATATATATATATACATATATATAAGAAAATATTACCCTATTAAATATTCTCCTTCTAGAGCCGGGCGTGGTGGCGCACGCCTTTAATCCCAGCACTCGGGAGGCAGAGGCAAGCGGATCGCTGTGAGTTCGAGGCCAGCCTGGTCTACAAAGGAGTCCAGAACGGCCAAGGCTACACAGAGAGACCCTGTCTCAAAAAAATAAATAAATAAATAAATAAAATATTCTCCTTCTAGAAAGTTGTAAATATATGTTTAAAAAAATCTGTATCACTCATAATGCATGCTGAGAACAGTCACCTAATTATTGCTCACTAATATCTAATGATGCAATTTGCAATTTCTTAATGTAAAATTCACTCATTGGCCTATAATTGCAATTAGTTTTCCAAAATTTCTATACTGTGGTCCTGTCAAAATTTTTTTAAAGAAATTCCTTACACTATTGAGAGATGTAGATTACTGGAATAATTTCCCCAAAGGGGTATGCTTGAAAAGGAGGAGAAGAAGAAGAAGAAGAAGAAGAAGAAGAAGAAGAAGAAGAAGAAG
>OU015760.1:63407801-63507221 GCA_907169655.1 Acomys percivali | reverse complement strand
AGAAGAAGAAGAAGAAGAAGAAGAAGAAGAAGAAGAAGAAGAAGAAGAAGAAGAAGAAAAAAAGAAGAAGGAGAAGGAGAAGGAGAAAGAGAAGGAGAAGGAGAAGCAGCAGCAAGGGAAGTTTTAGTAAGGTATTCTTTTGGAGGCTGTTCTTGTGATATGTATTCTGATGCTAACTACTGGCTTCCAACATCTAGTTGTTACGCAGACTAGCACATTCTCAAGTACTCCAATTATTGCTATGTCAACTTGACTCCCTGATTGGCTGAATAAAATGTCTATACCTGGCAGGGCAGATATGAGTTAGGCCTTACAAAGGTTCATGTGTTTGGTGAAAGAAGAATCTATTGGAAGAGCAGGGTGGAACAGATTCATAATTGGATAGGAAAGATAAACTTGGACTAGAAGGAAGAACTGCAGTTCAATATGGAAAGAAGCAACCCTGAAGAACAACATAAGCAGGAATTTAGGGGTTACAGTTGGGAAATAGCACAGATAGGAATAATAAAGCAGATGGCATCAGATGGTGGATGAGAGATAATGGAAGGTAGTTTAGGGGATTAATATCTACCCAGTACCTGGTAAATTAAGGCTTATTCTAAAATACAATAGTTGTCTTTTTTTTCTTTGTTTGTTTTGTTTTGTTTTGTTGAAAGTATGGATAATACTGCTGCAATAAGCTAATAATAATAAATATTTTAAAATATTTTTAAATTAGCAATAACAGTATTACAACAATAATTCACGAGAGTACACTTCACATTTTAGGATAGGCAATTGTTTCACAGAGAAAATTTTATATCATGAGAAATGGTGTTATGCTATGTCCAGGTCAGTCCCCAAAAAGAACCAGAAATCACAGGAACCACTTTAAAAAAAAGAGAATTTTTTAAATTTTTATTTATTTTTTATTAATTTTTTCATATTATATCTCAATTGTTATCCCATCTATTTTATCCTCCCATTCCTCCCTCCCTCCCACTTTCACCCTATTCCCCTCCCCTATGACTGTTCCTGAGGGGAACCTCCTCTCCCTGTATATGCTCATAGGGTATCAAATCTCTTCTTGGTAGCCTGCTATCCTTCCTCTGAGTGCCACCAGGTCTCTCCCTCCAGGGGAGATGGTCAAATGTGAGGCACCAGAGTTTGTGTAAAAATCTGTCTCCACTCACCTGTGGAGAACGTCCTGTCCATTGGAGAGAAGTATGGGACAATGGGAAAACAGAAGGATAGAGAGGGTCCTAGAAACCTACAAGAAGAAAACTATGATGGGCACATATGGGCCCAAGGGTTCTGTTCAAACTATGGCACCAACCAGATACAATACATTCAGTGAACAAGAAGATTTTTTAATTCAGCTCCTAGCTGGGCCCCAAATCAAAGGTCTCAGGGGTGAGCTTGGGTACTATCTTGAGGAACTTTTATAGTTGCCATTAGAGGTGGGGGGCATCCAGAATCCAAGGGACAGAGAGGAAAGGCACCTAGACGATTTACAGTTTTAAATTCCTTTCATCTCTTCTGTTTGCCATTTGCTCAGGGGAGTTATAATCCCTACTTCAGGCAGCGGGTCAGTTGCCATCAGATAGCGTCAATAAAGTAGTAAAGCATATATATATATATATTAAAACATATAGATATATATATATATATATATATATGCCTCACCATCAGTGGTCCATGATATGGCCTATACTGCAACAAAACAAGGACAACATTTCTGTGCCTATGTTCAGAAATTGAAAGGAGGAAAAACCTAAAATGTTTCATGTTTTTCTTGCTGCCAACAAAGACATATGAGCCACAATGTAAAAATGGAGACCAGGCTTCAAAAATGAAAGGAAAATACTACCCTCCAGGTCTTTGTCCTCAGTATAAGAAGAAAAAAATTAAAAGAATGACTGTAAATCAAATTTTCATAACAATGGAACCTCTCTGAATGATGAGGAGAACAAAAAACAGGGTGAGGGGCAACCCCTTTACCCCGAAATAAAAAGAGGACAAGAAAAAAAGACAGAGGAAGGTAAAAGTACACTGAATCCTCTGACCCCTGACTTTAACATCTTAAATTTACCTAGAGCAACTCCAGGAAGTACAGAATTAGATCTTGCAGTTGATAAATATTTACTTTCTTTTTATGAAGAGGTACAGTTAGTAAGTACAAAACTTAAAGGACCATGACCATATGACACCTTTCGTCTTATAATATGAAAAAGTTCAAATTATAAAAAAGAATTTAAAGTACTTCCTGGAATAATTGATTCAGACTTCCAGGGAGAAGGAAAAATTATGATTAGACCATTAAAAGAAACAATACAATTACATAAAAATCAACAGGTAGCTCAGATATTACTACTCCCTTATATAAAACTATACAACTCCTCAATCAAATATTAAAACAGACTAGAGTGGACAAAGAGTTTGGCTCCACAGAAGTTTTAGCCTGAACTCAAACAATTACTAGACAAAGACCCTTAAAACCTATAAAAGTAAAAAAAAAAAAAAAAAAAAAAAAAAACCACATTCAAAGATTACTAGATATAGGAACAGAAGGAAAGGACATGCCTGGGACATGACCTATAATTCATACCACCTCTACTCAGGTGGGATTGGGGTTAGCTTCCAATATAACTCAAAGATCAAAAATTCTGACATGGGAATGTGAGGACAAAGTGGGTACTTTTCAACCTTACATTGTTTCCTCTTTGCCATTCTCCTCATGGGGAAGAGATATCTTTGTAGAAATAAAAATAAAATTAACCATAGATTAAAAATGGAATGATCAGCATTTTTATAGGGGCTACTGATGAGTTATATACAGATAAAATTTCAAAGATACACCTATTTAGGTGTATCAGTGTCACCTAACTCAGGAAAATATACAGGCTTTAAAAGAACTAATAAAAGAACAATTACAAGTAAAACATATAACAGAACCCTAAAGTCCATGAAATATTCCTTTGTTTGTCATTAAGAAAAAAAATCACACAAATGGAGACTTTTACAAGATCTTAGGGCTATTAATAAAATAATACATGACATGGGAGCCTTACAGCCAGGACTTCCATCCTGAATAGATGTCTAAAAAAATTATTATGTTATAGTTGTAGAATTAGTAAAATGTTTTTTCATCATAAAACTACAACCAAAAGGCATAAAAAGATTTGCCTTTAACATTCCCTCTGTTAATTTTCAAAGGCCATTTAAAAAGTATCAGTGACAGGTTCTCCATCAAGGTACAAAAAATAGTCCCACACTTTGTCAAAATTTTGTAGATCAAGCTTTAAGATCCATCAGGACTAAACATAAAAAGGCTTTCATATTACATTATATGGATGATATTCTTATAAAAGGAAAAAACAAAGGACTTAACTGAATTAATTTTTAAAAATATGATTCAGGTATTAACACGGCATGGATTAATAATTATTGCCCCTGACAAAATTTAACACAATAAGCCAATAAATGATTTTAAAAAACAATTCATAGTAAATATATCATATCTCAAAAATTACAACTTTAGATTGATAAAGACACTTAATGATTTTCAAAAACTATTAAAATATTAATTGGATTTGACCTTATTTAAACATCACCACAAGACCATTACATAATTTACTTAAAATTCGTAAAAGAGATCCTAATCCCAAATCCAAAAGACAATTTTTGATAAAAACCTTAAAACAATTAAATTTGATAAGACAAAAGATGCAAGATACAAAAATAGACAAATAAATTATCTGAAAACACAGTCCCTTATTATACTTAAAACATCTTACACCTCTACTGAGTGTTTATGATAAAAAGGTGTACTAAAATGGATTTATTTCCCTCATACACAAGTAAAAATGATATCTTTTTATCCTTTTTTGTATAGTTAATTAATATTTTTAGTCAATTAATTATTAAACAGAGGTTAAGATCCAAAATCATTTTGACAAAAAATCCAAAAATATCGTCCCTATAATAAAAAACAATTAGAATATTTACTTCAAACTACAAAAGATTGGAAAATTACGTTAATTTACTATATGGGACAAATTAAATATCATGTGCCTCAACACCCTAAATAAAAGTTTATAAAAATATATAATCTTTTCTTCTAAAGTAACATCAAAACCTATTTTTAATGCCCTCTTTGTATTTACAGATGGGTCATCCAATGGAACTTCAACTGTCTATAAAAAAGACAAACCTGTAATTAGTAAAAGGAAAAAAAAACTTTCTACATAAAGGATAAAAATCATTACAGTTATTCCTGTCCTTAAACACACACCTAAAGAGTTTAACCTCTATACAAATTCAAAATATGTAGTTTGCTTATTTCCTAATACAGAGACAGCTCTTATATCTAAAAATCCCAAAATTGTATCACTTTTGCTTCAATTACAAAAATTAGTCCAGTCTAAAAATTTTTATAAGACATATCAAAGAACATACTGGCCTGCCAGGTCCATTGGCTTTAAAAAATGCTATGACAAATCTATTAAGGGTACACTTGTTTGTTAATATGGTTAAAAAAATTAAAAAGTCATGCTTTACATCATCAAAATACATTAGCTTTGAAAAAACGTTCAATTAGACACGACAACAGACCAGCCAAATTGTGAAAGACTATAAACATTGTCCTGAATTAAAATGGAAGTTAATCCAAGGGTCCTTAAGGATCAAGTTTTGTGACAAATGGACATAACTCATATCCCAAAATATTAAAGATTGCCCTATGTACATATTACTCTAGATATTTACTCACATGTGTTCCTAGCCACTGCTAGAACCGGGGAGGCTATGAAATATGTCATACAACATCTTATTATATGCTTCTCCTAATTAGATGTGCCAAAAAAATTTAAACTGATAATACTCCAACTTATACTTCTCAAGCTTTTATAAAGTTTTACATTCAATAGGGTATAAAACATACAACAAAAATTCCATATATCTCCCAAGTTCAGGCTATCATAAAAATGACTCATCAAAATCTTAAGGTACAACTTCAAAGATTAAAATCTAATTGTCATTACTATTCACCACATCAACTAATACACCATGCTTTGTTTACTATTAATCACATTAATACAGATGATAAAAGTTTTACTCCTGTACAAAAATATTGGGCCCCCTTACAACAGATTGTTATGCCTTCAGTAATGTGGAAAGATCTTTTAATTGATACCCAAAAAGGGCCAGATGTCCTATTGACCTCGGGGTGTGGAAATACTTTTTTCTTTTCACAAAATACAAAATCTCCCATCTGGGTCCCAAACAGACTTATTTAACCCTTCCAGCAAAAAATCTCTGTCAACACCCCTCTTCCCCCGAAAAATTAAATAAAAATGTATTTTAAAAAAACTTAATTTCCCTCCTTCACATGCTTCTTCATCTCCCCCTGCATTGCCGTCTACCACAAAAACAGATCCACCGACTTGGAGGCAACTAAAAGAACTCACCCATAAAACAGAACAAGTGGTTTCTGATACCAAACAACAGCCATCGACAAAAAACATGTTTCTTACTATGCTTACTATGGTCACTATACATAATTATTTAGACTTTTTACTACAGCTAACATAGTTGTTCTAAAAAAGGCCTAGAAAACCTAAGAACACTCCTTTGACACTTATATCTTGTCTAGGCTATCTTTATGGTATACTTACTAGACAGTCTTCAAATTTAAAAATTACTAAAATAAAACTATCTTATTAGGTTAGATATTCTTAATGTATTTTAACTAACTGTGTTGATCCTATTTTAGTTAAAACTTATTCAGGTATTTTGTTACTACAAAGACCTTCTTATGTTATACTTCCTATAGATTTAAAAGATGATACTTTGTTTAACAATATAGCTTTACAAATGCTTAAAAATTAATAAACTGATTAAAGCAAAACATTGTGTTCCAACTTTAATTTTAAGTTTTAATGCTTTCATAGCTATTCTTACTTCACTTACAGTCTCAACAGTCAACCTAGTTTCAGACATAAGAACTACACTTTTTGTTAATAACTTAAATAAAATGTTTCTTTAATACACAACAACAAATTATAGATGCTAAATTAAAAATAATACTTAATACTCTAAAAGATATAGTATTAACATTAAGAGAAGAGATTAAAAACTATTAAAGTTCAACTTTCCACTAACTGTCATGACAACTTTCGATAAATATGTGTAATGCCATTACCTTATAATAAAAGTTATAATTAAAACTTCACTAAAATCACTTTAAAAAAACAATACTATTACCCATAATATGACTCAAGCACAAGCAGAAATCTCTACTATAAACAAAACACATGTTAAATCTTCTGGTCTAAAAGATTTGGCTCAGTCTACTACTCCAGTTTACAGTCAATAAACCCTGTTAGTTGGCTACATTAGATCATTGTTATCGCCATGACTACAAAAATACATTTTCTCCTTCTCCTTATTTTTCCAGTCATCTTCCCATTAATCTTTTCCTGTATCTCTACAGGCAAAAAAAAATTGCCAGCTTCAATTAAAAAAAAAAAAAAAGCCACAGCAACTCCAGTAGATTCTGTGTGACAAGTTCCACAGATTGAGGCATTAACTTCAAAGGAAGGAGATCTCCTGGGACTGGTTGTAGAACTAAATCTTCTCTAGAGAAAAAATATTGAGCCGTAATTATCATGACAATTAATCTATTCTATTCTTCTTCATATCTGTGAGTTGTTCTTGATAGCCTAGGCTGAGATTTCTAGTGAGAAATTGAATAAGAGACCATCCATTGAGATGGAGTCATTAGCCATGACCTTA
Organism: Acomys percivali; assembly: GCA_907169655.1. Taxonomy (NCBI): domain Eukaryota; kingdom Metazoa; phylum Chordata; class Mammalia; order Rodentia; family Muridae; genus Acomys; species Acomys percivali. The sequence continues at coordinate 63,500,447 of OU015760.1, read as the reverse complement.
TCTCTGGGAGAACCAATGTTTCACTTTATAATCATTTATAAAATTACAAAACAGTATTATGATTGATAAAAACTTCCCCAACAACAAAATTTCATATGGTTATAGGTGTGTTGTCAGAAGTGGGCTTTGGTATATGGTTAAGAGAGCTTTAAATAAAAAAATTAAATTGTTTAAATCACACCTTAAAGATTCACAAAAAAATATAAGTTAGATGCTATTTACCATAAGAATTTTTAACCTACTCTTGGAATTATGCCATTTGCCCTGGATAATTTTTTACCTTCTTGTGCCATATAAGAAAGATGTTATCTTTCCTATCCTTAATTGCTTCACTACACATATCTTCTGTGTCCTATCAGTGATTACTGCATTACACACATCTTCTGTGATCTATTCATGATTGCTTCACTGAACACATCTTCTAAGAGTTGTAATACTTGTTTCATTGTGTCTAAAATTCCTTACTTGAGAGCTACAAAATACACTCAGATTCAAACTGTCTCTGTGTTTGTTTCTCTTTGTCACCGAGGAATCCTTATCCACCTAGTCTTCAAGGACCCTCATTCCAGGCACCCCCATAATTAGTTCTTTCCATGCTTGGCGCCCCATGCTTCCCTAGCTCTGTGCACTCTGCACTTCCTGGCTCAATGCTCCGCACTGTCATGCTTCTTAGGTGGGCACCACACTCTTCTCTCAGTTATAGTGAAAACTAAGTGAAATTATTTTTAGTAAAAAATTTTCTTCTTGCATTATCAATCATCCACATTTTGCTATTTACACTAGGCTATTTTTTGTTTCTATGACACTCCATCCATGGTCTTTTCTTTGTATCTACTATTTTCCAAAAACATACCTTGCTGTAAAAAAAAATCATATGTCCGAATGAACAGAAAAAGACATAATTGAAAACATTGCATTGATTGGTATATTCATAGGCTATGTGTCATGCTATTTCACTCACTGATTTAACACAAAATTGGGAACAACATGTTAGAAAATAAAAAAAGTTCAAAGAAGAAAGCATTAATTTGACAGAGATATGATATCATGGAATAGCCTAAGAAGTCTAGTGAATTTCACAAGAAATTAAGGAATTTCACAAGCAAAATTCCTTAATAACTTCCAGAAAGTAGTCTTACTTATAGTATTACCTGGTTTTAATAAGGGACTGAAGCACAGAATGCATAATGTCTTGTTTCCTGTGCCTTGCTCAGCTAGTTTCAAGAGACTGATTCCCAGAACTCATGTCAGGAGGCTTACAACAACATTTGATATTAGCTTCAGGGTATCTGACATCTGTTGGTCTCAATTGACATCTATACTCATGTGCCTAAACTCATGCACAGAAAAACATATGTATGTAAATTAAAAGAAATTAAAGGTGAATTTCCTGCTCAGACATAGGTAGGCATATCCAATGCTGGCAACAACCCATCAGACCCTGAAATGTGTTAAAAGGCCAGTTTCTTGCAGGGACACTTCCAAAGCACAGATCCTAAACCACACAAAAGGTGTCAAAAGCTGCCTCTATTAAGAAATATATATATAAAAGCTGATGTGAAGATAAGCCCCTGGTCTTGGTCTTTTGTCCTGCAATTCAGATAAAAAACCCAGAGATCTGGGGTGGGGGTGTGCACTCCCCATTTCTCCTTCCATAACTCCCTGTCTTTGCCTTTCTTTTATCACTAAGCTTAGTGAATTAAAATCTATCTCTCAGACTCTTTTTTACATTTATTTAAGTAATTTATTCAGATAACATCTTATTTGTTATCCCCTCACTTGTATCTTCCCATTCCCCTTCCCTCCCTCTTTCATACTATCCCCCTCTTATAAGTCTGTGACAGAGGAGGACCTTGTCCCTCACTGTAAGGTCACAGACTATCAGGTTTCTTCATGATAGCCTGCTTACTCTTCCCCTGAGTATCACCAGGTCTCTCCACCAAGGGGAAGTGGAATAATAGGGGGCACTAGAGTTCATGTCCAAGTCAGTCCCTGCTCTCCACACAATTGTGAAGAATATGCTGTCCATTGGCTAGATCTGCCTAGGGTTTCTAAGTTGACTGCGTGCATTGTCTTTGGTTGGTACCAAAGTTTGAGCTGATTGCCTGGGTCCAAATCCCCCAGGCTTAATTGTCTTGTAGTTTTCTAGGATCCTCTGGATATCAAATGGCTGAGAAACACTTAAAGAAATGCTCAATATTCTTGGTCATCAGAGATATGCATATCAAAATGACTCTGAGATTCCATCTTAGACCTATCAGATTGGCTAAGATTAAAACCTCAAGTGACAGCATATGCTAGAGAGGATGCAGAGAAAGGGAAAGACTCCTTCATTGCTGGTGGGAGTGCAAACTTGTACAACCATTTTGAAAATCAATCTGGCACTTTTTCAGAAAAGTGGGAATAGGGCTACCTCAAGACTCAACTATCCCACTCCTGGGAATATACCCAAAAAATGCTTCACCACACAATCAGGACACATCCTCTAGCATGTTCATAGCAGCCTTATTCATAACATCCATAACCTGGAAAAAAACCTAGATATCCCTCAGTTGAAGAATGGATAAAGAAACTGCTACATTTACACTATGGAATACTACTCAGATATTAAAAGCAAAGAAATCTTATAATTTGCAGGCAAGTGGATGAAACTGAAATGATCATCCTGAGTGAGTTAACCCTGACCCAGAAAGAGGCACATGGCATTTACTCACTTATAATTGGACACTAGACCAACAGAGATATCCCATGAAAGTCTTCACTTAGGAAGACTTTAGGATGGATACTGGGACTTCGTATTGGGATTCTAGGTGAGACAGGTAAAGAAAAAAGCTCTCAGATAATTAACTTTCTTTATTTCAACCAAGTGTGGTCATTTACTTGTTTGTTCCAAGTCAGAGGCTCCCTTTCTCCCCACTCTCCACCCCCATGCCCACTGGAAGTGCCTTGGATGTCCATTGTCTCAACTCTGGGTAAATGCAAGGCTACCCTGCACTCCCTAATGATGGGAGATCTGGCCAGGAAGCTCCCTCTTTGCCCAGGAGGCCTTACTTTTGACTGGCTTTCAGGGCAGAGTCTACCTCAGCTAGCCTCCAGAAGGCTGAAGAAAACTCTGTGACCAGATTCTCAGCCCAGCCTCCTGGCAAAAGGAATTATAACATTTTTTTCTTTGAAATGAGACTTAAACTGGATTAAATATTGGAAAATAAAAATCATGTGATATCCCATTGATAACCTTGTATCTGTTGCTTTTCAGTATCTAGTCTCAGTGCTGAGAAGTATGTAAAAAGAAGAAAACTGCATTCATAGATTCTGTTTGACCAAATTTACCCAGGTAACAAATTCAGAGTTAAGATCCCTCATTTTCTTCTAGGCTCTTAGTACATTCTGCCAATAATATTCCATGTTATTTTAATTTGTTTAATTTACATCCTAATGTTAGCAACTCTCTTTTTGCCTCCTGGACCCAACCTCCACTCTCCTCCCTCTCCTAGTCTTCAGAAAATGGCAGCCCTCCTCCAGTATCTTCTGACTTCAGCCTATCAAATCTCTTCTGCATTTCCTGGATCCTATTCCTCTGTGGCCTGGCAAGGCTGCCCAGGCAGGGTGAAGTGATAAAGTAGTAGCCAACAGACTCCATTGTCAGAGATATCTTCTATTCCTCATATTATGGGACCCACAAGGAGACTATGTTGCATATCTACTACATCCGAGCAGAGGGTCTAGGTCTTCACCATGCATGGTCTTTTGTTGGTGCATTAGTCTCTGCAGTACCACTTCCCCAAGGCCCTGATTTGTTGTCTCCATTGGATTCCTTCTGGAGCTGTTGTCCCCTCCAAGTCCTTGTATCCCACAACTCTTCCATAAGACTCGCTGCACTCCACCTCAAAGTTTGGCTGTGAGACCCAGCATAAACTTGAGGTACTGCTGGGTTAAGTCTTTAAGTGGACCTTTATGGTAGGCTCCCATCCTTTTCCTTCTCTTCAAATGCCTCCAGTGTATAGTCTGTTTGGCCCTCTGTATGGGAATTAAGCAGTCTCCCTAGGGTCTTCCTTATTATTTGGCTTCTTTATGCCTGTGTATTGTAATGTGGTTATGCTGTATTATGTATGTGGCTGACATGTACTTACATGTGAATATATACCATTTGTGTCTTTCAGAGTCTGCATTACCTCACTCAGGATGATTGCTTCTAGTACAATCCATTTGACTGCAAATTTTAAGAATTCCTTGTTTTTTATAACTGAATATTATTCCATTGTGTAAATTTACCACATTTTCTTTATTCATTCTTCAGCTGAGGGACATCTAGGTTGTCTCCAGAATCTGTGAATTATGAATAAATATGCTATGAACATAGTTGAACAAATGTCCATGTTGTATGTCAGAGAATCTTTTGGGTAAAAGCCCAGAGGTGGTATAGCTGGGTCTTGATGCAGAGCTATTCCTAGTTTTTTTGGAAAGCACCAGATTGATTTCTAAAGTGGTTGTACAAGTTTGCACACCCACCAGCAAATGTAGATTGTTTCCTTTCTCCACCACATCCTTGACAGCACATGATGTCACTTAAGGGTATAAGATGAAATCTCAGAATTGTCTTTATTTGCATTTCTTTGATGACTAAGGGCTTTGAGCATTTCTTTAAGTACTTCTTGGCCAATCAATATTCCTTTGTTGAAAATTCTCTGTTTAATTTTGTACCCCAACTAAGGCACCAGCCAAGGAGATTATAGGCAGTAAACTTCGAACCCCTACCAAGACCTAGCTGACGAACATGATATTCTCCACTGTTGAATGGAGAGTGAGATCTGACTCTCACACGAACTCTGGTGCCCCTTTTCTGACCACGTTCCCTGGATGGGGAGGCCTGACGGCACTCAGAGGAGGGATAGCTAGTTACCAAGAAGAGACTCGATATTCTAAGAGCATATATAGGTGGAGGAGGTCTCCCTCAATCACAGACATAGGGGAGGGGAGAAGGGAGGAAGTGGAAGGGAGGGAAGAATGGGAGGAAACAGGGGATGGGCTAACAATCAAGATGTAATATGAATAATTTAATAAAATAATTTTGTACCCAATTTTTTGATTAGATTATTTGATTTGGTGGTGTTTAATTTGCTGAGTTTTTTGTATATTTTGGAAATTAGCCCTCTGTTGATGAAGATCTTTTCCCAGTCTATAGGCTGTCTTTTTGTACTGTTGACAGTGCCCTTTGCCTTACAGAATCTTTTCAGTTTCATGAAGTCCCACCTATTAATTGTTGATCTTAGAGGCTGAGCTATTGAAATTCTGTTCAGAAAGTTATCTCCTATGCCAATAAGTTCAAGGCTCTTCGCTACTTTTTCTTCTAACTAATTTAGTGTGTCTAGTTTTATGTTAAGGTCTTTAATCAACATGGAATTTGGTTTTATGTAGGGTGATAAATATGAATCTATTTTCATTTTTCTACATGTGGACATCCAGTTAGACCAGCACCATTTGTTGGAGAAGCTATCTGTTTTTCATTGTATCGTTTTGGCTTTTTTTGTCAAAATTAAAATGTCCATAGGTGAAAGTCGTACCCCACTCACCCCTATGAGCATATACAGGGGTAGGAAATCCCCCTCAGGAACAGTCATAGGGGAGGGGAATAAGGTGAAAATGGGAGGGAGGGAAGAATGGGAGGATACAAGGGATGGGATAACCATTGAGATGTAACAAGAATAAATTAATAAAAAATTAAAAAGAATGTCCATAGGTGTATAGGTTAATTTCTGGGCCTTTGATTCAGCTGCAAGAATCCATCTGTTTGTTTTTATGCTAGTATCATGTAGTTTTTATTACTGTTGCTAGAGATCAAGGATAGATATACCTCCAGGTCTTTTATTGTATAGGATTATCTTTACTATTCTGAGTTTATTGTTTTTCCATATAAAGTTCATAATAATTCTTCAAGGAATGTAAATAATTGTGTAGGCATTTTGATAGGAATTGCATTGAATCTGTAGTTTGCTTTGGTAAGCTGGCCTTTTATACTATGTGAATCCCACCCATCCTTTAGGCATGAAAGATCTTTCCATTTTCTGATTTTTTCAATTTCTTTCCTTGGATACTTGAATTTTTTTCACAAAGTACTTCCTTCATCAGAGTTACTCCAAGATACTTTAGATTTTTGTGGCTATTATGAAGAGTATTGTTTTTCTAATTTCATTCTTAGCCTATTTGTCTTTGGTATAATACAGGGATACTGACTTTTTAAAAATTTATTTTGTTTCCAGCCACATTGTTGAAGGAATTTTTCAGAATTTTTTTCAAATGTTGGAGTTCCTTGGTAGAACTTTTGGCCCCACTTATGTACATTATTATATCGTCTGCAAATATTGGTACTTTGATTTCTTCTTTCCAATTTGTGATCCTTTGATCTCCTTTAGTTGTCTCATTACTCTAGCTAGGATTTCTAGTACTACATTGAAGAGATAGAGAGAGTAGAAAGCCATGTCTTGTCCCTGAGTTCAATTTAATTAAGTTTATCTCCATTTAGTTTTATGTTGGGTATAGGCTTGTTGTGCATTGCCTTTACTATGTTTATGTATGTGCCTTGTATATGCAATCTCTCCAAAACTTTTAACATGAATGGGTTTACACTTTTTGTCAAGTGATTTCTCAGCATCTAAGGATATGATCATGTGTTTTCTTTAACTTTGTTACAAAAAGGATTACAGTGATGGATTTCTGTACATTGAACCACCCCTCCATGCCTGGGATGAAGCCTACTTGCTTATGTTGAATTATATTTTTGGTGTCTTCTAGAATTGGGATTGCTATTATTTTATTGTGTATTTTTGCAACAATGTTCATAAGGGGATTTGTGAAATTATCTTTGTATGGTTTTTATGTGGTTTAGGTATTAAGGTGACTGTGGTCTCATAGAGTGAGTATGATAATATTCTTTCTGTTTTTATTTGTGGAATAATTTGAAGAGAATTAGTATTAGCTCCTCTTTGACAGTTTGGTAGAATTCTGCTCTGAATCCATTTTGCATGTGTCTTTTTATGGGGAGTTAAGGCTGATGCTGTTGAGAGATATAGTTCCTATTATTTATGTTGGTGTTAGTAAAGCATGTGTTTATTTCCTTTCTTTTAGTTTTTCAGATGTGGTATTATTTATTTCTAAATTTCCTGGGAGTAGTTATTCTCATTGTGTTGGAATTTTATTCCTAGTTTCTTCCATAGGTCTGGATTCAAGGCTAGGTACTGTTTAAACTTGGTTTTGTCCTGGAATATTTTGTTTTATCTATCTTTGGTGATTGGAAGTTTTCCTATGTATATTAGTCTGGGTTGATATATATTGTGTCTTAGTGTTCTGCATTATATCTTCATTAAATCTATTCATAGTCCCTGTTGAGAAGTCAGCTATAATTCTGATGGCCGTGCCTTTATATTTGACTTGGCCTTTTTCTCTTAGAGCTTGTAATATACTTTGTTCTGTACATTAACTGTTTTGATAATTATGTGGTAGGAGGAGTTTCTTTTCTGGTCCAATCTATTTGGAGTTCTGACTGCCTCTTGTATATTTAAGAGCAGTTTTTTTATTTATGTTGTGTTTTCTTCTATAATTTTGTTGAAAATATTTTCTGGGCTGTGGAGCTTGGAGTCTTCCTCCTCCTCCTCCTCCTCCTCCTTCTCTTCTTCTTCTTCTTCTTCTTCTTCTTCTTCTTCTTCTTCTTCTTCATCTTCTTCATCTATTCTTATTATTCTTACATTTGGTCTTTTTGTACTATCCTGTATTTCTTGAATGTTTTGTGTCAAAACTTTTTAGTTTTAACATTTTCTTTGACTGATGTATTGATAATGTCAACTGTATCAGCTACACTTCTTTCATCTCTTGTATTTTAGTGCTGCTTGTGTCTGCACTTCTTGTTTTATTCTCTAGATTTTCCAACATTAATACTTCCTCAGATTGTGTTTTCTTTGTTGCTTCAATGTTCTCTTTTAGGTATCTAATCGTTTTATTAATTTTGTTCGTTTCATTCTCCCATTTCATTATATCTTCTTATAATTGTTTATGTGGTTTCTTAAAATGCTTCATCTGTTTTAATATATTTTCCTATATTTGTTTGAGAGATTTATTTATTTTTCTTTCAAGACTTCCATCATTTTCATCACCTCATATTGAAAATCTTCTTCTTGTGCTCTGTGGGTTATAGTATCTCCAGGTCTTGCTATAGTAGGACCACTGTTTTCCAGTGGTGTAATATGGCTCTGGGTTTTGTGTTCTTGCACTGGTCTCAGGCTATCTGGTTGTCTCTAGTGTTAATAGGCCTGCAGGGTCCTTCACTGTAGTCTCTGTCTGTGTCTCAGGTGGGCCAAGCTTATACATTCCAGAAAAAAAGAGCTCCAAATTGAAAGTTTCTTGCTAGGGCTTCGTAGAGGCTTCCTCAGAATGGAAGGAAATGGGTGTTAGAGCATCCGCCCAGTTCAGCTCTGTTGGGTTTGCTGCCAATGTCCCAGTTGAGTCAGGCAGGACAGGAGCAGGCTGAGAGATCTCCAAATACAAATCTATTCAGGTTCCCCTTTGGCCTCCTTGGTATGTTTGGCAATATGGATTGTTGCTGCTTCCAGACTCACCTCTGATGCTTCTCTATCTGTGTACAGGCCAATGAGGAGCCAGTAGAGACAGATCCAAGGCCATATCTGCTTGGGTGTCCCACAGGCCTCTTCTGCTAGTTTTCTGTTTGTGTCCTGGATAAGCCAGTCAGCTGGGGAGCTGGGGTATAGAGATCCAATCCCAAAGCTTCTTGGGTGTCACACAGGACTCTTCAGTATGCCAGCTTCTATAGGCTGTGGCCTGAGCCTAACTCACCTCTTCTGGTTTACTCTCTGGGTCCTAGATGGGACAGATAAGAGAAGATATAGCAGAGAGAGATCCAAGCCCAAATATTCTCAGTGTTCCATCATTTATCTTTAATATCAGAAGACATTTTCCTTTGTCTCAACAAGTAAAATATGAGTCCCATTATAGTATTTGACATCTAAAATGAACTGTGAATTATTTTCTCCCTGATTTTTTTTTATTATGGGATTGTCATATTTGCTCATCATATATTTTGTGGTAAGGAAATCTATACTAAATAGAATGTGTATGTACAGGTATAAATCCAACTAGCTTTTCGTATTAATTACAAATTATATGTGTTAGCAAGATTTGAGATAATCCTACCAAGAAAACTCAACCTTCTTGCCATTATATCTAACTCTGGGTACAACATAGTCAATCTAATCTAAGGTAAGTGCTTTACATAGTGGATGAGTTTGAATAAAATAAATGTATTTGAATTCACTAATTTTGGTATTACTTATCAATATGGTCATAGTACATGAAATACTAGAGAGTTTTACATAAAGCCATTAGGCTAGCTTTCCTTTTTATAAAGATACCAATAAAACTATATATGAATATAAATTAAACATAAAAATCTCTTAAAATATTATATCTTCAGATAATCTATACTTACTATTACAATCTCTACATATGCATTTTGGCTAAGTGAATTGTATCATATAACTACACAACTGTGTAACACTGTGTGTATATATAAATGTGTTAAAAAGCATCCACATGAATATTATACCTAGAGATGGTATTTTAATATTATTTTAAGATCCATATTTGTATCATATGTTGATTGTCTTAGTGTGCTTTCTATTCTGACGGTAAAGACTATAACCAGAAGCAATTTGAAAAATGAAGGATTTATTTATTTTTACAAATTAGTCTATTGTCAAAAGAAACCAGGGCATGAAAATCAAGGCAGAATATTGGAGGAAAGAGTCTGTAGGAGGGACTGTGGTAAAATGTTTCTTACCATCTTCCTCCCCATGGCATGCTAAGGCTGTTTTCTTTTACAACTGAGGACTTCCTTCCCAAAAGTGGCACTGTAACAGTACTGCTTACAATTAAGGTGTGTCGTCACCAAGATAAATAATAAATCCATAATAAACATGTGCAGATACTAGACTCCAATGTTATTTTTAAATCCTGTCAAGTTAAAAATCCATATAATGTCATTTAGTACAATGTCTTATTTTTAAAATTTTTATGTGTTAGTCCAAAAGCAACTCACTTCTATTGGATCTTTAATCCTAGCATGATGGGGATGCCAAAGAGTTACATTTAAATGTAATATGTGCTTTTAAATTGGATGGATTGAATTTACTAAGATTTTCTCTTGTGAAAGCATAAGTAAATTCAATATGTGAAAATTCTTTAGATGATCAAAGGAATATGGAATAAGTATTATGCATTAGCGAAATTGAAGACTCTTCTTATTGATGATTTTGATTTCTGTGTTTCAAATAATAAGCAATTACAGTGTTAATACATTAATGGAAAAATTCTACAATAATTAACCAATAGCTTTTATAATTTGAATGATGTTAAGTAGTATAATGAAATCTTGTACCTTTCTGGTTCATATAACTTGGAATGAGAATCATCTCTTTCAACAGTAAATTCATTCTTTATCATTATTGGTACAAGTTCTGTGGTAAACATATTCAAGTAACTCTATTTTACATAGTGATAACCTGAAAACAATGAGTAGCAGTACTGTCAGTTTTATTATAGCGAATTAATATGATTGTTTTAATGTTGTTAAGATTGTCAATTTCTCATTTATCTTCTCTATATACTTTATTATAAGCATATATACATTTATGCACATGAATACACACAAATTTATATTTATACATGGAGAAATACTACATATATAGTTTGATAATATCAATCAACATTACTGGATAACTGCATCTTAAATTAATCACTATGTTTAGAAAGTGAAATTCACTCATTCAATCATCCATTCGCTTGAATTCAATAGAAATACATTATTGAGATATTTTCGTTTTAAAGGAGATAAATAAATTTTAGAGTATTTTGTAATGAAAATGATATGTGTGTTTTCATGTGTTTACACATTAGCAAGTGGTGGAGGGATTGGTAACAATCCTTTTATATTAAGTGTTGTCTATCAGTTATCAGACAATTTCACCAATGAAATCAGACAGAACATATGTATTTGAAATACCTCTAAACTGTAATGTTGTAGAGATACTGTAAAATGACCCATGGGTTGTACATCAAGATATAATGTACCATAATTTTCTTTGTTCACATATTACTGAAGGAATATCCATGTGATCTTTGTAATTTGAAAGAAATAGTTTTATAAACTCAGTGAACTACATAAGGCCTACTTAACATTTGTGAGATATTTGATGATGCAGAAAATATGGACTATGTGTCTGATTATTTTAGGTAATATAATTTTACAAAAGAAAAAACTATTTATTGGTAATATTTTGAAGATTGAGAAAATTTTAGTACTCCATCTTGGAAGTTCTTGATTTCTTTTTATTCCTGAGATAGATATGAAATATACGGCTCATTCAAACTCAGAGTCTGAAGAGCACAATGAATTTATCAGTATCAATTATATTCGATTATTATTGTGGACATGTTACAGGAATATGAAGCTCTTTAAATTACTTCTGGGGTTCCCATTTATCTCTATATATGTGGAAACCAGTGTTATACATCTGAGAACATTGTGTATAAGGGGGTAATGTGTTATAATTGGTAACATACATATTTTTACTCTCATCATATTACTTGATCTACAAATAAAGCACATAAAAAAACTTGATGACATATCATAGATCCACTATATTTCTCACAGTGCTTAAAATTGATTTAGGATATCAACATGCCAAGATAGAGCTATCCAATTTCTCATATTTCGTTGGTGCTACAGTGAGTGTGTGACATTATAATAAATATGATATCTCTGTAAGTAGAAATCTCTGGGGAAAAGAATCCATTCTTATTGAAAGGCAGTGCTCTAGTAAGATTCTCTTTATCCTTTCACCTTTTGCCCTTTTGCCAGTCTAACTGGTTTGGAGGCCAGCAGGTCTTCAATGACCACTCGATATTCTTGAGCATGAAAGCTTCTACATTGTAAGATCATCAGAATTGAAAGATGGAAGAATCCTGGCTCCCTGTTGGCATTGGGTAGGTTCATGCATAACCCTGAATGCCCTGCCACTAAGCTTCCTTTCATGTCATAAAAGTAAATCCTTCCCCACTTTTAAAATGTACTTTAAGTTTGTTTTTACTTGTAACTAATCATACATAGGACTGTGACAAGATAGTCAAAGTTTTAAACCAAGGCTGTTTTAATGTAAATATGGCTTATGAACTATAAAGTTTGTGAAAATCCTCCTAAGGATAGGATGTTGCAAAGTTCTGTGGACCCTGACTAAGTCTTCAGAATGACACAGATTTGTTTAACTGAACTGTGGTTTTAAATGGAAAGAACATATTCAATGATAATCTGTATAAATATATGATAGAAATACTAAAGTTTTATTTATTAATTGCTATATAGCTTAATTGATGCATATATAAAATTGATTCTGTACAATTAACAAAGTGTTGCTAGATAATAAAGACAAAAAATTTCTAAAGAGTTGTTTACATTTGAATATTGATTATTCGTTAGAATTACTGCAAAAGTACAGCACATTAGGAAATGGAGCAATGGAGTTTAATGTTGCAATATCAAATAACTAATGCAATTAAAGTATTATAAACCTTCTAAAGCATTTTTTAATATTATATACAAAAATCTCATACAGCTCTTTATAAAATCCATGGAAGGCTTTGCAGTTATTTTAAAGGCTTGATAAAAGAAAACTTTTCCAAGGTCTTGAGTCAGCAAAACAGAGAATGCTTTCTGAAAATCTTGTTCCTAATGGGAGGGAACAGTGCACCAGTGGTAGTACATACTAACCTTTATAAGGAACATGAAAATATACCTGAATTTTAAAATTTACAATTTTCATTGTATGGTCCAATTTTAGGCTAAGAAATATAAAAATGTTATTGAACTCACTGCATTGGTTGTTAATGAGGTCATTACATTTCTGGTAGTACATACTAGCAAACATGACATAGATAGAAGAATTTATCTGTACGAGTGCATATGCAATAAGGATTTATACAGGTTTTAACTAAAATATCTTCCTTCTTTGATTTTATTTCCTTCTAACTTTTTCTGGCTAGGGTACCTATGCACGAGCACAGTTATATAGAATTTCCTGCATCCAGTAAATCTTCTACAAGTAATTGAATTGAAATGTTATCTGAATAAAATGCATTGGATGAGCACTGTGATGAATTTTATCAGTGGAGCCATATTAAAGAAAGTTATTCTTTTTAATTCAAGCATAATTTTTAATAATCTAAGAAAATTTCCACAAAAGAAAATAACTGATAACAAAAGTATTAAAATATAATGTGATCCATGTGTGTGACTTCTAATGAAAATTGTCCACCTTATAGTTTAAGAGAGTCTATAAATTATAGTAATTTCAGTTTTTGTGTAGATCTTACTTAAAATGAAAGAGAAGTCCTCGATAAGGGGCAAGGGTATATAAGTTTACTTAAAACAACAATAAAAAATGTTTTTTACAACACTAAAAAAGTTGGATGACTACTACAATTTAAAACAGAAACACTCTTTTTTGTTTGTTTTTTGAGAGAGGAAATATATTTTATGAGAAAATAATTCATAGAAATGGGTTTTATTCATTGAAAATATTCTGAGATGAAAAAGAAATGCTTATATGAGCTAACCTCTGTCCCAAATTCCCTTTAGAAGATTAATATAAGCATTGTGATTTTTTTTCCTAAATAAGTCAAATGAAAATTTCTGATCTTTCTAGTTTGTAATTTTTCATCATTTTAGAATTTTAATAAGTAAGTAATAATGCACAATTTCAAGAGACACTACATTTTATTCATCATAATTTGAATGTAATAAATTTATGAAAATTGTCATATACTAAATTTTGTATTTTCAAGATAAGAATATGGATGTGATACTAATTACCTATTGGAGAGTAAGAAGGAAATATAGACTTGATACAATTCAAATATCATTTCTTTAGTTATTTATGTGTATGTGGTAGAATACTCTATCCAGTTTGATATGTCAGTGAGTTATAGGAAAGCTTCTGTGTAGTGAGCCTAGCAAAGGAAAAGAGAGCACAAGCAAGGGCAAGGTTCTGAAAGGTTACACACTACTGCATCAAAGGAGATGGTTTTTAATTTAGCAGTAAGGAGTAACTTGAAAAGATTGATGTCAATGAAAATTGTAACCGTCCCTCTCAAGAGGTTGGTGTCTTTTGTGTGAACCATAGGACATTTATGGGGAAGGACACTAGTTTGGGAAATTGCCTAGTAGGCTTTTGAAAGACTGTAGAGTCTGCAGGATGTTAAAGATGTCTCTATGGCATGACTCAATCGATAAGGCATGCAGGGCTTGTCAAGACTTTTGTTATCCTGCTGTGAGAAAAGAAAATGGTAAGGTCACTGTCATCAGTATCTAGGAGCACATATTGTAGATTTGAAGGGGTTTATTGCAGAAGAGGTGTAAAAGATATTGTTAACAAAGCCTTAAAAGCATTAATAATAAAGATGAAAAATAATAGAATTGACTGAGTTATATTAGTTATTTCTATCCCATAGAAGATGCCTTAAGAAGTGGAGTAACTAAGTGGTAAAAATAAAAATATTTGTAATGTTTATAATAGCAAAAATTAATATAAATTATTACAAGACAAACAAGAAAAATTCATAAAAAGTAAACTAAGTGCCAGAGCTATAGGCTAGAGGGGAAGAGTGCTTGTTTTGTAAAACTGATAACCTAAGTTCAAACATCTGAGCCAATAGGAGAGGAAATATCTAGCTCTAGAAGGTTTTCTTCTGCCTTCCACACATGCACTATAACATATGCATGACCTCACACATAATAATTATTTTTTAAAAAAATCAAACCATAATATAATTTATAGAAAAAGTCACCCTTGTAAATGTTATAGTTTTAAGGCAATGTCAGTAGGTATGTAAGTGTATAAAAACGAGGTCATAAAAATTAATATTAAACATATAAATGTTTGTGTTTACCTGAGTTGTGGAGTTAAAGTGAAGATCAAGTGTTAGAAAGAAAATGTTAAAAGTAGAAATTCAATCCAATGTTGAAGGAATTTCCTGTGCATTGTATGGATGCAGCACTTACCAATTAAAAAGCTCATGGACTATAACTGAGGGATGAAATAGTTGGGATATCTGGTAGGCAGAATAGAATTCTGGGAGAGAACCAGGAACAGGTATGGGATCCAGCCAGCATCATGTGAGGAATATGGACTCATGGTGCTTGAGTGCAGGTAACCAGCCATATATCCAAATGTCTCTTAGAAGAAATGGGTTATTTTAAGTTATGAGCTAGCCAGAGAAGTGTCTAGCTATATGGACTAGGTATGTGTAGAGTACTTAATTAGTCTTATGAGTCGTTATTATGAGTATAAGAATGGGAGGAAAAAAATCCATTAAAAATGCCTTTGTGTATGTGGAGCATAAGATCAAAACTAACATGAAAGGATCCTGGTATAGACACAAATCCTCCCCAGAAACAAAAGAGGTTATAAGCTCTGTCTCTTTAAGAGGCTAGAAAACAATAGTATTATTTAAAACTGCTGCCTGATATAAATATTAGCAGTGATTCTGCCATGCACTGCATGGTTCCAGGAGATCAAAGTGTAAGCTAGGATTCAAAAGGAGCATACTGGTGAAATTTAAGGGGAACAGCTGTCATGAATTACCCTGGAGACAGAACAACAACAAAGAAAAGGGAAGGTTTAGACATCTGGTAAACATGGCCCCAGCAGAAATTACATGGCTAGTGGGGACCTAAGATCTCAAGTCAAAGACTAGGCTTGACACATGGTAGGCACTTGTGCCCAGGCAAACTGCTCGAACACAATCCAGAGTCAGAGGAAGGCTGAAACAACCGTCCCTGTGAGCAAGGGGATTGAGGCCTGGCGAAACACAGCACAGCATAGCATGGAATGTGAGAGTCAAATAAACACAAGAGAAATGCAAACTCTGTCAAATTTCTAATCAGGTAAAATTGGTTAAAAATAATTTACCCTATGGATTACTATACAGCTTTTAAAAATAAGGAATTCCCGAAATTTGTGGACAAAGGTATTGAACTAAAAATTATCATGAGTGAGTTAACCCAGAAGCAGAAAGACTCAAATGGTATATACTCACTTATATCTGCATACTAGCCCAAGGGGCACATCCCATGAATGTCTACACTTACCAGGAAACTGGGACAGAGGGGAGGACATCCTATTGGGACTTTAGGTGAGAGAAGCATGGGAGAATAGGAAAATAGAAGGATCCAGAGGGTCCTTGAAACATACAAGAAGAACATTATGATGGGCAGGTCTGGGTCCTGGGGTCCTGCACAAACTATGGAACCAGCCAAGGAAAATATAGGCAGTAAACTTCTAACCACTACCAAGACCTAGCTGATGGACAGGACATTTTCCACCGTTGAGTGGAGAGTGAGGTCTGACTTTCATACGAACTCTGGTGTCCCATTGTTGACCACGTCCTCTTGATAGGGAGATCTGGTGTCACTCAGAGGAAGGATATCAGTTCACCAAGAAGAGACTTGATACCCTATGAGCATATACAGGGGGAGGAGGTCCCCCTCAGTCACAGTCATAGGGGAGAGGAGTAAGGGCCAAATGGGAGGGAGGGAGGGATGGGAAGATACAAGGGATGGGCTAACAATTGAGATGTAATATGAATAAATTAATAAAATATTTTAAATCATATTTAAATATTAATAAACAAATGAAAAAACAGATCTTAAACACTCAAAAATAGAGTTTAAATTATAAAATAACTCTTCGTAAAGCGACATTGAGAATTTTAAAATAATCAATAAGTAAATATTTTCCATGTTACAAAAAGAAAAAAACTGTAGAGGGATGCATTTGGACCACATATTGGTTTGTTTTGATTGTTATTATCATTATTATTTCAGTAATAAGCATAGTTCTATATATTATTTTAAAGAAAGATCAAACTAAAATGGACTTAGAGAATGAGAAGTCTCAGAAATGAATTGCTGGATTGGAGACTATAGAAAAAAGATTAGAAAAAAATAGTTCCAGATGAGAAAAACCCACAGGTACTTTATGAGTTAGAATGGCAATGAGTAGAGATATAATACATTATTTTTAATACTCAAAATTCAAATGAGCTTTTATCTTAAATTCAGGGGAGGAGGATTTTGACTGTAATTCCAGATTTATTAAAAATGGTCACTGTCTTAGAAGTGCATTTGAAATTAGGGCTGATGGTGTTTCAGTATATGTATCCATAGGAATTCAACAGTATTTTTTAAAACATTATGGCATAGAAAATGTTACAGATATAACTGATAATCCTATAGTCAAGCAATTATGGCAAGGCCTAACAAGAATTTAAAAGAGTAACTTCTAGAACAGAAGTAGGATAAGGAATATTCCATGGATAAATAAAATGGTACCTTATTTACTTGTTTTTAAGTCAATGACACATGTAGAACAACTACTAAAGAACCACTGGATTTTTGTAAGGACTTCTGAGTTAGATGGATATATAAAGGTTCTAAATCAAAATGGAATAACAGAGGTATGTTATGTTGGGCAGGAGATTTTACACTTGTTCCAACAGAACAGGAAAAACTGTGTCCTCCATCCAAACTGATAAAAATCAGATGTGAAGAGGGAGACACCCTGAAGATCTTCAGTACACACAAGAAGAAAATATCAAGACAAAGCAGGTAATATATATATACTAGTTCCTCTATGAGAACAACTCTGAGACTGCCAAAGACATAAATATCTCTGAGCTTGGCCAATAGATCTTGGTTGCTACAAAATCCTCATGACTAATGCCATTCTTTTAAATGGCACTGATAAAAATTGCCTTTACAATTTGTTATACAATCCAGACTGGTTTAAGGAAGACAGATTTTTCACCTGCTCATACAAAAAACAGAAAATAATCTCTATCTTTTTTAATTTTCCATAGATTTTATTTATATAAAAATGTATAGGGCTGGAGGTAATACTCACTAATAGAACACTTTTCTTGCATTCATGAGTTACTAGGTATAGACATTCAGTTAATAATGTAAATACATAAATGCCTAGCATTTTGTTTATAAATAAAAGTGAAATGTACAAAAAGCTTTGTTATATATTTCAAATAGCCAGGTGGTTCTTGTAGAGTGCTTCTCACTGCTTTCTTTAAAGCTCTTAAATAGACTGATACCTTAAAGTTGCAACTAATATATTACTGCATTTCTGTTATATTGATTGGTTGATTGTTTTGTATTCACAAGTGACATAGTAGATATGTAACAGATCCATATTGGAATTATATTGTTTTGTCAATGATGTAGATATGTTTCTAAAACAAATAACTATTTTCTCATACTGGGAGAAGAGTGCCTGTGTTTTTGAAGTATCAACAATGAGATAACCAAGACAAGATTAGATATTTTAAATTAAATAGGAAAAATTTCAAATTTAATATCGTTTATCAGTATTTTCGCCATCTTTCCTCAAGCCTACAAAATTAACACATCAATTATAAAAAAGCTATGAGCTATAGTATTTGACAACTACCCAGAAACAGATCCTTATACTATAGCTTATCTCAACGCACAATAAGACATAAAATGAATGTTGAGAAAATATTTCAATAGAGTACATCATCGTATAGTGTTTCACCCTTGAAACCCAAGGAATTGAATAAATTCTATAAAGAATTGCAAGATAATTCAATCAAATGGCAGGAAGAAATGATTAAAGCTAGTCAAGACCTAAGGAGGGAGTAAGAAGCAAGAAATAAAACACAAGCTGAGCTAATCTTAGAGTTTGAAAACATAGGGAAGAGAATAGGAGCAACAGACACAAACAATGCCAAGCAAATACAAGAGAGGGAAGACAGAATCTCAAGTGTGGATGATACTATTGAAGTTATCGATACAGCAATCAAAGAAAATGTTAAAGCTAAAATGTTCCTGATACAACACCCACGAAATCTAGGAAACTCCAAAAAAAAAAAAAATCTAAGAATAATAGAAATAGGAGAAGGAGAAAAGTCCAGCCTCCAAGGCCCAAAAGACATTTTCAAGATAATCATAGAAGAAAACTTTCCCAACTTAAAGAAAGAAATGCTCATAAGCGTACAAGAAGACTACAGAACTCCAAATAGATTTGTCCAGGAAAGAAAATCCTCCTTCCACACAATAATCAAAACAATAAATGTACAGAACGAAGAAAGAATATTAAAAGCTGCAAGAGGAAAATGTAAAGTCACATATAAAGACAAAGTCATCAGAATTACACCTGGCTTCTCAACAGAGACAATGAAAGGTAGAAGGCCTGGATGGAACTCATGGAAACATTAAGAGACCACAGTTGCCATACCAGACTACCGTACCCAACAAAACTTTCAATCACCATAGTTGGGGAAAACAAGCTATTCTACAAAAAAAAAAGTTTAATCAGTACCTAACAACAAATCCAGCACTGCAGAAGGTACTAGAAGGAAAATTGCAACTCAAGAAGGCACTGGAAAACACGGGAAATAAATAGCCCACATCCCCAAATCCAAAACACAGAAAAACACACACTCTACTACCATCAACATCAAATAAAACAAACTAACAACTACTGGTCATCAATACCTCTTAACATCAATGGACTCAATACCCCAGTAAAAATACACAGACTAACAGAATAAATACAAAAACGGGATCTGTCATTCTGCTGCATACAAGAAATATACCTCAGCAAAAAGATAGACATTACCTCAGAGTAAAGGGTTGGAATGCTATATTCCAAGTAAAAAGAGTCAAGAAGTAACCTGGAGTAGACATTTTAGTACCTGATAAAATAGAATTTCAACAAAAAAATAAAAGAGATATTGATGTTCACTTTATTCTCATCATTGGAAAAATATGCCAAGATGATGTCTCAATTCTGAACATCTATGACCCAAATGCAGGAGTGCCCACATTTATAAAAGTAACGTTACTAAAGCCGCACATTGAACTACACACATTAATATTGGGAGACTTCAATACCATTCTCTCTCCAATAGACATATCATCAAGACAGAAACTAAATGGAGAAACAAGGAAACTAATAGACATCATGAAGCAAATGCGCCTAACTGATACTTACTAGACATTTCATCCAAACACAAAAGAATACACTTTTTTTTAGCACTTCACTGAATCTTCTCCAAAATTGACCATATACTTGATCACAAAACAAACCTCAACAGATACAAGAAAATCAAAATAATCCTTACTATCTTATTAGACCATCATGGATTAAAGCTGGAACTCAATAACAAAAGAAAAAACTGAAGGCTTACAAATTCATGGAAACTGAACAACTCCCTACAAAATGACATCTGGGTAAGGGACCAAATAAAAAGAGGTTAAAATTTTCCTAGAAGTCGATGAAACAGGAGGCACAACATAACCAATCCTATGGGGCACAATGAAAGCATTACTAAGAGGAAAGCTCATAACACTAAGTGCCTTTATAAAAATCTGGAGAGATCTCATCCTATCAACTTAACAACATACCTGAAAGTTCTAGATCAAAAGGAAGCAGAAATACCCAAGAGAAGTGGATGAATGGAAATTATCAACTGAGGACTGAAATCAATAAATTGTAAACAAAGAAAGTAATTCAAAAAATCAGCAAAACCAAGAGCTAGTTTGTTGAAAAAATCAACAAGATCGGCAAACACTTAGCAAAACTAACTAAAAGGCAGAGGGAGAATATTCAAATAAAAAAACTCAGAAATGAAAAGGGAAACATAACGATAGGCAGTGAGGAAATCCAAAGAATCATCAGGTCTTACTTCAAAAGCCTATATGACACAAAATTTAAAAACCTAAATGAAATGGACAATTTTCTTGATAGCTACAAAAATAACAAAATTGAATAAAGATCAGGTAAACAAACTGAATAGTCTTATCCCACATAGGGAAATAGAGGCAGTCATCAAAAGTCTCCCAGCAACAACAACAAAAAAGCCCAGGACCAGATGGACTCAACACAGAATTCTACCAGATCTTTATTGGGTGATGAATGCTAGTCATTATAAAGGGACTTTCTATAATTTATTAATAGTCTTGCCCTGGGAAAAAACAAGGTATGGGAACTTAGACTCAGTTATTTCCCTCTTTCTCTTTTCTCTATCTATTTTTCTTTCTTAGGTAAAGCGAGAATGGTTGAGAAGAAAAAGAAGGGAATATAGGGATATCATATAGGAATAATAGGAAAAATGGTAGATTATTGAATCTGCTCTTTAACTATAGAACTATTGTTACTCTCAAGCATTGTTGATCATTGGTATATATTATTACATACTGATAGAAATTTATGTTAATTTTAAAATAAATATGTATTGTACGGATGCAACTCCTGTGAGTTAAAAAAAGATATGGCCTATACCTGAGGCAGGAAATATGTGGAACATCCAGAAAACACAAAGAATTCTGGGGGAGAGAAACACATTCAGTATTCAGCAGTCAAGATGTTAGGAAAATGTGTGCATGTTGCCTGAGCCCATGTAATCAGCCATGAGGCAGAATACATATCAGAAGAAATGGGTTATTTTACATTATGAACTAGTCAGAGAAAAGCCTAGCTATATTGCCTAGATATTTGTATAATATTTAGTGAGTCTTGTAGGTCATTATTACCAGAGCTGAAGGATGGGAGGAAAAAACCTTCTACTAAAATGCATAATAGCCATTGATATAAACATAATAATTAATATGACATAAAAATTCATTATGTACTCAATATAAAACTTTCACATCAGATATAGACTAAGTTTAAATAGTAAATGATACTTAAATATCCCATTGATAAATCCATAATGGACAAAAGCACACCACTAAATTTGAACTCAAAGACCATGATAAAGATTAAGTTGTAAGATACACATTTAACACTCACGTAGAATTATGTTTTGAGATGAAGGTGGTAAACCCATCATTATAATTACTTATACTTATGGTCATTGCATGAAATGTTTACTGTTTTTATTGCCAAAAATAAAACTAGAATGATACAGGAAATTATGAGTAGTAAATGTTTCTGTTGTACATTGATATATTATGTATTTTGATGTTTCGATCTATTTTTAATTATATTTCAAGTATATGAAATCATGCTCAAAATATTTGTGAATAGAATTTATTGTTCATAGGAATGATGGCTTCATTTAAAAAATTAGGGACAGTGTCTCATATTGCCCAGGTTGTCTGTGATGGCTATTCTTGGCTTTCAACATGACTATATCTAGAAGTAACTAAAAACCCAAGGTCTTGTTTAGACTAGTGTAGGAATTTTAGTTAACTGGGTTTGTTAGTAGGAAGATTTATCTGAAAATCCAGATCACTTCAGGTGGGAAGAAGCCCCTTTAATCAGGATCATTTGATATCAAACTACCCTTCCACCATTTGTACCATACCTTCTAGAGAAAGTATATGTAAAGGATAAGGAAGGAAGACATGCTTGTTCTTTCTATGATTGTGCTTTCTCTTGCATTACTGGAATTAGAAACTACTTCTTTGGGATTCTGATGTATACAGAAGAAAACTTGTGACAACTAGTATTCTGGACTAAGCAACTATTGGATTCATGGATTTTATGTTAGGATACAGTCATTGTTGAGCTAGTTGGATCATACCCTGTAAGCCACTCTAACAAAAGTAATATATACACATGTAAGTGTGTATATATTAGTCATATCAATCTGCTTATCTAAAAATCCTGACTAATAAATATATTGGCTCTGAACTCAGTACATAGCCCACAGTGATCCTGAATCCTTGCTCCTTCTCCTTTTGACCCCTGAGTGAAAGAATTGCAGATATGTTGAACACAGTAGTCAGGTCAGTTTTGAAGTTTTATTTTTAATATGATTTATATAAATGCTATGATAAGAATATATTGTTCAAAAACCCAAAATTATATAATGAAAAAGAAAGCATATTTTATAAATGATGCTGGTCTAACTGGATGTTGGTATGTAGAAGAACTCTAATTGATCCGTATCTAATATCTTGCACAAATTCAAGTCCAAGTGGCTCAAAGATCTCAACATAAAACTAAGAACACAGGCACTATGATTATCAATTAATAAATGGGATTTAATGACATTGAATGTTTTTATAAGGCAATAGAAATACTGTTAGCCTACAAAATGGGAACAGTTTCACCAACTCCACATCTGACAGAGGGCTAATTTCCATAAGATATAAAAAACAAAATAAATTAAACATAAAAACAATGAATTAAATTAAAAATAGAGCACATATCTAAATAGAAATCTCAACAGAAGAATCTCAAATGACTTGGAAAATTTTACAAAAATGTTAAATATCATTAGCCATCAGGGTAATGCAACCACAAATGACTTTGAGATATGATCTTGTACCTGTTAGAATGGCTCAGATTAAAATTATAAGTAATAGCTTATGTGGGCAAGATTATGGAACAAAGGGAACACTCCTAAATTGCTAGTACAACCACTATGGAAATCAATGTGGTGGTTCCTCAGAAAATTGGCTGAAATGAGAATTTGAAAGCCATGGTTGTTGGCTATATTATAGGTCATGGAGTTGAATTAGATCACTTGTTCTGTAAATATATATAAAGAAGTACTAGAACTTTTTTCTTAAGAACTTAAAAATATGGGGAAACAAAATTAAATAAATAAATATAAAATTTGAGAAAACAAAATGTAGCATTAAATCAAATGCGGAAAATTACAGATAGATAATACACGATACCACTATAATGAACTCTCAGTAAAAACACGTAATTGCTAGTTCTTCAACTTTAATAAATGTACATTTAATGATCAACTAGACAGAAAAACAGCAATATAAAGCATACAAAGATCAGAGAACACCTTCCAAACAATTATTTTCTATTTAGACAATAATGATATGATTTATAATAGCATTCACTGACAAGGAGAAATAAGTAAATACTTGGCAACTATTTTAACTTTATAAATAACTAGAAATAAATAAGGAAAGTGTCAGAGAGTACAAGAAAAGAGTAGATGGAAAATTTGGTCATTAAAGTCATTCTTTGTGATTATACTCTTTTAAATTTGAATGTAATGAGAAAAACTACTTCATTAAAAACTCAAAAAAAATGGGGAAAAGAAAATAACACCACAGCATATTAGTTAGCTTATTCTAAGTATATTATTTAATGACTGAGAATCCCAACTTGGAAGCTACAGAGAAAAAGCATATTCTTTGAGCAGATACATGTTAGAATTCCATAAACAACTATATGACTCACAAAATAATGATTGTCTAAAATTGATTTATTTTTGTATTTCTTAATCAATACCCCCTGCCTCTGTACAGAAAATGATTTAGGCCAAAAACCGATTAATCCACAGGAAACTATCAATGACTAAAATAGAAAAGCCTCTTTTCAAATCTGTCATTCTGACTAATACACTTTCAAAATCTGAAGCAGCTGTAAGAGGCTGAGAGATTTGAAACGATCATGCCATTGACGTCATTAGTTTATTTCTCACTCAAACTTATAAGACTTCCAAATCACCTCAGCAATATAAATGTTAGGTGATTCAGTCCTCTAAGAAATTATGAATTATGTTGTTAATATTGTATCTAGATAGATAGATAGATAGATATACTATATGAACATAAATCATATATTTATATCATGTCATATATCAGATTATCTTCACATATAATAGGCTAAATTTAATTATATAAATATTTATACATTTATATCTATCTATGTCAGATATCCATATCAAGATAATCAGTGGTATATTCCATTACAATTAATGTAAAATATTTCAATTTCAGAGGGCTAAAAGTTACATATGTAGTATTATGGTGTAGCATAAGATTCTGCATTAAAAATGATTTAATGATAATGAATTGTACAAAATTATATAAACATGCCTTTTCTGGCCTGTTATTATAGTGCATGGGATTCATAACTCATTAAGACAGGAGATACTACTCCCTAACATCCTTCATAGCACCTTCTGCAATCAAAGTTAGCTTAAGGTTCGAAGTTTCTGGTCAAAATCAGCTTGATTACTGCATGTCTTGGGACAAAGGTGTGTGGTGTCCACAGATAAAGTATCTAAAAAAGAGTTCTGGTGAGCAAAAAAGAACAATATAAATATCCTACAGTGTTTTGGAGGTCTCCAAGACACTTTTTTGAACAACTTGGGACAATGTATATACATGTGGCAACGTATGTTCTTCATGTAGAATAACTTCATTTACACGTATAAAACATAGAGAAGTTATAAATACATATACAAAGTTACATAAAAAAATCACTTTTCCAAACAGAATTTTCAACCATCTTTAGTGTTAAATAGCGATCCCATTAATACATGAGTTTCAATTCTGTAAACACAATTTTATAAAAAAAAAATCCTTTAAAGAAGGGAATAAAAGTTACATTAATTTTCCATTGTATTCAGCGACTCCGCCTTACAATTGGATTCAGTGCACTAAAAAAGAAAAGAGCGTGATTTGGAAAATACGGTGAAATTAGAGATGGAATGTTGAATAGTTGAGGAAAAGTAGTAGATGGATAACATCAAAATACATGGAAAGCAAGTATGACATCATCAATTATAAGAATATTATTAAAAAAACAAATTCACACAATTTAACAATTTAAAAAGATCAACGTAATGTCATTTCATACATTCAAAATGTTCTATACCCAACATCTCTGTTAGTTTTAAAATGCATTCATCACTCCAAATGAAACCTTTTAACATCATAAAACAACTCATTCTCATTTCTCCTTTTCCCCCAGCTTTCAGTTTTTTAATCAATCACCTACCTTGTTCTTTCATAGCAATGTCCACTGAAGGTTTTTATAAAATTTCATATAAATAAAATCACACAATATGTGGCCTGTTGTGCATGGATTTGTAGTATCACTGTAAAATACTATAGGTTTATAAACATGGTAGTATATATCGACTTTTCATTCCTTTAATTCTATAAGTATGTAAAAGTAAAGGTATGTGAAAAAAAACTTTTCAGTGTTTTAGACTAAACCATATGAAAACTAACAGTATTTATTTTGTAGTGTCCAGCATTATATGTAGATAATAATTGCAAATTTTATACATGTCCATTGTAATTTGATAAATACTTTAGTAATTGAACCCAATATGTACCTAGTTCACATAAAGCTACTGAGATTATTAGCTAGTTTTATATATGAATTTTTAAGCATCATGCCTACCATTTAATAGTTAAACAAAATAGTTGAATTAATGGGATATATTAATGCATGCAATCAGATCAATTGTAGAAATCTGAAGTTATTGAAAACTGAAAAATTTAGTACTATTCAACCCCAAAGATTTTGGAATCCTAAGTAAGTGGAACATAATAATTTCACATAAAATTATACTCCTCTTTATTCAGTTAATATTATTATTCCACATTGTAAAGACAAGTACTCATTTTTTAGCTTGTTTCATGAAATATCCAACTTTATTAAAATCATCAGATAGTTTATATTCTGAAGGCATTTTAAGGTTATTCAAAGCCATGTGAGCAAAGATAATTTGAAATCAAGTTACATGCATTCAGTAGCACAAGGTCACATGACTTTGGGCTGCATACAGTCACAAGGGCAACCTGTGATTTGAAACATCTTATGGATATCGTATGTGGGACCATGGAGTCATGGGACTCGGGAAACCACCCAGAGTAACAGTAGGGTTGATTCATGTGCAAAGCCTGGAAAACAGGGCCTGAGATCAGCAGGCACAGGTAGCCTTTTGCTCCCACCTTTGTCCATCAGAGAGGTTTTTGTAACCTAGTAGCCAGGTTAAATTTCCTTTGCCCTTATGAAGTAATATTCCACACCACCTGGAATTCCTCCTTATGCAAATAAGACTTCCCCAGCACCCTGGCCCTGGCCAACAATGTACACTCATCCTGAAAACCCCTACCCACTCCCCAAAACTTTAAATAGCCTATGTTTCCCCCAAATAAAGGTGTTTCTCACTGCACGCACAGACATCTGAGGTCTCTTACAACCCTGGTTGATCCTATGCCTACTTCCTCTTCTTCATTCAGGATCCACAGTCACAATCAGTAGCCAACTGCACCACTATGGACAGGGAAACAGGGCCTCAATGGCAGTAGTAGATTATGGGTAATCTAACATAAACCCACTCCTATTTCTTACACATGGGAGTGATACAAAAAACATCCCAAGAGCAACCCATTTATGAAGAAATAGAAATTACAAGACTTCTGTGTTGTTTCTTTGGAGTTTTCTCAAAAGATCTCAAAAATTCCCACATAGCTAGTTCATAGACTATATTTCCAACATGCTATCAGTACTATGTTTAAAATCAGTTATTCTAACAACTTGATGTACACATCTTCCTGTTTTATGCTGCTGTTTCTTTGAAACTATGCATTGTTACCAAGCAGGGAGCCTGCAGGTTGTTAGTATAAATAAATATTACTATGTAAATGGATAATTTAAGTCATTCTGGCTATTGAATACCATTAGCTCTTAGGTACAAAAACAATTTTCAACTTCTGAATTGCTATTAGGGCATGTTATCACTTAGTGTTACCATTTATCTATAAGTTGAACTAAAAAATAACTATAATTGTGTGTTAAGTGTAAGAAAGCATTAAGTGTTTAACATCAGAAACAAAACTACATAAAGTTTCATTCTGTACTACATCTTCTGTCATTTTTGAGAAAAGAAGAAATTTAAAAAAGGAATATTCCACTTGGACTGCAAGTGTGACTTCTTCATTCTTCTAAACATATTCTATTGAGGAACCATACACAGTAAGTGTGAGAATCAGGAACTGAGGGGACAGTGGCGAAAACTTATGGAGAACATGCAGAATCCCGGGAATCAGACTGGAGACAAGACTCAAAAGTACATATCTAATTTTGTTGTCTAGTGTAAGAGCCTTTAAAATGTTGAAAGATAAATCAGACTATTCCATGCTAGCATCAAGCAGCAATAGAAATCAATCAGGTTGTTATATGTATGAAAAAATGAGGTGGATGTGGGGGACAGTGTCACCTTAGGAGACTTCTGTATAGATGGGGGAAGCAGTCACCACCCTGATCAAGTTTGAGACTTCACTAGTGTGCTAGGAGTCCCCAGTAGATCAATACTCTGTGTGGTGGATGAGGACTGTTTGAAGAGTCTTAGCAGCCACTGACACATCGATCACCATTCCCTGTGCCTCCATAAGTCTTACCTCAACAGTTCCCATAGGTTCTCCCTCTATTTTAATGCCAAGGTTAAATTTTTCCCGTAAGAGAGATTTGGTGTGCTGAGTTTGGAGACATATATGATTTTTAAGTTGTATCAGGAAACATTCAATAAGTAAAACTATAATGCCAAGGCATTAAAACAAACAAACAAACTGGGTGAAAATAAAGTAGTGAGTTTGAAAGCCCCATCCTGGAAGAAATGTCCCAGATCATATAGGGTGAGTACATCCACTCTTGTCGAATTTACATCTACTATTTCCTGATGGAGCTTATGAAGAAAAGAAAGGGAAGAATGCATTTCAGATGCCTGAATATATATATATATATATATATATATATATATATATATATATATATATATATATATATATATATATTGAACTATGGGCTTTGTGGTTTTCATCCTTTCCTTCACTCAGGATAGATTCTGCAGAGTCATCTAGAGTAGTTCTATTGTTTACCAATGAGAAATGGTACAGCTTTATGGCTTGACCAGTAATCCAAACTGACTTTTTTTGTTCATTCTGGAAAAATAAATGCAAACCTCTGTCCCATGGTTAAGAGGAGGGTAGGACTCTTCCATGTATTGTCCATAAGATCCTGTCAGTAGATTAATGGTAAAGGGGTGATCCTGAGAAGCATCTCACCCCAATGTTTATAGGTGGGAAACAGAATTTTTTTGGCAAAATTTTAAAAAATTATAGTAAAAAGAAAATCATTAATTTATCTTGTGTTTGTATTCCTGATGTCCCTCTTTTAATTTTTTTTTTTTTGTTTTTGAGAGAGGAGTAGTATCTTTCCACTGTGGCTTATCCTTGGAGATTTTAAGGAATCACAGAGATGTTTGATATTTCATTCTGGCAAATAGTTGTAAAAGCAAAGCTAGTATATGCTGGTCCATTTTCGTTCGTAGTTTAATATGGCACACCCTTAATCAACATGGATGTTTAAATGATAGCAACAAGCATCCTGGCATTTTCTTTAGGCTGGTTCATGGCAAACAAGAATGAGGAAAAGGTGTTGATAATAATGTGTACATTTTTAAGACAACTAAACTCTGAAACATGGGTCATTTCCATTTCCAACAATTTATTGAGACAAAGACCTCTAGGTTTGGCAATTATGGATAATTGTGGAAAAATCTTGTGAAGTCATAGAGCCAATTTGTGAAATCAAGAATGTATCAATCAGACTTGTTCTAATGGAGATGACAAGAAGGTCATCACTAAACAAACAATCTCCCTGTTTCCCTCTGAAATGGATCCATGGAGCCCGAAATGAGAGCATATGTGCTGAACAAAGAAAGGAGCCTTTCTTTGTTCAATAGTTTGTTTGAAATAGAGATATCCTGGGTCTTGAGCTGTCTGGTGTGTGACTCTGGGTGACCAATCAAAATGCCACCCATATAATGGATCACACAAGAGTCACTTCCACCTTTAAATAGCCTCCCATATGTAAATCTGACAAATAATGGGGCTATTTTTCATCCCCTGTGTCAATACCTTCCATTGACATCTACTCATAGATGCTTTTATTATTAATTGCAGACATGGAGAAGGCAAATCTTTGTCCTCTATAAGTAGAGGAAAGAGAAAAAATCATTAATATTAATATTTATTGTGACAAAACATTATTTGTGAGCGATGGCAGTTACTACAGGAAGGCCATGCTGGGTGGCTCCCATCACCTGCATAGAAGTGTTTCTAGATCTGAGGTCATGTAAAAAGCTATATTTGCCTGACTTCTTTTTTATAACAAAGACAGGAAAATTCCAAGGACTGACGGAAAGCCCTATATAACTAGAGTTAAGTTGTTTTTAGACAAATGAGCAATTTCTCGTGCTTTTCTCCCCATTTGGCTGTTGACCTACCCACACGTTTATCAGAATTCCATATCAATTTTAGGGGGATTGGAATCCTGTTGGAGCAATATCCCTTAGAATTTGGTGCAATATCCCAATTGTAACTTAGCTTGTTCAGTGCTATCATCATAATAGGCTTTATTGTCTGTGGTAATGGATATGGATATGACTACTACATTCATATCTTCCAAGACATCACTTTCCTAGAGGTTATTGAGAAGGACTACTAGCATGAGAAGTGTGATTGCCCCTTGATTACCATCATTATCATACCATGTAATTGGCTGAGCTATTTGCCAAGACTGAGCCCCAACAGCCCTTTACAGGAGGTCCAGAATAGTTAGGAGAGACTACCTTCCCCTTGGAAGTCCTCAGGAGGAATTTGAACTTTCTGAGCCAAGTTTCTTTGTCCAAGGGCCTCTCTTTCATGATAGAATGCAGAGGTCCATTGGATAAACTGTCCTGCAGATAAAATTGCTTGAATAATATTTTTCCAGTCCTGGGGTATATTTAAAGTTGTGGCCAAAGACTCAAATACTTGACTAACAAATGGTGAATGTAACCAGTTCTCATTAACTGCTTTTGTAAATTTTGGAGCTTTTCCATGGAATACAGTTCCTAAACACTATGAGAAGGCTTGTTAGCACCCTGAGGCTAGAGAATTAGAGGAAAAACTTGAGTGGAAGATGAGCCATCCTTTTTAGGGTTTAACATAGTCTCCTCATAGAAGTACAACACAGGTTTTGGAGGAGAATTAGAGGGGACTAACCAAGGATTTACATGGGAGGCTTCTCCCTCAACCTCAGTGGGCCATGTCCCTACAGGGAAACAGGAAGCTACTGCCATTCCCTTTGAGGCTTTGCCATTTGCTTATCATGGCAGTTCTTTAGTCACAGTTTTAGCAAGTTGACCTAACTTGGGATATAGAGGAATTGCTGTTGATTTGGCTGGGTCCTTATCTATGGAGCCAGCAGTGTTCAACTTATGCCTGCTCATAGCAGAGTCTTTAGCTTTTTCTGTCTCTCCAGACTCTGGCACCAAAATCAAAGAAGGTTGAGTGATATAGCAGCTTGTCATAGGCAACCAAGATTAGCCATAATAACTATAGGAAAACGTGTAGTAGAAATTTGTCCTCTATCTGTTCTCTGTAAGAATTGTAACTCTTTCCCTGATTTATCTTACCACCTTCCAAGGACATAGTTTTATAAGCTTATCATAGACATGATTAAGCTTTTTACCTGAGAAAGTCACCTACTCTCAAGTATACCTTTCAGGATTTTTAACAGACTCTCCTTGCGTTAAGAATTGAGTTACCAGCCCTGAATAGAGAGGTTCACTCACCAGCAATGAATGATTATGGGGTTTATGATATCACTGTTGTCCCTTTTTTCATGCCAGCTGTGAGCAAGAGGAATAGGGGTATGGAGGAGTTGAATGGCAATGGAGCCCACACAGAATCCTGGGAATCAGACTGCAGACCAGACTCAAAGGTGCGGATCTAAATTTGTTGATAAGTGTAAAGGCCTTTAAAATATTGAAGGACCAACCAGAGCATCCCATGCTAGCCTCAAGCATCAATAGAAATCAATCATGTTTGTATACCTATGAAGAAACGTCAGAGATGGGGAGGGGGCTGCAAGGTCACCTTAAGTGGCTTCTGTAAAGAAAGAGGAATCAGTCATCACCCTAGCCTCAGATCCATTTTGAGAGTTCACTAGTGTGTTAGGCATCCCTGGTGGATCAACACTCTGTATGGTAGATAAAGACTGTTCAAAGAGTCTTAAGAGCTGTTGTCACTTCTCTAATCATTTCCTATGGGCCTCCATAAGGCTTATCTCAACACTCTCCACAAATTTGTAAAATAAATTACAAGAGATGAACAGTCTTAATTGCTGAAGTGTAAAGACTATCTTTTGAGTTTGATAGTTGATTTTGCCTGTGGTCCACCTGCAGGATTTCTGTTTTCTTTGGTTTGCTTAGATTTTACAAAGTTCTGGTTGAAGTGTAGGGAGCTTTGTGTAAATGTAGGCACAAGGAAAAAAGGACAAGGAGGAGAGTGGAGCTCCACAATAAGACCATGTGAACCAACTATCCAGAGCCCAGATGGGCTTGCTGAGACTAAAGAACTAACCAAGGACCATGCTTCAACTGTACCTAGGACCTCTACACAGATGTAGCCAAAAGGTTGCTTAGGATTCATTTGAGTCCTCTAGTAATGGGAGTGGGGGCTGCATGTTACATGGACATTGTTCCCAGCTTTTTGTTCACTTCCCTCTAGCAAGATTGCCTTGCTAACCCACAGTGAAGGAGGGCATGTTCAGTCCTAATGAGACTTCATGAGCTGAGATGCATGGGAAGGAAAGCGGTCCTTTTATGAGGAATAGGGGGTGGAACATGGGGGATAAGTAGGTAGATAGGGGGTGATTGGGAGGAAAAGAGTGATGGGGCTTAGAATAGGAAATAAAGTGAATAAATATATAAGAAAAAGAGAGAACTTTAAATCTTAGAACTTATGATATAGAGGATAATTTCAAAGATTGTGGTAAATATTGTTGGCCTCATTTCCTTTTCATCTATAAAATTAGATTAAATAATTATTTAGCTATTTTAACAGCTCTATTCTCCAAAAGATACATTGTTTAGAGAAATATTTTATAGACTACTGTTATTATATTCTCATCAATTATTCATGTGGTACTAGTTTCTAACAAGTGTGGAAACACTTTTTGTTAGAATTAAATTATTCTTAAAAATTGATATTAAAAATTATTTAATGGATGCTTGGAGGTTAGGAGAAATTCCACAGTTGAAAAACCACTCCTGAGGAAATACTTCTTTGTAAATAACAGAACCTGAAAATAAGTATGCATTTCAGAAGCAGGAGAATGTCCATATTCTGGCTATTCCAAATAAAGCTTCTATGAATATAAGTAAGTGTTGGTGTTGGATGCTGGAGCATCATTTGGGTATATACCCAGGAGTAGTAGAGGTGGGTCTTGAAGTAAAGCTATTTCCAATTTTCTGAAAAAGTGCCAGGTTTATTCCTCAAGAGAATGTACAGCTTTGTACTCCCACCAGAAATGGAAGAGTATTCCCCTTTCTCCATATCCTCACCAGCATGTCCTGTCACTTAAACACATATGCTGCCACTTAAGCACTAATGATGTTGATATTTTAAGTGATTCCAAACAATTTGGGATTCCTCTGCTGAGAAGTCTCTGTTTTGATCTTTGCCTCATTTTTAGCTGGGTTACTTTGTTTGTTGGTGTTTAATTTCTTCAGTTTTTTGTGTGTTTTCATATTAGCCCTTTGTTGGATATAGGGTTATTGAAGATCTTTTCATAAACTGTAGACTGTTGTTTCATTCTATTGACAGTGTCCTTGCCTTACAGAAGCGTCTCAGTTTCACGTGTTCCCATTTATTAATTGTTGATCTTAGGGTCTGAGCTGTTGATGTTCTATACAGGAAGCTCTCTCCTGTGCCAGTAAGTTCAAGGTTTTTCTCCACTTTTTCTTATAACAAGTTTAGTGTATCTGGTTTTATGTTGAGGACTTTAATCCATATGGACTTGAATTTTGTGCAAGGTGATGAATATAGTTCATTTTTCATTTTTCTCCATGTGAGCATCTAGATGTACAAGTACCATTTGTTGAAGAGGCTGCCTTTTTACCATTGTATGAATTTGACTTCTTTTTCAAACATTCTGTGTCTTTGATTTGATTATATTGATCAATCAATTCATTTCTATGTCAGTTCCATGCACTTTTTAATACTATTGCTCTCTAGTATAGTTTGAAGTCAGCGACAGAAGTTCTATCATTGTATAGGATTGTTTTAACTATTCTTGATTTTTTGTTTTTGTATATGAAGGTGAGAATTGTTCTTTCAAAGTCTGTAAAGAATTGGGTTGGTATTTTGATGGGAATTCCATTGAATCTGTATATTGTTTTTGTTAAGATGGCAATTTTCACTGTTAATCCTACCAGTCCATGAAGATGGAAGATCTTTCCATCTGATATCTTCTTTGATTTCACTCTTCATAGATTTGAAGTTCTTGTCATACAGGTCTTTGACATGCTAGATTAGTGTTATACCAAGAAACTTCTTATGATTAGTGATTATTGTGATGGGTTTGATTTCCCTAATTCATTTCCCAGTTTGTTTTTCATTTGTGTTCAGGAGGGCGACTGATTTTTTTAAAACTAATCTTGTATAAAACCACTTTGCTGAATGTGCTTATCATCTGTTAGAGTTCTCTGCTGGAGGTGGTTTTTTTTTTTTTTATGGAGGGTTGCTTATTTATACTATCTTGTCATCCTTGAATAGTGAGAGTTTGATTTCTTCCTTTCTGATTTGTATACCTTTGATTTCCTATAGATGTCTTATTGCTCTGGCAAGAATTCCTTGTACAGTATTGAAAAGACATGGACAGAGTGGGCAGGCTTATATTGTCCCTGATTTTAGTGGAAATTGCTTTGAGTTTCTCTCCATTTATTTTTATGTTGGTTATAAAGCTTTCTGTATGTAGCTTAAATCATGCTTAGGTATAGATCTTGTATCCCTGTTCTCCCCAAGACTTTTACCATGAAGAGGTGTTGCCTATTTTTAAAAGATTTTCCACTCCTAATAAGATGATCATGTGATTTTTTTTCAGTTTTGATTATATGGTGAATTACAACTGATGGATTTTAGTATGTTGAACCATTCCTGCATTGTTGGGATGAAGCCTTTTGGATAATTGTGTATGATGTATTTGATGTGTTCTTGTTTTCCATTTGTGAGTTTTTATTCACTATTTTTGCATCAATTTTCTTGAGATGAATTGTTCTGAAATTCTCTTTGTTGAGTCTTTGTATGGTTTAAGTAGCACAATGACTGTGGCATCATAGAATAAGTTTGACAATATTCCTTTTGTTTCTATTTAGAAGAATAGTTGGAGCAGTGTTCATATTAGCTCTTCTTTTAATGTCTGTTAGAATTCAGTAGTATAGCCGTCTAGCCTTGTGCTTTTTTTGTTGTTGTTGAAAATTTGATATCTGCTTCAATATCCTTAGGGGATAAAAGACTGTTTAATATGTGTACCTTGTCCTGATTTAACATTGGCAAAGGAAATTTATCAAGGAAATCTTCAATTTCTTTTTGATTTTTTCAATTTTGTAGAAAACTGGCTTTTAAAGAAAGAACTAATGATTTTTTTCCCTCAGTGTCTGTTGTTATGTTCCTCTTTTCATTTCTGATTTTGTAGTTTTTTTCTTTTTTGTATTTAAAATATATTTTATTAATTTATTCCCATTATATCTCAATTGTTATCCCATCCCTTGTATCCTCCTATTCCTCCCTCCTTCCCATTATCCCCTTACTCCCCTCCCCTATGTCTGTGACTGAGGGGGACCTCCTCTCCCTGTATATGCTCATAGGGTATCAAGTATCTTCTTGGTAGCCTGCTATCCTTCCTCTGAGTGCCACCAGGCCTCCCTATCCAGGGATGTGGTCAAACATGGGACACCCGAGTTCGTGTGAAAGTCAGACCCAACTCTGCACTCAATTGTGGAGAATGTCGTATCCATTGGGTAGATCTGGGTCGGTGTTCGAAGGTTATTGCACCTATTGTCCTTGGCTGGTGCCATTGTTTGGGCAGGACCCCTGGGTCCAGTTCCACCCATCATAATGTTCTTCTTGTAGGTTTCAAGGGCCATCTGGATCCTTCTATTTCCCCTTTCTCCCATGCTTCTCTCACCTAGAGTCCCAATAGGATGTCCTCCCCTCTGTCTCACTTTCCTGGTAAGTGAAGACTTTCATGGGACATATCCCTTGGGCTAGTATCAAGATATAAGTGAGTATATACCATTTGAGTCATTCTACTCCTGGGTTAACTCACTCATTATGATTATTTCTAACTCAGTCCATATGTCCACAAATTTCCATAGTGGAAATGGACCACAGTTTCTTTATCCATTCTTCTACTGAGGGACACTTAGCCTGTTTCCAGGTTCTGGCTATTATTAATAAGGCTACTAAGAACATGGTTGAGCAAATGTTCTTGTTGTGTGCTGGAGCATCCTCTGGGTATATTCCAAGGAGTGGAATAGCTGGGTCTTAAGGAAACCCTATTCCCAGTTTTCTGAAATAGCGCCAGATAGATTTCAAAAGTGGCTGTAGTAGTCCCTCTGCATTTAGCTAGTTTGAATAAAAGTTCATCTATCTTGTAGATTTTCCCAAAGAACCAGCTCTTGATTTTCATTTATTCTTTGAACTGTTTTCTTAGTTTCAACTTATTTCTTTCATCCCAGTGTCTGATTATTTCCTGCTGTCTATTCTTCTTGGGTGTTTGCTTATGTCTTTCTAAAGCTTTCAGGTGAGCTGCTAAGTTGCTCATATGGAATGTCTATAATTTCTTTATGAACTTTCATTCTTCATTTCATCCCTGACCCATTGGTCTTTGGCTATAGATTTATTCAGTTTCCATATATGTGTAGGCTTTTTGATATTCTGTTGTTCTTGATGTCTCACTTTAATCCATAGTGGTCTGATAAAGGTCATTGGGTTAGTTAAATTTTCTTGTATAAGTTGAGGTTTGCTTTGTGGCTGACCATTTGTATATTGGAGAAGTTTCCATGAGATGCTGAGGAGAAAGTATATTCTTTTGTATTTGAGTGAAAAATTATGTAGACATTTATTAGGCCCATTTGATTCATGATATTCATTAGTTTCATTACTTCTTTATTTAGTTTCAGTTTTCATGGTCTGTACATTGGTGAAAGTGGAGTGTTGAAGTTTCCCACTATTAATGTGTCGGTATTGATGTGCAATAAACTTTAAAAATATACTTCCAGGATTATGATATCTTCTTGGTGGATATTACATTTGTTGAGAATTAAATGTCTTTCCCTATCTCTTTTGAATGATTTTGGTTGAAAGTCTGATTTATTAGATACTATGATGACTACTCTGGTTTACTTCTCGGGTACATTTGCTTAGAAAAAGTTTTCTAGGCCCTTTCTCTCAGGTAATGGTTATCTTGTTGCTGAGGTATGCTTCTTTTATGTAGCAGAACATTGGATCCTATTTACCTAAACATTATGTTATTTTCTCTCTCTCTCTCTCTCTCTCTCTCTCTCTCTCTCTCTCTCTCTCCCTCTCTCTCTCTCTCTCTCTCTCTCTCTCTCTCTCTCTCTCTGAGAGTTAAATTCACTAATGGTATAAATATTAATGACCAATGATTGTTATTTCCTTTTATTGTGTTGTTAGTGGTGATATTGTGTCTGTATGCTTGTATTCTTTTAATTTTGCTGTTTTGAAGTTATCAATATTCTGTATTATTGAGTTCATTGGTTTGGAGTTTTCCTTCTATTATCTTCTGTAGCTCTGGCTTGGTGCATTGATATTGTTTAAATTTGTTTTGTTCTTTCATTGGAATACATGGTTTTCTTCCTCTGTGGTGATGGAAAGCTTTGTTTTCTAGTAATTTTTGCTGGTATCTTTGGTCTCTTAGTGTCTGTTTGACACCTGTCCAGGCTTTTCTGGCTTTCATTTTCTCTACTGAGAAGACAGGTGTGATTTTGATAGGTCTGTCTTTATAAGGTACCTGGCCTTTATCTCTTGCCCCTTTTAACATTTTTCTTTGTTTTGTACATTTAGTGTTTTGATTATTATTTTGCAGGAGGAATTTTTTGTCTAGTCTATTTTGTGTTATTTAAGCTTCTTTTACATTTAAAGGCATCTCTTTCTTTAGGTTGGGGAAATTTTCTACTATGATTTTCTTGAAAGTATTTTTGGTCCTTCAAGCCTGGAGTCTTCTTTCTCTTATATTTTTATTACATTTAGATTGTGTCTTTTCATGGTGTCCTCTATTTATTGGATGTTTTGTTTCAGGGATTTTACTTTTTCATTTAATATTTCCTTCAACAGATTTATAATTTTCTTATCTTCGGTCCCAGAGATTTGCTCCTCCATCTTTTTTACTCTGTTCGTAGTGATTTTATCTCTGGTTCCTCTTATCTTCTCTAAGTTTTCCATCCCCAGGATATTCTTGGTTTGTGTTTTCTTTATTGATTCTATTTCCATTTTTAGTTCTTGATCCATTTTATTAATTTTCTTCACATGTTTGATTGTATTTTCCTGTATGTCTTTGATAGCTTCTATTTATTTGATTATTTTACTGTATCTTTTAAGGGATTTTTTCCTCTTTAAATGTTTTTTTAATCATATTTCCTGTATTCCTTTGAAGGAATTATTTGTCTCCTCTTTATA
The DNA here is from genome assembly GCA_907169655.1 of Acomys percivali. Taxonomy (NCBI): domain Eukaryota; kingdom Metazoa; phylum Chordata; class Mammalia; order Rodentia; family Muridae; genus Acomys; species Acomys percivali. Next base: position 63,462,046 of record OU015760.1, on the reverse strand, counting down.
TGCCTCTAATATCATCATAATCATAGATTTAAGGTCACTTTCCTGTGTTTCTTCTGTATTAGAATATACTGTGATTTCTGAGGTAGCCTAGTAAATTCACATTGCCCTAGTTTCAGTTAATTTTCTTTTTACACTAGCCTTAGCATCTAGTTGTCTGTGGTATTCACTGTTTGTTCCCAGAAACACCTGTGCGTCCTTTGTGATCCAGTGAAGTCCTGAAGGTCTCCTTAAGACAGCTAGTAGGTCTGAACCCTAGTAGATCTGAAACAAAGTCTGGATCAGTTAGTCTCTGGAATGTGGTGGGTGAGCTCTGCAAACCCTGTGTATGATGCTTGGATTGCAGAGTTAGCCTGAGTGGTGGGCAGCATAGGAGAGCCTGGAACTGTGTGTCCCTAGCTCCTGGATTTCACTTCCCATCTAGGAAACACTGACATCAGTGTTTTGAAGACAGCTTCCAGGTTAATCACTAGATCCGTAGTCTCTGACCTTTGCCCACTTAGATACAACACTCTCTGGATGCCTCCATCTTCTAAGTCCTCCAGAATCTGAAACATTCTGGCAGGAAGCTTTGGTCTATTCAAAATTAGTAATTGAATTTGTTAATTTTTTGCCTAAAACAAATAATACCAAACTGTAAATGTCTAGAAATTTAGGCACACTAGTTCAATTCTTGCAAAAAACACTTTTAGAACTATGAAACAATTAATTTATATCTTTAATTTTTAGATGCACATATTTAGTTGTTTACATATATACATATATACATTTGTGCATATTAATCAAAGAGTGACCAAAAATTGTGCAATCAATACTTTCCTTCTAATTTGTGCGTTCCAGAGTTTTCACTTAGGTCATGAAGCTTAGCAGCAAATATTTTTACCTCTGATTCATCTTGACAGAGCCAAAAAGTAATTTTAAATTACTAGTGCTAAGTCTGAATCCACACTTTATTCTTACTACATTTTTAAAAATCTCCCTATGATACTAGTGGAGGTACAGAATGAAAGGTATTTGTAGCTATTGGAAAATACTATGATGAATTGAAGAAAGAGACATCATGAACTCAATTATTACCTTAGTTTTGTAAAAGTTGAATCTGTATTTAGTTACTTTTCAAATAAAATTGGCTTAATAAGACATATACTGTATAACATATTATAAATAATTTACGTTCTTGAGACTACTAGATAATATTTTGTAAAAGAGTTCATCTTTCTGAGAAATTACATCACCCAACTGTAGTGTATGAAAACATGTTTTTATTTTGATCCAAAGTATGGGTTGGGGAACACACTTGTGAGAGAACAAGCAATGTTTATCTAATAAAAGAGGAACCACTTCTTGTGGGGTGCTTGGTCTCTGCTAATTTAAAAACATGTTTGTACATACTGTGAAAGAATACACACACACACACACACACACACACACACACACACACATTAGTCTTGAGGTACTGGTATTTCCTATTGTTTTCTTGTTCATCACTCCACTTTGAGACATTCCTATATATAAATTCTCCAGAGAACACTTCGAGGTACTGGGTTCTGAGTTCTGGCTGTTACTCCACGTTCTAGCTACTGGGGTTGCAGCCCCCTTTTTTCAATTGTTGGTTTGCTGTTTAATAAGTCTGTTGGAATCCTGCCAAGTATGACAGTGGAACTGAGTTTAAGAAAGTCTATTCCACCTGTTCCCATTAACCTCTTTTCTCTTATCTAGGATAGTTGGGTTGTAAAAGAGGCATAAGCATTCAATAACCCCAAATAAAGTAGGTTTGAAAAAGTTCAATGCCTACACCCACTGTAGTTTAATATTAGACAGCTGCTGTCATAGATAATGGTAAAAAAAATTTACCCCTCATGGATGAATTAGGAAATTAAATTACTATGGAGAGCTTAAAATGAGCATGGTAAAATGAAATTTGAAGCTGCATGCTGGCTACTGTTTGAATTATTTGAGGGAAAATGTAGTGTTATTGACCTATGGACTTTCTCAAATTTAAAGAGAAATAAACCTCTACTATAAATTATGATCTTCAGAACTTTATTTGAGAAAAGCAACACATTTTAGTGGAATTCTTTTAGAATTACCCTAGTGAAAATGTTTTTCTTCCAGTTTACAAGTAGGAAGTAAAAGTTATTTAAATGAGCTTAAAGAGCACATATAATATTGCTGATCTTGGAGAACAATAGCAGACCACCCTGAGGACAATTTGAAAATAAGGAAAAATATCTATGTGGAAATACAGTTAACTTTCACATCAACACACGATCTTTGTCTGTTTCTATGATCAGTTACCCCCAAACAATCATACCACTACAAGTAAGCATATCCTATCCTGTAAGTTACTATTGTATTAGATAGTGTTTTGCTTATTTGTATTTGCCAGCCTTGAAGGCATGGTATTTGCCAGTTGGAAAAGATCCTGACACATACTCTGTGAGGATCTAAATAGGAACCCTCCCCAAAACCTGAGAGATATTGCTTTGCATTGCTTCACATTGCTTGGCTTTGCAATTTTTCATTTTCCTTGTTTTCATTTCACTACATTTGGTGATGCTCCTAGAGAGAAATGCTCTAGAGAAAACTTAGAAGAGGCTGCTGGTTTTCCCACTGTTGCCATTTTTGATTGCTCTTTGGCATTTGGTGCCTCTGTTTGCTATCTTGCTTACTTAACTGCTTTAATCCTAACAAAGAAGAGTGTAATCACCCAAGGACCTAAGCCTAAAAAGGTTTACATCTTCTGTCCTTATTAAACATCTTTCTCTACCTAGGGTTGGTGGGTTGAATGGAGTGTAGAGGCATTAAGAAATCCCAAATATAAACATATATACATATGTGTGTATATTCTCATGAGTCCATTTTTATTGTGTTCACATATGGCCACATGAAATTGGGAACTTTTCATGGGTGCTGGTCCTTGAAGTCTCCTTTTCTCAGTAGCCACTAGTCACCAGCATATACTGATTTTCTCTTTTCATTCTTCTTTAGATCTAAGTAATATGATATTGTGCTTTTATGCCACATTTTCTCATCCATTTATCTGTTTATAAGTCAAAGTTGATACATATTTTTAGCAATTAAGAACAGAGAAGTAAGGAACATTGATATCCAATGTCTCTGTCAGAATGATTTTTTTAAAAAGTCCAAGAATATGTGCCAAGTGCTATAATAGGGTCATATGATAATTCTATTTAGATATTCTTTTGAGAATCATCCAGATTCATTTCCTAAATGGTTACATCAGTGAAAACTCTCACCACTAAAGATATAAGAGTTCTGCTTTAGGACATTTGTATTTCCAATGATGATCATTCTGACTGTGTCGACATGTAATCATTGAGGAGTTTTAATTTACATTTCCATGATTTGAGAATATTTTGACATGTTTTGTAGCCATTTAAAATTCTTTTGTGATGTTTCTGTTCAGTTCTACAGCCTATTATATTTCCTTTTTTTGTATTTTCAAATATGTTTAAATTTGAAATTTAATCACAATGTTTTCCCTTCACATTCCTCCATCCATACCTTTTTATATACCCCTCTACACTACCCTTCAAATTCATTGCCTAATTACAAATTTGTTATTGCACATATATGTGTTTGTGTGTGTATATATACATACATACACACACATGGATATATATATATATATATATATATATATATATACATATATATTCCTAATATATAACATGTTGAGTACATATATTACCTATATGCATGCTTTCAAGGCTGATTATTTGGCACTGGACAACCAGTGAGAAACAATTGGTTCTGCCTTTCCTGGGGAGGACCATCTCTTCTGCTCCCAAATTCACTCAGTTGACTGTGGTTCCTTATATATGCATAAGTCCTAATAGCCTTTTTTTCAAACAGGTTAGCATCTCTTGTTACTGAGACTTTACATGTATAGTTTCTAATGTTATTTGGAGATGTAATCTGACAGCAAAATCCCTGATCCTCTGGCACTTATAACTTTTCTTGTTCCTCTTCAGTAATATTCACTGAGCCTTTGGTGTAGGAGTGCTCTGTAGATGTATCCATTGACATAGCGCTTCACAACTGTGCATTTTGTTTGGTTTTGATATTCTGTAGTGGTTTCCAACTGATGCAAAAATTAATTTCTTCAATAAACAGGAAACACAACCCTTATCTATGAATAGAAAGACAAATGTTTATATTCTTACTAGGGATTATGCTGTTTTACTAAATAAACAGTTGCAGATTATCCTGGAGTAAATATTATTTTACTATACCTGATTAGTAGGTGGGTTTACTGTATATATGGAAATCTTAACAACTCACAATGACTCATAGTATTAACTATCCAAAATATATCTTATACAATTCAGTATATAAATAAAATATTCATTTTTAAATTTGAATTTCTCATCTGCACTGAAGGTGCTCCATTATAGAGCCAAACATCAGCAAACAAAACCCACAGTACAATGTATGAGAATTCTTCTTTTGATTTGTTGGCCAGAACTGATCAAGAGACTCCTGAAACATACAACCTACTGCTATTGCCCTACGTTACCTTTCAGAGAAGAAAGGTAAGTCACTCTAGTTGATATGAACATACACATAAGGGGAAGAACACAGAGACCAGTAAGGTGGTACTGACCTAAGTGATATAGACCATTTTAAAATTGGATTGCTAAAATGTTCCTTATTGAAAGTATCCAAGGAATCTGGGACTATATGAAATGATCAAAGCTCAAAATAATAATAAGGAGGTGAAGACTATGAGCTCCAAGGCCTAGAAAATATTTCCAATAAAATCATAGAAGAAAAGTTCCCCAACTGAAAGAAATGTCTATAAACATACAATAAGATTACAGAACAACAAATCGATTGTACCAGAAAAGAAAATCCTCCCAAAATATAATAATCAAAATACAAAATGTACGGAACCAAAAAGAATATTAAAACCTTTAAGGGAAAAAGGACAAGTCACACATAAAGGCAAACTTATCAGAATTACAGCTAACTTCTTAACAGAGATTATGAAAGCTGGAAGGGCCTGGATGGATGTCTTGTAGGCACTAGAGACCAGAAATATCAACCCAGATGACTATACCCAGCAAAATTTTCAATCAGCTCAGATGGAAAAAACAAGGTATTCCATGACAAAACCAAAGTTAAACAATACCTATCCTTAAAATCAGTCCTACAAAACATACTGGAAGGAAAACTTCAACCCAAGTAAGCAAAGTACACTCAGAAAAACACAGGAAATAAATAACCCATCATCCACAAAACCAAAAGAAAGGAAACACACACACTATACAACGAACAACATCAAAATAACAGGAAATAACAACCACTGGTATTACAATATCTCAACATCAATGGCCTCAACTCTTCACACCCTGAAAAAATGACACAGACTCACAGAATGGACGTAGAAACAGGACCCATAATTCTGCTGCGTAAAAGAAATAAACTTCAGCAGTAAATGTAGATATTACCTCAGAGTAAAGGGCTAGAAGCAAACAGACGCAAGAAACAAGATGGAGTAGCCATTCTAGTAGCTAATAAAATAGGGTTTTAGCCAAAACTAATCACAAGAGATGAGGAAGGACACTTCATACTCATCAAAGAAAAACTGCACCAAAATGATATCTTAGTTCTGAACATCTCTGCCCCAAATGCAAGACCACCTACATTTATAAAAGAAACATTACTAAGCTTAAATCATACATTGAACCACAGATATTAATAGAGGTATACCTAACACCACTCTTTCACCAATAGACAGATCATTGAGTCAGAAACTAAACAGAGAAATAATAAGACTAATATGTCCCATGAATCAAATGGACATAATAGATACCTACAAAACATTTCACCCAAACAACAAAAAATATCCCTTTTTCTCAGAATCTCACAGAACCGTCTCCAAAATTGACCATATGCTTGGTCACAAAGCAAACCTCAACATATACAAGAGATTGAAATAACCTCTTGCATCTTATCAGACAATAATGTATTAAAGTTGAAAGTCATCAATAACAGAAACAAACACAAATCCTACAACTCATGGAAGCTGAGCAAATTCCTCCTCAATGCCCACTGAATCAGGGACAAACTAAAGAAAAAAAATTAATGACTTTCTAGAATTCAATGAAAATGAGTGCAAAACCTATCCAAACTTATGGGACACAATGAAAGCAGTAGATTGATCCCTTACTAGCAACTTAATAGCATACCTGAAGGCTCTAGAACAAAAAAAATGCAAACACACTAAAGAGTAGTAGATGTCAGAAAATAATCAAATTTTGGCTTAAATTAATAAATTAGGAACTAAGAGAGCAATAATACAAAGAATCAAAGAAACCAAGAGCTAGTTCCTTGAGAACATCAACAAGATAGACAAGCCTTTAGCCAAACTAAAAGGCAGAAAGACAGAGAAAATAGCCAAACTAACATTATCAGAAATAAAATAGGGACATAAAAACAGATACTGAAGAAATTTTAAAAAAATCATTATGTCTTACTTCAAAATCCTGTATCCACAAAATTGTAAAGTCTAAATGAAATGGGTGATTTCTTGAAAGATTCACCACTTACCAAAGTTAAATAGAGATGATAGATACAGTCTGATAATCCCTTAGTTAATAGAAGCAATCTTCAAAAATCTCCTAACAACAACAACAACAAATCCCAGGGCAAGATGGTTGTAAATTAGAATTCTATCAGATGTGAAAAGTAGAGCTAATACAAATACTCCTCCAACTATTCCACAAAATAGAAATATATGGAACATTGGCAAACTCATTCTATCTAACCACAGTCACACTGATCCCTAAACCACACAATGATTCAACTAGGAAAGTGAATTTCAGACCATTTTCACTAATGAATATTGATGCTAAAATACTCAAAAAATATTCACAAACAGAATAAAAAAAACATTAAATATTTCATCCACCATGAATAAAATGGCTTCATCCCAGGGATGCAAAGATGGTTCAATATAAAAATTCATTAGTGTAATTCACTGTATAAACATGCTGAAGGAAAAAATCACATGATCATCTCATTAGGTTCAGAAAAAGCCTTTTTACAAAATCTTAAATTCCAACATGATGATAGCCTTGGAGAGTTCCGGGATACAAGTCCCATACCTAAGAATAATAAAAGTAATATATAGCAAGCTTATAGCCAACATCAAATAAAATAAAAAGAAAGTCAAAGAAAATCCTCTAAAATTAAGGACAAGACACATACAAGGAGATCAAGTAGATACAAATAAGAATGGGAGAAGTCCAGCTTTCAATTTTCACAGATGAAATGATAATATGCATGCAGGACCCCAAAGTTTCACCAAAGAACTCTTAGAGCTGACAAACACTTTCATCAAAGTGGTTGGATACAAGATTAATTTATAAAAATCAGTAGCCTTCCTGTATACTAATGACAAATAAGCTAAGAAATTAGGGAAGCTACACCCTTCACAATAACCACAAATAATATAAAGTATTTTGGTGTAAATTTAACCTAGCAAGTAAAGAACTGTTTAAGTAGAACATTAAGTCTGAAGAAAGAAATAGAAGAATATGTAGAAAGAGGGAAAGACAACCTATGCTTATGGATCCATAGGATTAACAGTAAAAATGGCCTTCTTACCAAAAACAATCTATAGATTGCAATCTCCATCTTTGGCATCAAGCTATACTACAGAGCAATAATAGTAAAAACTGCATGGTATTGGCATAGAAATTGACTCCTGATTAACAGAATCAAATCAAAGACTTCAAAAACAAATCCATACAAGTAGTACACTTGATTTTTTGACAAAGTTGACAAAACTCTACAGTGGAGAAAAAAACCTTCAACAAATGGTGCTAGTCTATCTGGATGTCTACATGTAGAAAGTGCAAATAGATCCATATATATCACCCTGCACAAAATTCAAGTCCAAATGGATCTAAAACCTCAACATAACATCAGACACATTAATTCTATTAGAAGAGAAAGTGATGAAGAACCTTGATCTCATTGGATTAGAAAACAACTTCCTGAACAGAATACCAACATCTAAGGCTGTAAGATCAACAATGAGTAAAAGTGACCTCTTGAAAATGAAAAACTTCTGTAAAACTAAAGGATGCTGTCAGTACATTGAAAGGACAATCTACAGAGTGGGAAAAAATCTTTACAAATGCTTTAGCTTACAAAGGGCTAGTAACAAAAATAAATAAAGGACACAATAAGTTAAACACCAATGAACAAAAATAATCCATTTAAAAAATGGGGCACAGAGATAAATGGAGAAGTCTCAACATAGGAGCTTCCAATGGATGAGAAACATTCAAAGAAATGCTCACTGTCTTAGTCATCAGGGAAATGCTATCAAAATGATGCTAGGATTCTATTGTACACCTGTCAGAATGGCTAAGATAAAAATCTCAAGTGACAGTACATGCTGGTGAGGATGTGGAGAAAGGGAAACATTTCAGTTGCAGTGGAAGTGCAGACTTGTATGGCCATTTTGGGAATCAAATTGTCACTTCCTCAGAAAACTGGGACGATCTCTACCTCAACACCCAGCTATACAACACCCAGGAATACACCCAAAATATACTTTACTGTACAATGAGGATACTTGTTCAACTGTTTGTAGGAACTTTATTAATAAAATACACAATCTGAAAATAATCTAGATGTCCCACAACTGAAGATTGGATAAAGAAACTGTGGTACATCTACACAATGGGATATTAATAGGCCATTAACAACAAGAACATCATGAAATTTTCAGGCAAATGAATGAAACCAGAAAAGATCATTGTGAGTGAGGTAACCAAGACCCAGAAAGACACACATGTTATGTATTAAATTATAAGTGGATCTTACTCATGTATCACAGGATCACAATACTAAAATTCACAGACACAAAGAAGATAAGTACCAAGATGGATCCAAGGAAGTATGGTTAAATAGCACTCAGAAGTTGAAATTGAATCAACAGCGATAGTGTTTGAAGAGATGAAACAAGCTGGGGAGAAGACACCAAAAGTTATAGGGAGGATAGTTTGGGGTGTCCTATAGAGAGAAAAGAGTAACTATGGTTGGGGACATCTCTGAGAAACTGGAGATCTACGTGAGGATTGGCTCCCTGGAAGATATAACAGGGACTCTAACAGAGACTCCTAGTAGCAGGAACATAGAGACTGGACTCACTAATTATACAAGTAACCTAGTAGAGGGAGGGAAACACCAACTCACATACTAAAAACTTTGACCCAAATTTCACCCTGCTTACAACATGTTCAGGCATAAAAATAGATAAGATAGAGTAGAGATTGAGGTAATGTCCAACCAAAGCCTGTCCAACTTAGGAGAGTTGTCCTCTGAGAGGTTCTACCCAGCAGTGCCTCAAAACAGATGCTGAGACACACAGCTAAACATTGGGTAATATATATTGAGTCTTACTGAAATGTTGGGGGGGTGAAAAACGGATCTAGAGGTGAAAGGAGATCCATAAGAAGACCAACAGCGCTTACTGAGGCACTAGTCACTGACTTTACATGGACTGTATCTAGGCCCTCCAAAAAGGTGTGGCATATGAACAGGTCAGGCTTCATGTTGTCCTCTAGTAAGAGGAGCAGGGATTTTCTCTGACATGGATATTCTTTCCAGCTTTTCAATAACTTCCTATGGCAGACCTGCCTTGTCAAACCACAGGGGAAGAGGACAATCTCAGTCCTGATGTGATGTTATGAGCTGCTGTGGATGGGAATGGTTTATCCCTTTTTCTGAGGAATAGGAGGGTATGGATTAGAGGGAGGGAGTCTGGAAATGGGAGGTGAAAAGGGATGGGGCTATGAATAGGATGAAAAATGAAAAAGTAAATGAATTTAAAAATAAAATGATTTCAATTTCACAAAATGGGTTGCTTATTTTCTTAATGTCTGCAACTATTTTTATTTCATTGCATTCTTTAGACGTGAGTCTTCTGTGAGAGAGCTTTTGAAAAATTTCTTCTACTCTGTGGGCTGCCTATTCATTCTCTACTTATTTTTCTGTTCTTCACAGAAGCTTTATAGTTTCATGTGAGCCTATTGTTAATTGTCTTATTTTCTGTTACTCAAGATCTTACCTGTATCGATAAGTGGAAATATGCCCCTGTGTTTTTCTTCAGGAGATTCAGAGTATCTGGTTTTATGATGAAGCCCTCAATCTATTTGTAATTGACTTTCAGATGCTGTCAGAGATAAAGATCTACTTCACCTCCTCTATATGCTGAAGTCCATTTGTACAAGGACTTTAGTTAAAGATGCTGTAATTTTTCACACTTTTTATTTTCAACATCTTCATGAAAATTCATGAAGCAGTACTAGTGTAAGTGTTTATTTGGACCTTAATTCTGCTTTATTGGACTATGTGTCTATTTTAGTGAGAGTTCCATGCTGTTTTATTGCCATGTCTCTATAGTATATTTTGAAATCAGTTATGGATATAGTCTAACATACTTTTGCTCAAAACTGTTTTCATTATCTTTATTTTTTTTTTAATTTTCATTTAATTTTGATAGTTTTATATATGTCTGTGAAGAATGGCATTAATACTGATGGGCATTACACTGAATATGTAGATTGTCTTTGTGGGAAATACATTGACACAATGTCAGTTCATTCAATCCATGATTGATAGAAGTCTTTTCACACTCTCCCATATTTCTTGTTTTCAGAGAATGTGTTCCACTGTAGAAAAGGGTTTTTATATATTTCTCAGGTGATGAAATTCTATTTGTTCCATCAAAATTTAACTCCTAATGAGAATATAGTGGAAACAGAGGCAACTTAACAGAGAGAAGTACAGAGGGAGAGAGTGAGGAGTCCGGTGCCAACACCTGTTTTACAGACACAAGTTGCAGATAAAGACAGAATGAGCCATAGACTAAGAAGGAACCCAGATTGAGACAGATTTCCAGAGTTAGTTTAATTCCAAACAGAGCAATTCAGTCAGACTCTTATAGAAGGCAGTTTGAAACCAGTCAGCTTATAGAAAAATTTGTACCAGAAGAGCTGAGTTGAATCAGAGTTCAGAAAGAGCTAGAAAGCTTAAGCTTATTAAGTAGTAGGGCTTTTCAGTAAGGTCTGCTCCATCTATTTCACTAAGCAAGGACAATACAAGTAGTAAACATCGAATCCCTCCTCTGATCTACCCAAATCTTCAGTTATGTGGAGAGCGGTGGCTGACTCTGACAGGAACTCTGGTGCTCCATATTTGCCGACCTTGGTGGGGAGGCCTGATGGCACTCAATGAAAGAATAAGCAAGCTACCAAGATGAGACTTGATAGCCTATGACCATACAGTCCGTGAGGAGGTACCCCTGGGTCTTACACCTAGGGGAGGGGAATAGGGTGAAAGCAGGAGGAAGGGATGAGGGAGCAGATACAATGATAGATTTACAATTCAGTTGTACTCAGAATAAATTAATAAAATTTAAATTTAAAAGAAAGTAGTAGGGATCTTAGATTCCAATTAGTTCAAGTGAATAAAGTTACTTTTGCAACTATCTGAAACACAATATCTCATGGCCAGTTTATATATTGGTCTTATCTATTTGGAACCACCTAGGCCTTCTATATCTGAATCTGTATTTCTTTCTTTAGGTCTGAAAAGTTTACTTTTATGATATTATGGAAAATAAAATTGAAGATATTCCTTGAATAATATATTCTTCCCCCTGTTCTTTGCATGTAATTAGAAGTTTAAGCCTTTTCTTGATATCACAAAGATCTCCTATGTTATGCTCATGTACTTTGAAAAATTTATCATTGACGTATAATCAGGGAACCAATATTTTCCTCTACATGATTTGTTCTAACATTGATGATTTCTGATGAGCTTTCTTTTTGTTTGCTGAGTTTTTCATGTCTAGATTTATTTCTATCAGGCAGGATTTTCTAAAGTAATTCTATCTCTTTACAGAATTTTATTTTTATATCTTGTATTTACTCCACTTCTCATTTACCTTTAGTTTTTTTCTTTAAGACTACATTCATATCTTCTTTGAGCTGTCATAATGTCATATAATTATTATTTTGAATTATATGTGTGAATTCCTTGATGTAATTCTCACTGAAGTACAACTTTTATGGAATTAATACTTTTTGGTGGACATATATACGGAAAATTTACACCACTTTAGACTTGAATATTTAGACTTGGTTGGTTGATTGGAAGTATGGGTTGGGGCTAATAGTTTGGGACAGGTTAACATCAACCATAAGAGTTAAAAAAACTGCAAGTGTGGTCCAGTGGTTCACAGTTATGGGATTATGATCAGAGTTGTCCAGATCTAGCAACCATTTACATATTTGTACTGGGAACTGTTCATGTACCATATATTTTTCTTACCTCTACACTTCTGAGCTATTTAGTTCATAATAGACTAGTATAAGCTGCCAAAGGTGGAAGATAAATGCATGTGTTAATAAGTTTTAACTACAGCAGTTACTGATATTTTCAAAGTCAACATTAATAATGAGTTGATAAAATTCAAGTGGAAAAGACTATATAATTAAAATATGAAGCATAAATATTCAGAAATCATCAGAAGGAATTGGGAGATCATACAGAGACAGTTGAACAGTAAAGAAAATCTCACACTCAAAATATTTGACTGAAGCAAAATACTTTTTATCTGTTTTTATTTAACAATATTTTTCTTTTTTATTGAAAAATAAAATCATTCATATTATATCTCAATTGCTGTCCCATCTCATGCATCCTCCCTTTCCTCCCTCCCCTCTTGCTTTCACCCCATTCCCCTTCCCTATGACTGTGACTAATGAGGACCTCCTCCCCTTGACTATGATGCTAAGGTATCAAGTTTCTTCTTGGTAGTCTGTTATCCTTCCTCCCAGTGCCATCGGGACTCCCCATCAAGGGGACATGGCCAAAAATGGGGCACCAGAGTTCATGTGAAAGTCAGTCCCCAGTCTCCACTTAACTGATGAGTATATTCTGTACTTTGGCTAGTCTTGGTAGGGATTTGATGATGACTGCACATATTGTCTTTGGTTGGTGCCATAGATTGAGTAGAACCCCTGGGCCCAGATCTGCCCATCATAGTGTTCTTCTTGCAGGTTTCTAGGACCCTCTGGATCCATCTATTTCCCTATCTCTTATATTTCTCCTACCTTAGGATGTCTTCACCACTATCCCATTTTCCTGGTAATATCCAAATTTGTGGGATACATTGAAAGCAGTGTTAAGAGGAATAAGGCTGCTATGAACATGTTTGAGCATATGTTCCTGTTGTATGCTGGAGCATCGTCTGGGTATATTCCAAGGAGTGGTCTAGCTGGGTCTTGAGGAAGCCCTATTCCCAGTTTTCTGAGATAGCACCAGATAGCTTTCCAAAGTGGCTGCACTAAACTGTATGCCCACCATAAATGAAGGAGTGTTTCTCTTTCTCCACATCCTCACCAGCATGTGGTGTAGCTAAAGCAAAATATTCACTCTAATAAATATGATCTTTTCATCTCGCATATAACACTTATGCTGTTTCTAATATATTTTTCATATCTTTATTTTGGTTATATTATGTTTTTCATCTCTCCATTAGATTTGGCACTTTTTAACAGGCTTTTTCTAAATTCTCAGGTAAATTGTAATTATTTTTGTGTTATTTTCAGGTATTGGTAACTATACACAATTTTTTATTATGTACTATCTTAAAAACAAAACAAACAACATCTCTAACACTAAATTTGTCACAGAATTAAGGAAACCTTACATTCCCTTTTAGTATCTCAAACATTATTAAAACTTGCAAAACAAACAAAACAAAAATTATATTCTAGATGTCTAAGAGGAATACAAGGGTTGCATTGTATGTTTAAATATAATATTTCAGTTTTATTTGAACATAATTACTTATTAAAATTAATACAGTAAGTAAAATTAGATACCCTCTTTGCTCTTGTGCAATTCCTCTATTCCAAATGGAACAAATTTACACTCAGATAAGATATATATATTTATGATCATGGCATTTTGGAGACTGTGAGAGAAAATATGAGTTCATTCTAGGTTACACAGTGAGTTACAAGGCACCATCAGATACAGTATAAGGTATCAGACTCTGTCTTTTCAAAACACAAACTACATCAAAGTTTGACATTTTTTGAAATTTTATCTTCCTAATTTAAAGTCTAAATAGACATTGTTATGAGTGCATAGAATGAGGATGATTATAGTTATAAAAGTAACTTAAATCCAGGATTTGCAGTTATACTTCTATGATATCTTTGAATATCATTTTGAATTGTCTTTTTTTAAATTACCCCATTATTATCCAACTCTATTCTAGAAAGTTACATGGCATATCATTTTGTCTTTAGTGTCTCTGCTTCATTCCCTGCGACTTTTTGTGCTTATTCTGTTTGGGAGAATTGTATTATATTTTAAAATAAAAAATATATGATACACTAATCTAATTAAAATTATAATTTTCATTTTAATTGTATAGTTTTTTGGTTTGGGGAATTCAATATTTATCACAGAGTAGAGTAGAGCTCATGATGTTTCTGCAGCCTCTGACTCATGAGTGTGAAGACTATAGGCATCATCAATTAAGCATGGCCATTATTTTCAAAGTAAATGGATGAAAAAAGAACTATAGGTTTTCAGTCAAGGTTGCTATCTATGTGGGCTTGAGCTCATTGGTCAATTTGTTAGTATAATAAGATATTCTATTCTAGGTTTTGTACTATATGTGAATATATTTATGTGTTTTAACTCAAATTTTATTTTTTGGTTTTTTATTTAAATAATTTGTTCAAATTACCTCTCAATTGTTATCCCCTCACTTGTATGCTCTCATTCCTCCCTCCCTCCCTCTTTCACCCTATTCCCCTCCCCTAGGTCTGTGACAGAAGGGGACCTCCTTCCCTACCATATGGTCTCAACCTATCAAGTTTCATCCTGGTAGCCTGTTTATCCTTTCTCTGAGAGCCACCAGTCCTCCCCACCAAGGGGAAGTGGTCAAATATTCCAAACTCAAAATTTCATTAAAAATAACCTTATGTGATAGCTATCAATGATATACACACAATGTAAATTATAACTTAAGGCACAGGGGTATGGTTATAAGTTCAAAACAATTTTAATTTATTAAAAAGGAATCAATATATTCTTATTCATAAGTTCAAGAATAGATCAAAATAGCTGTGGGGTGGGAAAAAAGTAGAATTAGAAATATATGTATAAAGTACACTAAGATATAGTGGAATAACGTAAAACACTAACAGCAGGGATTTGAGACAGGAATATCACAAGCGAAGTGTCATGTGGTATATTAACCACAATCCATGGCAATCCCAATGCAGAAGAGTAGCTATAAAATACAAAATGGATGTCATGTGGTATTTTGTGGTATTTTATGTCATTTTTTTTTGTTCTTTCATTTTTTTGTTTTGTTTTGTTTTGTTTGTTTTTCTTTGAGAAATAACATGAAGTTGATTGGGAATGGAGGAGATGATAGGATTTAGAAGAAAAACAAATGATTAAAATATAGTTTATGCAAAATGCTTAAATAAAAAAGAACAGTTTTCAAAAATAAAAAATGGGCAATCTGATATATTTATTCACTTCAGAAATTACAAATGTACAATAGAGAGTGAAATATTGCTTATTTTTCTCTTCTTAAAAGCCTTTCCATGGAAATAAATATATACCAGATTCTTCTACTGCAGGTAAATTATTATACAATTTAAATTTAAGCACTTGTCTAAAATTTCTAAAGAAAAAGGCCTGAAAAAATATGGAATCAAATATATAATAATATGGATGAGGAAGGATCTTCACACACAAAAGGTATGACTCTTTGGTGGTAAGATAATAACATAGAAATGTACAGATAAATATGGGAGAGACATGTACCAGATGAGTTTGCACTAGTTCCTTTTTAAAAGTAGGGAGGGAAGACAGGAAGGAAGAATGAAAATTCAGGGAAAGAAAAGAGGAGAGGAAGAGAAGAAAAACTGAAGAGAAAAGAGGAGAACATAGGGAATAAAAACAAAGGAGATGAAGATGCACTGTTAGGGTTGAGAAATGTAATAAGAAATTAAACTGTGTTTCTTTTCCTTCTGTCCTTATGAAAGATATTTTCCATGCTTCTATCTACCATGTTGTTTTTTAAAGGAGGAAGAATTTATTTTAGCTTATGTTTGCAAACTCTTTAGTTCAAAGTCTCTGCCTCTGTTGATGCTACTCAAGGTGAGTAAGGGCGTGTAATTTCTTATTACCATAGTGTTATATAAGGCATGGCAGTACACATACATTAAGTTAATTTACTTACAATTGCATTCTTATTATAAGGGTAAACTTTACAGTCTAATTTGACCACAAGAAGGCATTCAGGAAATTATTGATCCATAAGTGTGTTACCAAGAGATCAAAGACATGTAAAGACAGGACATACTAAAGTTAACAGCAGAAATAAGTTTGTGAGGTTAAGTAAAATGAAACATATAAAATAAAAAAAAAATAAATGCATCAAGTGTATAATCCTTAAACATATGTAACTAAGTTGAATGTTCCTCATTTACAGATATAATAAAAAGAAGAAAAAAGCAGTATACGGCATAAATAATGAAAATTAAAAATTTCCAAAATATATAAATTTATTCTTAAGTAACTAATGACCACTGAGATGAATAACATATGAAATGATAATCTTTGTGATAAAATATAAATCAAGATGAATTTAAAAAAATATTCTGTGAAAGATTAGTTCTTTGATATTAACTGCTTGACTTTTTGTCTTCAGTCACAGAAAATGAGCAGTCCTTTATTGACTTTTATTCATCCAAATTTTAAACAGTGTAGTAATAATTGATTTTATTATTTAATAAGAAATTTGTATTTTTACCATTACTAAAGAATAAGTGGCCACAAATTAAAAATAAGGTATTCTTGTTAAGTGCAATTCAACTTGAGAAATGAAGAAGGGATAATATTAATAAGGATATTGAAATCTGTGGCCTGAACATGTGAAAAATATTTATAGCACAACTGAAAGAAGGAATCTGGGAAAGGAAGTTCTTTGTCTATGTTGCCATAAACAGAAAAATTCCAAGGTTTTTGCAGCAATAAAAATCAAAGTCAATTAAGAAATTGTATATGCCTATAGGGCTTATTAATAGTCATTCCTACATGCTTTTGGCATGTGTTCTTTGAAGTTCATGTATTATTACACCTTTTCTTCTCTAGTTAGAAGTGTATGGATCTACCAAGATTTTGTAACTGTCAAAGCTTTAGCTGTAAATGATACTTTCTCTTTTTTCATCCTTGGATAATGTGAAGTTAAAGCCAATTGAAATATTTTATGATGTACTAAATGTAAGGACTAGAAAGTTAGCTAGGTAGTTGAGAATATTTCTTACACTTGTAGAGGACCACAGTTCTGATACCAGCATCCATGTCAGTCAGCTTGCTACCAACTGTGACTCCAGCTTCCAGAGACACCCTCTGCTTATACCAGCACTCATCTGAATGAATAACCATATAGACATACTCATGAGCATCCACATGATTAGAAAAATAAGATGAAAACAGTGGTGGGCAGGTGAGGGGAGAGGGAATGATTGGAAGGTGAGGAGGGAGGGGAAGCTGCCATTGAGATGTAAACAGAATAATTAATAAATTTTAAAAATATCTCACTTGTAAATTTTACTTTGTTGCATTTTGGGAATACATGTTATTTTCAATAATAACTCTCATATTTGTGTGATATCTATTATTTTGTACATTAAATCAATCTTAATATGATTAATAAATATATGAAAATTTCCCTTTTTTCCTCTAGAAATGATAACCCAGATCACGCACAGGTTAAGTGCTAACTATTATGGGATGATAAGAATCAAGTATCTATGGGATAGACTATATTGATCATGAAATGGTAGGGGAAAATGAAGGTGAAGATCATGGTTATGGTATTACTTTCTTATGATATCTTCATGCCTGTTTTCTCCAGATATATAATATGTATACGTTTACACAAATGTAATTTTTTCAAGAGGGTTTGAGTGCTTATAGAAATGTTGGATGCTTTTTATTTGGCCGTATTCTCTTCTAAAAAATTTCAGACCCAATGATAATATATAATAATATGTTCTTAATATCTCTGGCAGAGAAAAATGTATACAGAGACATTTATTAACTATATCTTGAAAATGCAGTTTGGGTGATTCCGCCAGAACAAAGGCCATGTAGAGACAAGAAAAAAATAATAGTAAGACATAGAGATAATGTGAAGAGGAATTATGGATATGTTACCTGAGTCCTCTGTAAACAGCTGTAAGATAGAAGTTTACATCCAAGATGAATAATGAAGAAAAATGGAAAAATTCTTGAAAGTACTGAGTAGCAAAACCTTGCCAAGAGAGTTTCTGAGTTCAATGAAGGATATGAAAATGTGATAGATAAGACAAAGGCAAAGAATAAAGAGCCCAAATCAATACTCAGTTTTATTAGATAATGATGAAACACCATGACCAAAAACTTGTTAAGGAGAAAAGAGTTTACCTGGTCTACGATTCCACATCCTTTTTCTTCCTTTATAGAGAAGTCACAGCAGGATTTTAAGCAAAGTGTGAGTATGGAGGAAAGAGCTCATGGAGAGGCCATAGTCATGTTGATACCTAAACCTCACAAAGACTCAACAAAGAAAGAGAATTTCAGACCAATTTCTCTTATAAACATCGATGCAAAAATACTAAATAAAATTCTTGCAAAACGAATACAAGAAGACATAAAGGATATCATTCGTCATGACCAAGTAGGCTTCATTCCAGGCATGCAGGGATGGTTTAATATATGGAAATCCATCAATGTAACCCACCATATAAACAAACTGAAAATAAAAAACCACATGATCATCTCTTTAGATGCAGAGAAAGCATTTAATAAAATCCAACACCCATTCATGTTTAAAGTTTTAGAGAGATCGGGGATATAAGGCACTTTCCTCAACATAATAAAGGCTATATACAGCAAGCCAATAGCCAAAATCAAAGTAAATGGTGAGATACTCAAGGAAATTCCTCTAAAATCGGGAACAAGGCAAGGCTGATCACTCTCTCCATATCTCTTCAATATAGTACTCGAAGTTCTAGCCAGAGCAATAAGACAACAAAAGGAGGTCAAGGGTATCCAAATGGGAAAGGAGGACGTCAAACTATCCCTATTTGCAGATGGTATGGTAGTGTACATAAGTGACCCTCAAAATTCCACCAGAGAACTCCTACAGCTGATAAACACTTTCAACAATTTGGCTGGATACAAAATTAACTCAAAAAAGTCTGTAGCCTTCCTATACACAAATGACAAGCTTGCAGAGGAAGAAATTAGGAAAGCCATACCCTTCACATTAGCCACAAGCAATATAAAATATCTAGGAGTTACTCTAACTAAGCAAGTGAAGGACTTGTTTGAAAAAAAACTTCAAAACTCTGAAGAAGAAGATTGAAGATGACATGAGAAGATGGAAGGATCTTCCTTGCTCATGGATCGGGAGAATTAACATAGTAAATATAGCCATGCTACCAAAAGCAATCTACAGATTCAATGCAATCCCTATCAAAATACCTACACAATTTTTTAAAGATATTGAAAGTTCAATTCTGAACTTCATATGGAAAAACAAAAAACCCCGAAGAGCAAAAACGATCTTGTAAAATAAAAGGTGCTCCGGAGGAATCTCCATACCTGATCTCAAATTGTACTATAAAGCAATAGTAATTAAAACAGCATGGTTCTGGCACAGCAACAGGCTGGTTGATCAGTGGAATCGAATTGAAGACCCAGATATGAATCCACACACACATATGGTCACTTGATTTTTGACAAAGAAGCCAAATCCATTCAATGGAAAAAGGATATCATCTTCAACAAATGGTGCTGGTCTAACTGGATATCTATGTGTAACAAAATGCAACTGGACCCATATTTGTCACCTTGCCCAAAACTCAAATCCAAGTGGATTAAAGACCTCAACATAAAACCAGAAACACTAAGTCAGTTAGAAGAAAAAGTGGGGAAGAGCCTGGAACATATTGGCACAGGAGACAACTTCCTGAACAGAACTGCAACTGCCCAGGCCTTAATGTCAACAATTAATAAATGGGACCTCAATGAGGCTGAGAAGTTTCTGTAAGGCTGGAGACACTGTCAAGAGAACAAAGTGACAGCCTACAGACTGGCAAACGATCTTCACCAACCCTACACCTGACAAAGGTCTAATATCAAATATATATAAAGAACTCAAGAAATTAAACACCACCAAACCAAATAACCCAATTGAGAAATGGGGCTTGGAACTAAACAGAGAATTCTTAATAAAGGACTATCAAATGGCTGAGAAACACTTAAAGAAATGCACCAGCACATAACAAGAAAATTTGCTCAACCATGTTCATAGCAGCCTTATTCATAATAGCCAGATCATGGAAACAGCCTAAATGTCCTTCAGTAGAAGAATGGATAAAGAAACTGTGGTACATATACAATATGGAATACTACTCAGCTATTAAAAACAAGGAATTCCAGAAATTTGTGGATAAATGGATTGAGCTGGAAATGATCATAATGAGTGAGTTAACCCAGAAGCAGAAGGACTCAAATGGTACATACTCACTTATATCTGCATACTAGCCCAAGAGGCATGTCTCATGAAAGCCTTCCATTACCAGGAAACTGGGACAGAGGGGAGGACATCCTATTGGGACTCTAGATGAGAGCACAACGGGAGAATAGCAATGTAGAAGGATCCAGTGGGTCCTAGAAACCTACAAGTAGAACATTATGATAGGCAGATTTGGGACCAGGGGTGCTGCTCAAACTAAGGCACCATCCAAGGACAATACAGGCGGTAAACTTTAAACCCCTACCCAGATCTAGCCAATGGTCAGAACAGTCTCCAGACTTGAGTGTAGAGTGGGATATAACTTTCTCATGTACTCTGGTGCCTCACATTTGATTATGTCCCCTGGAGGGTGAGACCTGGTGGCACTTAGAGGAAGGACAACAGGTCTCCAAGAAGAGACTTGATACCCTATGAGCATATACAGGGGGAGGTAATCCCCCTCAGGAACAGTCATAGGGGAGGGGAATAAGGGGAAAATGGGAGAGAGGGAAGAATGGGAGGATACAAGGGATGGGATAACCATTGAGATGTAAAAAGAATAAATTAATAAAATTTAAAAAAATTCCTAAATAAGGAGTTCCATAATTCAACTTAGATATGTATAATCTCATTATTATCTCAAATAAAGTTCATGACAATTGGGTCTAACTGGAAATGAAGATTTCTTTATTTTCCCAATCATCTTGATGTCATCAATATAAAAATGGGCTTACACAACTATTCAAGATATCAAGATCTTACATATCTTTGGAGACTAAAGTATGGCAAAATATGGAATATAATATGGTACTTACATGAAGCTTCAAATGTATATTTCTAACCACTATTCTTGTGATAGCTAACTAGTTTCAGCTTCTTTTTATTAATTAATGTATTTATTCACTTTTCATGCTGGTTGTAGCCCCTCCTTCCTCTCCTTCTAGTCCCAGTCTCCCTCCCTCTTCCCACACTCCCTCTCTCCTATTCATCTGAAAAGTGGAACCTCCCAACCAACTCATCGCAGTTCGTTATGTCATCTTAGGACTGATCGTGTCCTCTTCCCCTGTAGCCAGGAAACTGATCAGAAAGTAGGCAAGAATCCATGTGAGAGATGACCCCTATTCCCCTTATTATGGGAGCCACAGGAAGTCTTAGCTGTCCATCTGTTACATCTGTGTAAGGGTCCTAGGTCCAGTCCATGCATGGTCCTTGGTTGATGCTTTAGTCTCACAAGTCCTTCTGAGCCCTGGTTAACTGGCTCTTTTTGGTCTTCTTGTGATGCTTCTATCACTTCTAGGTCCTTATTTCCTTCCCCTCACTTTTCCACAAGACTCACTACAGTTTGCCCAGTGTTTGTCTTTCAGTCTCTGCATCTGTTTCAAACTGCTATTGGGTAGAGCCTCTCAGAAGACAACTCTGCTAGAGTTCTGTCTATAAGCAGAGCAGAGTGTCAGATGTTGGCTTTCTATCATGCAGTGGGTCTTGGCTTGGGCCAGACATTGATTGGTCGTTCCCTCAATCTCTGCTGTATTTTTATCCCTGCACATTTTGTAAGCAGGGTCATTTGGGGGTCAAACTTTCTGTAATTCATTTGATGTTCCCCTCCCTACACTAGGAATCTTGTCTAGTTATAGGGTGACCTCGTCAGTCTCCATGGCTGATGCCACTAGGAGTCTCAGGTAGTGTCCCCCATATCATCTCAAAAGCCTATCTTGACTTAGGTTTTCAGATTATTACAGAGATGCCCATGTCCACAGTTTCTCTTTTTTCTGCTGGCCTCTGTCCTCCTGCTAATGCCCTTCACATGTCTTATCTCCTCCTCATTTCTGTATGTGCTGCCTCTCATACCTTGTTTCTTATCTTCAGCAACTACCATTATCTATTCTATTTCCCATTCTGAGTAAGATTGGGTCCTCAATTGTCCTCCTTGTTATTTTTCTTCTTTAACTCTGTGTATTGTAGTTTGTTTATCATGTACTTTATGGCTAAAATCTATGTTTATCACATAGTATACTGCTAAAATCCAGTATTAAGTGAATACATATTATGTGTGTGTTTCTGGAGATGATGATGTTTACACTAGTCAATCAATGAAATTCAATTGCTGACCTAGAAATAAACCCATTTTTGGCAAAGGAGCCAAAACAATACAATGGAAAAAATGCAGCACCTTTAACAAACAATGCTAATCTAACTGGATATCCACATGTAGAACAATGCAAATAGATCCATATTCATCAGCATAAAACACAAGTCTAAGTGGACCGGAGACCTCAATATAATACCAGATACATTAAATCTATTAGAAGGGAAAGTGTGGAAGAGCCTTGAACTCTTGGCACAGGAGACAACTTCCTGAACAGAATGCCAATAGCACAGGTACTAAAATCAACAATTAATATGTGGGATTTCTTGAAACTTAGAAATCCTCTTTTAAACTAAGGACACTATCAATAGACTGAACAACAGTCTATATATTGTGAAAAGATCATCACCAATACTATACCTGACAAAAAACTGATATACAAAATATATAAAGAACTCAAGAAATTAAAGACCAACAAACAAAATAACACGATTAAATAATAGGGCAGAGAACTAAAAAGAGAATTCTGAACAGAGGAATGTCTAATAGCTTAGAAACCATAAAGAAATGCACAAAATTTGTAGTCATTAGGGAAATGCAATTCAAATGACTTTGAGATTCCCTCCTATACATTTTAGGATGGCTAAGTAAGTTATACAGGCTAATTGTTAGTTGATCATGCCATGTCAATTTTTATCACAAGAATATTTTTATCTATTTATCTAGTATTTATCTATTTATGTAATCTATTTTATCACAAGTATATATATCCTAAGTTTAACTAAAGATATGATTCTATAGATAAATAAGGTAAAATAGATAAGGACTTCCAAAGCCTCAATAGACCTACAGAATATGGCATTTAAACATGATTTTATTATTTTAAAGTTTCTTTGACAATAAGACAGGTTAACCCCTGGAAACACCCAGCCTACCTCAAGGAAGTTGATAAACATTGAAGAATCTCTTTATAGAGATGGCTTCAGAAGTAGCAAACTATTCACTGTACAAAATGTCCTCCTTTTGGATACAAACAGAATTCTGCATGTAGTGGGCTAGCTTAGAAGCAGGCAGAGTCAATGGCCAAACTCTGCCAAGACAGGGTAAGCAAGTCCTCAATAGTTCCTATCATACAAATATGTCTGTCATATATACTGAGCCAGAAGGCTGAAGATGATGCTCTAACATTATAGACAGTTTCAGGTGACTTCAGGCAGAAAACTGTCTCTGTCATTATTTTGGAAGCTGCTTACCTTTACTTCGTGTTTACTCAGGTAATCCGTATTATTCCTTCTCAAGTCTCTGATAGAGTTGAAGATCAGATAGTTTAGTTTTAAAATTAAGCTTAGTTATGTAGGGTTTAAGATGTTTTTAGGTGTAGATAGATGTTTGAAGTCTATTGAGATAGATATAGATTTACCTTCAGAATTTTAGAATCACCAAGATAGGAAAGATGTCTTCTTCAAGGTTGCCATATACAAATATCCAAAACACTATTAATGTAACATTTATATAATTCACTATTAATGTAACATTTATATAATTCTGGATTGTTTCGTGGTTCTCCTTGCTATACGTAATTTTTGAAAATATGTGTAACCATATACATATATATGTAAAAATAAATAAATAAATTAAAAATAAATAAATAAATAAATAAATAAATAAAGATGGACTGAAAAAATCCTTAGACATGGCAATTTTTGTAGCAGAGTGAAAGAGTGCAGGTTAATTAAGGAAGTTAATTGTGAGAAAGAAATGTTTTAAGTTGTGATAACTACAAATTTTGTAAACATATTAATCACATTGGAATATGTTCTATAAATAGGTGAGTTATACGGTTTCTGAACAACATCAATACTCTATAAAATGAACCATCTGTAAAAATTCCATATTTTAAATTGAATAATATTCTATTTCTCTCATACAACATACCTTAGAGGAGAAATCTATGTCGTATAGTGGATGTGCTCCATGTGAAACTTATCTATTCAGCATACAAATGCACAGAAATGTTCTGCCTTGTTATGTGACTCTTCCCACAGGTGGTGTTCCTTTAACTCCATTAAAAAATGTGTTCAGGGTTAAAGATGATAGTAGGTGAAGTAAAGAATGTACTTATTAGAAAATAGAACAGAATAAAACCAAGGACTTAGCCATAATTATTTAATCTGTGTTCTCCATTAATAACTCTTGAATGGTTGATAAATGTTTATTTTATACCATTTTATTCTTTTATATTTATGCCACAACAAATAAATTTAAATACATGTTCAAAGTATTAAATCATTCTTGTTTAGCAGATTGTTGAGATGAATAAAAATCCTGAAATTTTAAATAAACAAAATAAAATAGATAAGTTACCAAGATTAAATAATTGTTCATACTATATTTAGAATGTAAATGTCCTACAACTAATCTCTCATTTTGTTGAAATATTATACATGGATATAGTGTGTTTTTATTTTATCTTCCCTTAATTGCTTTCTATATAATTCTTTCTTTATCATGTCATCACTATCAAATTTTCATGTGTTTTCTTTTATAAACCCAATGTTAACATTGAGTAGTGCTCATATAGATGCATAAATGATTACTAGTTTACAAATATCAATATATACATAAAGGCAAACTTTAATTCTCAAATTCTAGAAGATATTTATATTTAATGATGTGGTAAGTGAATAATCAACTAAAAAAAAACCTAATTTATGTCTTTTTAGT
Organism: Acomys percivali; assembly: GCA_907169655.1. Taxonomy (NCBI): domain Eukaryota; kingdom Metazoa; phylum Chordata; class Mammalia; order Rodentia; family Muridae; genus Acomys; species Acomys percivali. The sequence goes on along the minus strand of OU015760.1, from coordinate 63,436,580 downwards.
CATACTAGGGCTTTCATTTTTACCAAAATGCAAAAAAGTTCCCATTAAAATAGCATTTATTCAGAGAATCACTGAACATATAATACATTTTCACATTAGAAAACATTTTCTATTTTTTTTCAATTATTGCTGAAGTTGTCCAAGAATCTTCTGGATATTCTTTGGAAATATTTGTTCTATGGAACTATTTTATCTGCATGCTAATAAAATCCTAGACAAATCCAAAAGCAATTCCTCACAAATAACTACCAAATCATTTAAGTTACTTTTTGAGGAATCATAGAATTTCTATGGAAATGTAAAGGCTGTATGTTATATGAATGTGTTTACTTGAGTCTTCAAGATAAAATTCTTGGCAAAAAGTATAATACCTCTCAGATTATTTTGAATTGAATCCAAATGAAAACACATGTGCTTACATGACATATTAACCTGTGGTATGTAAAATCATAATCTAATTCAAAGTAGGATCCTTTTCTTACTCTCTACAATTTCTTTTATAGTAGAGCACCAAGAAAAAGTTCTTACTCTGTAATATAAATTCTTGAAATAGTTTCTTTGTAATAAACTATTTCAAAGGAAGAAAAAGAATAAGACCTGCTAAGTGGCTAAAAGAAATCAAAGTAGGCTTTTATCTACATGTTTTAAATGATACCTCATGCTGTATCAGCATTCAGGTTTTCATTTGAGTATGTGATACAAATGATTATATTACATATGTCTTATGCAATATTTATACAAATAAAAGTACATTTTAGAAGACATTTCTAAATATACTATATTACCTATGTTACTAAGATAGATTTGGACAATTTCTATTGTCCATCAATTCATCAACCCATTTAGACTTTGCTAGTTAGAGCATGGTTTGTTCCCTGGAAATCATCACAGAGAAACAAATAGAAATACGTGTTAAGGAAGCCACAAAATAACCTCAAACTATATTACAATTAACCCAGAAGCCCCAAAACTACTTTTAGAAACAAAAGAAAGGTAACTTAAATTGGTGCTGTCTTTAATAGTGACACAATGAATCTATTTCATGACATCCTGTTAAGTTTAATTATTTATTCATATGGGTTATTACCATTTAAGTTTTTGTTTCAGTTTAACAAGAATTTAAAAAGTTTAAAATAAACAAGGTAACCTGATTATAAATGAATTAAAATTATTATATAATTTTCGATAAAATGTTTAAATTAAAATTCAATTATATAGGAAACTGAAAATTGTCACAATTTTCAGGCGGAAAGATATCTGAGCAAAGAAGTACTCCAGTGGCCAGGCCAGCTTCCTCAAGTGGAAGACAATCGACACCGGTGTTTTCAAGTCTACAATTTATTCTGATTTCAAGAGTGTGCAAGTACCACGTTCATGCACTCAAGTAGCTAAACTTTGGAAACTGCATACATGCTTTCAGAGACACAGGGCCTTTTCTGTAGATTAGCTGGGTGGACTGAGTCTGGACCCAACCATGCTCCACAAAATATGGACCCCTTTCACCTGGGAAATACCAGCCCTGGTGTTTTGTAGCTCTTAGTTTGCTACTTAAGTTGTTGTTCAGTCACCACTTTCCTGCTGATCAGACAAGGCCTGTGATTCACACCACCATCTTGGAGATTTCTATTTAAATCTTCTTGATATTATTTTTTCTTAATTCTGTAGCAATTTTCCCTAATTAAAACACACTATTCAGGAAGAAAAATTTAGAGAAAGCTTATCAAAACACGAAATAGTCTAAAAATAGTATCCTTAATGCCAAATAAGTAAATAATTTAGAAGTCTTAGAATGTCACTGAAACTAAAGATATGTTCTTTAAATAACAATACTTAAAAGTTCTTATAAATGAAATTACCACATAGTTTAATGCATAATGTATACCTTACACATGAATGCTTAAATATCATTATTGTGGTATTTTTAATTCATAGTGCTTATGCGACATTCGTTTTTGTTTTTGTTTTTCATTAGATTCAGTAGTATAAGTTGCCTCTCCACAATAGCAGTAGCCAGAGCTATTCTCTTGCCTCTTTTGCCTTTCTCAAGTAAGCAGGTGTGACAATCAAGAATGACTTCCAACATTATAAAAAATTCATGGCAGGGGCAAATCACTTTTAATGAGAACCATATATTCTCTTTAAAATAGTCAAACTAGGATTATCATTGTTTGTAGAATGTGTGTCTCATATTAACTCTTTAGCCAGTAACATTTATCAGTACCTTCACATTTTTATTTTTTTCTTTTTGATTCCTTCCTACTTTTTTTTCCTTGCTTCCTTCTCTCACACTCCTCTCTCACTCCCTCCTCCTCCTCTTCCTCCTTCTTCTGGCTTCATGACACAAGGTTTCTATATGTAGCTTTGGCTATCCTGGAACTCACTCTGTAGACCACGGTCGCCTCAAACTCAGAAATCTGCCTGCCTCTGTGTTCTAATTGCTGGGATAAAAGACATGTACCACTACTACCTGGCTGCATTTTTTCCTTATGTGTTGTTTATATTATTGTGCTGTAAATGTAACTTGGATATTTGCTACTGAACGTAAAGAAATATTATTGTTTTGCTAACAGCCTTATAATGTTCTGATAGAATTAACTTTCAATATCTATTTCATGTGGTGAGAATGAAATCAAGACAATCTTAAAGTGATTTCATGAGGGGTGTTTATGTGTAAATTGCAAGTGATTCAAGAGATTCTATCAATTACTTTGCTTAATTTCTAAGAGAATGTAAATGCTTCTAGGTAAAATATCTTTTAGAAAACTGTCATTTTTTAAATGCTACTTTTCTCTTGTAATTGGGATAATGATTGGTGACATCTATGTTTCTGAAAGATAGTTTCTCCAACCTTACAGAACAGCAGAATTGCTGATAGAATTTAAAAATACTCCAGAAAAGGTACTTTCCTGATAAATGAAAAGCTTTGGTAAATGATAAGATTATGCTTAGTTAAACATATAACGATTTTGAGTGTTTAATTACAATTGAAATATATTGTTGTATTTACTATTTTCTTACCTGTCCCTTATCTACATAGCATAATAGTAAACTTCAAGAAACAGAAAAAGCTTAACTAAAATTTATTCACATTTGTGATCCTAAGTTTTAGTAGTAATATATTATGGGAATTTGTTATCAAATCATTTTTGTCCAACTCTAAATTCATATGTCCTGGAATGGAACGCTACAATCTTGTTGGAACATGACCTTCATGATTTGGATGCATGTAAATCCTTTATAATGATGGACCTAAGGACAAGTGTGTTAGAAGAAGAAAAACAATTGTTAACAATATGATTGGTAATTGTGAAACAGGGAAATGAGACTAGTTGGTAGCTAACATTTGTAAATGTAGCACAAGAGATATAGAAATTTAAGATAAGCCTGAGCTACACAGTAAGCCTATGTAATTGAAAACAGAAAAATAGAATTGCAAAAATTATTTAAAATGTTTGAGGTCACCTGAAAAAAGATCATTCTTCACATCATGATATCTAGGAAAAAAGAATAAGCACAATCTGCTGGAAGCCTGATATTTTTTTCGAGATTCTTAATGTGGTTTCTAGCAAAATAAATGAAAATAAGAATCATGAAAATGTCATTAATTTCATGGTCATAAATAAGCAATAGTAGATTATGATAAGTTTCATATATTAATGAATAAAGGTGTTTAAATTTTCAATTGCTAAAATATTATTTTATTTCATAATATTTTTGAAAATCTTTACATATTCATATTTATTCCTGTTACAGTATATAGAGGATATGCATTTAATATACTTTTAATATAAGATACTAAATAAATTACTGCAATGTTTATTTTGATAATAATTACAATTACAGAACATGATATATAACACTTTTGTAAACTTTCATGGTTTGCTAATTTCTAATTAGGTTCTACATCTCTTCAGAGAAATAAAAAATCATGTTCCAAACCCTGTTTGCTGAACATTTTTCCAAAATAATGAGTTAGTCCAATTTATTTGAGTTCTCATAATATAGTATTAAATAAATCTCTTTGGTCAGACTTGATTCCATGGAAGAAATAAACAAGTTTTTGTTCTTGAAATAGTACCATTTTATTTGAAAAATAGCCTTCAGGAGATTATGTTGATAAAGATATAATTAAAATAGATTTTCTGTTTATAGTTTAGGATCATGTCTCTTTGTTTACCTAGAAAGATATTAATATTTTTGAAGAAAAATGCATTCAATAATTACCATGTTAGAAATGTTTTACCATCCTATTTCAAGTCAATATTTAATTGGTTATAAAGATTATCTTACTTAAAATCATTATTCTTAAGAAATGCCAAGAAATGTTATCAGTACCTTAAGGAGAGCATATTTAAAAATATTTTATTAAATCTTTCTAATATCAAAAATATACTTTTATTGTCCCCAACTCTGTCCTTCAACTACTTCTGGATCTACACAGTCATTAAAATCCATGTCTTCAATTTTTATCTAATGATATGTAGATTACAATTTGGGATATATATATATATATATATATATATATATATATATATATATATATATTGCTATCTACTGCAATGAGATCACTTAGCATGAACCATATAAAGAACCTGAGGCTAAATCAATCAACTTCTTATACTTCCCTAATTATTAATAGTAACACATGAACTACTACTCCCCACTCCATGTTAGAATGTTTAGAGGTTTGATCTTGTCACATGTTTTTTAGGCAGCCACAGAAGCTATGAACTCTGAAATACACATGTTCTGTCATGCCTGTTCCTCCATAAAATCTGACATTTACAGGCTACCTACCTTTTCTTTTGCAAAGATCCATAAACACTTAGAAGAGGTTTCATATAGTTGTCCAATTTGTGGGAGATAGTCCAAGAGTTAATTATTCTCTGCATTTTGACAAGTTGTGAGTTTCTTCATTAACTACACTTCTCTCAATGGAGGAACTTTTATGATAATATCTGAAAAGTGCACTAATTTACAATAAAAGAGATAAAAATTTAGAAAGCATTTTGTCTATTTTTTTTTTTTTGCAAATTAAGAGTAGTAGTTTCGTCCCTCAAACCTGTGACTTGCCAATCCATGAGTTCTTAGCCAGATTTGCATAATCAATTTTATATTTCTTCCAGAATAGTGTTTCTTAAATTCAATTGTAAAATGGCTTGTATTGCCCTTAAAATTTATGTAATTTTTGTACCCATGGGTGTATCCTGCCATGTGGATCATTGTTGCAGTTCACAGTGTTCATAATTAGGTAGGTATGCTTATGTCATTTTTCCTGAACAGCCTACATTGCATATTTAACTACTGTGAGCACTAGCCACAATAGAGGACACTCCTTAGTCAATACCAACTTGATGTCCCTATGTCTTATGATCAATGTATGGGGTATTTTCAATGAAAGAATCTTAATATGAAGTTCTGGTAGACAACCAAGGGAAATATCTGTATTTTCTCCATGTGTGGGTGAAGAATTATCCAGGAAACCACTAACCAACATCTTGAGAGGAGCTATCTACCATCTGGCACTGAGTTTTTATTTGGCAACCTATGAATTTGAGCATGAATATAATCTCCTGTGTAGTCTACCTTCAATTGCACACACACACACACACACACACACACACACACACACACACACTCATACTTTGAATAAGAATGTTCTATGTACACTCATAATTGTGATTACTTGGTTTCAAATTGTTTGGTGTTTGGTGTTAGGAGATACGGCCTTGGAGGAAAAAGCATACAAATAGAGATTTTCAAAGCTATGTATTAGTCACACTATGTTCTCTGTCCTTCCTCCTTGAGATTCAAGGTGTGAGTTCTCAGTTATCAATATCCAAGTCCATCTATGTCTGCTTTTGTCTTCCATTGTGTGCCTCCAATTATGAGCCATAACACTCTAAAACTGTAAACACAAATAAACATTATTTCAGTAAGTTCTCTTAATCATAGTGTTTTATTGCAGTAATAGAAAATTACTTAAAACATACATACACAATACATATATACATACACACAGAAAGATAGATGGTAGTTAGATAGATGGATGATGATAATGAAGAAAGACAGAAAGACCGAGTGATTATGAAGAAAAAGAGATATAAAATTCTTTCCTGGATTCAAATAGGTTAGCTTAACACATTTTTTTTTGTATTTTCTTTTTTTGAGACAGGGTTACTTTGTGAATTCTTGGAGCTTAACACACTTTTAATTACAAATCTATGACATTGTGCTTGAGAATATTCCCTTATATGGGGTAATTCCAAATAAACACACACACACATCACACACACACACACACACACACACACACACTCACACACACACTCATAAATAACAACCACAGGGATACACATGAACATATGTTTGAATGTGAATGTCTCCTATAGTCCATAAAACATTTATAACATTCATTTTTATATGATAGCATAAATATTGGGTATTTTAGAAAGCTTTTTTTAAACATCTCAACTTATACTTCCCCCAATTCCTCTGCCCTATTGTCTGATTCTTTCATTGTAAAATAAGTCAATTTTGTCTTTTTTATTCCCCTTATAACCTGATTGTAGCTCCCGTCATAATTTCCTCCCAGACCTACCCTCATACCACTATCCTATTCTCCCATCCCCTTATCCTCAGAGATGGGAGGCCCCCATGAGTACGAATCCAGAATACTCATTTAGATATACCAAGAAATAGTTAAAGTATATTTTCCCTGTTTATCTTTTAGAAAGAAAGCATCACAATTAGTATTTTATAAAAATCCTGTTTAATATTACTTATAAAATGCTCTTAAGAAACAGTAATCTGAAAAATCTGGGAACAGACGGATGTCTCAGCTTTTAAGTCATGCAATGGTTTTGCTGAGAACCTCGGGTTGTTTCAAAATATCCATGTGTTAATTTTGTATCCAGCCAAATTGCTGAAAGTGTTTATCAGCTGTAGGAGTTCTCTGGTGGAATTTTGAGGGTCACTTATGTACACTATCATATCATCTGCAAATAGGGATACTTTGACGTCCTCCTTTCCCATTTGGATAACCTTGACCTCCTTTTGTTGTCATATTGCTCTGGCTAGAACTTCGAGTATTATATTGAAGAGATATGGAGAGAGTGGGCAGCCTTGCCTTGTTCCCGATTTTAGAGGAATTTCTTTGAGTATTTCTCCATTTACTTTGATTTGGGCTGTTGGGTTTCTGTATATAGCCTTTATTATATTGAGGAAAGTGCCTTGTATCCCCGATCTCTCTAAAACTTTAAACATGAATGGGTGTTGGATTTTATCAAATGCTTTCTCTGCATCTAAAGAGATGATCATGTGGTTTTTTATTTTCAGTTTGTTTATATGGTGGATTACATTGATGGATTTCCGTATATTAAACCATTCCTGCATGCCAGGAATGAAGCCTACTTGGTCATGATGAATGATATCCTTTATGTGTTCTTGTATTCGTTTTGCAAGAATTTTATTTAGTATTTTTGCATCAATGTTCATAAGAGAAATTGGTCTGAAATTCTCTTTCTTTGTTGAGTCTTTGTGAGGTTTAGGTATCAACGTGACTATGGCCTCATAGAATGAATTTGGTAATGTTCCATCCAATTCTATGTTTTGGAGTAGTTTGAAGAATTTCAATATTAGCTCGCCATTGAAGGTCTGGTAGAATTCTGCACTGAAATCATCTGGCCATGGGCCTTTCTTTGTTTGGGAGACTATCAAAGATTGCTTCTATTTCTGTAGGGGAAATGGGACTATTTAGCTTGTTTATCTGTTCTCCACTCAACTTTGACAAGTGAAATTGATCAAGAAAATCGTCCATTTCCCTTAGATTTTCAAATTTTGTGGCATCTATGCCTTCAAAATAGGATCTTATGATTCTTTGTATTTCTTCAGTGTCTGTTGTTATGTCTCCATTTTCATTTCTGATTTTATTGATTTCAATACTGTCTCTCTGCCTTTTAGTTAATTTGGCTAACGGTCTGTCTATCTTGTTGATTTTCTCAAAGAACCAGCTCTTGGTTTTGTTGATACTTTGGACTGTTTTCGTAGTTTCCAATTTGTTAATTTCAGCCCTGAGTTTGATTATTTCCAGATGTCTACTCCTTTTGGGTGTTTCTGCTTCTTTTTTTTCCAGGGCTTCCAGCTGTTTTGTTAAGTTGCTTATGTGCGATGTTTCCAATTTCTTTTTAAAGGCACTTAGTGCTATGAATTTTCCTCTTAGCACTGCTTTCAATGTATCCCACAAATTTGGGTATGTTGTTCCCTCATAGCAGCCTTATTCATAATAGCCAGATCATGGATACAGCCTAAATGTCCCTCAGTAGAAGAATGGATAAAGAAACTGTGGTACATATACAATATGGAATACTATTCAGCTATTAAAAACAAGGAATTCCCGAAATTTGTGATAAATGGATTGAGCTGGAAATGATCATAATGAGTGAGTTAACCCAGAAGCAGAAAGACTCAAATGGTATATACTCACTTATATCTGCATACTAGCCCAAGAGGCATGTCCCACGAAAGCCTTCCCTTACCAGGAAACTGGGACAGACGGGAGGACATCCTATTGGGACTCTAGAAGAGAGAACCATGTGAGAATAGCAATGTAGAAGGATCCAGTGGGTCCTAGAAACCTACAAGTAGAACATTATGATAGGCAGATTTGGACCAAGGGGTCCCACTCAAAATAAGGCACTAGCCAAGGACAATACAGGCGGTAAAATTTAAACCCCTACCCAGATCTAACCCATGGACAGGACAGTCTCCACACTTGAGTGTAGAGTGGGATATGACTTTCTCACGTACTCTGGTGCCTCACATTCGACTATGTCCCCTGGCAGGGGAGACCTAGTTGCACTCAGATGAAGGACAGCAGGTCACCGAGAAGAGACTTGGTACCCTATGAGCATATACAGGGGGAGGTAATCCCTCTCAGGAACAGTCATAGGGGAGGGGAATAAGGGGAAAATGGGAGGGAGGGGAGAATGGGAGGATACAAGGGATGGGATAACTATAGAGATGTAACAAGAATAAATTAATTTTAAAAAAAAGAAAGAAAAAGAAAAAAACAAAAAACAAAAAAAAAAATATCCATGTGGTTCACAACCAGCTGTAGCTCCAGATGCCAGATCATCTGACTCCTCTGGTCTCCATGGGTACCTGCACTCATATGTACATACCTGCATACATGCTAACCCAATATGGTGTATTGATACTTAGTGACCAATTTCCTAAAAATATAAGAAGAAATAAAAAAATGTATGTCACTTATGTAATGTTATAATTAATTATTATTTTAAGCTCCAGAAATATTTATTAGTGTTAAAGAGAAAAATACTCCAGGACAGGCAGTCTGTTAATCTCAGAAACTTCACAGTAGAGGAGAATGAAAAAAAATTTTTGCCATTTAACTTGGCAAAGAATTCAGACATATGGTGCGTAAGTAGTCACATAGCAGAAAAGGAAGTTTCAGAGTAAGAGTAAGGATTCCCAAAGTGTTGGGGAAAATGTTTATATCAGAGATAGAAAGAAAAAGAAAAGTTAAAATTTTCTGAGCAGGAAGACTTATGAACCATCATGACTGTGACGTGTAAGACACATCAGTCTGGGCCAAATAGAATGTTTGGTCTCCACCTAGGGCAGAAATCCCTTTGTCTTGATCAGGAAATTTTCTTAATTGACATTTTACCACTCCTCTAATATATTGTCATATGAAGATAAAACCCTCAAGTCTTTTAGAAGCCTGTTAAGGGATCAGAGCCCACAAATACTTCTGGCATCTCTGGTTATGATTATTTTTTTATGTTTTCCTGGGTAAGTTCTGTTACACAGTTCTTTAGTAAACTACTAGTATAAGTGCCATTTACCTTTACCTTATTTTTCAGATATGATTAATATATTAGTAATTGAAATTATACAGCATAAAGCAGGCAGGCCTAATAAAATCTTTAAGTGACTATAAGCACAAGCAGTGAGTTGACTTTGGGAAAAAGTAGTTCTACATGATGTTAAACATAAAATGCTAAGCCTGCTGACCTCTTCTAGAGACTAAGTTTGTCACTTATTTCTTTTAGCATTTGTTTTACCACTTTGAAACTACTTAGTTTATGTCAGAGTATAATTTAAAACAGAAACAAATATGTTTAAAAGTACTATTGTTTCTGCAGAGATATCATTACCGTCTCCTATAATTTCTATTGAAAAGAATAGGTGGCCATCTGGCATGTAGCTTTAACATTCTTTGTGTGTGTATGTGTTCTTTTTTGATAATTAAACATGGTTTTATATATATAGTTATATTGTTACACATATAAACAATATACTACTTATAGCAAGAAGAACCATGATTCAATCCATAATTATATAAATATTATGTTTTTAGTGTTTTGGCTATTTGTACTTAACAGCCTTGGAGAAAATATCTTTCCTATCTTGGTGTGTCTCAAATTCTGAACGTAAATCAGTCTCCATCACATCTTGCCATTATCAACTTAGAACATCTATCTAGACTGAAATTATCTTACCACCTAACCAACTAAGCTTCATTGTAAAACTAAGCTCCCTGGTCTTCAACTCTATCAGAGACTTGGGAAGGAATAAACTTGATTTCCTGAGTGTTTCAGGAGTGCAGGTTAGTAGCTTTCCGAATGAGAAGATGACAGAGACAGTTTGCTACCTGAATAGTCACCCAAAACTTTCTATAACGTTGGAGCATTTCTTCAGCCAGGTTTTCATAAACTCAGGGTAGCCTGAGAAAAATAAAGAAAATGTTACAACAGATTCATGGAAATAACTTACCTAATAAGCTTATAAAACCTTTGTGGGAAATGTGACTACAAACTTTCTATTTCTTACTATGCTGTGTCTGTTAAATGCATGCATTACTCCTGTAATATATAGACATTATATGCCTGTTCCAAAAACAGAGTACTATTATTTCTTTATTTAGGAATAAACTTTTTTGATGAATTACATGTCCTTTCTAGGATTTGTGTTTACTATTATTGATTATTGATTACTACTATTGATTATTGCCTTAAAAATTATCTAAATTTGTACTTGGCTAAGTGGATGGAACCTATGTGATTTGTGGCTTATTTGATACAAAATACCTGAATTAATATCTGATACCAGGTTTAACATTTTTGAAGATTACCTGATATCACATGTATTAGCTAATATGAATTTTAAGAAATGTTAAGCCTATTTTTATAATAAAACATAGTGAACTTATATCCCTTTGTTTCTTATTTTTATGTCTAATCCAAACAGAAAAGGAATATATCACATCAATTCATTTCTATGGAAATTCAATACTGCTTTCTAAAATGGTACTTAATGCAAGAACACAGCCCTATGTTGATTTGATGATGTAGGTACTTCATTCACATAAATGTGTCATGTAATTCAAAAGTCGTTCAATCAAGCAAATTGGATAAATTATTGCAAGAAATGTGCAGAAATCAACGCATAGAAAGCTCTTATGTTTGAAATATTAACCAATCACTGTGTAGCTCATTCAATTAGATTTTGTGTCTCTTTTCAAGACTTTACATCTCAGTATTGCACTATTATTCATTTGAAATCACATGAAACTGAGATTGATCTGGCCAACAAATTTTCACATGAATGTGTCTGAAATAAGAGAGGCATTCTAATGTAATTGAGTCAGTTCTGCTCCTATCCACAGATGTGTATCATTTCAGAAAAAGTTGGCTCATTACAGTCATGTACTACAACTGAAAACATACACTTTAAATTTTCTTACCACTTAGATATCATATGTACTTTGTCCTATAAAGTAGCTTGTAGAAATTCAATACCACATAAATTGATTTATCAAGGAATTTAAGAAAAACATTGAAGAAATGTGAGAGCGAATAGTCTTTTTAAATATTTATTTCCTTTTTTATGTGTATGAAACTTTTTATCAGTACATATATTTGTGCACGTTCATGCTTAGTGCCTGTGGAGGTCATATGAGAGCATTAGGTCCATGAAACTGGAGTCTTAGTAGTTGGAAACTGCCATGTAGATTTATAGAATAAAGATAGGTCCTCTGAAAAGGGATAAGGTACTATTAAACACTGATTCATTTTTTCAGCCTCAATAAATATTTTGATAACTAAAATTATAGTGTCTTATTGAGAGGTGTTTTATGTTTCATATTATTCTAATACCACTACCACTAACAGAAATGTCATTCATATTAATTCTCATAAGATGACTATGGTAAGATTAGAGACCCAGAATGGATGAGCACTGACAACAGACTAAATTAAAATGATTTCCATTGTTATTTTATTGTGGATTGAAACAATGACAGTGCCACCAAAGAGAAATGAGACATACAGAAATGAGACAAATATTATTGTCATTTTAATGTTTTAACATTCTAATAACTTTTGAAATGTTTGATGATTAGTCATCTTGTTAGAATTCAGATTCAAAACAACCATTTCCATTTGTTAAGAACATTAAAAGACATTCCTAAAAGTTTGGGAATAAACAGTGAGTTAAATTTCTGGTCCTTTAGCATCAGGATATCTTAACATAAATATATCTTTATTTTTACTGATAATTAAAGACTCTTGTACAATATTAAAATAATGTATCATTCTGCAAGTGGTTGTCCTTTTCAGAAGTGCATATGTTTGTATTGTATCATAAATAAGATAAAATTATATTTGTGACTATAATATTGCTTTATCAGTAAGATCATAATCAAAAGGAGATATAACATTTACATTAGCAGAAAATGTATTATTTTTGTTTCATCTAAGTAACTCACTATCACAGAAACAGTAGTAAAATAACACTATACATAAAAAAAAACTTTGTAGTCTTTAAACTTTCAATATTGGCAATATAAGCAATATAATAAGCATGAAACTTTTCTATTTTAACCTATAGTATGCAAGAAAATATATACAATTCAAGGTTTGAAGATGAAAACTAAGTAAGAAAAATATGTATTTCTCAATTTTATGCGATAAAATTCCCATACACCCACCTATCATAAACTCATTGTAAATAAAAGCACATTTAGAGTACCTAAATGAAAGCTTTCTATCTACAATGAATCTGTTCTATCTCAAATTTTCTGGGAATACTTATGTTAGTATATGTTGAGAAATATTGCATGGCAAACTCTTATGTTAAAAGTACTGGTTATTGCTCACTGGTCAAGTGTGTGCATGTGTGTGTGTGTGTGTGTGTGTGCATGCGTGCATGTGTGTGTGATTGCACTCACAAGTATGGTTACTCCGCTTCTTGTTTTAGGTGATTTCTCCTTCCTCTCCACCACTCCCCTATGAGGCCCATTGCAGTGGCCCTTTCCTGGGCCTTAGGAAATGATCATTAACTATGACAACTTAGGCATCAGTATGAATATGAGTAACACTGACCAGTTGGTTCATCATAAGGCACTGGAGTGAAAACATAAGAACTATATTAAAGATGGCTGTCATAATTTACAGGACTCACTCTCATCATTCCATGGAGAGAAGACAGTAAATAAAAATAATAGACAAAACAACAGAGTGTATGCAGTATATTTGACGGAAACAAAATCCAATAAATGAATAATATTGAACAGTGGATGTGGAGTTCATCTGTAGTAACAAGGGAAATGTAAGATATGGTAAATTTATTTCTTCCTAAATAAATCACTTCCCTTATTCCTCAAGGAAGATGCAAATAAAAGAGAATACAAGTAGCTACCTTGTCCCTGAACAGGAGGAGGTGAGATCAAGTGCCCAACTACCCCTACTCAGACAAGGCCAATGGCTGCACCATTTATATGTTCCATCGGAGTTCAGCCTAAATCTCAGAGACAAAGCCTAAAGAGTTCTATAACAAGGAGAAACTCCAAATGGTGGCCAGGCAAGCCATGCAGGCTAGGCCAGCAATAAAAACTCCGTGTTGTCTCAATTGCTCTATCTTCCCTTCAGTTCATCATTAGAGCCATCAAAACCATAGAGAATAATTTTTCCTTTTTTTTTTTTTTGGGGAGGAGGAGGAGTAAAAGCTCTTGGACAACAGCTCGTCCCTGTGTCCTCTATTTTTAACTGTATTCCCTTTAGGTGTTCCTGTCCCCAACAGAATTTTACAACAAAACACCCTCTTAGTAGTTCTTCCTATGGAGTAAAGACCACCTGCCAGACCTCTGAGTACATAATATCCTGCCCACAACACCAGGTACTTCAGGCTTCAGAGAATGTGCCTAGAGAACTTCTGCTCTGCTCTATCCTTTTTATCCCAACTCCCACCACCCCTCCAGCCCAGACACATAAAATTCTGTTTGATTGATTTGGTGCTTTGTGAATTTCTGAAACAATCTATTTTGACAAACATAAAAGACTGGAATAATCAGAATTATTCCATTCTCCTTTTAAGTTTAGAAAAAAATCAAAAAACAAAAAAACAAAACAAAACAAAAAATGACTGTTCATGCTGAAGGACCAGCTTCTTGCAGATGTTTGTAGTGGAAAAGTGGAGACAGATATGATGTTGCAAATGGCTAATATTTTACTCTATTTAGATTACTATAATAGTTAAAATCAAATACTCATGTATATTACTGTAGACTATAGTGAAAAGTAATTCTTTATCTCTTTCTTCTCTTCAATTCTCTCTTCTTTCCCTTAAATTTCCCTCCTTATGCCCCTCTTTCAAAAAATAAGACAAAATCATATACATACTTTCCAATACTCCCAAAAGGTCTTAACTGTATGGTGTCATGGCTGAATATTTGAATATATTTCTATGTAAATATACACATGAAGAAGACCATAACATATTGCTGACAAATATATAAGACTGCTTTAAAAAGTTTTCCAGAATGGTAAACTTTCAGCCATTTATTAAGTATTTTCAGTCAAATCAGACATACTCTAGTGAGGAGTCAACAATGGTATTACATAATATATGTATTTTAATGTTAATTAAAAAATAATATCTTGTTATTATTTTCTTCATTTCTTCATTGGGTCAAATATATGCTACATTAAAACTGAAAGTATTATGATATTATTTTGATATATGTATGATTATTTGAAAGAATATTTGAGTTTTATATGAAAAGTACTTATAGTTTACTATATTATAATTTTATACTAATTGCATTACAGTGGGGATAAATTACTAAATCAAGGCAATGTGATCATTATTTGAGTATTTTGTAATAAGTTATTTAGAAATTTGTGTTCATAGTAAACCCTGCTAGAAAGGGATGAAATATATTTTGTTACAAATATAATGTAAAATGTGCAAATAATAGGAGAGAAATTATAAACTACATAATTAATGCCTAATAAATACAATAGTTACTTTTATCACATAGTACCATCCCCAGTCATATTGTACTGCTCATAATTTATGTTAAAAACAAAAATGTCAACAACTAAAAAGTAAAGAATGAGTAAATTCAGTCTATGTGTTGTAGACTAATGCATTATCTAAACATATAATAATTACCAAGATGTAGACCATTAATAGGTAAACATATTAAAAGACACAGCCATAGCATAATAATAATAGGTCAACTTTTGTGTGACTATGAGTAAATAATTCTAAATTGTAAATATATTTATTTTTATTTGAAAATATAATGTAGTTGGTTAATATACTTGATTATAAGAAGTAATGTCTTGTCATAATGCTGACTACAGAAGATAAAGCAATTGTATCATTTTTTATTTATATAACTTTTAGATACTAACTTACAATTTAATAAGATCAGGCTAATATTATAGGGAAAATTTAGACTTTCTTGACAGGACAGCAGCATATATGTGTGTGTGCGTATATATATAAAAATATAGCTCAAATTTTAGCAAATAGAAGGAATCAAGATTTTTGAAAACTATTTCCATTTTTACCAGATTCTCGTATAATTATATGAAAAAAATGTGACGGAAAAAATTACAATTTCACGTAAAATTGTTGAATATTGGTTGGTTTCCCACACTAAAGGACTTTTGAAGATCTTTCCTTAGGGTATGCGAACTCAAAATGTATTATGAAATGACTTAATACTAAGAAATAAAATATAATTTTTAATTAACTTCTTAACTCAAAATTTCATAAGCTCTGATTCTACAAATATTGTGGAGGAAGAGTAGGTAGTTTTTAAATTAATTGTAATTATTGAATTGTACTAGGAACTGGCAGATTCTAGCTCTATGGGATAAGTGTTGCAAAATAGTGACAGTGTACCTCAGGGTTATTGAAACAATAAATTAAAACTGTAGAAAATTGGATATATGAAAACTACTTCTGTTCCATTAATTTTAAGCTGAATATCAGATCCAATTTTACAAGAAAAATAATTAAAATCTTAGTCACTACTTTAAGGTTTAAAATATGTGTTGTTGGTTAACAGGTCAAATAAAAGCCAGAAGTATGAAAATCTTATTCTTAAGCATGAAAATCTTAATCTTAGAAAAGTAAAGAAATAAGCTTTAATAAATAATTTCCTGAAGCAAGAACACTAACAGAAGCTTTACCATTATCTAATTTTGTAGAATATCTTGGCAAATTTATTACATATTAAAATATATCTATAATTGCTTTTAAATAGCAAATAACACTTTGTTTATATTGGAGGTCTGGCTTGTGAGGTTCCAGAGGAAAACACAATTTACTGGGAATGCTTCTGTCATATATATGAATTAAATTTCTGTTGTAGATGGTTACCTGGGCATGAAGAAACAGCTGTGATTAACTAAAGGACAGTATCACTGAAGTGGAAACTAACTGCTTTCCTGGGTTAAAAAGGACTGATCAGCTGATGCTCAAGAATCAGGTGTTATTAATATACAGCAGCATAACTATAGTGAAAGATTCAGGAGAATGGATCCTTAGGTTCAGCACTAGAATCTGTCATACTTTACACTGGGCTGGTAGTTGAATTTAGACTAGAGGGAAACAGTGTCTTGGATATAGCAGGAGCTCATAAAATTACAGCATCTCTGCTTGCTGGCAGAGCTACAACAGCTACAAAAGGTCAGTGTACTTTTTACTAAATGTGAGATGTATTTTAGAAATATATAATGAAAAGAGTGATACAAATTATAAAATATGACTTCAAAGCAAAAACTTTATAATGTTAGTCATTAAAAGTAACAAATATGTTTTTAATGCTTACAGTGTCAATATAAGTAAACACCACCAGGCTATTTGTTGATCTATATAAAACAACCTTTTAGAATTCATAAAGGAGATTCTTTAATGTTTAGAATTTAAATATCATTTTGGTTTGTCTGATTTACATACTTATTTAGTGAAATTTGTTTACATATATTTAGCATATCTATCTTTTAGTAAGGAAGATATTTTTAATCATATGAAGGAAAAAAAATGAAAGTATAGTTTTCTTCTATCAACTAAAGGGAACTACTGAAAGAGTAGATTCAAATAATTAGAGGAAAAGATTTTAAAAATATTTTTTTAATCCAAGTTTTCTCCACAATAACATCAGTATAATATATTCTACTTTGATTCAAGTAGTATTTGAAATCTATTTCTCCACTAAGTTCTTGTAACATCTGAATGGTGTTGTCATGGAGACTCAAACCTAATTGGTACATTTCAATAGTGCTAATTGGTAAGAAAAGTTATTTCATATTCTTATTATTTGTAGCTTGAAAATTTGGGAATACCAACAAAAGCATTTATACAAGGTGAAATCAAAGAGCAAGAGAAGTTGATATGCAGCTGTTCAGGAAATTCATTTCATTCTTAATCTTAGTTTTAAAACAAAACATTATATTAAAATTTTCCACAATTAAGAAGAAAGGTCATGTTATATATAGAGAGAGTTATTACTCTACATAAATAACTTCTTGTAATAATATTATTTTGTGATAATACATATTTGAATTCATTGCTCATATTCTTGTATAAATTTATGAAAAAATTATTCCTTTCAATATAGTTTAACATTATGTTACTTTCTTGTTTCTAAAGATTTTGCTATTATTTCTTTACTAATGTGCTTTAATCTTTGAAGGAAATTAAGTAATATTGCTTTTAAAAAAGAAACTAAAAGTACTATAAGTTGAGTATAATGTTAAGCGTGGAAAACCTTATTCACTGTAGGTTGCGGCACTAAATTTCCTAAATGAAATTACATGGTTAAAATTTGTGTACTTGAACCTGAAAGTTTGCTTATGGATTACAGCCAAATAGAATATCAATAGAAAAATAAGATATAAGATTATTCCCAGTTAATTATTTTTATGTGTTTGTATTCATAGCTTGAAATTCATCATAAAAATTTAATAAAGATTTGTAATAAAAACTGATATGGAAAAGTGGTTGAGCGTTTGTAGGAAAATGTTTATGGTTTGCTTTATTGTTTATGGGCTTAAAATACATGATTTATATACAAAATATGACAATTAGTACTTATGTGGTCTGGATTGTTTAGTTGTTCTAAAACTTAACAGTTCTTAGATAATTATGAATTTTCATAAAATGTAAATTCTCAGCATCTATAGCTATGGGGTAATGTTGGAAATACTATACATCTAAAAAATTGGTAGGCAAAGATTCTTGCAGCTATTTAACACATCATGCTCTGTATGGAAATGGCTGAGATTGCATGTTGTTATGGGAGATATAGTTAGATAAACACCAGTTAGAGAATAATCTTTGCGATTTCAATATTTGGATATTTTGTTTTTCTACATCGGATGTTAGAATCTTTAAAGCTAAGAAATATATCGTTTCCTAATTTTATACCTCTACATTTATATCCTTTACATGATCTCAGTAGGAAGTTTTAGTCCTCCACATCTGCCACATGAGACTCTTTGAAGTTATTGTCCTACCTTGTATTTAGTATTATTGTAGTTCTTGACATATAGAAAGTAATACACTGAGGTTTTATCTTATTTTGAAATGATGGGAGCAATAGGATATATGAAAGTAATAAAAGTACACAGTTTAATGAACAGTGACAAAATCATTGATATTACTCTAAAAAATTTAAACTGAATATTCATTTTCATTGAAGAAATAATTAAACCATAAGATATATGAAATGTAAAATCTTCTCTCTCACCCACAATACCTTTTCATTAAATTGGTGTCCCAAGAAACCAAACTCTTTCTAACATTTACTTATTACTGTTTATATTAATTCTATTTCAAAATTGTTACTAAACAGTAGAAGAAACAAAAAAGAAAATATTAATTTCATTATTAAACAGTGTTATTCCATGATTTACTATATAAATTGTTTTTAGCCCATGGCAGAACAGAAAGAACGTATATGCACATGCGTGCGTGCACACACACACACATACACACACACACACACAATCACCCATATTTCTTTTTGAAAAAAGACAAATGAATAAACCAGAAATAAAATATACTTATAAAATATGCATCTACTATTGTAGTTTCTGAAATCAAACATCATTTGCTAATAAAAATATAAAATATAAAATCACAAGTCATTTATTCCATAGATAAGGCTAATATCCTCAACATCCAGATATTTGCTATTGATCCATTAGTTGGTGGTAATGGTTTTAAAACCTGAAGGATCACAACCATTATTTATATTCTGTATTTAAATCTAACATCTAAAATATTTCTAAGAATGAGTACACACACAGTCACATATTTTAACAGGATAGATATTAGAATAGTTGTATTTGTACAATTGTAGTTTAGTATTTAGTATACCAATGCTACATTGTGAAAAATGAAAGATTTTCTTTTATAAACTCTCTTAAATTAAAGATTAACAATGATGGTCAGATTCATTAAGAAAGAATATTCTATCTCATTAGAATATTAGTGTCAAAATGTCCAAAAAAATAATTAAACAGCAGAAATATTTGGAATATATCAAGATTCTATAGTATTCCATTCTTTTCACATTTTGATAGAAATTGCCAAAATTTATCTGAAGCAAGATTGTATGCATCTCCTACTAGGTAGATAGTAGCACATCTGTGTTGATTGAACCCAAATTAACAATATCTAGGGGATATAATCAAGTGTGATATTCATAATGTTAAAATGTTAAGGAATACATAGATCACATACACAATGTAATTTTATCTAAAGATAAATAAAAATGATAGTTTGGAGCTTTAATATAAATGTATTGAACTAAAAATTACACTGAGCTCATCCAGTTCAAAAATACAAATGTCCCATATATTCTCTTATGTATGGAATTTTGTGTTTTATATGTGTAAACTGTTTTGTGTGGAAGTCAGGCAAATAGGGATGGTTAAAAGATCTTGATTCCATAATACAGAAGTGAGAATAAATTTCAGCTGAAATGAAAGTAAAGAATGAGAATACTGGGAGCAGAAATATTCAAACATTAAAATAGATGGAGAGTGGGGAAATGAAATTATTGCAGAATGCTTAACCAAAGCAAAGGGTATGATAAAATCCATATGAAAATGTATAATATTGATATTAGAACAGATGACATGAAAATAGAGAAATGATATATAAAGTGTTAAGTATCTAAGTAGAGATAAGCATTAGGGATTTGAAATGTAGGGAGTTAGACAACATTAAGACTACACAAAGAAGCCTTCTAAAATACTTATTATTAAGTAATTAAAATATCTAAAACATACATAATATATTTTGCAGTGCCCAAGCTGCTAGTCTAGGCTATGGCGAGGGTCTGCGGATTGAAAAAACGACATAACAGTGGGTCATTCGTGCTAAGAGAATGCTGTTATTGGGAGTAACAAAACTGCTTCTATATGGGAGGAACCAGCAATCGAACAGCACTGTGGAAAATCCCCAAGAGGAAGCAAAACAGGGGCCAAATAATGATACTTAAAACAAGGAAAACGAAGGCAACCAGTGTAGCACAATGTCTCAACTGCAGACAAAAACAAGTAATAGTCAGTACCAGCACAGCTGCAGTTTGCCAAATATAGCCTAGAGCACAAAACCTTGTGAGGCAAAAGTCAGCAACGTGAAGGTCACAGCATGAAGCATAAGCACAGGATTTCTGACATGGCAGAACTTGGCATGGCTCCCCACAATATTTACCATATATTTTAAAAATAGAATGTGATCAGAAATAACCTGCATTTATAGATAACATTGCTCCCAGAAGGAAGTGGTATTGAATAAAAGTCCCAGTCCTTTCATAGGACATATCCTTATGTGTTACTTGCCAGAAGTCCCAGAGGCACCCAGACATAATTGGCTATTACCATTATTCATTGTTGTCCACATTGAATAGATAACAAAACTCTTTTGCTGAACACATCATTTACTTGGGGTTGAGAATACTGAAAACTCAACATTTAACTTCCCAAAATACTGTTTTGGTGATGGCTAGATTGAACAGTACCAGAAGATTCTGTGTAGGCTGATGCAGAAGGATAAATATCAGTAGTTCTACCTAAAATTCTATTCTATGTGCTGCAGCACAGAATAGACTATGCCCATTGCTTTGTAAGAGAGATGATATGCTTTATAGGATAGGAGAGGTCCATACCCCATGACACTTAAGATTAGTGGGATCAGGTAAAAACACACTGCTGCTGTTTTTCACAAACGTTGTGAGGTCAAATGCATCTTAATTTTTTTCTGATATTATGCTGATAAATTACTGCTGCTCTCAACTTTGTTCAAAGAGTATTTTTTATAATTTCCAGTGGGCACTGGCTAACGCAAAAATTTCCTAACTCATGGTTATATCAAAAAAATACAGGAAAATACATTAAAACAGAGGTAGAACTTCAATAAATTATATGAAGAATTAAAGGATAATATAATAAAAGGGAGAAAGAAATGAATAAAACTATTTGAGACATGAAAAGATAATTAGAAGCAAAAAGAAAACACAATCTGAAGCAATACTGGAATTAGAATACTTAGGGAAGAGAAAGGAACTGCAGACAAAAGCAAAACCAAAAGAATTTAAGAGATGGAAGAGAAAGTCTGTGGTTGAAGTTATAGATATCTTAGTCAAAGAAAATGTTAAAACTAAAAAGTTCCTGACACAAAACATCCAAGACATCTGGGACATTATAAAAAGATAACAACCTAAGAATAATAGGAATAATAAGAAGAAGACTTCAAGTTCCATGGCCCAGAGAATATTTTCAACAAAATCATAGAAAAAAATTTCCCCAACCTAAAGAAAGAAATGCCTATAAACACACAAGAAGCCTAAATAATTCAAAATTGATTGGATCAAAAAAGAACATCTTTCCACCACATAATATTCAAAACACAAAATATACAGAGCAAAGAAAGAATATTAAATGCTGCAAGAGAAAAATGCCAAGTCACACATAAAGGCAAACCTATCAGAATTATAGCTGATTTCTCAACAGAGACTCCAAAAAGCAGAAGGGCCTGGATAGATGCCATGTAGACACTAAGAGTCCACTAATGGCAAGCCAGACTACTATAACCAGGAAACCATTTAAACACCATAGATGGAAAGAAAAAAACAAGTTATTCCACAACAAAGCCAAGTTCAAACAGCACCTAAACACAAATTCAGTCCTACAGAAGATACTACAAGGAAAACACCAACTCAAACTTGGTAGCTACAATCAAGAAAACATGGGAAATAAGTAACCCCACATCACTAAAACCAAAATAAATGAAGCAAACACATAGACACACATACACACACACACATTCACACAAAGATGACAACATAAAAACAGCATCTGGGCCCTGGAGAGATGGCTCAGGAGTTAACAGCACTGACTCCTCTTCCATAGGTCCTGAGTTCAGTTCCCAGCAATGATACGGTGGATTATAACATCTATAATATGATCTAATGCCTTCTTCTTTCATGCAGGCATTCATGTAGCCAGAATACTGTATACATAGTAAATACATAAATCTTTAAAAAAAAAAGAGGAACTAACAATCCCTGGTCTTTAATATCTATCAATATCAACAGCTTTAATTCCTCAATAAAAAGATACTGGCTAACAGAATGGGTATGAAAATAAGACACAACATTCTCCTACATGCAAGAAACATAACTCAGCAATAAATATAGACATTACATCAGAATGAAAAGCAAACTAAAAAGGCAAACTGGCATAGCTATTCTAGTATCTAATAAAATAGACTTTCAACCAAAATGAATCAAAAGAGATTGGGAAGAGCACTTCATACACATGAAAGGAAAAATACACCAAGATGATGTCTGAATTCTGATTCCAAATTGCTAGAGTACCCAAATTCATAAAATAAACTTTTCTAAAAGTTAAATGAAACTTCATATTGTATACATTAATAGTGTGAGGGTTCAACAACTGAGTCTCACCAAATAAACAGATCATAGAGACAGAATCTAAGTGAAGAAATAATGAAACTAATAGAATTCATGAATCAAATGGACCTAACAGACATCTACAGGACATTTCACTAAAACACAAAATCACCTTTTCAGCACCTCATGGAAGCATTTCTAATATTGACTATATACTTGGTCCCAAAGCCAACCTTAACAAATATAAGATCAAAATAACCACTTGCATCTCATTATACAACCATGGATTGAAGTTGAAACTTAACAACAGAAATAGCAAAAAGACTACAAACTAATTGAAATTGAACACCACCTTACTCAGTGACCTCTGGGATAGGTACAAAATAAAACAAAAATTTAATATGTCCTAGAAGTCAAAGAAAATGAAGGCACAATATACCCAAATTAATGAGACACAAGGAAAGCAGTGGTAAAAGGAAAACTCCTAGCACTAAGTGTCTTCATAATGAAATTAGAGAGATACTACATTAGCAACTTAACAGCACACCTGAAAGCTCTAAAACAATAAGTAGCAAACACACCAATGAGGAGTAGATGACAGAAAATGATACAACTCACAGCTGAAATCCAGAATTTAGAAACAAAGAGAACAATTCAAATATCAACAAAACCTAGAGGTGGTTCTTCGAGTAAACCAACAAGATACACAACCCTTATCCAAACTAACTAAAAAGCAGAGGGAGAGTGTTCAAATCAACAAAATCAGAAATGACAAGGGAGACAAAATGGCAGACACTGAGTAAGTCCAAATAATCATTTGATCTTACTTCAAAAGCCTATGTGCCACAAAAATTTAAAATCTAAATTAAATAGACAATTTTCTTGGTAGCTGCCAATTACCAAAATTGAATCAAGAACTGGTAAATTAATTAAATAATCTTAATTATTCAAAGGAAATAGAAACAGTAATCAAAAATCTCCAAACAAACAAACAAAAGACCCAGGGAATTATGAATTAAGTATAGAATTCTACCAGAACATAATAGAACAAATACCAATTCTTTTCAATCTATTCCACAAAATATAAACAGAAGGAACATTACCAAACTTACTCTTTGATGCCACAGTTACCTTGACATCTAAACCCCACAAAGACTCAATAAACAAAGTAAATTTCAGATCAATTTTCATTATGAACAGTGATAAAAATTACTCAATAAAATCCTCACAAACTGAGTCCCTGAACATGTCAAAAATAAAATCATTCACCATGACCAAATAAGCTTATTCCCACATATACAGGGGAGGTTCCATATAAGGAAACCCATCAATGTAATTCATTGTATGAACAAAATGAAAGGCAAAAAATCCCACATGATCATCTCTTTGATGCTAAAAAAATCATTTGACAAAACCCAACACCCATCTATGTTAATACACTTGGTGATATCAGGGATATAATGCATGTACCTACACATAATAAAGGCAATATACAATAATCCTATAGACAATCTCAAACTAAATGGAAAGAAACTTAAATCAATTCCACTGAAATCATGGACAAGATAACACTGTCCACTTTCTCTGTATTTCTTCAGTATATTACTTGAAGTCCTAGAGAGACCAATAAGAAAACTAATGGAAATCAAACAGATACAGACTGGAAAGAAAGAAGTCAAAGTATCACTATTTGTATATGATATGATAATTTACATAAGTGACATCCAAAATTTTACTGAGTAACTTCTACAAATGATAAGCAAGTTCAGCAATTTAGTTTGTTAAAAGATTACTTTTAAAAATCAGTAGCCCTCCTGTATACCAATGAAAAACAAGCTGAGAAAAATTATTTGGGAAACCACATCCTTCACAATAGCCACAAATAATATAAAATATCTTGGTATAACTCTAATATAGCAAGTTAAATACCTGTATGATAAAAAAGTTCAAGTCTATGAAGAACAAAATTGAAAATATCAGATAAAAAGATCCCCCATAATCATGGAATTGTAGGGTTAACATACTAAAAATTGCCACCTACAAATTCAATGAAATTCCCATCAAACTGTCAACACAATCCATTATAGACCTTGGAAGAACAATTCTCAAAATCATATGGAAAAATAAAAAATCCTGAATAGCTAAAACAATATTATATAATAAAAGATCTTCTGGAGATATCTCTATCCCTTATCCCAAGATGTACTATAGAGCAACAGTAATAAATAACTGCATGGTACCAGCTAAGAGACAGACAATTGGATCATTGGAATAGAACAGAAAACAGAAATAATCCCACACACCTATGGACACCTGATTTTTGACAAAGAAGCCAAAACTATACAATGGGGATAAAAAGCATTTTCAATAAATGGTGCTGGTCTAACTGGATGACTACATGTAGAAAGATGCAAATAGACCATTATTTGTCACCATGCACAAAATTAATGTCCAAGTGGATTAAAGATCTCAAAATAAAACCAGACACATTAATCTGTTAGAAAAGTAGTGGGATATAATTGAGATAATTGGCACAGTAGATAATTTATTGAACAGAATACCAATAGCTCAGGCTCTACTATCAACAATAAACGGGACCACATGAAACTGAAAAGCTTCTGTAAAAAGGACACTGTCAACAGAACAAAGCAACAGAGTGCAAACTGGAAAAAAACTTCACCAACCCTACATTTAACATAGGAATTATATCTAAAATATATAAATAACTGAAGAAATTAAACGCCACCAAGCCAAATAGTCTAATTAAAAAACAAAGCACAGAACTAAACAGAATTCTCAACAAAGGAACATGGAAAGGCCTAGAAACATTTAAAGAAATGTTCGAAGTCCCTAGTCATCAAAGATATGCATATCAAAATGACTCTGAGATTCCATCTTACACTTACCAGAATAGCTAAGATCAAAAACTCAAATGACAGCACATGCTTACAAGTATGTGGAGAAAGTGGAACTCTGCTCCTTTGCTGGAGGGAATGCAAACTTGTACAGCCACTTTGGAAGTCAATCTGGCACTTTCTCGCAACATTGGGAATAGTTTTACCTCAAGACCCACACCTGGGCATACACCCAAAAGATATTCCACCGTGCTATGAGGACATTTGCTCAAGTATGTTTGTAGAAGCTTTATTCTTAATAGCCGGAATCTGAAAACAACCTAGATGTCCTTCAACCGAAGAAAGAATAAAGAAACTGTGTTACATTAACACAAGGGAATACCTCTCAGCTATTAAAAACAGGGAAATATTAAAATTTTCAGGAAATGGATAAAAGTGGAAATGATCATCCCAAGTGAGGTAACCCAGATCCAGAAAGACAGGCTTGGTATATACTCACTTAAAATTGGTTATTACCCACATAATACTGCATAACCACATTACAATACATAGACCTAAAGAAGCTAAATAATATTTAGGGTCTTAGGCAGAATGCTTAATTATCATTAAGAAGGAGAATTAGAACAGACAAAGAAAGCAGGTGCAAAGAAGGAACAGGATGGGAGCCTACCACAGAGGTTCTCAGAAAGACTCCACCCAGCAGGGCATGGAATCAGATGCTGAGACACACAACCACACTTTAGGGTGGAGTGTAGGTAGTCTTATTGAAGATAGGGGAATAAAAGGACTTGGAGAGGAGAGGAGTGCCACAAGGAGAACAACTGAGCCAAGAAATCTGGCTGGGATGTTGTTGCTGCAGAGACTTCAGAGACTGCACCAAAAAAGAACCATGCATGGTGAAGAACTAGAGCCTCTGCTCAGACATAGTAGATGTGCAGCACAATTTCCTTGTGGGTTCCATAATAAGGGAAGTATGGGCTACTTCTTACATAGACTCTGGCATTCATGCCTTTGTCATTTCCCTGTGGTGGGCCAGCCTTGCCAGGCCACAGAGGAAGAGGATATAGGCAGTCCAAATGAGACTTGATATGCTGAAGTTAGATAATAGGGGAGGAGAGCTTTCCCTTTCTGAGGACTAGTGGAGGCAGGTGAGGGACATGAGGGGGGTAGCACAGGACAGAGAGACTATGTGGAAGGGGGATACAATCAGGATGCAGAGTGAAGAAACGAAAAATAAAAAAATATTAAGAATGGAAAAAAAAAGGCAGTTTTTGAGAGAGAGGAGGCAGTTTTAGGAGGACAGTGATAGAGAGATACAGTGCAGAGAAAGAACTTACATGAAGATGGAATGGGCCAGAAAATGATACAAGTCAGAATATTAGAGCAGATTGCTGAAATGCTTTGATGACAAGCAAAGAAATTCTGAGCAGAGAGAGAAGCCAGTTTAAATAAGTCAGCTTTGAGAAGAGTTTCATCCAAAACAGCTAAGTTGAACAAGCCAGTCTAGAACATACAAAAAACAAGTAATAGTGGGCTTTTAAAGCAATTAAGTTTTAATGGCTGAAAACATTATAGGTATAGGTTAGACTGTAAAGAGGCTACAAGCTTTAAAGATGAGGTCTATGTTAGCACAAGGAGGGAATAAAGTGTCCTAGACAACAATTGAGCCAGGAAAATAAAAGTGACTTTTACAATTACAATTTTGTACTATTTAGCTGTTTTCTCTGTGGCTACAATAAAAGTTTCTTTTAGAGAGAGAATGAGAGAGAGAGAGAGAGGGAGGGAGAGAGGGAGGGAGGGAGGGAGGGAGGGAGGAAGGGAGGGAGATATGGATTTTCACATACTGAACCATCTCTGCATCCCTGGAGGAGCCTACTTGAATATTGTGGATGATGTATTTGATCTGTCCTTGGATTCAGTTTGTGAATATATTTGCATCAATGTTCATGAGTGAAATTGGGCTGGACTTCTCTTCTTTTGATTCTTTATGTGGATTAGGTGTCAGGGTAACTGTAGCTTCAGAGAATGAGTTTGGCAATGTTCATTCTGTTTCTTGTGGAACAGTTTGAGGAGTATTGTTATTATCACTTCTTTAAATATCTAGCAGAATTCTGCACTAAAACCATTTGGCCCTGTGCTCTTTTTGATTGGGAGACTTTGGAATACTATTTCTAGTTCTTAGGGTTCTTAAGAAAATGAGTATTCGGTCTCACAAACAGCTCGCCTCTGCTGGCTCTTTTGCTATCTGTGACCTAGGTGGGTCATGCTGATGGAGTCAACAGCAGAGAGGGCAATAAGCTGAATGTTGCTCACCCTGACATGGGACTCCTTGGGGTGGAGAATCATATGAGAGGCGTCCCATGACAGCTCACCTCTGATGGTTCTGCTGGCTTTCTAATGTCTGTGTCCCAGGTGGGTCAGGGAGATGGAGTCAACAAGGGAGAGGACTCTAATCTGAATATTGGTAAGGCTAGATACAAGCCTTCTTGGGATGGAGGACTATGGGGGTTGTGTCCTGCTAACTGCTTGCCTCTGCTGGCTCTGCTGGCTGTCTGGCTTTCTGTGTCCTGGGTGGACCAGACAGATTGATTCAGCAGCAGAGAGGCTTGCAAGCTGAATGTTGCTCAGCCCAAGTGACATTGAGAGTCATAATTTAATGATATAGTAATTTTTTTT